>JAJOZX010002298.1:0-692457 GCA_023014485.1 Bathynomus jamesi
AAATTGGAGTCGGAGTCGGAAGTTTTTTACCGACTCCGACTCGACTTGAAACGTGCGACTCCACGACTCTACGACTCCTGGTTTCTACGGCAGGAGGGACTTGTTCCTCGAAGATGGACTTCATCTTAATGACGTTGGAGCTGCGCGTTTAGGAAGACTCATATACTCTTCTTTTCAGGCTGCCGTAAATCGAACGGTCCCAGCGTAAATTCTACAAATTTCCCCTGCACTCGCGAAGGTGTCGTAGTTACAAACAATTTGAAGGTTCTATTCCTAAATGCTCGTAGCCTACGAAATAAAATAAACGAATTTTTTTCTGTAATTGCTTGTAAAGACTATGATGTAATTGCGATAAGTGAATCGTGGCTTAGCACTGAAACACGTGCCTTTGTAGGGAGTATCAAATTAAAGGTTAGAGACTTTTTTGTTAAAAACAGAATAGGTAGGCGAGGAGGCGGTGTTATGTTGTATATCAAAGATAATATTGCGAACGTTATAGAAGTAAAGCACTCAATTCCAGAACCGATAGATTCGACTATAGCAGAACTTAATTCAACGATTTCAAACTTCTTGTTGCGGTTATATATAGGCCCCCAAATCAAACAGCTGCTACGGACGAAGCGTTATATCGTGAACTAAAGAGAATAATCGGTAGTGAGCAGGCTTTAGTTATGGGTGACTTTAATTGCGCCAACGTGAATTACGATACAATGCAGGGAGACGCGGAAGGTAATCGTTTTGTTAATTTTCTCGAGGATATCTTTCTTATTCAAAAGGTTGGACAGTATTTTAGATTTAGTAATAACTACGGATGATAGGCTAATTACTGATCTTCAAGTAATAGAACCGTTAAGTAATAGCGATCACAATATGGTAGAGTTTGTTCTCTCAGTAAGTCACTCGAAACCAACTAACTCGACTAAAATTCCTAACTTCCAGCACGTAGACTTTAGTAAATTTCGAAATAAATTGTCACACGTTAATTGGGAAAACGTAATGGGGCTCCAACTCAAAACTAATGTGGGAATCGTTCGAAACGGTATTTAGGACTATAAATGAGGAATGTGTACCGTACAAAATTAAGCGTGCGAAAGTAAACAACAAGCCCTTGTGGTTTACTTCTAGAGTAGGAGACATTATAAAGAGTAGAGATAGGGCTCATAGTCTATATAAGTGCGATAAAGATAATCTGTTGTTACGAAACAACTACATATCTCTGAGGCGTGAAGCGAAAAGTGTAATAAAAAAGTCAAGCGCGAATTTGAAATCTCCATAGCTCGTGACGGTAAAGAAAACCCCAAGCGATTTTTTCAATACGTCAATAATAGAAATCCAGTAAAAAGTGTCTTGGGGCCTTTGAAAAATGTAAACGGAGATCTAGTTTCTGAAAACAAGGAAATGGCTACCTTGCTAAACGAATTTTTTACGTCAGTTTTTACTATAGAAGATGTAACGAATATCCCTACGGTCATAGACATACCTTTTGATAATGGTAATATTTTTTGATAATATCGTGGTTAGTGAAGGGGAAGTAATGCGCTATATTGATAAAATGAAAACGCGTAAACCACCATGGCCGGATTCCATATATCCAATACAACTAAAAGAATTAAAAGATAGCATTGTTGTGCCGCTAACAAAGATTTTTAATGCGTCTATTTCTGAGGGGTGCGTACCAGATAATTTCAAGTTAGCAAACGTAACACCTATCTTTAAGAAAGGCGATAAAGGTGCGGCGGGAAATTATAGGCCAATCAGTTTAACGTCTGTTGTAGGTAGCTACTGGAATCAATAATTAGGGATCGTATAGTCGAACACTTAGAAGTGCATAAACTAGTTAGAAATATGCAGCACGGTTTTAGGCGAAACAAATCTTGCTTAACTAATCTTTTAGAATTTTTCCAAAGCGTGGTTGACATTTACGACAGACATCGGGCGGTTGATGTAGTGTATTTAGATTTTCAAAAAGCGTTTGACACCGTGCCGCACAAAAGACTCATTGAAAAAACTAAGGCTCATGGAATCAGGGGTGTAGTAATAAATTGGCTAGAAGAATGGTTGCGAGGTAGGAAACAGAGGGTGGTCGTTGATGGAGCGGAGTCATGTTAGGATAATGTAGCGAGTGGCGTTCCTCAGGGTTCTGTATTGGGCCCCTTGCTTTTTCTTATATATATTAACGATTTAGATGTCGGCCTAGTCAGTACAGTTTCAAAGTTTGCGGATGACACGAAGCTGGGTGGTAGGGCGATTAACCCTAGAACACTGAACATGGGTATAATATACCCGAACGCCATGACGTCACGCGCATTACGTGGTGTTCCCGTGGAGGCAGGCAGCTGGTATCCTTAGTAGCTTCAGTCTGTCCCGAGCCCTGACAGAGGTAGGTCATGTCGCTCCGCTGCGCGCCCTGGAATTTTCTATAATCATGTGATCGGGTACGGTATACCCGAGTTCAGTGATAATAGTAAAAGAAAAAATCGGGTATATTATACCCGAGTTCAGTGTTAGTGTACAAAGTGCAAGTGTACTAATTATTTATTTTCCATTTCAGGCTGTGAATAGTATTTCAGATAAACTATTATACCATTAGTGAGTTATCCTGACCGTAATGGCTTCCCATTACCATAAAAATCCAACTGAGGAGGAAGTGGATGCTATTCTTTTTGGACTCAATAGTGACGAAGAAAGTGATGTTAGAACATGAAGAGCTTTATGATAGTGATGTTGACTTTGTGGCTAACCCAGAGGATATGAGTAGTGGCATAGAAACTAGTGACTCTGACACAGACCAAGCACCCCGTCGCAGGCAGAGAAAGGGAGCACGTGGTCGGACTGGTAGGACTAGGCGTCCCCCTCCTACCGCCTCGCCTGCTACCCTGCTGCTGACCCTTCTGCTAACCCTGCTGCTGGCCCTTCTGCTAACCCTCCTGCTGGCTGCTTACCTTCTGCTTCTGCTTACCTGCTGGTTGCCCTTCTTCCTACCCTGCTGCTGGCCCTTCTGCTTACTCAGATGACCCTGATGACCCTGCTGCTATCACCCCTGCTTCTGCTCCTCCTCCTGCTCGCCGGGGACGACGACGACGCCGTGATGAGGATGAGGACCTGCTTGTTACTTTTCCCACGACAACAGTGAAAAGTAAATCAGGCTTTGTGTGGCACACAAGGCCGCAGGTCTCCGCAGCAACACGAACAGCAGCAAGGAACATTATTCCACCATTCACGCCCGGTCCCACCCAAGCAGCTGCTCAGGCCACCACCCCAGAGCAGTGCTTCAAGCTATTTTTGTCTGATGATATCATAAATGAAATAGTGGAGTGGACCAATCAGAAGATTGATGTTGTAGCCATCAAGTACAAGAAAACATCCACTGTGCAGAGGACAACAGCAGCAGAGATACGTGCCCTGCTAGGTGTATTGGTGTTTAGTGGGTACAGGCATGACAACCACCTGTCCACAAAGGAATTGGGCTCCATTCTACAGGGCAGCTATGTCGGAGGTTAGATTTACATTCCTGTTGACCTGCCTACGATTTGATGACGCAAACACACGGGAAGAGAGGCGGGCCGACGACAAATTAGCTCCAATCAGGAGTGTGTGGGACAAGTTTATTGGCTACTGTGAGGAACACTACACGCCCAACGAGACCCTCACTGTAGATGAACAGTTGCTGGCTTTCAGGGGTAAATGCCCCTTTAGAATATATATACCAAATAAGCCAGCAAAATATGGAATAAAACTTGTCTTGGCAAATGACGTCAAGAGTAAGTACCTGTTGACAGGTATTCCTTACCTGGGGAAACAGGGAACTCGCCCAAGAGATGGACTGCAGCTAGGCCATATGTTTACGAAAGAACTTACACGACCCTACCACCACACCAACGTCACCACCGACAACTGGTTTACATCTGTGCCACTAATACACGACCTTCTCCATAACTGTGGCATGACACTGGTGGGCACAGTGAAGGGGAATAAGAAGGAAGTACCAGATGTGGTGAAAGATAAGGTGACCCGCACGCAAGGTAGCACCGCCTTCCTCTTCACCAAGGACATGACGCTCGTGTCCTACGTGCCAGACATGACCACAAAAACGAAGAATGTCCTCCTGATGTCATCGATGCACACGCAGCCGACTATGAATGAAAATGGAAAGCCAGAGATTATTCAGTTTTATAATGAGACAAAAGGAGTCGTCGACACGTTCGACCAAATGTGTGCCACGTACAGCTGCAGCAGGAAAATGAAAAGGTGGCTGCTGTCTCTCTTCTTTGGCATTATAAATGCAGCTGTTATAAATTCCTGGCTTATCCACAAGGACAATGCTGGCAGGGTAGGAGGCATCCAGCTGAAAAGGAGAACATACATGCGGGAGTTAGCCTTACAGCTGATCAAGCCCTCAGCTGAGAACCGCCTGAATGCCCCTACTCAGCACAGGCAAGTCATCAGCAAAGTGTGCTTGCTCAACCCCTCTGTCATGGGTGATGTTGCAGGGCCATCAGCAGCAGAAATGAGGGAGCCCATGGTCCGCTGCTCCAAGTGTCAGTCAAAGGCTGACAAGAAGACCCGCTTCAGGTGTCAAGGATGTCGCCTACCTGTCTGCCCGAGCCACTACTACCCCTACTGCTGCAACTGCGTGTGAGGCTGAGGTAAGTGTCAAAGAATATACCTGAAACCATTATTTTGTTGTGATGTAGTCATTTCTGTGTACTAAAAAAGGCTGTGTACTAAAAAAGCCTTTTTTCCTGCCTCTCTTCCCTACAGTTTGCGCGTCGACTGTGTGGTGTGACCCCTGGCAACTGCATGTGGGGCTGGGGCAGGCACAGGTGGGGGGCTTGGGGTGCTTGAGCCCCTGCCCTTTTTCTTCTTCATATCAAAGTGCCCTTTTAGTCAAAATTCATAAATATATTGATTCGACAAATTTGAATTAATTAGTTATATTTTTATTTAGTTACTGCTACTTCAACAGATTTTCAAAACTAGAATTACTTTGATCTATGATTTTTTTTATTAGAATAATACTTAACATACCGTTACTATTATTTTGTCAATCAGGGAGGGCGTCCCTAGTGGTAACACTGACTGCAGCTGTTCACTGTTGATTGCGTCTTTCAGGTATGTGGGTGTATTGTTTACTGTTTGTTTATTTTACGTTAACCTAAGCTAACTATGGCTTTGAAGAAGAGTAAGAAACTTTTGACAGAATTGAGGATATTTCACTCAGCCTACTCACTGCCAAAAAATGATCTGAGATCCACCCTCAATTGTTTCAAGGAAAACGATGCCCATTTTGTCTTCTCAATTATGTATGAGTTATTTAAAATTTATGCAACACTTCCAGTAACAACAGCAACTGTGGAGCGCTCCTTTTCCAAGCTCAAGTTAGTTAAGCATAAACTGCGGAGCCTGTGTGGAGAAGAAAGACTCTCCGATCTCATGCTGCTTAGCATTGAGAAAGACATCCCTGTTGATAATGAAGAAGTGATAAACATTTTCAAGCGCATGGCCAACAGGAGACTGCTATTATGATTTATTAAACATGTTGGCTTCCTTATTCTTCAGTATGCATTTCATTGTAGATGATTAAGAATATAATTTTTGCTTTTGTATTTTCCTGATAAGAAACAATATTTTTCTATTGCTACTTAAGAGCTGTGGCCATCATATTAAATAGCCCAGTATATTTCTATAAACCTTTAATTTATAGTTTCATATTATTCCATATTTAAATGTATATACAGCAGAATACTGTAATTTATGATGATGAGCAAGCTAAAAGTCAATATAAGTAAAATTGACTAATAGTTGTAAATACACTCCAATATTTCAATATCTTCATATGTTTTGAAAATCTTGCAATAAAAACATGCCTTTTTACAACAAATTTTCATTTATTTTCTTTAATCAGCTTTATATACAAAAATAATGCATTGAATTTAATGGAATTTAAGAATATTTACCACATACAATTTTAAAAATTTTCTTTGTGTGTATACATATATATAGCCTACATGGCATTGTGGATTTCATTTTTAAAAATGTTAGGGGAGTGTCCTTTTTTCAACTGAGCCCCTGCCCTTCTGAAAGTCTGTGCACGTCACTGGGCTGGGGTAAGTTATAATGTTCCAGGAATATACCTAAAACTATTATTTTTATTGTAATAGTCTTCATATATCACTTAGTACTCATTTACAGGGGGTATCATAGGCTAAAATCGCATTATAATGAATAATAAGCCATTTTTCGTGTACTAAAAAAGGGTGTTCTTTCCACCTCTCTTCCCTACAGTTTGCGCATGGACTGGGTACTGGAGACCCCCCTGTGAGCAGAGGCAGCATACCTGGGAAGGGTTTGGGGAAGTTTGGTTGAAATTGATGGAGCCGTTTTTTTCGGTGATTTTTTTCCAAAAACTTCAATTATTTTTTTTTTTTTTTTTTTTTTTTTTCAATATTTTTTTTTCTAAATTCAGTACGAACCTTATTTGTATGAGTTAAAGGTTAATATTAGGTTTAGTAATAGTAAGGTGCATTAACTTTAGTGTGTAATTGTTAATTTGAATAGATATGCATATTTACTATTTTTTTTCTATTTTCCAATGTCGGTATAATATACCCATTTTCAGTGTTTGTGTGACTCAAACATATGTTCAGTGTTCTAGGGTTAATGACGATGACAGAGGTAAAATCCAGGAAGATCTGAATAAAATCGTTGATTGGTTAGTCACATGGCAAATGAGATTTAACGTTGATAAGTGCAAAATTTTGCATATAGGTTCGCGTAACGGTAATTTTGCGTATAGTATGTCAGGGAAAGATTTAACAAGCATAGAGCAGGAAAAAGATTTAGGAGTTATAGTCACTGGTGATTTAAAAGTAGCGAAACAAAGTACAGCAGCGGTCAATAAGGCGAACAAAAGTATTGGGTTTTATAGCTCGAAATTTAAGTACAAATCGCGCGATATTATAGTTCCTCTTTATAAATCATTAGTTAGACCCCATTTGGAGTACGCGGTCCAATTTTGGAATCCGCATATGCGCAAAGATAGAGAAAATTGAAAGAGTTCAAAGACGAGCAACTAAGATGATTCCGTCGCTTAGGTCAAAGTCATACGAGGATAGGCTTAAGGAGTTAAAATTGACAACACTCGAGACTAGGAGGCTAAGGGGTGATCTAATCCAGGTTTTCAAAATTATGAATGGGTTCGATAACGTAGATAGAGATAGCTTTTTCGAAATATCTCAATATAATAGGACTAGAAATAACGGGTGTAAGTTGACAAGTAGAAGGTTTGAGACAGCAGTTGCCAAAAACTTTTTTATGCATAGAATAGTTAATAGCTGGAATAGTTTGCCAGTAGAAGTAATTAGTAGCACGTCCATAAACATGTTTAAAAATCGATTAGACGCATATGTTGATAGATTGGGTATAGTTTAAGGTAGTAAAATCAAAACTTTGTGGTGATAGATCCCACAGCTCAACACAAGTGTTGTGGGATATAGGGAGGCAGCATCTTGGGTTAGGGAATACTCTGTCCTTACACACCCCATTTAAAGATATTCCTCTGCTGAGCGGTGCCCCCCATAGTACTGAGAGATCTTGAAAAACTCATGATCTTCACTTGCCCCACAAACACCTTTAAATGGAAGACCCAAAATGGGTGCGCACACATTTCTACATTACTGTACAGTCTTTACAGCCACACCTACACTTTTCTTCCTAATGTATATGGTTGTAAATTTTAACTTGGTCCACAATCGATATGGACCATGACTTATTTTTCGTTGGCAAGGTACTAGTATTGTCGGATACCGTAATGAAATTGACTGGATTCTTTGGATCTGATATATTTGGATGTCAGTTATAAATAGATATAGAGTGTAACATATTTGTGGATAGTAGTCTAGTATGACTTGATCCTCTGGATCCAGAGATTCTATCTTTAGTTTTAAATTGATAATTAATTAGTTTTAAATTGATAATTATTTAGTTTTGTAAAAATTGGTCATTGCCAATGTATAGGCAGTTTTTGCATAAATTTCTTATGTTCTTGTGGTTCAGGAACCCACGTAAAATTGTAGGTCACCTCCGCCACCACGGAGGACATACACAATACACAATTATGAACACAGTTAGGTAGACCAGACATGAGTGGATCCTAGGGTCTTTGTTGGTCTGAAACATTATAACATTACAACATTATATATACGTATACGTATGTATATGTATATATATGTTTGTATATGTATATATTTTTTTTTAAGTTCAGGAAGAACCGATTCACCTCTATTTAAAAGTGCATATCTCAGCGGAAAAACAAAGAAAAAGTGAGAGGAAAGACAGGAAAAAGAAAGGGTGGAGGGGTCAGTCGAAGTGGAAAAAGACCAAGGATGACAAGGACTGCAGGGTCGAGCCCCATCATCCTTGGGTGCTAGGGCCGGGAGGGCGCACATGAAACCTCCAGGAACAACCACATACAAACGAGCACAAAGAACACTCAAGAGCACGAGCTTAGAACCCCCTTGCGGGGACATATATACATATGCATACATATATATACACACCTTCATGTAATGCAGAATCATTGCACAGAACATTCGAAGGAAAAGTATAATACAACACTAATTATAGTACACTGTTATTGAAGAGCATGAAATGACAACTTCACTCAGTTAAAGACAGTATGACTGAGCCTGCATCAACCTGCATGGGCAGCATTGCAGACACCACGTGACAAAATCATATATTTGCAGAGTCAGTTGCAAATTTACCAAAACATGGTAGCAAAATGGGTCATCACAAATTTGTGAAATCACAGAGAGCCTGACAAGCAACGAGGGCCCACTGTACTTGGTTTCATTTAGTAGTCATACCATTAAACCTGATTCATACTGAAGGAATTTTAGAAGAATTTAGACCCTGGGTTTGATTCCCAGTGACAACAGGCAGTGTGCAGCTAGCCCAGTTGTTCATCCCTTCAAACAATAAAAATTGGTACCCTGGGTAGCATAGTGATTAAGACACTGGGCTGCTGATCAGGTCATGAGATGGAGTCTAGGCAGGGACTATAATTTCTGATCACTTATGGTGGATTGGTATTTAGATTCCTTATTAAACTGTAGGTCTAAGGTGGAACAACAAGCTTGACCTTCACCAGAATGAACAATTCAGGCAGAAGCAAAAACCAAGGTGTAGGGTATGATAATGATCATGTTTAAAAAAATTCTTGCTTTTTTTTTATTAAGTTTGCGCAAGAAATGAAGGTCAGATTTTAACAAAATGCACTAAGTTACAGTATAAAAGCATAGATTTGACTAGAATCTCAGTCACATATTTTATTGCATAATTAATTACCTTTTTGCACAATATTTGTCTTTATGGAAAAATTCCTACTTTCTAAATTTGTGAAACTATCAAGCAATACAAAAAATTCTTAGGTAAATGTTAAGTTTAGAGGCATAAATTATTGTGTTGTCTATAAGAACCATCTAATTGTTTTAAACCATTACTTTTTGTTCAGAACATATAAAATGGTTATATTTGCTTTAAAGAACTTTTGTGCTATAAAGTCATATTGTTTACAGGTAGTAATTTTGATAAATATCCCACTTTATCAAAATTACAGGGTAATCTTTCATTTTAGATACGTAAAATTTAGGCTACAAATAAGGCAAATAAAATGTAGGGATGATCAGTAGTTTTGGATCTTTTCCTTTATAGAACCCCAATTCCTTTTTTTCAGTTAGTAACATTTGACGGAATATTTTCATTAAAACTAATGAAAATATCATGACTTAACCTAACCAGTCATCAAGGGCATCCAGTTGACCTAAATTAACCTAACTAGTTCATAAGGTTGTTATGAGATTTTCATTAAACCTATGGGAAAATTATTAAATGCCTAGTTAGGTCAACTGTATGCCCTTGACAATTGGTTAGGTTAAGTTGTGATATTTTCATTAGTGTCATAATTTATGCCCCTAAACTTTTTTGCGTTTAATTTACACCTCTAAACTTAACATTTACCAATTCTCATCCTCAATAATGGAAAATTTCATTTTTCATTTCTAAGCATCTAATGATACTAATAAATTTGCCACATAAGGCACCACAAGCAAGGATTATCAATAGAAAATCTTGTCCTTTCACATTGAGTAGGCCTCAGCCTAATTTCAGTTCAAACTCTCTCCCAAGCTATTTCAGTAGATCTGTGAATAGTCTTATATTAATAAGCAGGCTCGAAATTAAAATTTTGCAAAACCTGATTATTATAAAATATAGGGCAACATCCTATTTTGGCGTACGAAATTATTCAACCAACCAAAAATAAATAGTACTCCAACACTTTCAAATTACTCGTTTAGGACATATTAGGTTAATATTCACTTTAACATCACTTTCATCATTGATAGAGAGTTAATTTTCTGCTGTTTTCACTTTTGATATGCATTCAAACTATCTTTCTACATTCTTGGAGTGTCATTTTTTTTTTGGAGGAAATGAAAAAAAAATTTATGAAAAATTAAAAAAAAAAGATGACAATGACGTGGATGGTGATGATGTCATGCCACAGTTGGCCAATCACCATGCGCATTTTAAAAATGACCAATAGCGCACCACCCTCTCCACCCACGCATCACTCACAATGCCTCACACCTATTTCAAATCAGTTTGATTTTGAATATGGCATGTAAAGTGTGTGCTCTAACATACTTTCAAACCATTCAAGACATTTATAGTAATGATGAAGATATTGAAGATATTCAAGAATCATGGTGGTGTTCCAAGGCAGGTGAAGTGTCCTACTTTGAATTGAATAACTTTTATGAATAATAAAATAAATACATTCATTTCAATTTACAATGACAAATAATTGTGAAGCTTAACTATTTATTTTATTTAATTTGGCCCTTAAGCTTTAGGCTTACTGGGCTCTTATTAAAAATAAAGTTAGTTGTTATTAATTAATAAGAAAATAAGTATTATTTATAGTTAAAATATGTATTAATCTTAAATTATCACTACCTACATGCCAAATACAAGGTCACTACTGAAGGCACTATACCAATACCATACAAAGAAACCAATATTATATATACATGAAAGATAAGAACTGAACAATCCCAAGAAATATTTTTAATACTAGATTACACATGAGAAATTAATAATTAGTAAACAATAGTAATGGACATTAATCCTAGATATGGGAACAATTGTTTCTTCAAGAATTCATCCAGAGTTTGGTGCTGTAAGAAGAAAACTCACGATGAATGGTCTAGGAAGCAGCAGTGTTCGTTCTCCATAAGCCCCTACAAAGGAACCTGGTTGAACAAGTCCCACATGAAGCCAAGCGACAATTTGCTCTTTATCAGCCTCTTCCTCTCCAAGAACCTGAGTCAATACAACAAGGATTGGTTTAATTTAACCAGCAAGACTGTCAAATTAGAAATCCTTCTGTTGTGAAGTCTGCAAGTTTTGGTTGGCACAGCTGGGGTGGTCCAGGTAAAATTATGGAGATGGACTTACCAAACTTCAATTTGTCAAAGTACAACCACGGATGTGAAGTCAAAGGAAAGTGGGTATTTGAGGCCATCAAACATGATACGAAGAAACTTCCGTTTCCTGTACAATATCATGACTGACACCCTAGTAGGCATCATAAAACCAGAGCTGGGCACTTGCGTTTTTTTTTGCGGTACTGCGGTACTACCGTGTTGGTCGGTACCGCGGGAAATTTGAATGCGGTAGCGGTACTACTGTACTTTCAGCGATCCTTTGCGGTACTGCGTTATGCGGTACCGGTTTGGTAGTGCGGTAGTAGTACCGCAGTACCGCAAAAAAACGCAAGTGCCCAGCTCTGCATAAAAACATGCATGTCCTAGCACTACTATTTATTCCATCAAGTGGCATGCCTATAATAGCCTAAGCAATGAGGGATATATCCACCACAAAGTTAATCACTTGCAAAAGTTCATCTCAAGTTCAGGAGTGCACACAAAACATTGAGAGGGCCTGGTGCAATGTTAAATCCTGGGTGATATGGTCAGGAAACAAAACAGAATCCTACCCCAAATACCTCATGCAATATCTCTTCAACCAAGAATATCCAAAGACCCAACAGCTGCATCATTTTCTTCAGGCCACCACTCAGATGTATCAATATCCCAATGCTGTAGTTTAATGTGAGTAAATATATATATATATATATATTATATATATATATATATATATATATTAATATATTAACAGACTGGCTAAGAAATATTTTGGCATAGGTTAGGTTAGGTCCCCTCCTTTCCCCCCCCTACTCAAAACTCCCCCAATTCCCTATGAGTTAGGTTAGGTCAGGTCCCCTCTAGGGATGAAAACCGTATTAAAACCGATATTGTTTCAAAAAAGTAATACCATTCTCAGGGCTTTCAATACTGGTTTTTCGGTATTATTAACCATACGTTCTTTAGTCTATTTATAACTGATTGATGGTTGGAAGTTGTTGTCAAGTGAAAAAATCAATTAAAAACCTTTTTAAAGTTTCGTTGGCCCTTTTTTCAGATTATTACGAAAATATCAATAAAATCAAAGGTTTGGAAGTAGTTTGAAAAGGAGAATAAAGATGAAGCAGAATGCACTAAATATGAAAATGTTATTAACTATGGTGGAGGTTCAACTACTGGAATGGTCATTCATTTGAGAGCAATTCGTAAAATTGCTATTAAGTACAAAATCAACCAAATAAAAGTAAAAACAACTTTGGATAGTTTTATCACTGAGAAATCTACTGTGGAAGAAATTTCAAAACTCGTCTGTATGGATAGATTTAATTTCAATATTCTATTGCCAAAAGTAGATTTATTCAAGATACTTTAAAAATTAATAAATATGACAAACCACATCCAACTGTTGAATATGAAAGATCATTTTCTGCTACTGGCTTATTTCTTACAAATTTGAGGTTCAATCTAGCTGAAGAATCCTTAAATGCTCCGTTTCTTTAAAAGTTACTTCCAAAATCAAAAGAAAAATTTTTTATATAAAAAAAATATTTTTTATAAAATAATTTACGTAAAATATTTACCTATTTTTGTTTCTTTTCACAAATAAAAAATTAGAAAATCTGTCATTTTCATTCCTTAAGTCCTTAATCTTATGTATATCTCTTAATCTTATGTGTATCATATATATATTGTGATATATATATATATATTAGTGATGGGACAATTAATCGGAATCGAGAATCGGAAGAATCAAGCATTTTTCAGGAATCAGAATTGGAATCGAGAGAATTGTACCATGATTTCCGATTCTTAAAACAATTCTTTAACTTTTAATTGAACCAGTTTTGCAATGTAAACTTTAAAATTTAAATGAAAGAGGATAACAAATTTTATTTTTATTGTATTGTAACTATACATTAAAACATGTATATCCATGATGTGTAATCAAGAAGATTAAAATGAATTGTTACAACTTACAGTTGATTTTTATTTTTAAACCAATCTATTATAATTTATATTACCATACTCATAATGTAAATAGTTAATCTTACCAGAGTAAAATATGACAATTTCCAGAAAAACAAGTATAGAATTATATTTAAAAATATTGAGAATCGGAATTAGAATCGAGAATCGTATCAGAATCGAGACTTTTTAGTGGTATCAGAATCGTTAAAAATTTTGGTATCGTCCCATCACTAATATATATATAACTATGTACAGTACTATAGAATACCGGTATTAAAATCAGTATTGGGTAAAAAAAATGCCCTAATCCCAATATTCAAAACAGCTAATATTACTTTCATCCCTAGTCCCCTCCTTTCCCCCCACCCAAAACCCCCAATTCCCCATGGATTAAGTCCCCTCCTCCCCTCTCAAAACCCCAATTCCCCATGGATTCCCCTATAATTAATGACATGAATACATATTTTCCTGGTATACTTTTGTTTTCAAATCTGACCTTCATTTTCTAGTAAAAATCATCATTTTTAGAGGATATGTCAGATTGTCATTTCCTCAAAAATGAAAGTTAGATTTGAACAAAATACACCAGAAACATGTTTTTGCATCAAAAATGCGGGGGGAGCAATTAAAACAAATCTTTACCCTTGTTTATGTTAATGAGGTTAATTGACTACCCAGTTAGGTCAACTGTACACCCTTGACAACTAGTTAGGCTATCTTGATATTTTTGTTAGTTTAAACAAAAATATAACAACCTAACCAATTGTCAAGGGCATACAGTTGACCTAACTGGTTGGTTGAATAATTTGGGATGCCAAAATAGGATATTGCCAAATATAGCTTTAGATCAATTGACTTGGATAATTTTGATAAGCCCAAGTAGTTTCATGTTTTCCAAATGTATTGGAACAATAAAAAGCGAGCGTGCTTTATGGAAAAAAGTCATCGCCAATGCGTTGAGAAATCTGAGCAGGTTCTAGTGTGGGATTTTTGGGCATTCCTGCTAAAATATGCAAAATGGGAGTAACGTTGTAAGGCTACTTACATTTGCCGATATTCATAGAAGCCAGCAGAGGAGTTAAAGTTGAAACTTTAGATTTAGTTTAGTCCAATTACAAACCAGGTATAGGGCCTAGCTTAACTTTGGCCTTACCTGGGCAACGGTGTTTAGTCTTATTAGTCTAATAGGCCTAAGTTGCAACTGATTGTTGTAGTAATACTATATAGAGCAAACTTTATTTCAGACCCAAAATGATGTAACGTTAATACATAACCTAGCCAATAAAATTTGGAAATTAAACGGCATTCAGAGCAGACTGCACACGTTTAACATTTTCTCACTTAAAAAGAATTGTAGTCTAGGGCCAGCCGCAAAATTAGGCCTAACAATTTGGTATTTATTATTATTTTTTGGTACATATAATGCAATTGTAGTTGTTGTGGATATAACTCACACTGATCAGTAATAGGTGTGCAGATAAATAAAATTATAGATTTTTATAAAATCAAAACCATATTTTCAAGATTTTTGTGGCGATACTAAATAGTTGATATACAATCAACACAAATATATTATTATGTTAATTTATACAACGATGATATCTAGTGTGCTATCCCTCACAGAGTAGTAGATTTTTTAATAAATGGCCATATGATGTGGTAAATTATAGGCCCTTAGTTTTAAGAAAAATTTGGACGCTTTAATGCATGAAAGAGACAGTTTGTAGATTGTAAATAATGTATATTCTTAGCTTAAGTTATGTAGGCTACTTTGGTAGCTCTGTAGGTAGTTATATGTTAGTTGGCTGGCTTGAGATTGACGTGTTGCACAATTTTATTATGAAATAAAGCCCATGACTTGAATAACCCAATGGGCCCCAGAGGCTTCAGGTTTTTCAAATGAAGTGTAATATGTACGACAGGCATACTTATAAGACAATTTTAGTGGGTGGGTTAAAATAGTTTTTGTTTTTTTAGTATTTGTATTTAGTATTAGTATTTGTGGTATTTCTTTACTATTACACCGGTCTCCGGTAGAAAGACTTAAATATGGGTATAAAAATAGGTTAGGTTAGGTAAAAAGGGTAGAAAGTTTTAAAAGCTTTAAGCTTCAATAACTATTTTACAATTCATTTGCGACGGAAATGAGTATCATTTTTAATTCAGCACATTGAAAAACATTGAAAACCAGGTTTTAAAACTTTTTACGGAGACCGGTGTAATAGTAAATATTTACCGTAGGTAAATATTTACTATTACACCGGTAAGTATGTAGCCGGTAAGTATTACACCGGTATGTATTACACCGGTATGTATGTAACATCCTCCAATGGGTCACGTACAAACCTCTAAAGAGAGACCCATTGGTGGATGTTAATAAAATGTTTAACAGAAAATTAGAGAAATATTAAAAAATAACTATAACAGGCGCGGATCCAGGGGGGGGGGGGTCGAGGGGGTCCGGACCCCCCCTGCTCACGGTGACCAACGATTTTTCGATGCGTTTGTTTGCTCCTATATATGAAAAATAAGACCTGAAGACTTAAAATGCTTAAGGTACATGTATCCCGGTTGCCACAAAATTAATTTCCTTAAAAAGAATAAAGAAAAAAAGTTTGTGTCCGATCCTGAGACATTTCAGACCTGGCCTGGGTGTGTGAACAAGCAGGATTTTGATAACGGGAATATACAGGGTGATCAAAAAGTAACGCAACCCATGGAGAAACGCACATAATTGATTTTTCCTTCTGTTGCAGGTGGTGAATATATGAAAAGATGAAATACACCTTGGAGCAGCGTATATTCATTGTCACGCAGTACATTCGCTCCAGAAGCTATGCCCAGACGCAGGAGGCCTTCACGGAAATGTATGAAGAGGTTATGGGAAAACTGATGAGTGGGTAGTTGGGAGGTAACGAAAATGGTTCACTGAGTAGGTAGGTAGTTAATCTAACAATTATTAAATTCCTTTTATGTCAATAACTGGGTGGATGAAACCAATTGATTGCTCACCAGAGTTATTCTCCACACTAGTATTTATATAATGTGTGAGAAGAGCGTGCTCGGTAATAGAGATACATTACCGCTCAACCCAGGGCCGGATTAAGACCTTTAGAGGCCCTAAGCACTTAAAAGATTTTGGTGCCCCATATATATGTAATTCAAAATATAAACAAAAATAAACCATAAAATAAAATTTTATTTTTTGAAATGAAACAAAACTTACAGTAAGATGGAAAATAATGTTTATTTTTGTATACTTCCACTTCATTTATATTTGAAAAGTTTTCTCCTACTTTTTTTAATTGCAAAGTCTTTGATCAGATCCTCAAAACTAATCTTACGTAACACATCTGCTTCTATACTTAGTAGAGATAAGGCATCCAGCCTGCCTTGTTGCATAGTTGTTCTGTTTTCAACAGCTTATAGGCTGTAAGCCGCGATTATAATAGTATAATAAATCCATGGTAAATCCGACAATGGAAAATTTCTGTGGTGCCCCCCTTCCCTTGATGCCCTAAGCACGGGCTTATTTTGCTTAATGGTTAATCCGGCCCTGGCTCAACCAACCGAGGAAAAAACCAAGACAACGCTGGTGGAAAAAGCCCCGCGAAGAGGAGAAAAAAGGAGAACGAAAACGAGGGACAGGGCGAAAGGACGGAACTAGAGAAGGGACGAGAACAGACAACGAAAAAGATCCCCACCAGCAAGTACGCTCTCGACAATTAAACAGGAAGGAGAAAAAGACTCTCTAATAACTAACAGTAAGTGACTAATTGTTTTTTAACCCAGCAAATTAATCACATTAAATTAAGCTGGGTCAGACAAGTTAGGCCTACATTGTGGCCTAAGACCCAGCATCAACTCATAGCTTAACAAAGGTGAAGGTAGATTGCCCTAACCTAATTTGGTGAGGAATCCTACTGTGGACCTCAATTTATCTGCCCGCTCTGGACCATTTCCGGAATCTCTAGGCTGACCCCTACAGGGCTAGACTTAATCTACTCTATAGTTAGACTGGAGATATAAGGGGTGGGTTAATTGTGGACCAATTCATACAGAGCATTTTTCGCATTGGTGGTCCGTGTGTGGGGAATTTACAAACCTTAACCTTACTTAACAAAAATTGCAGAATTAGGCTAAATGGTCTAGCCTAAGCCTAAGCCTAACCTAATCAAGCCTAATTAGGTCTACAACCTAGGGCCTAACTAGGAAACATTTACATTTAAGGAGTCTCATTCTCTTATAAGCTTAGACCTGAGTGACACATAAGTACTTGGTGGGGATTAAACCAAATTTGAACTTGACTGTTTTGTCTGTGCTCTCTCTTCTCTGGTAATTTCTTCTTGTCCTCTATTTCATTACGATCCCCAGTTAAACAATTTTGACTTAGACATGGACAGTGCGGAATTGAAAAAGTTAAAAAAGAAAAGGGGGGCAAAGTTGGGAGCTGTTACAAAGGCTGTGAACACTTTTAACAATATTACACAACCAGGTAAGGAAGATTTAGAGTGTGTAATTCTTAAATTGAAAACTAAAAAGAAGGAAATAATAGCCATTAATGAGAGGATTTCAGAGTTAGTTGAATCCGAAATGGCTGAAGAACAATTGATAGACCTTTACGCTGATAATGATGATCAGGTAATCTCAATTGAACAGCAAATAAGGAGACTACGGTCTCGTTTGACTGACTTAACACCAAAAAAACCTAATTCTGATTTTAATCAAAGTAGAGCTAACCTTCAACAAAATTTAAGTGGCATGCTAAATCCTGAGTCACAAGAATTGAGGGCTCAGTTACCCATTTTGCTAGTACCAACATTTGAAGGGGACACGGTACAATTCCCATCTTTCATTGACAAATTTGAGAGTTTAATAGGTAATAAACCTTATATTTCAACTGTTGAAAAGTTTAGCTACTTAACTAGTTTCCTTAAAGGCCCAGCCTATAACCTGATAGCCTATTTACCAGCCGTAGGGAATTCATATGAAGTAGCTATTGATCTCTTAAAACGTAATTACATTAATAAAGATGAGATTCTATATGAATTATCTCAACAAATTTTTTATTTTGCACCCATAAAAGATAACCATAGTGATATGGAAAATTTTTATACAAAATTAGAAGCTATTATAGGACAACTAGTTAGCAATTACATAGATATTAAAGCTTCATCTTGGATTATACAAGGCATAGTTCTTAGGTGCCTTCCTTTGAGGGTTAAAGATATTTTAATTCTAAAGACGGGAGAAAATTATCCTAATCTGGAAGATATAAGAAAACACTTCCCCAATATCCTAACTAATTACAAATTGAGAGATTTTCCAACGCAAAATAAGACCCAGACTATGGATAAACCAAAGACTGTTCCCAGAGACCAACTAGCTACAGCCAAACAGACAAAACTTTATAGTGTAGAATCAAATGTGACCAACTGTAATACACGAACACCTACATCACAGAACTTTAATGTAACTGCTGCCTCAACTTACACACTACATTGCAAATTTTGTGCAAGTAATGAACACAGTAGTACTGGGTGTGATAAATTTCAGACTTTAACCAAAGAGCTAAAAGATGTGAACAGTTGAACCTATGTAAAAAGTGTACTGGCCAGGGACATTATAAGAAAGACTGTAAATCTAGGTTAAGATTCAAGTGTAAGTTTTGTAAAAGTTTACGACATGTCTCATCAATGTGTGATTCACCAAAGTGTCCAAACAATAGTACTCAAACTCAAAAGATACCTCCCCCAAACAAAGGTAATCAAGAAAATGCCACTTTCACGGGACATTCTGTTTGTTCAAACAATGTAACAAGAAACACTGAGATTCTTTTACCAACTATTACTTTGGACTTAGTGAATAGTGAGGGTAGCACTACTCCAGTGAGATGTCTTATAGACTGTTGCTCTCAACAAACATTTGTTTCGCAAAATGTAGTTAATAAATTGGGTTTGACACCAAACCCGAATGAACAAAAACTCAATATTGCATCCTTTGTTAAGGATAACTCGGACAAAAATGGCTAAAGACAATTGACCTGGAACTACATTTAGAAAATAAATTAGAGAAAATTGAAGCAGTTTTATTTCTAAAGTAGGACAAAACAAACTGGTTATACCCAAACTAGAACAAACCATAAATCATTTGGGAAAACACTACAAAATAGCTGATAGACATATCACTAACAACAGTAGCTAACATTGAAATGTTAATAGGGGCAGATTATATTAATCTTATTCATAAGGGCATAGTAGAGATAGGTAATGGTATAGCTATTCAGACTCCATCAGGGATAGCCCCTTTGGGTGATCTATCCAAATACAACCTAGACCTAAACCAAAACAGTTCATGACCAACAAATACTATGTGCCTCAACTCAGTCCTACATAACACCTGTAAGAATAGCAACACTTTGAATAATATTATCTCAACTGAGAACATTAATTCATCATTATCAAATGAAACTTTGGATGAGGCAATTCAAACTTTATGGTTGCTAGAATCTGTGGGTATACATGACACAAATCAAACTTCAGAAGATCAGTTAATGGTAGAAAGATTTGAAGACACCATTCAGTGCAAAGACAATAGTTATTTTATTGAGTTACCTTGGAAAATAAATTGTCCAACTTTAAGAGACAATCTCAAAGTAGCTAAAGGACATTTATATAAAGTAATGAAAAAACTCAAACAAGATAATAATATTAAAAAGTACAGTGATGTCTTCAAAGAACAGCTACAGAAAGGCTTCATTGAAGAAGTAACAAATAACCCTTTTAAAAAAGATGGTTGTCATTATTTAACCCACAGGGGAGTTTATCGACAAGATGCCCCAACAACAAAACTCAGAGTAGTATATAACTGTAGCCTCAAAGACAGTGATAAACACAGTTTGAATGATTGCCTGATTGAGGGTCCTAATCTCATTTCTGACCTTGTGAAGATCTTACTGAGGTTCCGGTTAGACAAATATGCAGTACAAAGTGACATTTCAAAGGCATTTTTGAGAATAAATCTTAAAAATGAATATGATAAGAACCAACTTAGGTTCTTATGGTTCAAGGATCCATTTGATTTGAATAAAGGGTTCATAACCTATAGATTTAATGTTGTGTTGTTTGGAGCCAATTGCTCACCTAGCCTATTAGCATTGACAATTAGACATCATTTAAACCAGTTTAATAACTCTTTAACATTGAACTTCCTTAAGGAACATTTTTACGTAGACAATCTAATAGGCTCAACAACAACAAAATCTGAATTATCTGAAGTCTATGAACACTCTCAAAACATTATGCAACAAGGTAACTTTGAACTTAGAGAGTGGATTTCAAATGATGAGGATTTAAACAAAAAGATTTTAAAGGATAATAATGGTCTTACTGAGCCATCAGACAGAGTTAAAACTTTAGGTATGAACTGGTATTTGGATGCAACTTCTAACAGTCATGATTCAATCTGTACTAAAGGTTTTAAACTTGATGAGGAAGCAAATACTAAAAGACAAATATTATCAGAGGCTTCCAAAATTTTTGATCCCATGGGTCTATTCCTGCCTTCAACAATAAAATCAAAGATTCTCCTCCAAGAAATTTGGAGGACAAATGTTGGGTGGGATGATCCAATAACAAATGAAAATCAAAAATCTTGGAAGAAGTTAGCTGCTGATTTAACAAAAGTGCAGAACATTAAAATTCAAAGGTGCTGTGGGTTTAGGGATAAGCCCCAGAGACTTCATGTGTTTGCTGATGCAAGCACACAAGCTTATGGGTGCTGTGCGTATCTTGTAAGCCCTTCAGAAAGTCATCTAATTTATGCAAAAGGGAAAGTTGCACCTCTCAAACCTACCCGAACCATACCTCAATTGGAACTATTGGCTGCTGCATTAGCCATTAAAACCATTTCATTGCTTAAGGATGCTTACCATGATGTGAACATAACTCATATCCACATCTGGCTTGACAGTCAGATTTGTCTTGCCTGGATACGGAATGACAGCATTAATAGTAAGAATATCTTTGTAAGAAATAGGCTAAAGAAATAGCTGAAGCTAATGAAAGCCTACAAGTAAACTTTCACTATGTTCCAACTAAACAAAATCCAGCAGACTTTCTGACCAGAGGTTTATCCTACAAGTTGTTGAAGTCAAACAAAACTTGGTTTATGGGACCTAAGTGGCTCTGTGAATACAGACCAATGGCCTGTGGAACAAGTTAACTTGACATTAAATTTAATCTTTTCAAATGAAAAGGTTGAACCAATCACTAATTATGAACAGTATTCTGATTTCAGTAAACTTGTCAGGGTCACAGCCTACTGTTTGAGGTTTGCTCACAACTGTTTAACTACAATTAACAAACAGCTAAATAAAAATAATCATAATTATACAGAAGTTGCAACCAAATACTGGATAGGCCATGCACAACAAAAAGAGTACAATAAAGAGTTAGAATTCTTAACTAATGGGAAACAAACAAAAGAACCTGTACCATCAGTAGTTGTGGATCTAAACTTGTTCAGAGATGAGGAAGGCCTTCTAAGGTGTAAAGGGAGATTAGACAAATCAAAACTGTCATACAAAAGCAAACATCCAATCCTTTTACCTAGATTTAGCTATTTGACAACATTAATCATCAGAAAAACACACAATGATGTATATCATATGGGGGTACCACAGACACTAACTACATTAAGAAAAACTTATTGGATACCCAAGGGAAGGATCACTGTTAAAACAGTCCTGAGTGAGTGTGTCACATGTAGGCGTATTCATGCTAGGCCCTATAGGAAACCAAATCCTCCTGCTTTGCCAGAGGAGAGAGTTACTCTCAACAGACCCTTTGAGACTGTAGGCATTGACTATACAGGAGCATTGACTGTAGGGGTGGGTGACACTGAACAAAAAATGTACATTGTACTGTTTACATGTGCTGCCTCACGAGCTGTTTATTTGGATGTTGTGGAGGACCTTACAGCAGAATCTTTTGTTGCTGTCTTTAAGAGATTCTGTGCACGACATTCAGTACCAAAGACAGTTTGGACTGACAATGCTACATATTTCAAGGCTGGTGAACAAGTCATCCACGACTTGTTAAGCGATGAAATCACACAATTATATATACAAAATTCAAACATAAAGTGGAAGTATATTCCGGTTGCCTCTCCTTGGTATGGTTCTATCTGGGAAGGAATATACAAACAGTAAAGAATTGCTTGAAGAAAGCAATTGGCAAAAACAGATACACTTATTTGGGTTGCTCACTCTCCTGGCTGAGATTGAGAACATCATTAACAATAGACCACTCACTTATGTGAGTGACAACATTAATGACCCGGAACCATTAACTCCAAATCATTTGATTCGGGGAGAACAAGTTAGTCTCCTGCCGGACTACAATATAGACTCTTCAGAAGACCCAAACTGGACTCAACGACATGATGAGCTCCAGACTAAGTTACAACATTTAACTAGAGTTAAAGCTCATTTCATTAAACAGTGGAAAACTGAGTACTTGATGGGTCTAAGGGAGAGACATAAACAAATGACTAAGAAGGATTGGTCTGACACAATTAAGGTAGGGGACCTTGTTCTCATACATGACAGTACTCCAAGACAATACTGGCCTCTGGCTAGAGTTTCAGAACTCAGACCAGGGCAGATGGGGTAACAAGAGTGGTCAAATTAAGGACTTCAACGGGTGACACAACAAGAGACATTTCTCTTTTGTACCCTTTAGAGTCTGGACCCAAAACAATGGACTTTGGAGAACCTTCTCCACTGACAGTAACAACTGGAGACACTGAACTTCCAGTAACTATTCCTTTGACAGTAGGAGTGGTAACGCATCCTACTACAACATTGACAGACACAAGACCTCAGCGACAAACAGCATTAAAGGCGCGACTATTTTTACAACAAAAAATAGATGCTGGGGAATTGTAATTTTATCTTCTAACTTTCATTTTTTCTTTTCTTATGGTAAACCATAGACAGTTTCATCCTATGGATGTATATTTTCTCTTCTAATTAAATGCTACACCTTCTCCATGAGAAGGTGAGGATAGGCACTGTTAATCAGATTAACAGGCATTTACAGTCAAATAGTTAGCTAGTCTACACTCAGACATAAAAATTGGTGACAATGACACCAAAATTTTTATCTCCCGGGGCCCCCAGTATATGGAAAACTGATGAGTGGGTAGTTGGGAGGTAACGAAAATGGTTCACTGAGTAGGTAGGTAGTTAATCTAACAATTATTAAATTCCTTTTATGTCAATTACTGGTTGGATGAAACCAATTGGTTGCTCACCAGAGTTATTCTCCACACTAGTATTTATATAATGTGTGAGAAGAGCGTGCTCGGTAATAGAGATACATTACCGCTCAACCAACCGAGGAAAAAACCAAGACAACGCTGGTGGAAAAAGCCCCGCGAAGAGGAGAAAAAAGGAGAACGAAAACGAGGGACAGGGCGAAAGGACGGAACTAGAGAAGGGACGAGAACAGACAACGAAAAAGATCCCCACCAGCAAGTACGCTCTCGACAATTAAACAGGAAGGAGAAAAGAGACTCTCTAATAACTAACAGTAAGTGACTAATTGTGTTTTTAACCCAGCAAATTAATCACATTAAATTAAGCTGGGTCAGACAACTTAGGCCTACATTATGGCCTAAGACCCAGCATCAACTCATAGCTTAACAAAGGTGAAGGTAGATTGCCCTAACCTAATTTGGTGAGGAATCCTACTGTGGACCTCAATTTATCTGCCCGCTCTGGACCATTTCCGGAATCTCTAGGCTGACCCCTACAGGGCTAGACTTAATCTACTCTATAGTTAGACTGGAGATATAAGGGGTGGGTTAATTGTGGACCAATTCATACAGAGCATTTTTCGCAGAGGTGCTCCAAACAAATCCTCTATCAAGCGACTATACGACAAGTTTCAAGAGACAGGGAATGTCGATGACGTAACGAGAAGCGGTCGGCCGAAGGTGTTGACAAAGGACAAGTTGATTGACGTGCAAGCTGCCTATACTCTGAGCCCCCGAAAGTCCCTGCGACGCCTTTCAAGCCAGTCCGGGCTCTCCTATGGCAGTGCCCACACCGCGGTGCGAAGATCATTGAAAATGTACCCCTACAAAATGCGTGCCGTCCATCAACTCCTGGCTCGAGACCATGAATCTCGCCAATCTTATTGTCGATGGTTTATGGAATTTGTAACGCCGGATGGGGAAGAACTGGATGATTGGTACTGGTCAGACGAGGAGTGGTTCCATCTTGATGGATACGTCAATGCACAGAATAGTCGAGTATGGGCCACAGTATTCCAGAATTGCAGGCGATGATTCAGAAGTGTGTTGATGCAATTTCACAGGAAACGTTGCAAAGGGTCTTTAAGAACATGAATCGCCGTATCCACTTGTGTGAAGCACAGAACGGTGCCCACTTCCAGCACTTGCGCTGAAATAAATCGTTTTCCCATGGGTTGCGTTACTTTTTGATCACCCTGTACTTCAAATCCATCTAAAGCTATCTTCAAATATGAAAATTTCCTACCGAGGGGGGGACACCCCCCTGGCGCTCGCTTCGCTCGCGCGTCCTCGGCCGAAGGCCGAGGACATATCAGTAACGAGCCCCACCAAGACTGGACCCCCCTCTGCTTAAATTCCTGGATCCGCCCCTGCTATAATGGGTTTTTGCAGCAGTTTTTTAGTATCAATCCGTCACTACCATATCTGTACGGCTTAGTAAAAACACACAAAGTTAATAATCCCATGAGGCCTATTGTTAGCTCAGTAGGCTCCGTAACCTATAAGCTATCTAAATGGTTAGTTAGTTTATGAACGCCGTTAGTTGGTTCTATTTCTAAGTTACATATTGTAAATAGCATGGATCTTATTGACAAACTGAAGTTTCCTAATGACCCTAATTTCAAATTGGTAAGCTTTGATGTATGCTCGTTATTCACAAAAGTCCCTGTTGATGACCTACTTGATTTTTTAAAAGATAAGATCTCTGAATATTCTTTCCCTGTTCAGCACAACACTCTTATTGAGTTAATTAGGCTTTGTGTCAAAGATTGTAAATTTCAGTTTGAAAATAAGTTTTATGTTATGTCGTTTGGATTGGCGATGGGAAATCCCCTTTTACCTGTACTAGCTAATTTATATATGAAATTTTTTGAAAATAGAATTTTGCCTTCGATTGTTAATTTTAACCTGGTTTGATACAGGTATATAATGATATTTTATGCCTTTGGCCTAATAATTTGGATGTTGACTTATTTCTTGGTAGGCTCAACAATTTAGTCCCATCTGTTGAATATAAACATAAGTTTGATTGCTAAATATTTACTGGTAATTATGCCCATTTACTGTATGTATATTTTAGTATACCATTATTATTTTGTCGTTTTCTATTTTGTGTTCTTCTTTTGTTTTGTTTTCTGTTTCGCTCATTCGTCTGTCTCAGCTGTTCCAAAGTACACTTGCATAAATTGTGTATTCGGTGTTTTATTTTCCCCACAATGCTCGTATTTGTCATCTCCACAAAATGACCACATCAACAGGTTATGGGCCCAGGTCACGTCTTTATTTTGATGGAGATGAGGGAAAATACGAATTGTGGGAAGTTAAATTTAGAGGGCATCTCCGACTTCAAAAGTTGCTTTCGGTCGTAGAAGGAGCACAAGATGGCGATGTTGATCCTGAGAAAAATGCCGAAGTTTTTGCCGAGCTTGTGCAAGTGCTCGATGACAAAAGTTTGTCTTTAATCATTAGAGATGCAAAAGACAATGGACGAGAGGCATTAAAAATTCTCCGTGAGTATTATCTAGGTAGTTCCAAACCTAGGGTAATCTCCAAAGGTGGGCAGTTGCGCCGCAAAAAGTTGCGGCGCAACTTGCGGCGCAACATTTTTGGTTGCGCTTGCGCTTGCGGCGCAACTTTTTGAAAAGGGTTGCGCTTGCGCTTGCGGCGCAACTATTTCAGCAGAGTTGCGGTTGCGGTTGCGGCGCTACAAAAATCGTTGCGCGTGCCCACCACTGCAGATATACGTTAAATGCAAAGGTGTGCAGTTGCGCCGCAAAAGGTTGCGGCGCAACATTTTTGGTTGCGTTTGCGCTTGCGGCGCAACTTTTTGAAAAGGGTTGCGCTTGCGCTTGCGGCGCAACTATTTCAGCAGAGTTGCGGTTGCGGTTGCGGCGCTACAAAAATCGTTGCGCGTGCCCACCACTGGCTAATCTCCCTCTACACTGAGCTCACATCACTAAAAATGAGCAGACAGGAGAGTGTGACAGCATATATGATTAGAGCGGAGACAGCTGCCGCATCATTGAAGATTGCTGGTGAGACAATTTCTGATAGCTTATTGGTAGCAATGATTTTAAAAGGATTACCTGATGACTTTAAGGCCTTTTCTACAGTGGTCACTCAGAGGGGTGATACCATGAATTTTGTGGACTTTAAGTCTGCATTGAGAAGTTATGAAGAGTTAGAAAAGTGTAGGTTAACCTATAGTACTAGTGATGACAATGTCATGAAAGTCAAATCTAATGTCAATAGTAATTCAAAATTAAGGTGTTACTCATGTGGAAAACCTGGACACAAAAAGTTTCAGTGTACAAATAAAAATAGTTCTTTAAAATCTAGTAGATGGTGTGACTTCTGTAAAAGTAACTCTCATGACACAGAATTCTGTAGGAAGAAAAATTCTGTGAGCCTTGTTGTGGATGATAACAGAAAAGATGAATCTTTTATTTTCAAAGTAAATACCAGTGTAACTTTTGATGAACACAATAATGAGATAGATTCATGCAATATGTTGATTGACTGTGGAGCAACTGCTCATATACTTAGGGATAAATCAAAATTTGTTAATTTGGATAAGGATTTTGATTCATCAAAGCATTTTATTGAGCTTGCTGATGGAAGCCGATCCAATGGCATTGTGTTTGCCAGAGGTGATGCTAATGTTGTTATTAGGGACTCTCAAGGTAAGAAAAGGAAAGTTACCCTTAAAAGATACATTGTGTATTCCTTCTTACAAGCAGGATATATTTTCTGTTCAAGCTGCAACAGAGAATGGAGTATCTGTAAAATTTTACCTAATTCCGCAGAACTGATAGCTCCAGATGGTACTGTGTTTGATATAGAAAAATCTGGAAAATTATATTTTTTGAACAATGTGAAAACACAAAAAATGCATTCTCTTGAAGAATGGCATAAATTTTAGGACATTGTAATGTCAAAGATCTGTTGAAGCTTGAGTCAGTTGTTGAAGGAATGAAAATTATTGGTAAAGACAATTTTAACTGTAAAACCTGTGTTGAAGGAAAATGTGCCAATACAGATGTAGAGAACCTGATAAAAGAGCTAACAAACGTTTAGAATTATACATTGTGATTTAGCGGGCCCAATAGATCCAATTTCAAGAGAAAATTCTAGATTTGCAATTATATTTGTTGATGATTATACAAGTGTAGTATTTGTTTATTTCTTAAGGAGTAAGAGTGATGCTACTTCTGCTACAGCAAGATTTTTGGCTGATATCGCTCCATATGGTTCTGTTAAAAGATTTAGGACAGACAATGGGACAGAATTTACCAGTTCAGAATTCAAGTCTCTCATGGTGAGTAATAAAATTAAACATGAATTTTCAGCCCCTTACTCGCCGCACCAGAATGGTACTGCTGAAAGGACATGGAGAAGCCTTTTTGAAATGGCCAGATGCTTACTATTAGAAGCAAAATTACCAAAGAAACTATGGAATTATGCAGTTAGAGCTTCAGCATACACCAGAAACAGATGCTTTAATCAAAGAACTGGGAAGACACCTCATGAAATGTTCCATGAAAGGAAACCTGACATCAGTAATATGCACACTTTTGGCTGCAATTGTTTTGCCTATGTACAAAAGAAGCAAAAATTGGATGCAAGAAGTGAGCAGGGAGTTTTTATAGGCTATGATGTTAGCAGTCCTGCTTACCTGGTATACTTTCCAGAGAAAGATGAAGTTAGAAGAGTAAGATGTGTCAGATTTCATGAAGTGAACCAACAACATGAAGTTACCCATGATGATCCATTAGATTTTATACAACGTAGAACCCCAGAAGAAAATGAAAAAGTTGAAACCCCTATAAGAAATTTAGAAGGTGAAGTTGAGCCAAAGACAGAAAAGGAAAACCAAAAGCGCCCACAGAGAAGACGGAATGCACCCAAATATCTGGAAGATTATGTGGACCCAGATAGCTTAGACGCTGCAAGCTGCACTATTGATTACTGTTATAGAGTCAGTAATATTCCTAGGACTTACAATGAAGCCATTGCATCTCCCGAAGCATTTAAGTGGAAAAATGCAATGAATGATGAAATAAGATCCCTAGAAGAAAATGATACATATGAACTTGTACCA
Source organism: Bathynomus jamesi (assembly GCA_023014485.1). Lineage (NCBI taxonomy): Eukaryota > Metazoa > Arthropoda > Malacostraca > Isopoda > Cirolanidae > Bathynomus > Bathynomus jamesi. The sequence continues at coordinate 28,879 of JAJOZX010002298.1, forward strand.
GCGCCTAAGGATCGATCCGTAGTAGGTGGAAGGTGGGTTTACGCCGTGAAGCTAGGACCAAACAATGAAGAAAAATTCAAGGCTCGTTATGTGGCGAAAGGTTATTCCCAAATTGAAAACATTGACTATGTAGAAACATTTTCTCCAACTGCCCGTATTACATCAGTCCGTTTACTCATGCAGTTAGCTGTCCAGAATGGTTTTGTTGTCCACCAAATGGACGTAAAGACAGCTTACCTTAACGCTGACATAGACTGCGAGTTATTTGTTGAGCAGCCTGAAGGTTTTGTAAAAACAATGAAAAATGATGAACGACTTGTATGTAAACTAAATAAATCTTTGTATGGACTTAAACAAAGTGGTAGAAATTGGAATAATATACTTCATGATTTTTTATTAGTCAAAATTTCAAGCAGTCATTTTGTGATCATTGCGTTTATACTAAACATAAAGATGATTTATGCATAATAATAATTGTTTGGGTAGATGATTTAGTTATATCTGCTAGTGATTTAAATACTGTTAATGATGTCAAATTTTCTTTGTCTCAAAGATTTAAAATGAAAGATTTAGGTCAATTAAATTGGTTCTTAGGTATTGAATTTCAGTTTGAAGGTGATAGTATCAAAATGAACCAGACAAAATATTTGGAAAGAATATTGCGTAGATTTGATATGACCAATTGTAATCCTAAATTGATTCCATGCGATATGTGTGTGAACAAAGATATAGTTTCTGATTCCAAGGAATTGATTGATCCAAAATTATATAGAGAAATTGTTGGTAGCTTAATATATGTCATGACTTGTACTAGGCCAGATTTATGTTACGTGGTTTCTAAACTGTCTCAGTATATGTCTAAGCCTACCAATGTCCATTTGAACTTAAGTAAGTTTGCTTTAAAATATATTAAAGGCACACTAGATTATGGTTTAACATTTCAAAAGTCTTGTAATGATTTGAATTTTGTTGGATTTTGTGATTCAGACTGGGGAGGCTCTAATGACAGAAAGAGTATCTCAGGTTATTGTTTCCAGTTGAATGATAATGGTCCATTAATTTCTTGGAAATCTAAGAAGCAAAATTGTGTTGCCTTGTCCTCATGTGAGGCAGAATATATAGCGTTAACATTTGCCATTAAGGAAGCAAAATTTTTGCAACAATTACTGATAGATATGCAAGGTTGTAGTGAATTATCAGTGACCTTATATGTTGATAATCAAGGAGCACTTGAGTTGGCTAAAAATCCAGTGCACCACCAAAGAACAAAGCATATTGATATTAAATATCATTACATAAGGTCTCAAATTCAAAATAATAGTGTTATTTTACATTATGTGCCTACAAATGATAATGTTGCTGATATATTTACTAAACCTGTCAATAAAGAAAAGTTAAATAGATTCAAAATTATTAGAGGTTACAAGATTTGAATGGTAACTATGATTTATATATATGGTATATATATTATTTGTGATATATTGATATATATTGATTCAATTTGATATATGGTATATATATGTATGATTTATATCAGGTAGTATAATATATATTCTGTTATATATTATATGTATGTATCATGTATGTATATTTTTTATTTTTTTTTGTTTGTCATACCTATGACTAAAGTGTAACTATTTTATTTTGGAGGGTATAATTTTGTATCTTCAAGAAAAGGAAACTTAAGTTTAAGAGGGGGTGTTGAATATAAACATAAGTTTGATTGATAAATATTTACTGGTAATTATGCCCATTTACTGTATGTATATTTTAGTATACCATTATTATTGTGTCGTTTTCTATTTTGTGTTCTTCTTTTGTTTTGTTTTGCGTTTCGCTCATTCGTCTGTCTCAGCTGTTCCAAAGTACACTTGCATAAATTGTGTATTCGGTGTTTTATTTTCCCCACAATGCTCGTATTTGTCATCTCCACAAAATGACCACATCAACACCATCTATTAAGTTCACAGTTGAAAACGAAAGTGATGGAAGCCTATCTTTTCTGGATCTAAAAATTTGGAGATGCTCTAATCCAGGGGGCGGGGAACCGGGGTAAATTACCCCAAATGGGGTAAAAATGAAAATCTCGGGGGTAATGAAGGCTCAATAAACATATAAATAAAATTGCACAAAAATTTATTATTTAATAAGCGAGGCTAATTATCAAAGTTATATTTTTTTCGAACAAATAATTTCAAGTCTAGGGGATAATATCGTTGTACACAAATATATTTTGGGGTAATACCCAAAAAAGTTCACCGACCACTGCTCTAATCAGTTCAAATTTGAAGTCTATCGCAAGCCTACTAATAATAACTCATGTGCATTTTTATTCTGACCATCATCCCTCGATTAAATCCTCTAATTTCTCTGCTATGTTTCTTAGAGCATTGAGAGTTGTCAATCCTGAATTTTTAGATTCCGAGTTATGCAGTATCATGAATATTGGTACTAAATTATGTTATCCTATTTCATTTTTAGATAACTGTCTTAGGAAAGCCAAGAATATGTATTATAATAATGTAACTGTAAAGGAATTTGAGCGTAAAAATATCCTTAGCCTACCTTACCATGTTAATTTTCAATATCTCCCGACTTTACTTAAAGCAATTGGCATCAATGTATATAATAATACTGTACTGTTAAATCATGCCTAATAAAGAATAGCCAAAAATGTTGTTGGTTGTGTGTATTCGATTGGATGTACACAAGGTAACAGTATATATAGGCCAAACGGGTAAAACGTTAGATATTAGGGTAAAACAGCATAAATATGCGTGTGGAACAGCTAATAATTCCACTGCTTTCTTTAACCATATGTATAGATGTAACCATAGCATCAAGTGGGATAGTTCTAAAGCGCTTGTTAAAAACAGAGATATAATAGAAAGAAATTTTTCTAGAATGTGCATTTATTCTAGGGATGGATCGAGTGGTCGGTTTTTCACAACCGCAGTTGCGGTTGTGTTTGCGGTTGTCGAATTTTTTCCAACCGCGGTTGCGGTTGCGGTTATCATATACTAGGAAAAATGCGTAATTATTAACTGGATTTAGCCACTATAGTGAGATTTAGCCACACTTGGTACATAATATATACTAAATAGTTTATTTAGTAAATACCTTATGTTGAACACAAGTTTTGCAATACACCGCTACTGCTATTTGTGTGTTGCAAAACTTGTGTTCAACATAAGGTATTTACTAAATAAATACTATTTAAATGAAGTATATTCTAAACTTATATAGCTATTATGAAAGAATAGGTCAAATTAATTAAAACCATATTTTGCACTAAGTGTGTTACCAGGATGAGGGACGAGGACCCATCGCACTGTTCATCCCACCTACCACTTTCCCCAGCCTCCACCCATTGGAAAGTTATGGATTATTATTCATTTGAAAAACTGATGTCAAACTTAATGACAGGCAGTGTGAATTTCAAGAATAATATTTTTGCTGCATTTTCTACCTTTCAAGCGGCAACGCCTCTCATCGTACAACGTTCCCGCTCCACTGAAGAGCTTTATTGACTATTGTACTAAAGGCGATTTTAGTTTGAAGAAAATTAAATAAAAATAAATGTTACTTCATGGAGCTCACAGAGTAATAACTTAGAGCGCAGTTTAAACCAATTTTACTACGGCAGCCGTATGACGTCACGTTTAAGCACGCATAAGGAGACCCATCATTTTCTTTTTAAAAAAAGAAATATTTCTAATTAACCTAAAATTAAAATTAACTAAGCTTTTACAACCGCAACCGCACTTATGGAACGGCGGTTGCGGTTACGGTTGCGGTTGTGAATTTTTGTGCGGTTGTAGTGCGGCTGCGGTTGCGGTTATTCGATCCATCACTAATTTATTCATTTTAAAAACAATTTCAATAACAGTGCGGGAATGTATAAAATTGACAATATCCTGTTAAAATTCCGGGGTCAATCCCAGAATAGGCACCTGATGTACCTCAATCCCAGATGAAGCACCTGCGTTCAACCTCAATCCCAGAATAGGCACCTTGCAAGGAATTAAATAAAAAAAACCTGATTACAAAATTTATTGTTTATACAAAGTTTATTACAAATGTAATAAAGGCAAAGTTATAAAAGGTTTAAAGTGGTTTAATGAATAAAGAAAATTTTTAGATATTATAAATTCCTGCAATATGAACCCGAATGTTTCTGAATCTATCAGAAGAAAATCTATCTTGCCACATAAACTGGTATAGATATAGGTTAGGTTAGGTTAGGTTAGGTTAGAGTTGATTTTTTCAAATATTGATAAAAACAATGAAATTATATCTCTAAAAACTGTTTATATTTTTTTCTCCTCAATCCCAGATTAAGCACCTGTGTTTTGCCTCAATCCCAGATTAAGCACCTAAAAATGATTTCAGGTGCCTATTCTGGGATTGATCCAAATTCCGTTTGCTTCTCATTAACTCTTGTTAAGTATGTGCTAATTGCTTTGGTTTCCGCTACGTTGTATATATTTATGGGCATCTTGCCTTCTCTCTTCATTCCCTGACGAGGTGTGGCTCTGAATGCACGAAAGGCCTTGGAATCGTTTTTCTTTTTCCTTGTGGATTTGCAGCATATATATATATATTATATATTATAATTATATATATATATATATGATGAATAAAACCACGAAGGAAAGGAAACACAAAATGGTGCTCAAGCGCTTTCGTCTAATGACATCCTCATTAGACGAAAGCGCTTGAGCACCATTTTGTGTTTCCTTTCCTTCGTGGTTTTATTCATCATAAATATTTTTCACGTGTTACTTTCGTGAAATAATTTTCATATATATATATATATGCTGAAATATTTTTATTAGGACTATTCTACACTACTTTATTTGAGAAGACTTTATTCCCCAACACCGTTCGATCGCAAACACAATACTGCGTCTAATAATGATTGCGAAAGAGAATTTCTTTCTTTGCGGGTTCAGAATAAAGCTGAGAGCGGAGAACAATCTTTCAACGCTAACTTGTGTGCACGGAGTAGACAATGATACCAAGGCTGCCTGTTTTAATTCTCCTCCCATTTCCATCCACCATTTCATGGGATCTTGATGGATCAGTTTCCCAACTGAATCTCTCTTTATCGCGAGGCGAGGACATTTTTTAAACTGTATCACACCTGCATCAAACTTCGCACTCAGTGACACAGTTTGAATTCGTCCTTCCTTCTGGAGAAGTCTTTCCTTTTGTCGCAATTCTTTTCCAACTCACAACTCACAAACAAACAATAAAATATATTAGGATTAGGCTATTCTTCCGTCACCGTTAACTCTCCACTTCCAGTGAGTCATTTGGAGGGTGGAGTGATAATTCAATACATTGTTGCCAAATTTAAAGGCGCACACATAAATTTTGTAAACTAAAAACCCGGCTGTGCAGGTCCTTCACTTTCTGGTCGGGGTCATTTTTAAAATTCACTTTCAGGTCCGGGTCCGGGTCCGGGTCTTTTTTCTAATTCACTATCGGGTCCGGGTCTTATCTCACTTTCGGGTTAAACCCGGGTCTGGGTCCGGGTCCGGGTCCGACCTGCCAGCCCGGATATATATATGGAGCAAGTGTAGTTTACGTCCCCTTGTGGTGCCTAGTGTAGTTTACGTTCTCCTACATTATCCTAGTGTAGTACCTAATCAAATAAAACGTTAAAACTAACGAAAATAGTACGACTTAACCTACCCAATCGTCTATATCAGTGGTTCTTAACCTGGGGGGCGCGCCCCCCTAGAAACAGGAATTTCTCTAATTGTATTTGTTATTCTCTTAACGAGAGCATGGGCTAATATTGAGAAGTTATTGAGAATGTTATTTTGATTGAAGGGGGGCGTGGAGGGAAGGACCAATTCCTAGAGGGGGCATGGTAGTAAAAAGGTTAAGAACCACTGGTCTATATATATATATATATATATATATATATATATATATATATATATAAAGTGACGATTGGTTAGGTTAAGTCGTAATATTTTCGTTAGTTAGATGGATTCATTTAAAAAATGTCTCCTAAAGATCCTAGTGTAGTTTACGTTCCCGAACTTTGACCAAGTGTAGTTTGTGTCCCCTTTTGCGTCAGGGGGACGTAAACTACACTTGCTCCATATATATATAATATAATATATATATATATATATTATATATATATATATACGGGCTACGTCGAGGCCGATGTCGTAACACCGCTTCCTGGAGATCAGCGAAGTTCAGCGACATTGGGTCTGGGTAGTAGTTGGATGGGAGACCGTCCTCTGCGCCTAGATTATGTTGCGACCCGTAGTTTGGATCGCACGTAAAGCTGTAGGTCCCCTCCGTCATATGACCTTAGATGTTGCGAAGGAGGTTAAACAACCCCAATTAAAAAAAAAAAAAATATATATATATAGAGAGAGAGAGAGAGAGTGAGAGTGGGCCTATTATTAGCCGAGTGAGGTGATGCTGATTAATTTAGTGCTAATGATTAATTTATGTAATAATTGATTGTTAATGAGAAGCTGGGTCAACAATTTATGATGTCCTTCGGTATCACCGGTTTGAGGGTGGCTAATGGAGGAGGCCTACTATAATTACTTCTGAGTGATACGAATTGATTCGAGGTCACCAGCATTACACCCAAGCAAATAAGGTTACAAAAATCACTCGTTGTTTTTGTGTTTAATTAAGAAAATAAATTAGTTATTTGTTCACAGTGAGTAACATGGCAATGAAGGTATTTACGGTGATTAACAATTGTATAAAGGTATTTATAGTATGCTAAATATGACTGAGGATTAGCAAATGAGGAAATGGTTATAGAGATTAATTGTTAAGTAATACACTCGTTTATGGTAGGCTATTGGTATACAAAAATGGAACACAGCATGAAATATGAAACCTATTGATAACAGAAATTATGCACGTACGTTGTGGTACACTGAATAGATTACGTAATACACTGATTTAGGTAGGCTAAAGATTATGCATAAATGGAACATGGACAAGATGCTGCTTAATAATGATTGGAAGAAATGCACGTAAGTTGGTACACTGTAAATAGATTAGGCCTTCATTTAGGTACGCTAGAGTTATGCATAAATGGAACATTGAATGGGCCTAGTAATGATATAAAGAATGCACCTGCGTTTAGTACACAGTAAGTGGATTCGGCCGTCAATAATGAAATGCTTAAATAAATCACATAAATAAACGGATGCAAAATATTTATGGATTACATGAATGAACACAACAGCAGAATGGTACAGGCATACGGTATTGGAATGACACATGAGCTGGGCACAGGCCTACTGCATGTTTAACGAGAGTTAGTTAGAACGCTTATGGAAACACTTTGGGAGTATAGCCTACCGTTCTGCGGTAGGCTGATGTAGGCTTCACGAGAGTTACTTAGAAAAGATACACTTACTTACCGAGATGTCGAATACCTCTGGTGAAGATGTTGAAGGTGGACCTATCACTGCAGGCCTGAGGTGATGTTGACCATCTTATTGAAATTTGTTGAACGGGCGCCGGTCGCCTCAAGCGTTGATTCGCTTCGTGTAGAGTTGAGATGTTGCTTGAAGGACTGAAGCCGGCTGAAGTCGAACGGCGCTGGGTTTCGAAGGATTGCTTCTGCAGACAGTCTGTAGAAGATCTTACTTGATGATAGACCTGAGCCTTGAAGGAACAGCAGGCCGCTCTCCGGCGAAAGCCGGACAGCGGGTGACGTGAAGAGGTTGCTGCTGACGAAGGTTGCGAACAAGACAAGGAAATGACAAGCGAAAAGTGAACGAGTGAGGAAGTGTATCAGTGGACCCTCGCTTATATAACCTCTGAGACGCGGAGTTTCGCGCCATTTCTGAGACGCCTCCTACGCGTCCTTTGTTGGATAGAGGCTAGCGTTATTTCTGGTTCCTTGAAAACACGTGCGTCTTTCGCTTCCATGTGATTCTAAGATGTTTGAGAATGGCGGGGAAAATATTCCTTTGGCTGTTCTTTGTCTGTTTTTCTGTCTGTTTCTTCTTTTTCACTTCATATATATATATATACACACAACACATGTGTTTCGGTCAGGCAGATCATGTCTATCACAACTAATGGAACACTACAACAACATTATTGATGCACTTGAAAGTAATGAAAACTATGATGTAGTATACATAGACTTTGCCAAAGCGTTCGACAAGTGTGACCATGGAATTATAATACATAAACTGAAATATATGGGAATAACAGGAAAAGTAGGTGAGGTGACGTGTATGTATATATATATATATATGTATATAGTCTAAAAGTCACTAAAGGGTAAATATCACTAAATCTAAGCTGAATGGCAAGAGCAAGTCATAAACGAACCAACGCGGCTGTTCGTATTGCTTTGGTCTGGCCTAGACATGTTTTTTCCTATCTGACCTAATCTTTGGTGCTGAGTATAATTAGGTGATGTTTCTAAGGTGACAAATGGGGTAGAAAGTTGTCCGTACTTAAGTATAGTTAGGGGTAATGTCTATAGCTTCTAAATTGGTAATGTAAGAGAGAGTTAGGTAGGCTGTTTGTGGGACACAGGAATAAAACGGTAGGCTTCAAAGAATACCTAATTCAACGCACCGGTAAGTGCTTTTGATTGTTTGCGAGAACCTAAGTAACCTAACTGGGGTGTCTACCCCACGCTATCACATTTGGCGACGAGGATGGGATTTGGCTCATTTGGTTAAATTTTGTTCATTGGGTTAAATTTGGCTCATTGGTTTAATTTGGCTTATTGGGTTCAAGTGGTTGTTTGGAAAATTGGATGTAGCCTAGTCGGTCGTCCGATTTGGTTTGTTTGTGTGGGTAAGCTACCGTACTATAGCGTAGGTCCCGCCGGCCTAACTCTAAAACTAATTCCTACTCAGCCCTAACTCTAAAACTAATTCCTACTCAGCCCTAACTCTAAAACTAATTCCTACTCAGCCCTAACCCTAAAACTAATTCCTACTCAGCCCTAACTCTAAAACTAATTCCTACTCAGCCCTAACTCTAATAAAATACACTATTCAGCCCTAACTGGGGAGTAACTAGACCAAATTTAAACGTAACCTAACCTACTTCACGTGATTTGGCCTAATTCGGTTTTGCTCTAGCATGTCGGTGATTGGCCATATAAGCCCCTACGAAGACTCTGGGGAGGACTTCGAAGCTTATGCCACTAGGGTGAGGTTGTTTTTCGAGGCAAATTCCATTCCGGATGCTAAGAAAGTACCTACCTTTTTAACTATAATAGGCCCTAAAACGTTTGGTTTAGTTATGGACCTAGTTTCTCCTAAAGCACCGGAAACGTGCACCTATAATGAATTGGTACAGGCCCTAACCGATCACTACAAACCCCGAGTAGTTCTCATCCATGAACGTTTCAAATTTTATTCAAGGCATCAGACGGGAAATGAAAGCATTGCAGAGTTTGTTGCAGGAATAAAAAGCCATAGCCGTACGTGTAAATTTGGGGACAAATTAGATGAAATGCTAAGAGATAGGTTTGTAATGGGTCTCAAAGAGGAGTCTACCCAGAGAGCCCTATTAGCCATACAGGACCTAACTTTTAGTCAGGCTGTAGAAATAGCTACGGCTAGAGAAGCAGCTGCTAAAGATGTTAGAGCTTTTGGCAATCATAGTAGTAAAGCCCAACACGTAAATAGCTTTAAATCTTCTAGGCCTGGCAGACCTAACGAGCCTACTAGACAGGAAAATAAAAGGTATGAGGCGAATACGACTAAGCCTACTAATTCTACTAAGCCTTCCAAGCCATGTACAGGGTGTGGAAAACACCATTGGAAGAAGGATTGCCCTTTTAAAGAAGCAGTTTGCCGAAACTGTAGTAAAATAGGCCACATAGCTAAAGTGTGCTTTTCAAAGAAAACGAAGGGTGAAAATTCTAATTTTAACCTCTCTAGTGTAAATCCTGAAAGGGGAAATACTTCGAACATTGGAGTGGAGTACCTATTTTATGAGCAACAAAGTGGGAATAATACAGGCCCATATATTGTAGAGGTAGGCCTAAATGGAATTACAGTTCCTCTAGAACTGGATACAGGTGCTGCCCGGACTGTCATGTCCAGGGAGGTTTTTGAGGGAACTTTCCGAAATGCACCTAAACTACGTGCCTCTAAAACTATCTTGAAAAAATATGGAGACATACAAATACCTATTTGTGGAGAAGCATACGTCACAGTTACACTCAACCAGAAAACTTTGTCTCATCCCTTAACCCTTTTAGTGGTGGATGAGCAAGGGCCTACTCTACTAGGCCGTGATTGGATTGATGCTTTGAAAATGCCAATTGACAAAATCTTGCCAAGGGGTCAGGCAGATGTGCATACACTCTCATATCCATCTGACATAGACTCATTGTTAAGGGAGTTTTCTTCTATTTTTGGGCCTGAAGTAGGCAACCTAAAAGGCCATTAGGTCTGCATAGAAGTAGATCTTAATGTAACTCCGAAATTTTGTAAGGCTCGTTCAATTGCGCATGCACTGCGGGAAAAGGTAGATTTAGAAATTGACAGGCTGCTAAAAGATAAAATTATCGAACCAGTCACACACGCTAAGTGGGCTGCCCCAGTAGTTCTTGTACTAAAACCGGACAAATCTGTGCGGTTATGTGGGGATTACCGTTTAACAGCAAATAGAGCCGTCCTTCTACATTGCTATCCTATACTCAAGCCTGATGAATTATTTAGCTCTCTTGCTGGGGGTAAATATTTCACAAAACTCGATATGTCCCAAGCCTATGCTCAACTAAGTTTAGACGAAAACTCTAAAGAATTAACTATCATAAATACGCACCGAGGCCTATATAAGTACAATAGGCTATGCTATGGAATAGCATCGGCTCCGGGTATTTTTCAGAGGACAATGGACCAAGTTCTAAGTCACATTCCAGGGGTACTTTGCTTTCTAGATGATGTCCTCATTTCAGGTTCGTCTAAAAAAGAACACCTAACTAGATTAACCACGGTTCTAAAAAGACTCCGGGATGCCGGACTTAAGCTAAAGAGAGAAAAGTGTTCATGGGTCACTAATGAGGTTTCATATTTAGGGTTCCGCATAGATGCCTCAGGCATTCATCCAACGGTGGATAAACTAGAAGCAATAGAAAAGGCACCACCTCCACAAAACATCACACAGTTACAAGCTTATTTAGGTCTCCTAAACTTTTATAGGAAATTTTTGCCTAATGCATCGACTTTCCTTGAACCCCTAAATAAGCTATTACGATCTGGGGAACAGTGGAGATGGGAGAAAACTCAAAAGGAAGCATTTGAGGCTTCCAAGGATGTACTACTAAAGTCCACTCTCCTAGTGCATTATGATCCTAAACTTCCTCTCGTGGTTTCAGCAGACAGCAGTTCTTATGGAATTGGGGCAGTGTTATTTCACCACATTGATGGTGTAGATAGGCCTATCTGTTTCGCTTCTAGAACACTAACTGAGACGGAAAGACGATATGCACAAGTGGAACGTGAAGCATTAGCCTTAGTATTTGCAGTAAAAAAAATTTCATTTCTATCTATGGGATCATGAATTTAAACTAATTACTGACCATAAGCCTCTTTTAGGTTTATTTTCACCTAATAAAAATATTCCGGTAAATGTACAGTATTACACCCGTCTCCCTTTCGAGGTGAAATTTATGTTTTTCCTATGGTTTTTGATGTGTTTTGAACGAATCTGACCTTCAAAACCGTCGGAAATGACTCGTTTTTGAGATACCCCCCCCCCCAGCCGGCAATGTGGGGAAATCACAAAAACGAGTCATTTCCGACGGTTTTGAAGGTCAGATTCGTTCAAAACATCAAAAACCATAGGAAAAACAAATTTCACCTTCAAAATTGACCTAACCTATCCTGACCTAACCTATCCTAACGACCTAACCTATCCTAACAACCTAACCTATCCTAACAACCTAACCTAACCTATCCTAACTTAACTAAACCTAACCTAACCTAAAAGAAAAACAGGAATTACCTTTAAAATCTAAGACAGAATAATCACAGTACCGTCTTTTCTTCGTTTTAAGCACAACGTAACTTTTTCTACAATGCCAGTTTCTGGTCTTGACGATATGTGCACTCCATTTTACAATGTGGACACTTCACTACTGTCGGTAGAACACTGTGAGCACGCAGAAACTCAACACTTTTTTCTAAATTTTCATAGAAAGCGACAATACAGCGGTAATAATCGAATGAACACATGTCACACGAAGCCATTCCGGTAGCAAACTAATTCAAATTCGAAATGGATGGAGCGCTCTGATTGGGCAGACATGTGACGGCAACACAAACGAACACACAAACGAAGGTACGAACACACAAACGACCGTACAAACACACAAACGACCGTACAAACGCACACTAGATACACACCAAAAAAATGTTTATATCTCGAAAACGAAGCATTTGCGACGGAAACGCTATAGAAGGAAAGTGTCTTAGAATTAAAATATCTACTTAATGAACATATAATAATTGCTGGACGTTAGACGGGTGTAATAGTAGAATAATACCAATATTCCAGTTATGGCCTCAGGTAGGATTCAACGATGGGCACTGATTCTACAAGCCTATAAATTTGACTTAGTACATCGGTCAGGTAAACTTCTAGGTACGGCTGATGCGCTAAGTAGGTTGCCCTTAGAAAATCCAATTGATTGTGTACCTATACCTACAGAATGGGTTAACTTGGTGGAGTTTTTGGAATCCACTCCAGTATCTGCGGTACAAATAGAGCAGTGGACAAAATCAGACCCTATTCTGTCTAGGGTCATCCATTACTGCTCAGTTGGTTGGCCTACTAAGGTTGAGAGTGAATTACAGCCTTTTTATCAACGTCAGTCTGGCCTCTCGATTCAAATGGCTGTCTCTTATGGGGCCACAGAGTGATTATTCCAAATAAAGGCAGGTCGAATTTAGTGAAGGAACTTCATGCTGAAAACATGGGCGCAACAAAAATGAAAGAGCTGGCGAGAGCTTATTTCTGGTGGCCTGGTTTAGATGGAGAACTCGAATCATTGGTTCGTTCCTGTCAAAGCTGCCTAGAGAACAGAGATCTCCCAAGGAAAAGTCCACTTCATCCTTGGGAATGGCCTACTATACCGTGGCATAGGATCCATGTTGACTATGCAGGTCCTATAAATAATACTTATTTCCTAGTCATTGTGGACGCCTACTCTAAGTGGGTGGAAATTCTTCCAACCACTTCCACGACTTCGGGTGTTACTATTCGCTTACTCCGTTCGGTTTTCGCTCGATGGGGTTTACCCGTAGTCCTGGTTTCCGACAATGGTACTTGTTTTACCAGTGAGGAATTTCGTTCCTTCGTCCACCTAAATGGCATTAGACATGTCCGGTCTAGTGTTTTCCACCCGTCTACTAACGGTCTCGCGGAAAACATGGTCCGTACTTTCAAGTCGGCCTTGCGTCATTCTCGTGGGGAGGAAATGCAAGTGGTGTTGGATAAATTTTTGTTTAAATATCGAATAACACCACACACCACGACGGGGGTGTCTCCCTCTAAACTTCTGATTGGCCGGGAATTCGTTCAGTTTTCGATTTGTTACGTCCAAACGAAACGTTACAACAACGAGTTTTACGCCATCAGGAAAAACAGAAGTTGTACCACGACACTAAAAGAGGGAGAGTTCTAGAAGCGCGACCTAATGATCCAGTTATGATTCGCAACTATGGGGCTGGACCAAAATGGATTCCTGCAACTGTGCAGGAGAGAACGGGCCCTGTTTCCTTCAAGTGCCAACTAGAAGATGGTCGTTCTATTAAACGCCATCAGGACCAGATATGGGAACGTGAAGTGCAGAAGGACCAGAGTCTTCCGGAAGAGAGAACTGATCCTCCAGAAAATGGTTCAACTCGCCCGCCTATACAGGTTGCACCTAATCCTACTACATCAACCCCGCTCCGCAGGTCGTCTAGGGTCCCTCATCCCCCTGACAGACTAAACTTGTAGGGGAGGAGTGAGGTGACGTGTATGTATATATAATTATATATGTATATAGTCTAAAAGTCACTAAAGGGTAAATATCACTAAATCTAAGCTGAATGGCAAGAGCAAGTCATAAACGAACCAACGCGGCTGTTCGTATTGCTTTGGTCTGGCCTAGGCATGTTTTTTCCTATCTGACCTAATCTTTGGTGCTGAGTATAATTAGATGATGTTTCTAAGGTGACAAATGGGGTAGAAAGTTGTCCGTACTTAAGTATAGTTAGGGGTAATGTCTATAGCTTCTAAATTGGTAATGTAAGAGAGAGTTAGGTAGGCTGTTTGTGGGACACAGGAATAAAACGGTAGGCTTCAAAGAATACCTAATTCAACGCACCGGTAAGTGCTTATGATTGTTTGCTAGAACCTAAGTAACCTAACTGGGGTGTCTACCCCACGCTATCACAGTAGGGAAATGTGTATATATAACTTCCTTAGTGAGCGGCGGCAAGTCGTTACAGTACAAGGAATATCATCATGAGAATCAGAGGTCCTCAGCTCAGTACTATAAGGAACAGTATTAGCTCCATTATTCATAATCATGCTAACTGACATAGATAAGGACGTTACCAGAGACAGCACAGTAACATCCTTTGCCGATGACACAAAGATCAGTAGAAAAATAAGAAACCCAGAAGATATAGGATCTCTACAAACCGACATGAACAGAATCTACAAGTGGACGGAAGACAACAATATGAAGTTTAACACTGAGAAATTTCAGCTGTTACGGTACGGAAAAAGAGAAGACCTAAAATCAATGGAATATTGTACCCCAAATGAACAGGAGATTCAGAGAAATTCTAGAGCAAAAGATTTAAGGGTTGTAATGACTGATGATGCGAAATTTGAAACACAAAATAAGATAGCAGTAAACAGAGCAACAAGAATAACTGGGCAGATACTGAGAACCTTTAAACGAAGGGATAGGAATATAATGATTCCTTTACTGAAAACACTAATCATACCCAAATTGGAATACTGCTCGGTCCTAACATCCCAATATAAAAAAAAGAAGACATTAGACAGCTAGAAGGGATTCAGGGAATCTTCACAGCCAAGATCAAGGGTGCAAAGAACTAAATTACAGGTGTTAGAAAATCTAGAAGAGGAAGAGCCATTGTTATCCCAAGGCGATATGATTGACTAAGCTTATTGATGCAGCATTGCTTGTATTTATTAAGTTAAGGTGTGTATATATATACAGTGGTGGGCACGCGCAACGATTTTTGTAGCGCCGCAACCGCAACTCTGCTGAAATAGTTGCGCCGCACGCGCAAGCGCAACCCTTTTCAAAAAGTTGCGCCGCAAGCGCAACCGCAACGCGCAACTTTTGAAAAATAAATAAAATAATATTAAAATAAAAAGCCTTTTTACAAGTTAAACAAAATATATCTGATACAGAAAAAGATAATATCAATATTTTATTACAATATATAATAAATGCAAAAAAATCACTACATAAGAGCCAGGTTCCCCTTCATGAACACCAGCATCTCAAAGTGTGGATTGGAGAGTCCAGCCCGTTTTGGCTTCAGAACATCCTTCCCCAAAGAGAACAGACGTTCTACAGCCGCACTTGAGGGAATGGGTGTGTTATACTGCACAAAGAGGTCTGTCAGTTCCTTGCAAGTGAACACGTTCCTCGCGATATTTTTCTCCTGCCTCTGGTCCAGGAAACTGTTCACCAGCATTGTGCTCTCCTTCTTCTGTTTGCTGATTACTCCTGTGTCGTACAGCTGCTCGAGGAAGTCCCCTTTGTCTGCCGCTTCCGCATCACTGCTGCTGCTGCTGAACTCTTCATCCTTCCTGGCCCTGTCCACCAACGACACAACTTTGCTGGTGACCGTCCTCCTCAACTCCTCCGGGTCTCTTCCTGGCACCAGCTCTGGCCATCTTGACAGCTTAAACTGCGGGTTGAAGGCAGTAAACAATTGAAGTGCAGTGTTGCCAGATAAAAATATTTAAGTTACATTCGCTTGGGTTATTTTTACAGAGAAGTAATATTAAATGTTGCGCGTTGCGCGCTAATCTTGAAACTGCATATATAAGTTGCGCCGCAAACAATTCCGCAACTCTCTGTAAAAATGTGCGGCGCAAGCGCAACCAAAAATGTTGCGCCGCAACTTTTTGCGGCGCAACTGCCCACCTTTGTATATATCCATCTCATAATTGTAAGGTTAGTGAAAAATTAACTTAATTTAGAGCTATCATTTTTGGGCTCTTGGGGCATCATTGTTTGGGCACTCTTGTGGCATCATTTTTTTGGGGCACTGCGCGTCCTTGCTACTCGTTTGTTGAATGCGGCACTTACAGGGCGTGGTCTTATAGAGAGCTCTCTTGCAATTCAGTTTGGTTGTTTAGATACAAGATTGTTACATCGTGCAATGGTGCAGGTTGTGTTGTTGTTGCAAGGTTTAGAAAGAAGACCATAAATAGTGCCTCTTTTGTTTTTTATCTTAATTTTATGCAACTGAGGCCTAAGGTAGGCCCACGTCGAGTTAGCAACCCTGAGGTAGGACCTAATAGGACCTCCAAGTGCGTTAGTTGTTATTCTAGCTTAACTTGGGCTGTAGGTTGAACTGGCCCTTCAGAGCTTGGCCGTTCAAGGCTCAGCTGGGATTCTGAACCCAATAAAATAAAAAATAACATGGTCCTTCGAAACTGGATTCTAGCCTAAGACTGAGTCAGTGATTATTTTCCGGCAAAGTTCTGATTGTGCAAATTGTAGCCCAAGTTATGCCTGGACGGGTTGAACATAATTGAGTTAAGGTCCCAGGGTAGAAAGTTTGGTCGCCCAATTGCGAAACTTGGCCACTAGTCTGTCGTTGTTTTGGGCCTACATTTTTACTGGTTTGGTTAATTTTGGTTTATTATTCGTAGGCGAAGGTTGCAGACTTCAGTGCGCCAGTTACTTGGGTGGAAAATTTGGTATTCCATACTGGTGGTTGGTCAGTACCCCAGCCAAGCAATTCAGTTTATTTGAAAAAAGCAAAATTTGAGTTTGATCAGTTTGGTTAAGTATTTTTGCCAATTCAGCTTATTTGGCATTGAGCCCAATTGTTGTTTGCATTGAAGATGAGTGCAGCTAAATTGAACAAGTTTTAAAAAAGGAGAAGCGCCTACAAAGGTCTAATTACAAAGGTCATTGCCACTATAGATTCTGCCATAGAGCAAGAAGATTTAAACTTAGTGACTGCGCAGCTTTCCATATTAGAAACTAAAAAGGTTGCTCTAAGCGAAGTAAATGTTAAAATTGAGGCTCTTATAGAAGAGGATGAAATAAAAAATAACATAATTTACTTTGAAGAGATTATTGATGATATAATTAAAGTATGCCACAGAGCAAAAGAGTTTAGCAGCTCAGTACAGTTAGAGACCAGGTCTAATAATGAAACACAACCCTCAACAAATGGTGTTTGTGAAGTTAAGGTTAACAGATCTGCAGTTCAATTACCGAGGCTTGTACTCAAAACATTTTCTGGGAGTATTCAGGAATGGCAAGGATGGGCGACAGTTTTCAATCAGCAGTTCATTCTAGTCAAGTGTTAAGTGCGGTGCAGAAGTTTAATTATTTGTAGTCCCTCTTGGAAGGGGAGGCAGCAAAGACAATAGCAGGATTAGCATTAACAGAGGCTAATTATAATGTGGCTTGGGATATATTAAAGAAACGGTTTGGTAAGCCAGAGATCTTAATTAAAAGCCACCTCCGCGAACTTTTAGCTATACCTCCTGTTAATAATCCCAATAGTGTCAAGGAGTTACGGCAGTTATATGGTGAATTTGAAGTTAGAACTAGATCCCTGGACAACTTGGGTGTAGGAATGGAAAGGTATGGTATAATGTTGGTCACTATACTGGAGTCTAAATTGCCTAGCTCAATTTTGCTTGAATTAAGTAGGGGACACTCTACAGAACATGTGTACATCCCCCTTCAGCAGATATTAAGTCTTTTAGGCACAGAATTAGCAAGACGAGAGGGAACTGAGTTTGCACAGTGGGATGTTAAACAAGGGTCAAGGGGTCAAAGGTAGGCACAGCACCAAAGTTTCTACCAAAAGGAATAGCTCAGGTACAGTGTCAGCTCTACATGCATCCTCTGAGAATAAATTAAAGGGAATCAAGGAATGCATATTTTGCGAAGGCAACCACAAGTCATATAAATGTGAGGTGGCTGAGGCTTTACCTTTTGAGGAGAGAAAGGACAGGGTAACTAAGTCCACAGCATGTTTCAAATGTTTTTTGAAAGGTCACAGAGCAAGGTTTTGTAAGTTTAAAATTTTGTGCAAAAAATGCCATGGCCGGCATCAGCCATTATTGTGTGAAAACTCCTAGTAGGCCTACCCGAGAAGTAGAGACATCAGTGGCACATGCCACTGCTATGAAAGGGAGTAAAAGTAAAGGGGGATTATTGCAAACAGCTGCAGCGTTATTAATTGGGAATGATGGAGAAGCTACTGTAAGAGTGTTGTTTGATAGTGGTAGCCAGTGTAGCTTTATTAAGACCAGAATTTCCAGAAAATTGAAGTTTAAAGAACTTAAGAGGGAAAATTTAAGAATTTCTGGGTTTGGGTGTTCCGTTCAAAACAGAACCAAAGTTAAGAAGGTAAAAGTTCTGGTTAAGGGGTTGTTACCACAAAGTCCCACTATCAAGGTCCAAGCTGTAGAGATTGAGGAACTTTGTGCTCCAGTCACTACTTGTTTAGATATGGCATGTGTCCAAGAATTGCAAGTTAAAGGAATTAATTTGGGCATTAATAAGTTTGAAGGAACAGAAGATATTAGTCTTTTGATTGGAGCTGACTATTACTGGGATCATCACTGGTAATATTGTCCGCACATCTCGAGGTCCGGTAGCTATTGGAAGTAAAATAGGCTGAACGCTACATGGTAGCTATTGCAATGAAATGGCGGTTAAAGCTCTTTTCGCTAAGATTGAGGAGAACACCCATGGTTTGGGAAGGCATTTGAAAGCCTTTTGGGAACTTAAATCCATTGGCATAAAGGACAAACAGGAGAAGCAGGCAAGTACAGTGAACAGTGATGTTTTAGAGCAATTTGAAAACGGGATTGGGTTTAGAGATGGTTGCTATGAAGCACTGGTGGCTTTTCAGAGAGGCATGGGAGGCCGGGCCTCCTCTTTTTTTATCACTATAAACTATGAAAGAGGATTTTATTGATAGTATTAATTCTATACGTTGTGACATGCAGAAAGTATGGCATCTAACACTTTGTAAGCTATTTTTATTATATAGCATATATTATAGACAATTTGGGCCTCCCTACTCTCCCTGACCACCAGCCGCCACTGCTATGAAGTTGGCCTCCCTTGGAAGGATTCTGCAAACCCAGTTCAAACCTTCAGCTAGCTAATAGGAGGTTGGAGACTTCATTGCACAGGTTAAGAAAAAATGAGTTGTTAATTGAGTACAATGAGGCCATCCTAAGCTATGTAAAGGAGGGCCATGCTGAAAGGGTGCAAGGTGAGTTGGTGAGCCAGGAGGCACATTATCTGCCACACCATGCAGTGGTACGGCAAGACAAAACTACCACCAAACTGAGGGTAGTTTTTGATGGCTCAGCCAAAGACAAAGGTGGTGTGTCCTTGAATGACTGTTTGGATGCTGGGTCAAATTTAAATGCACATTTATTTTCCTTGTTACTGAGATTCAGGTTTGGTAGAGTAGCATTGACTGCAGATGTGAAGCAAGCCTTTTTGCGGATAGTTAAAACCAGAGGACAGAGATGCAGTAAGGTAAGGTATCTGTGGGTGGATACGAAAGACTTGTTGGAAAATGAGCCTAAGGTTCAAGCATATAGAATGAAGTCAGTGTTGTTTGGCCTCAGTTCTAGTCCATTTTTGTTGGCAGCTACTATGCAGTACCATTTTAAGAAATATTCTGAAGTCTATCATAACATTATTGAACACATAAGGAAAAAAATTTATGTTGATGATTTGCTGTGTTCTGTGGATAATACAGAAATGGCTAAACAGATATTAATGGAGGCTAGAGCTATAATGAGGGAGGCTGGCATGGAGCTTAGGAAATGGCAGACCAATCATTCTCAGTTACAACAGTTTATGAGTGAGTCCTGTGTAGTACCTGATGCAGCAGAAAGTATTGAGGATTCTGGTATTAAGGAGTTGTGGGCAATAGACACAAAGGTGCTAGGCATTGTTTGGCAGCAAGGAGAGGATTTCTTTACCTTCAATGGGAAATCTTTAGTAGAGCTGGCTGAGAATGAGACAAGGTGGACAAAACGTAGTACAGCTCTTAGTTTGGCTTCGAAGGTCTTTGATCCTCTTGGATTCCTAGCTCCATTTCTGATAAAGTAAAAAATTTGGTTTCAGAGCCTCTGGGAAATTGGACTTGGTTGGGAACAAAAGTTACCTGATCATATGGTAGTAAGGTGGAAATACTGGTTCAAAGATTTGGCACATCTTGGAGACATTGAAATCCCAAGATGGTACTTTGGAGAGTTGAACAATAGTCCAGACAATTTGGAGCTGCACATCTTTTGTGATGCAAGTGAGGAAGCCAATGCAACGTGTATTTATATAAGAGGCACATTCAAAGAGGAAGTAAGTTGCAGGTTGGGAACACGACACAGTCTTCCTTTTCTACTTTCCACCGTTGTTTGGGGAGTTACAAGGTTCAGAGGAAGAGTAGGGACTAGTTTCTCCATTATTTTCCAAGTGTAAATAATGGTGTATCTCTCTCCTCTCCTTTCCAGTGAATATAGGTTCAATTCGCGTAACCTTTCCCTGTTGTTACTTTTTATTTTATTGGGTTCGGAATCCCAGCTGAGCCGTGAACGGCCAAGCTCTGAAGGGCCAGTTCAAACTACAGCCCAAGTTAAGCTAGACTAAAAACTTACGGATTTGGAGGTCTTATTGGGTCCTACTTCAGGGTTGCTGATTCGATGTGGGCCTACCTTAGGCCTCAGTTGCATAAAATTAAGATAAAAAACAAAAGAGGCACTATTTATGGTCTTTCTAAACCTTGCAACAACAACACAATCCGCACCATTGCACGATGCAACAATCTTGTATCTAAACAACCAAATTGAATTGCAAGAGAGCTCTCTATAAGACCACGCCCTGTAAGTGCCACATTCAACAAACGAGTAGCAAGGACGCGCAGTGCCCCCAAAAAATGATGCCACAAGAGTGCCCAAACAATGATGCCACAAGAGCCCAAAAATGCTAGCTCTAAATTAAGTGAATTTTTCACTAACCTTACAATTATGAGATGGATACACACACACCTTAACTTAATGTATATAAGCAATGCTGCATCAATCAGCTTAGTCATTATATCGCCTTGGGACAACAATGGCTCTTCCTCTTCTAGATTTTCTAACAATGAGCGAGTGTAAAACCAATTGTATTGTTTTATTAGATCTCATTCAAATATGATACAAAATAAAAATCTAATTAAATAAGATTCCGCCGAGGACGAAGTACCTGGCCTTGTCCAGTGCGTCAGCGACTGCCAGAGCCTCCCCCTCGATCGGCGCGTAGCGTGACTCGGCGGGGTGGGTGAAGCGACTGCCAACGAGGGTGACCATCCAGTGCGGCAGCAAAAGGGTTCAGCACATGACATTGACAGTGCTTCTAGGATAGCCAGAATCCGATCCCTAACTTCGACCAATCGGTCGCAAGACAGGTCGGCCTTGTTTTGTCAAATATACTTACACCCTCCTCGATCTCACTGATGATCACCACCTTCGACGCTTCAAACAGTTTGTTGAATTGATCATCCCATCGGAAGGGCGTGCCGGACTTCAAGAGTTAGCGAAAAGGTATCATTCTCTTTGTCATAGCGAAAGCATACGCCACCTGGTTAATTAGCCCAAACCATGAGCGAATGTCGGTTGTGCTCTTTGGTGTAGGAAAGTCACGGATGGCCTGCAGATACTTCTCGCAGGGTCGTACTCTGTAGAGTGTGATTTCGAAGCCAGCAAACTCCACAGTGTTTTGTCCAAATACAAACTCCTCAGGGTTCAGCGTGATGCCGTGTCTGCCGCAGATGTCAAGCCAGTTGACTGCGTGGAAGAAACTTTGTCTCAGGTCGTCCGACCAGAGCAGCGTATCGTCGATACACTTGGTTTTGTTTGGAACGTCGGATACTATTTCGTCGTAACGTCTCGAATAGCCATCACCAGAGGCGATACGATATAGCCCTGGGGCGCCGTGCGGTACCGGTACCTGCCCCACGGAGTGATGAAGGTAAGCAGGTGACGGTCTTCCTCGCGGAGGGGCACGCTGTGGTATCCGTTCCAGGCATCGAACACGGTTTTTCTTGCCATGGGGCACCGACCGTGCCTGGTGGAACGGTGACTGGTGGAACGGTGACTGGTGGAACGGTGACTGAGTATGGTGTGTCTCGCGGGTGGCATGTATGTTCAGGGGCTGGAAGTCGACCATGCGGCGTGGGTTCCCGTTCTTCTTGGCGCACACCACCATCCAGTGACACCATGTCACCAGTTTGCCGACCGGCACTGGCTCGATTACGCCCAATTCCACATCTTGGTCGAGTCCACGCTTGACGTCATCTTGCCAGTGAAGAGGGACGGGTACCGGGGTGTGATATGCCACCGGGTCAGCTAGAGGGTCCACCATAAGTTTCAATGGAGGGCCCTCCATCATTGGCAACGGCTGATGTGCACATGTGTTAAATGTGCTTGACTTGTAGTATTCGACCAAGTACTGCCGCAGTCTGTCGCGGTTCTTCTCAGTCGCCAGGAACGGTAGTTGTGATGGCGGCCGGGGCGGTGTTTGACGTATCGGGCAGTCGCATGGGCTGGTCTGACCGCTCTCGCTGCCGATAGCGCTATCTCTCGCCGGCACCTCATCGCTCGCGGTGTCGGCTGCCAAGGTTGCCTCGAGTCGATGCGAAGACGTCTCACCGATCATCGGGAAGTTGTCGGTGATCATGCCGAGCGCGATGCATGCCTCCTTGCTGAGGAACAGTTTGTCGGAGTTGTCCGTGACATAGGTGAGTTGACGAGTTGTTACCACTTTACCGGTTTTGTCCTTTCCAGAGAGTCGCAGGATGACGGCGCCGAGTATTCTGATGCATCCGTTGTTGGCGGCGTGCATTCTCATCGTGACGGGGAGAAGGTCGGCTTGTTTGAGGCCTATGCGGTGGATGACTTTGATGCCTGCCAGACAGCTCTGGCAGCCGGTGTCAGCCATCGCACCGAGTGTAGCAATCTTGGGCGCGGCCTTTAGCTCGAATCCGAATGCAACGCAATCTTCATCGACGGCTGTCACTGTGAGGTTTATGAATGGCTGAGGTTTGGAGGCTTGCTTAATCCATGTGTCGGAAAGGCGATGATAAAGATGATGGTCAAGGGCGATGACTCTCCTGATGCGGCGTCGGCCAGTTGTGGCAATCGAGCAGAGGGCCTCGAATACAGCACCTTCTTCGCATATTGCATGTGAATTCGCTACTATCTCGACTCTTGATGGCTTGTGCTTGCTCCTACACACTGCTTCAAAGTGGTTCTCACGATTGCAGTGGCTGCATGTGTGGCCATAGGCTGGGCAGTCTTTCTTTCGGACACTGCCTGGGGGCACTTTTGCCGTACCCTTTCCTGCCGCAATATGAGCACACCTCATGGTTGCCGACTGTCATCTCCTTCAGAGCGTCCTTTGTTCCGTCTGTAGGCGCTGTTAGCAGCCTCGACGCCCTGAGACCTGAGAGTCGAGGAGACGTGGTGCTGAGCGCTTGCCGGATTTTTTTGGCCTCGACGAACTGGAAGTCCTGCTCTATGTCATGTTCTGGTTCGTGTTGCCGAGTAGGTCCAGTTGAATCTCGGGGTCCTCAATGCCGCGGTCAGGACGTCGCGCAAGATGGCCTCCGTGTAGTTCACATCCGCATCGCAGCTCGAGCATTTGGTGATGTGCTTGCATACCCCTGCCTGGCCACGGAGTCGGGCGCCGAATGAACGCACGGTTTCGTTACGGTCTTGGCGCATGTTGTGCAGCGCCACTCTAGCAACCTTGGTGCTCTCTTCTCTGACTGCGAGTTTCTTTATGGCTGCGAGCACCTCATTTTCACTTCTCCCTGTCAGACTACCACCGGCTGATCGTGTGAGGTCTTTGCGAAGGGGTTCATCGCAGCACTCCATTAGCTGCACCACTTTGTCACGACCCGTGATTTTGGTGGCATCCATATAGTCCATCCATCGCGATGTGAAGTATGACCATTCCTCGCTCGTACCGGCTGAAGATATTGTTGGTCTCTTCACCTTCTCCACTTGGGCCGTGGCGCCGGCAGCGGACACGGAATGGACAGTGCAGTGGGCTGTGAGGAGTGCTGCTACAATGGCGTCGCTGTGTGCGGGGTCTCATATGCGCACCCCTCAATTGGACATTTCACCACGGGCATGTTGACCTGTTGAGATTCACTATTGTTTTGTATAAAGTTCCATCATAAATAAGATTCCACTTTTTTTATTACGTTTATTGACCAATATCTATAACGCTAAACAATGATGGAACTCTGAAACAACAACAAAACATAAACACATACATGAAAATAAAGGCATTAACATGAAACACTAATCAATAATAATGAATATTCTCTACTAATTTTGGTACAACAGTTATTAGATTTTATTACAGAATTTTTTTGAAACAATTACAAATGTCTTGCCAGTTTAAAAGAACTATGATAATAAGATGAAGATAAAATAGTGATATGGATGCACCAGTACTGAGGGCACCTATGAAAACCATTACAACTACAAATTTGGAAGTACAATGTATACGAATAAAGACTCAAAATAGAGTTTGAATAAAAATAAAATAATCATAACCATAAATATTTACAAAAAACAAATTTGTTTTCAGAGGCATATACATCATTCAAACAGGACACTTGCACTTGAAAAAAGGGCACTTGCAAGAAATTGAAGCGGTAGTCAGAGACGTCGCTGACCCCCCCCCCCCCCCCCCCTCACTCTAGATCCGCCTATGGTAACCCAATACCTACACAGTCTTTTGTTTTTGTTCTTTGCCCCATAGTAATTTTCCTATCTCCAATGGGCTTTATCCCAAAACCAAGACAATTCCTAGTAAACGATATGATGTAAAGTATTATTTTTGTACTGAAATATGACACAATACAGTACCTTATTCAGTAACTTATAATTGTGTTAGGGCCTGGTCAGGGCTGGTTTTAGGCGGGTGCCAGAGGGGCACTGTACTCACCCAAGGCCACAGAGGAGATTCAATGATCGACTATAGTGATATATATTATTAATGTCAACAAATAAAAACTCTAAAAGACTGGGACATGAGGAATTTAAAAATTCTACTCTTAAAAAGTAGTACAGAGACAGATTCCGGATAAACGGAAGATGGCAAAGAATTTCACAACGGAGAAGTACGAAGAATGAACGATTTTCTATGTGAAGATGTACGGCAGAAAGGCACCGAAACACAGTATGAGTGACAACGTTCCGAATAACAAATGGGACGACCCAGGACAAACAGAAAAGTACAATGGATGAAAGCTCACGCGAACACAACCCATTGAAGTATCTCTAGAAAAGTGTTAAAGAAGAAACCTGTCTTCTATAACAAGAAACATAGGAAGAGAGGATGTCAAAGATAAGTCATCGATTAAGTGTATACCTTTGCGTTGTATACGATCAAAGAGGGCCAGTGATGATTCTTCAGCATCGCCCCATATAATTTTATGAAACCAGTACTCCATTAACTCTATCGGATAATCAAAATTAAATTCAGAAAAAATAATTGAACATAGTTCTTGTGTTTAAACGACTTTGCCATTTTTACTGGAAAATTTAGGACCTTAATTTTTTTTCTTTTTGTGAAATAAGACTCCGAGAAAGAAATTGCTAAAATCTATAGTATAATTGAGGCAGAGTCTGTCAAAAAAAATTATTTCAAAAGCTGAAATCGGATACCAAAAATTTTGAAAAATTATTAAGGCAGTGAAAGTTTAATATTTACTTTAAGTTCACGAGGAACTTTTGTGAAGCTTAACAATTGACCTCCCACCAGTAATTGGGGGATCGCAGGCTCCAGCACCGCAGGTGTAGCTAAAATGGGCCGTACTGCCCCACTTCAGCTAGAAAAGAAGGCAGCAATAAAAATTTTAAGCTTCACATCCAAACTCATTGTACCAAGATTTGTGAAGCTTAAGATTTTCATGACTGCGTTGTTTTTTATAGTTTTATTGACCGAATAATTTACCCGCCAGTAATTGGGGGTTGCAGGCCCCCTAATTACTGAGGCCGAAGGATCCAGTACCGCAGGTCTAGCTAAATGGGCCTGTAAGGCCACTTTAGCTAGTATTTATAATGGTATACCTTATCTTAGTGGTAGAATCAAAGAAAACTAAATTTAGAGGTTAACTAAAGTTTTAAAATATTTAGTTTCTCGCTGTAACAAGCCACAACTAATTGCGGTCACCTCGATATAACAAACAATTCTTTATAATTGTAATGGTGCAGTGGTGGACGAGCTACTATGCTTTATTGCCAACAAGATTGATTATCTGGATCCTGTGACTATTACTAAGTTATGTTGCTTTTTATAATGAAGAAAAAATTGAACGCTCAAAGAAATTGATGTTTGATTTATGTGCTAATAACGATACGAGTTGGTTAATAAAAAGGCAGGGCCCTAAAAAGAGTGCTCAAAATATTGAAGACATTATTAGAATGGTTCAGCAGAAAGGTACTGATACTCCAGTGTTTGTAGCCCAAGATCTGGCTGATCTGCTTCCGGTGACAATGGAAAATATAGATGTTTGTTCGCTTCTTACAACTATCTGGAAGGTGGAAGAGGAGGTGGTCCTCCTGAAAGGTGCGATGGATACTCAAGCTACAATCTGCAGTGACTTGGTAGACTAGAAGTATGTACTGTCACTGCTTCCCGGATGGAGGCCCTAGAAGGAGGGAGGCTGCAGTCTTCCCCCCAACATTGCCAAGTCCATGAGCACAAATAGCTATAAAAAAGTGGTGGATACATTTGGATTTCAAAATTAATGGATATTTAATACATGAATTTAAAATATCGTAACAAAATTAATATTATAATAATAATAATAATAATAATAATAAAATAATAATAAATCATAATATTTATTCATGTATTATAATTCCTCTTATTACTTTAGAGTACCGTTACAGGCGCGTGTCCAGGGGTCGAACTCCCCCACCCCTGCTCAGGGCTGATACACTCGACACCTTTCCTTATTCCTTATCCAAAACTGGACTTACATCTTTCATCAATTTTTACCATGTTTTGTTTTGGCAATGGGGCTAGCAATGATTAACAAACAAGCAAACATCTTTATTGCACATAGTCACTTAACCTAACATACAACTACAAAAATAAGGCCAGCATACTCACTTAACCTAACATACAAATACAATCTTATTATAACACTTAACTTAATATGCATATACAATCTTTGCTACATTACAAAAATAAAGTATTGGTAAACCAGTAGTTGTCTGAACCAAAAATGCCATACAGGTGAGAGGTACATAGTATCTAAAGACAGGACATTGCACAATAACACAGAACTGTTTTGGATCTTAGTAATGAAATTATGTATATTCTTCCGGCTTAACATTTGGCTGGTAGGTAGGTTACGCGAAGTAAACATAAAACTGGCCCTGCACCATTTTGGTTCACTACGTAGCATACAGAAAATATTATTATAAGCAACAAAAAGCTTATTCATAGCAGTTTTTGTATAATTTTACCACAGATGGGATGTATACAATGCAGTACACTGAGTACAGTAAGTTCTAAAAAGATAAGTTTTAACCAGGAATGGGAAACTGATAAATTTTTAAGTCCAGTTTTCGATTTCAGTTTAAGTTTGCAAAAATATCGATTTCAGTTTCGATTTAAGTTTTTAATTTTTTTTCGATTTGAGTTTATTTTTCGATTCAAGTTTTATATTTTTCGATTCGATTTAATTTAAATTTCGATTCCATTTTTTTTTTCAGATTTCTTTAAGAATTTCTTTGTACTATTTATATTATTTTTTGGGGGGTACCCTATTGACAAATTCAGATTTAATTTTATATTTGTATTTGCATTTGATTTCTGTTTTTCAAAGAGAATTTGTTTTAGTAAAACTATCTTTACTTTTGTATGATTAAACATGTAAGCATCTATAGCCAACTGAATCAGCACGAAACACTCATCTTTTTTTTACTTATTCGCTTCATTTCTTTTACATAAAGCTTTATTTAACAAAAAACTTTCAATTCGAAATGTTTTATTAATTCGTACACTTTTTAAATTTTAAAGCACACGACATGTATAAATACATGAATAAAATGCTCCTCAAAACTTGTAATAACGTGGGGATGTTAGACCTCATTAGGTATTAAGTTATTGAATAGACAATAAAGGTACTTACAGGTGCTTTGATTTAGATCTTCTTTAGGGCCTACCATAGGTGCTCGCGTCCGACAAACGACCTACTAAATAGCTAACCTTACTAATTTAGAAGCTATAGACATTACCCCTAACTGATATAATAATTAGACAACTTCATGCTTAAATTAGCCACTTAGAAACATCACCAAATTAAACTTAGCACCAACGATTTAGTTAGATACAAAAATACATGCTGTTTGGTTCAGCCCAATAAACGAACAGACCGTGTTCCGCAGTTTATCTTTTTGTGTTGCCATTCAGCTTTCTTTTAGTGACTTTTAGAATACACACACACACATATATATATATATATATATATATATATATATAGGGGTGAGTCAAAAGTAGCGCCCGATTTCTGTCAGTTGATTGTTTGTTTGCCATTTGTATTACAGTGTACAAGAAGGTAGAAATAAATGAATGACATGTTTATCTAACCATTTATTCGGGGGAAAATTATTACGGAACTGTACCAAGCTGTTTTACTTGCAATTTTCAAAGTGCCCTCCCTCGTGATCGATGCACAATTGCAGCCGAGCAGGCACAGAGTGGCACACACGCCTGCAGAGTTCGATATCAATTTCCTCAAACTTTGCAGTGATTTGAGCCTTCAATTCCTGAATGGTACGAGGCTTTTCACGATAAACAAGGTCTTTCATGAGCCCCCAAAGAAAGAAATCTGGAGGTGTAAGGTCTGGGGAGCGTGCCGGCCACTCGATCGGACCGCGGCGGCCGATCCACTTTCCGGGAAAGTTTTCATCAAGCCACTGACGAACATGACGTCCATAATGAGGTGGAGCTCCATCTTGCTGGAAATAACAGTCCTGATCTTGTACCCTGGGCCAAAAGAAGGTTTGCAGCATATCCAGGTAAATTTCTGCAGTGACAGATCCCTCAAAGAAAAAGGGTCCAATTATCCCTAATGGAGATATGGCTGCCCAAACTGTCACGCCAGGTAAATTTACCTCCTTCTCAACTGTCACTCTTGGGTTCTCCGCAGCCCAGTAGACACAATTGTGTCTGTTAATTGTGCCGTTAAGCTTAAAACATGCCTCATCTGACCACCAGATGTTGTCTAGCATTGTGTCCTCTTCGTCAAGTTTAGCTAAGAACTCTTCGCAAAATTGAAGACGGCGGTCGTCATCTCCATCATGAAGGGTATGCAGTAAGCGTGGAATGTAAGGTTTCCATTTTTTCTGGTGAAGGATACGGATAACACTTGATTGGCTCACTTCCAACTCTGCAGATAAACGGCGAGTTGACTTTTGCGGACTTTGTTCCAGTCTCCTGATGGCTTCTTCAGCCTTAGCTACATTCGTTGCCGTTTTCGGACGACCGGACTTCTTTGCAGTGGCTACCGACCCTGTTGCTTCAAATTTCTCGACAATCAATCTTATGCTTCTTCCCTGGGGTGGGTTAATATCGAATTCCTGCGCCAAACGGCGTGCCGCCATCCAGGGCCGGATTAAGACCTTTAGAGGCCCTAAGCACTTAAAAGATTTTGGTGCCCCATATATATGTAATTCAAAATATAAACAAAAATAAACCATAAAATAAAATTTTATTTTTTGAAATGAAACAAAACTTACAGTAAGATGGAAAATAATGTTTATTTTTGTATACTTCCACTTCATTTATATTTGAAAAGTTTTCTCCTACTTTTTTTAATTGCAAAGTCTTTGATCAGATCCTCAAAACTAATCTTACGTAACACATCTGCTTCTATACTTAGTAGAGATAAGGCATCCAGCCTGCCTTGTTGCATAGTTGTTCTGTTGGTATTTTTAATATACTTCAACTGAGAAAATGAACGCTCAGCTGAGCAATTTGTGACCATTAATGTTAAAAATATACGAAAGGCAATTTCTACATTTGGGAAGGCACACTCAATATTGTCTTCTACAATTATTTTATAAAGTTCAGCATGACTGAATCTTGTTTTTACATTTTTTTTTTGCACTGAACTTATGGCACACATATGAGTGAAACTGCTGAAGCTCAGCAGAGAAATTAGTGTTCAATTCCTCTGGGTAAGCATCAATCATCTTTTTACAACCCTGAGAATACCTTTCAATTTCAGTAGATGATGAAGTGGTGACATTATGTGGCACATCACTTAGAAAAGAAAATCTCTCTGCTATTTCTTTGTATATCTCTCCTCTTCTTCTCATCTCAGTTTCAAGTTTGTCAACAATTGTGTAAAAGGTGGTGATAAGAAATTTATCTCTGGCATTCAGATATACTTCTGGTGCATCTCCGTCATTGGGTACCTTCTTTCTGATACGTTTGCGAGTTTGAGCTGCCTTGTAATCAACATCTGGTAGCATTTCCTTTGTAGCTGCTTCATATCTTTCAAATTCATCTCGTGAAGTGCACAGTTGGTCAGCTAATGATCCATACAGATCTGCACATGTTTTTAAGTTCACATCCTTATTCTGTAGAACTTTGCTTACTCTATGAAAATTTTGCAAAATCTCAACATAAAAACGAATTCTAACTCTTGCATCTTATTTGCAATATTATTTGCTTCTCTTCTAGTGTCTCCCTTTTGTGACTGGTCTTCAGCTATACATTCTAACGCTTCTAAAATTTTAAGGAAAGATTTCAAAATTGCTGCTGTTGCCATAGCATGTGCCTCCCATCTGGTATCAGAGAGGGATTTTAAGACACTTTCATTTCCAATACAACCTTTAAGAATTTCCCACCTGCTGGTTGAGGCTAAAAAAAAGGTATAGAGCAACTGCACTGTAGAGAAGAATTAACCGCCTCTTGACAGCAGTCAACAGCACTTCGGCCTACCAGATTTAGTGAATGGGCTGCACAGGGCACATATATAGCAAACTTGTTTGTTTCTAAAATTTTTTGCTGCATCCCCTTATAACGCCCAGACATGTTGGCAGCGTTGTCGTAAGATTGACCCCTACATTTTGAAAAGTTTAGCTTACAAACTTCACGTAAGTACTGCAACACCTGATTTGCCATTTCCTCACCAGTATGGCTTTTCATTTTCAGAAAGGTTAAAAAGCGTTCAATAGGCTGTCCATCTTTTAAGTACCTAAGTACAACACTTAACTGATCGATATGTGATAGATCTGGTGTTGAATCAACTGACAAACTAAAATAACCAGAAGATTTTACTTCGTCAACAATGAGTGCGTGGACCTTTTGAGCCATTAGTTGAATGAGTTCCTCACAGGTGGTTTTGGACAGGTAAGAAGGATTTCCTTTGCCAGAATTTCCATATTTCAAATGTGACCTGCTAAAAATGGATCAAACCGGCTTATGAGCTCAAGCAGCCCTAAAAAATTCCCATTCTGCAATGATCCAAATCTTTCTTCTGTTCCTCGAAAAGACAAGCCACGTTCAGCTAACGTACAAATAACAGCTATGACACGCCTCAAGACATGTTCCCAGTAATCACACTCTTCCTGAATTTGTTTTTCCAACTGTTGTCCCAACCCGCACCTTGTCTGCGAGTTAAGTATGTTAGCATAGAGTCTCGGTGAGTAGTGCTTTTTTCATGATGATCAATTACAATAGTATTTCGCCAGTCACTGAACCCTTCTTTTGCTATATTTACTTCATCTTCTGCAGACTGATTCATTTCACCACCATCACCATGGTCCACTAAACTTTCATTTTCAGCAATTATTTCAACCCCAGAATGTCTTGTAAAGCAACTTGAATCAACATTTGCAGTAGAGGTATCAAGAGAATTTACAGGCAAAGTGAGATCAGTAGTGAGACATGTGGTAGATGAACCTGCTTGTGACACCTCGGTGATTCCAACGTCATCATATTTTGATTTTGAAGTGATCAAAGTGGTATTTGTGTCCACTTCTGATGACGGAGATTGGTTTTGATTCAGAATCGGTATATCATGTTGACGTTGTGGTCGTGGAACTTGTGTGAAGAAATCAGTCAGCTTTGCAGTCTTGGACTCTAAATCCAGTCTTCTCTTGTTTCTCTTTTGATAGTTTTCGCTTTTGTGCACCACTTAACTGAACACGTTTCATCTTGGTTCTTGGGGTCTGTAAAATACAGAAATAAAAAGAATATTTTATTTGTATATTATGTGGCAATCAACACAGTTACACATATCACAATCTTGGCTTTGTTCTTTTATTCTCAGAAAGACAAAATGGGAACCGTACACAACCAAAGTGGCAATTTAAATATAAGTGGCAATTAAATATAACTCAACCGAAATATCAACTCGAAATGTTGAATACAAATCAAATCGAAAGAAGGAACCAAAAGAAGGAACCGAAAGAAGGAACCGAAACCTATAAAATAAAAATACTTAACATTAGAATTAATAATACGCAATCTATAAAAATATCAATATTAACGAGCCACATTTTATATTTACATTTATTTATTTATTTAAAACACAATATTTAATTATAGGAAATATGAACATTTGCTTAGGGCCTAAATTGTCCTAACTACGTTTGATGTTATATATACATTACAAATTATTCACTCTGGTTATTACAATCTAAATTCTTTTATACTGTTATGACAATAGATAAATAAATTATAAAATAAAGATACGTGTATGATAAAATATTGTTATATATACAAATAAAGTACACTTCATAGACTTACCCTAGAGAAGAAGAGAGAGCAACAGATAAACTTCTTCAACGCTAATTAACTTAGGTCAGTATAGCTTATTATTATAATGGCCGTGATAAACATCACTTGATACAACAGCAATATAGAGAGTTTATAGTTTCTTTTATTTTAATATTAATTTATATTACAATTCTATAAACCTAAATCTTTCTGTAAAACAATACCAAATGATTATGTAAAATATATATTTAATATTATATGCACAAATCACACGTTCAGAATAACTTCCTATAGCACACGAAAATATTTAATCTATATGTATTTTTAATATGGCGCTCAAAGATTTGATATAAACAAAATAATAACGCAAAGCGTAAAGTGTGTGATTACAACGAAATATATTTATTCTCTCAAAAGGGTTGTTGTTCACTACAAATTCAAACAATGAAAAAAAAAAAAATACCATATATGAATATATATAATTCAGTTTTCAACAGCTTATAGGCTATAAGCCGCGATTATAATAGTATAATAAATCCATGGTAAATCCGACAATGGAAAATTTCTGTGGTGCTACCCTTCCCTTGATGCCCTAAGCACGGGCTTATTTTGCTTAATGGTTAATCCGGCCCTGCCGCCATCGTTGGTTGTTCATTACATTTGTAGTAGTTTCACGGCCGCAATGCGTTGATTCATTGAAAGGTAATTCATGGTTCAATTTGGTGCAAATTCAGTAACTTTCCAAACTCTCAGCAATAACCTGCAAAACAAAAACAAAAATAAATAAACTAAGAAAATTAATAATCTGCAAGACAATTATTAACAACATGACTTCCCATAAAGAATCTGACAGCCGAAAAAACAGAAATCGGGCGCTACTTTTGACTCACCCTATATATATATATATATATATATATATAGGGTGGGGCACGGGAACCAAGTGTTTTTGGGATAATCAGGAAAATGATATTTATTTTTGTAAAGAAAATATATTGGTAGAACAACATTCGTAAGAACATAGCATTTCATGTCATAATAATCATGTACCGAAAATTATATCTGGCATATGATGTCCTTGGCCGTCGACGCATTGTTGAAGGCGTTTACGAAAATTGGCCTCCACTCTTCCCAGCAGGTCTCTGTTGATTTGGATGATTTGTTGACGGATCGCTTCCTTCAATGCATCTAATGTACGGGGCTTGTCCTCGTAGACACGTGACTTGAGGTACCCCCATAGAAAGAAGTCACATGTGGACAAGTCAGGGGACCGAGGGGGCCATGCAATGTCACCAAATCTCGAAATGAGATGGTTGGGAAACAGGGGGCGAAGAACAGCCATTGACGCTCTGGCGGTGTGTGGCGTGGCCCCATCTTGCTGAAACCACAAATGTCGACGAGCAATACGCCTTCTTCGTAACTCAGGGATGAAAAAGGTGTTCACCATCTCAATGTAACGCCCAGATGTTATGGTAACGGTAACCCCATTTTGTTCGAAGAAATAGGGACCGATGACGCCAAACTTTCCCACCGCGCACCAAACTGTAACCTTAGGGCTATGCAGCGGTTTTTCATGGAGTTGTCGCGGATTTTCAGCAGCCCAATACCGACAGTTTTGATTGTTGACGGCCCCATTAAGGTGGAAATGGGCTTCATCACTCATTACCACCATCATGTTTTCATTCTGTTCATAAAGTGCAAGCATTTCCTGTGCAAAATTCAGTCGTTGGGGGCAATCGTTTACATTCAATTCCTGCACCATCGCTAACTTGTATGGGTGAAAATGTAATTCTTCATGCAAAATCCGTCTAACAGTACGATTGCTGATTCCGAGTGCAGCTGAATGTCTCCGAGCAGAGCGGCCTGGGCTTTGCAACATCGCTTGTCTGGCCCTTTCAACGTTCTCTGGAGTACGCACAGTGCGTTGCGGCCCCTTCGGTTTTGTTTTCATTATTGAGCCTCCTGTTCGAAGATTGTTAACCCAACGTAAGATTGTGTCACGAGCGGGAACAGAGTCATTTCGATGAATGTTGAATCTGCGGCGAAACGCACGCTGAACTGCTGTCACTGACTCGCCACTCCTAACAAAATGATCATACGCGAACATGCGGTGTTCTAACGTCCACTGCTCCATGATGGCACCTGAAAGATAAAGGTGAGTGTTAGTTAAAGTTAAATGCTATGAACCCAGGAATGGAATGCTACCTACCGCACGCCCCTCCCATTCCTAATGGCCGATTACTAGCTATTCAAAAAACACTTGATTCCCGTGCCCCACCCTGTATATATATATATATATATATATGCACACGTCACTTCACAACTGAAACGCAAAACTTATTTTTAATCTATTCAAATTCAGATTTCAGTTTTTTATTGTTTTTTCAATTTCAGTTCGAATTTCGATTTTAGTTGTCAGAATTTTTTTCAGTTCGATTTTTTTTCGATTTCAGTTCATAAAGTAATATCGGTTTTATCAGTTTATCGATGCCAGTTCGATTCAGTTTCCCATCCCTGGTTTTAACTGATTCTGAACACATACCAAATTTCCTTACTAGCATGTTACCTTGGACATACAGCTTTTTACGTTGCCTCTCAATACCAAGTTCATCTCGCAGCTCGTGAGTAATTACATGACAGGTATAGTCTGACCATTCATTTCAAAAGACCCACATGATACATGTTTCAGTAGATTACACCTAAAAATCAAAATACAACTCTTTGCCCCATTATTGGTGATCCTTAAATGCAGACACTGCTACATCGCAAGCTCAATACCATCTCACACAGGGTACCCCCAAGGGGCCTTGGTGAACCGGGATGGGGGAACGCAATCGTGGATTTATGATGAGGATGAATCTTGGACAATGGTGGTAAGGAGGGGCCAAAAGAAAACAGCCCTTCCAAAAACTGCAACCACTGGAGTAGCTAATGGTGGTAGTTCCTCAAGGGGGTCTGGTCCCACTCACGCACAGGTTAGAGGGAGACAGCCTATGTCAAAGGCTGACAGGGAGCAGCGGGGTATTATAGGGGTTGCCACAACAGATCATATACGGGCTGTTCCATTTGCATCATCCACTGGTTAGGTTAAAGTCTGACTGTAGCATCAATGTTTATCAGCGACACCTGCTCAGCCTATGGAAAAACTGTACATGCCTGTCATACACTTTACATTACAGTTCACAACAAAGCCTAATTCAAACCCAGGCTTATACACACCTACAATATGGTATCGTATATGGTACCTTTATTTCATAATTAAATGCAACTTATTAATTTATTGTATTAAATAACTACAAAATTGCCTCGGGATTGGCGACAAAGCCTATTGGGAATGGAAAAAATTGCCAAATATAGAATTCAATATGTAGGCATTGGGCCTGCATAACAACAAGAAAAACGTATTTTTTCATATAAAAATTTTCCGTCGTGGATTCATAAAAATTACTTCAAGAGAAGAAATAATGAAAATACGAAAATTAGACGTCTGGAGACTTTGCAAAGTAAGGGAATTTAAGAAAAAGATATTAGCTCATCTCAGAGCTGCCTAGTGACAAGCATTGCTGTAGGCAAGGAAGACGTGTTTAATCTTCCTACAAGTTCTGAGTGAAAAACTAATATAGTAAAACTAATAACACAAAAGGATAGGCCTATTCCATCAGGTGTTTAGGCAGAGTGAATTTCCTGTATTAATTAAACTGGATTAACTCCTTGCGTAACCCTGTCGCCTACATCGAAAGAGAGAAGCGACATCCAATGAAATAATAAGGTATGGTAGTTTCCTTTTTTACCATTAGGTAGCGCTAAATACCGAAGACAAATAAATTCAACATTAACCAAAAAAAAAAAACACTACATAAGATCTTTTTAAGACCACAAACACAATTTTTTAACGAAAAGATGTAGGGTTTTTGCCGTCAACTCAGAGTAGTATGACTGCAAAATGGGAGAGTGCAAGAATGTTGCAAATGACTATGCAACACAGGGGAGAAGAATATTGCAAGGGGTTACGCAACAAGGGGAGGGGAGGGTTATGCAACAAATCAATGCTGCAGAGGGGAAGGGTTATGCAACAAGTTAATGCTGCAAAGGGGGAGGGAGGGGGCTTCGGGGGGATAAGGGAGGATGACCTCCCCCAAAGGGGTAGCCTTAACCTAAGAGAGGGAGAGAAAGGAGGAGGAGGGTCTTTGGGGGAGAAGTTGGGATGTCCTCACCCCACAAAGGGAAACCTAACCTAAGCCTTAACCTAAGAAGGAGAGGGGACTCAGAGGGGTGTTCGCCTGGCTCCAGCCAGACGCATTATGTGCGTCCAGGGGCCAATCAGCGGTTATATAGAGGGTTGTGAGTTGCCAGATACCACTTACTTATATATGGATGGGTTACCAGAGAGCACTATATATTTATTTATTCATATAAGAAGAGTTGGTAGATACCACCATTTTATTTATTTATTTACAGATGAGTTGCCAAATAATGTTTTTATTTGAATTATGTTTAGGTGTACCTTGTTAGGGTGAATTGCCAGGTTGCGCCATTTATTTTAACTTATTTAGACGAGTTTCCACTTATTTATTTATTTATTAAAGGCAAGAATGACACTCCTTAATTTGCTCAGCAAGAGAACTAATTAATTTTAAACGATTACCAACATTGATAATAAAAGAAATACGCAGTGTTCTTTATATTGTACTCTGATCCATTAACTAACTATACATTTTAACTCAGTTTAAGAATTTATTTAGACGCAAAACGAGCCCCACAAGTAAAAACGAAAATCACATTGATTAATTATCATTAAAATTTATGTTCAGTGAAAAAGATCTTTGTAAGATGGTCTCATATTGAATGCAGTAAACAACCTACAGTAAGTTCTTTTCCCGAAAAACTACATGTAAACAAAAAAAAATTTTAACAAGGAACCTACTAAACTACCGATTTAAAACTAATTTACGGAGTTGAAGCATTCCTATTTAAATATAATTTTACTGAGTTAATAGTACAGTCAATCCTTTCATCGTCAATCATTTCATCGAAAACAACTTTTTTTATTCCAAGAAGAGTCTAACGGTATAAGCTCGTTACACAACAGGTGATTTGCCCAAGGCTACTGCAAAACATCGCGGATAACAGGCTTTCATCCGATTTACCTCCATGCACTCCTATTATTGTGATCATCATTATTAGTATTTTTGTTAGTGAACGTAAACTGAATCTAATTTCTATTTATACAGGAGAGAGAGAGAGAGAGAGAGAGAGAGAGAGAGAGAGAGAGAGAGAGAGCGTGTTAATGCTCGAAAACTGAAGACGACACACACACATTATTAACTTTATTTCGAAATCACTGTTAAAAATTAGATTACATTCAAACATAAGCCCCCCCGTGTGTCTATTGTGTATACTGTAAGTCTAAGGTGGAGTGAAAAACGTGGATTACATTAAAAAATAAGCCCCTTCCCCCCCCCCCCCCCGTGTGCCTATTGTGTATACTGTAGGTCTAAGATGGAGTGAAAAACATAGACTATTGTCCGAAATGAATGAAAAAACAAATGGCAGCAGAAAATAAAAATATCAATACACACTATATATATATATATATATATATTCAGAAAAATCACAGAATAACACGTGATCTTATTAATAAGCAAACAACCACAGGAAAAAGGAAAAAGACACACGAAATCCAATCGCTTTCGTGATATATTCACATCTTCAGGGAAAAGAAAAATATTTCTTTCTATTTCTTTCTATTCCCTGAAGATGTGAATATATCACGAAAGCGCTCGGATTTCGTTTCTTTTTCCCTGTGGTTGTTTGCTTATATATATATATGTCATTAAGTAACCACCTAAAGCGTCTATTTACTTTTGTCATTCCTCTCTCTCTCTCTCTCTCTCTCTCTCTCTCTCTCTATATATATATATATATATACACACAAGATGTGTCCACAATTTCGTACAATTTTTTTCGTTCAGCTTAATATTCATTCTTTTGATTTGAGAACCGCAAACTGGCCACATTGGAACGCGGTAGACAAACTTTCACCCAAAGACTCGCTTCCGTCTCCTCTCTCTCTCGCATGTGTGTTTTTTTTCCTGTTACTGTATATAAATGTTTTTATATTTTATTAACTTCGTTGTTTATGTCTTATTTTTCTTTGCGTGTAATTTGTGTGGTATCTTCTTCGTAGTCATTGTCTCTGTTATTGAAATGAAACGAATGAATGAAAATGAAAAATGGAAAGGTTTATTATTATTTAAATTTTTATTGCGATGATTCCACGAAGATTAAGTTTATCGCTCCTCCTCTAGAGTTGATCTGATGAAGTGGTGAGTTGGCTTCTTTTACTCTCCACTTCACATAGGTATACCCAGCTCATCGGGGATTGTATATACCAAGAAATTACAATGTCACCATCCAGACTCGATCTCTCAACCTCCGAGCAGCACCCCAGCGTCTTAACCACTAGGATACCAAGGGCGCCCATTTATCTGCCAGCCCAACCAGACATTCATTTTCACGAACTAAACACAATTTAATCACACTCCTACGCGAGATTGGCAAGTAAAAAGTCAAGCCGAATACATGAACCAAAGGTGAGGATCGAATAGTATGACCGCAAATAATAATAATAATAATAATCATAATAATGTAAAATATTGTCGTGATAGGGATTGCAAATGTTGATCAGTGTTGCAAAGAGGTGAGGGATATTGCATAAAGGGGTGGGTTCTAAAATGGAAAACCGAGAATAGTATGGGCGCAAATATTAATGCAACTATTGTCGTGGTAGAGAATGCAAATGGCAATACACAATGTGAATATTAAATCTACGGAGAGAAGATAAAGACACAATTGGTCGACCAATCAGGACGTCCAAAACGTGGGCCAGTTATATCGGTGTTACAAATGACCAGAACTGCACAGCATACTCCAGAGTACCAGGGAATTGTACAGAGAGCGCAATCTCCTTGTTTCCGCCTCCTAATATAACCCGTTCTCTTTCTCTGTTTGTGGTATTTACTTTACCTATAAGTTCTGTGGCGCGTGTAACAGGCTACCTTCAGAAGAGAACAGTTCCTCTGCGGTTCAGTTCAAGAAAATGGATAGGCCGAACCTTGCACACTATTTGCGGTGTAGGAATTTTTTGCCCTGGAACCGTAACCACTGATACATCTTCGGTATGGGATGAATTATTTATTGAGGTACTTCTTGTCTTTGTAACTCCCTCTCTCTCATGTACAGTTTCCACATTGTGTCCTGCAACTAATACAGAAACTCTTTCCAAAATTGTTGTGAAAGAAGCTTTATGCAAAAGTGTAATGAAAAAGAACATCTTCAGAGTTCATTCACACCATGCGTACACTTATCTCGTGTACACAGTTAGTGGAAAATAAAACGCACCAATGAAACTCTAGACTCATTTAAAATAACCTAAAGTAAGCATATATCATCCCTCAATTTCGTGAAATTTTTTTTTACAACGCATTCTTTCATCTCTCCTTGGACTATCTCGTGATGGGAGGCCGTTCTCTGCGCCCAGATGATGTAGTGACCCGTGGTTCGGGTGCCACGTAAAACTGTAGGTCCCCTTTGTCAAATGACCTTAGATATTGCGAAGGGAGTTAAACAGCCCACATCAATCAATCGACAGAATGCACTGACGACGCAACGTCGTATACATCCGGTTACAACAACCAAATATGAATTATATGACAACCAAACCTAATGGTTTCTCTGATTACGCCACAACTGGATTGAAGTTTGTAACCCAACCACGGTTAGTGAATTAACTTTTGGATTAACCTTTTGGACTAGTTATGCAAATTATTTTTTTTATGTATGTACGTATATATGTATATGCAGCAGTTATACGAGTACATTTTATGCATAAGGGACAGATTTGTAGCTGAAGATATGTTAATAATTTTGAACTAAACGTAACTATTGTACGCAATACGATATTTTTTGACCCTTCTAAACTATTTTTCTGTTCTTATATATAAATGATTTTATCATAAATTTATACAAATAAATTATATTAACATAGTGATGGTATGCTTTGTACAAATTATATAATCATGAACAATAAATGATGTAGAGTATAATTTTATAACTTGCTTAAAACAATTTAAAAATATTTTATGGGTTAATAAACAAACTATTTGGTTATCATATCAGAGCGTTAAGTAACCGGTCCCCATTCGACGAATGAAGAACTGAATAACTGGTATTAATTCCTCTAACGTCGTTATGGTTAAGAGTGTAATGCCACTGAAAGAGAACCAAGTTTGCGTTCCATGATGATGCATCT
Source organism: Bathynomus jamesi (assembly GCA_023014485.1). NCBI lineage: Eukaryota > Metazoa > Arthropoda > Malacostraca > Isopoda > Cirolanidae > Bathynomus > Bathynomus jamesi. The sequence continues at coordinate 70,239 of JAJOZX010002298.1, forward strand.
CACGGACGGTTTTCACCTTTCAGCGAAATTAGAAGTAACCCCCAAACACTTGCGGTACATCCTTAAGGTTCTTTTAAAATATAAATATTTTTAAATGCTAAACTTATAAAATTTAATACCGAGTTTTTAAGTTCACTCTTCAAATAAGCTGATCACAATCTTCTCGAGGGAATATGATGGGGTATAACACGGGAGAAGGGATATACGAGGATGGGGCATTTCTATACCCACCACCACCTCGCATTTCAGACCTGTCTTACGGCTGTATTTACGGATAAAATTATCTTTTTTCTATGTTTGAATATCGTCCTTGTTGGCTTATGCTTGAAGAGTTCATTCAGACACCCTACGAAATAATTCCTTCCTCTCTCCCCAAGTTCCCAACCTCGTCTTGGTCATATACCTGTCTTTTTAAACATTTTCAAAAGATAATTTTATATATATATATGTATATATATATATATATATATATATATATATACACACACTCACGGGTTCACTTGGGTTGCAAATTACATGATGTATCGTGTTATTAAATCCTGTATTGAAATGTGGATATATGATAATAAGGTAGGGATGGCTGAGGTGGTGATGGTAGTATTACTTGAAAATAAATCGGTGCGTCGGCTCTTCGATGTAGCAAAATGGTTTATTACTTTTTCATTAAAATCCTTCATTTTTGTTATTTTATTTTCAATGGATATCATTGATAAAGCAGACAGTCTGTCATTCACCATGGTACTGCGCAAAAAAGTTTTAATTCTCTTCAAAGTTGAAAAGCGCGCCTATATCGAAGAAGATCCGAAGATACTCCTATACAGGACTCAGAGCCTTTAATGAAACAAAGTCCGGCGCCAGGTTCGAACTCGCAGCCTTCCTGTAGATGGGGATCGAACCGCTATCCCGTAGTGAAGATCTAGAGAGGTACCTTTATCATTGAAAACTACATGAAGTCCGAGCCGAGAGTCGATCCCAGAACCTTGAAATTAACAAACAGCTTAACCACTATAGTCTACCTGGCGGGTGTGAGTGACCATGAATGCGGTATTACGGAGTTCCAGGTGAACAAAGACCATAATATCCACTTAAGGTTAGCCCAAGAAGAAGTAGAAAAAATAGAAATAGCAAATGAAAATAAGTAATACTGAAAACTTATACCATGCTTACACTTACAGACGAGTAAAACTTTTACACAGAAATAGTAGTAAGCTGAAAATAAAGTATAGAACAGACAAGGTTCTTCCCCTCCTCCACCAGCCACTGCTGACAGAAAGTAGTGGTGAAAGAAGATTTATAGGAAAGTAGGAAAAGTATAATGAAGAGAATTGCTTCAGAGTTCATTCACACCATACGTACACTTATCTCCTGTACTCAATTATGCATCAAGAGACAGCGGAAAATAAAGGCTAGTATGAATACTAACCTCCTTAATCTAATATATAATCTACACCATGAATTATTTGAAAGAAATTTTTTTTTATTTATTATGTACAAGAAGTATATAGAGGTAGAGAGGTATATGGAAAAGAGAAGAAGGGAATAGGGTTAGAGTCTCAATTGTAAACCATAGGTTGCATGAAGAAGACAAACGAGGGCTGATAAAAGACCTTACCTTCGATTCTCTCTCTCTCTCTCCTCTCTCTCTCTCTCTCTCTCCTCTCTCTCTCCTATATATAATATATATATATATATATATATATATATATATATATATATACACACACACACACTGGTGTAGGTCTTCCTCTTGCTTTGATTTCAGTCTTTTTATTTAATGTCAGCTGGGAAAAGTTGATGCTTTGCAAATACTATTCTCGATTTTCCATCGTCAAAGGGTAATTAAAGAAAGCACGACTTAACCACACCGTCCGCACGCAATGTAAACACGAGACTGAGCTGCACCGACTGCAGCTCATTGTTTCCAGATGTAGCGCCAATTAATAAGACATGAATCGTACAGCAACTATGAAAGTAACTTAAATTTTGGTCTGGTTTTAATGAAAATTCATTTAGTAACGTACTGAAAATAACATGTAATGACTTTTTATTATGATATATTTGTTAATAGTGTATTATTCTGCTGTGTGTGTCTGAAGGAATCACACGCCTGGCAGTGAGTGTCTCGGGGGACTGCAGCTCTGCAGCTCCTAGGCACGAGCCACCACTGATTATTATTATCTGAATCATCAGATTTATCTTCTTAATTTCTTTTGCCACTCATTGTAAAAGGGTTAACTTGAAAAATACAATTTCTGAAGCTTCTAATTTAAAGATAACTTTTAACAACACCATGAAAATTTCACTTGAACATAGATATACACACAAAGCAAATTTCAAAAGGCCTGAGTCACTGAATGTCGGCACTAGTCCAATCTATGCGAAAACGTTTTCAAACGAATTGAATCGTTTCTCATTTGACAAACTCCTAAATACTTTTATTGCGAAATTGACTTCGTCAAATAGTACCAGAATTTTTCAAAGTCGTACAAACGTACTTCGAGGGGTTGAAAGTACCAGTTCTGGTAAGTTCGTACCAAAAACGGCAACCTTGTATCATAGGACCGTTACAGTCAAATCGAATATTTTCTACAGCCCCCAATAAATTTTCTTTTGTTAATCTCTGAGAATATTCTGTAATCATTTGATTGTTTTAACCTGAACAATGTTGTATAAGCTTAAATAGGAAAGTAATCACTGATGTTTGTGGTTATAATTCCAGAATTTACGAGGGCATTGCTATTTACAAATATATTATCAATCGTAGATTCTGTTATTTGATTACCATAGATGCAGATTCGATGGGTTTAGTAATAGTGCGAATAAGATAGAAAGAATTCATTAAGTTTAAAAATTTCAGAGATTGCTTCAGATTGCAAATTGATGTTGAAGTCACCGGCAACTATGGCATTCGATTTATGGAACTAGCATAACATGTTATCTAAGTGAATTAAAGGCTATTGATATTGTTATTATTAGTTGGTCTATATATACATAAACTGGAAACCTACATAATTTCAAATGAAAGGTAAAGTTACAGCAATTAAAAGTTCCCGAGAAATAAATAAATATTTATATATATAACATCAAGATAAGCAAAATCACTTTTCATTTTAGTTTTATTTTGAAAAATTGTACACTATTTTTATTAAAAACAAAAGGTGCAAAATTTACTAATTCGTAAACTTTTGGCTTTAAATGCTATTCGTTTCTGACGAACGTTTTACCACAATTGTACAACGGATATTAAAATTCTTAAAAACTAGCATACTTTTTGTGAAAAATACATTTTTAACTAGTCTAAAAGAATGTAAATGTACACAAATGGAATTACTCAAGTAGTTTGCTTTAGCGATAATAAATTCCAATACATTTATAAGTTTCATACATTGGAGTCCAATAGGTAGTGAAAAAGTGGGATATTTTAAATATCATAAAATAAATGAAAAGAAATCATTCTAAAGATTGCAATCTATTAAATACTTTCCGCCGATGTTCAGGATTTAATGCAGGGTTTAAACTAGATTCAGTTTCCTCATTTCGTCTCTGAAATCTTCATCTGTCCCGAGCGCACTCTTCCCAAGGACCTCTTCTACAGCAATCATCAACGGGATAAGTTAGAACATTATCACAGAATTTAACTTTTGGTGGCGTTGTTGCAACCCAATCTTTTCCAATTTCATCATTCCACCTTTGGTTCACGATTTTTGACTCTTCTTCAATTTTGTCAACGCTGTTTCTATCATCACTTCCAAAGTCACTTTCATCATTGCAAACAATGTTATGATTACTCTCAGAATTTTTGAGGCAGCTTTTTCTTTGTGCTAACAATGAACTGAATTTAACTAATGAAGGTACATTACTCTGTTCCGAAACTTCTGAATTATTCATATTTGACGGATATACGAGAGATTATACAACTATCAGATGAATCGGTAACTGAAACAGTTGACGTTAAATCTGGCTGGTTCATAGAACGAAGGTTATCAGTAGAGTTTCAGATCTTTGTATTAGATTTAGCTTGTTGCCAGTTGTTAAAAATAAGGGTGCTAGTATCTGCGATAAGAATAATTATAGGCCAATAGCACTTTCCAGTATACTTTCTAAGGTATTGGAATATGTCAATTATAATAGGATAAGTACATGCTTGCAGGCTTATGACATTCAGTTTGGCTTCAGAATGAAACATGGTACTGACATTTGTATTTATATGCTAAAGGAAGCCGTCGTAAGGTAGAAGATGTCAAGTAGCAATGTATTATGTATATTCCTGTTTTTTGGATGCATCAAAAGCAATTGATAGAGTTAACCATCACAAACTTTTCAAGAAACTCTTGTGTTGAGGGATTCCTAATTATATACTAAGGTTACTTGCATTCTGGTATACAAAGCGGACCATGTTTATAAGACGAAAAAGCACTGTATCACCAGGTTTTAAGATAATTAATGGTGTTAGGCAAGGAGGTGTATTATCACTAGTGATGTAGCGGATGTCATTTTTTTCACATCCGCGGATGTGGATGTCTACATTTTCGTTATTTTTTAGGATATATTCGAGACTTGTTGTGTTTAACGTATATAATAAGTTATTATATAGAGAGAGCTGTAGCTATAATGTAGTATAATTGATTAATTGTACAATAATTGCTGTACTTTTCTCTGAACATATAAAATAATATCAAGCATCTAACTAATATAGAAATCAATTGTGAATTCGTCTGCAAATAAATTCGTTATATTTTGTCGAGTTTCAGCCACAATTAGAAACCATAATTGTGTTACCAGGATGCGGGACGTGAACCCAACTCAAATGCACCTCACCGACCTCTTTCCCCAACCTCCACCTTTATAGAAAGAGATCTTTAATTAGCTTGATAACTATTTATATTAAGTTTAAAGTTTTATTAGGCATATTTATAAATGAGTAATTAAAATAAAGTAAACTAAGATGTTCATCGTTTAATATTCAAACTTAATTATAGGAAGGTTATGCTTAAGGAACATTAATTTTTCTGCCTTTTCTGCTGCCAGTCTGTTTCTCTTTTCATCATATATTAATTCAGCACTGCTAAATAATCTCTCGCTTGGTACGTTTGTTGGAGGACAGGCTAAATGTTTCCTCGCAAGTTTACTCAAGTATGGATAGATATTCTGCGTATTTTTCCACCAACTAATAGGATTGTCACATGCAGCCAGGCGTTTTTCTTGGTGATAGCTCTCGATCATTTTTACTACATCTTTTGACATCGCGTAGGTCTCGTCATTGCTGCTTGACTCAAAAACTGAGAGAGAGATTCTGTGATAGATTTGCTCGTTGAAGGTGTTGGTTCTGTCACTGAAACTTTTATTCTTTTGGTGGGTGGCGAAGCGACAGATTCAAGAGATTGAAGCTCTTCAACTGCTTTGCCATGTGATGATTTAACTCGTTCTAATGTACTAGGTGAAAATAACTTAGCTTTGTAACGTGGATCTAAGTAGGTTGCAAGAGAGTAACTTCATACAAGAACAGCCTCTCGTCTTGTCGCTTGCATCACTTTTGCGCACAATGAACTAGTTCTATTAATATAGTAGAATTTGATAATTTCCGCTTATTAATGACGTTTTATCTCAACGGTCCACATCCGCACGACATCCGCAGTCCAAAGTGCGGATGCGGGTGCGAGAAAATGTGCGGATGTGACCTACATCACTAATTATCACCCTATCTTTTCTGTAAATACATGGATGAACTTACCAATGAACTAAAAACTGGCTGTCATTGGAAATGAAAAATTCATCATTTAATGTACACAGCGGGAGGGTGGATACATGACCCCTATTGGTGAATTCCTTGGAGAGTTAACTGATGAGATCAAGGATGAGTATGGAGACATCGCATACGCCGACTCTTTTGTCTCAACAGGGCCAAAAACTTGTTGGGTACGGGTGAGGGAGGATATGAAATATATCGTGAAGGCTAAGGGTATCACGCTCAACCAGGAGAATCGGCGGGTCGTTAACTTTGATTCGTTGAAGGATCTAGTGTGCTTGGATGATGATGAGGACGACCAGCCATCCCAACTAACTGTAGGAACCCACAATTTTCGGGCGCAGAAGCTGGGGGGCGTGAAGGAACTTAGGGGTACAAAGGTGTGCCGTAACACCTATAGGAAACGTTACCAGGTGCCTGGTACCTATGATACCGTGCCCTTTGGATACTATAATCTTTGATATGTCTATTGTTAACGATATGTTTATTTATTACACGTATTTGGAAATATATATACCTTGAATATTTGATTTATTAAATAAATCGTGTTTCAATTAGCGTTTCACTTTCTCCTTTGTGTGTGTGTGTGTGTGTGTGTGTGTGTGTGTGTGTGTGTGTGTGTGTACACAGGAGAAAATTCTAAGCTCCGCCCACCTGTATGATCATGTCTCTTCCCTGCGTGTTCAGTTGATCGCTGCAAGCCCTGGGTCTCAGACGCGCATTTCCCCACGTAGACGAAAAATAGTAATGGTTACCTTTAATATTGCGTGTTCGACGGTTATGAAGTGGTATTCGGTAAAGCGTGAAGATAAGGTTACTGATTGGCTCCCTATTCCACCCTCCTTTGATACTTTTAAGGCTACATTGAATCGTGCGAAGGAACAAGAGGTACAAATACTCTACGGCTATTCTGGCGAGAGCATTGCAGGATTTCGTGGTACAAGTGATGTATTGAACTATGTTGTAGGACTAAACTTTATAAAAGCTTACATATACCGTGAAGTAGAAGAAACACGTGCAGAAGAGAAACAACGGATATAGTTAGTGAGTCGTGTTGATGAGTGGTGCGACAAGCGATATTATGTCATGTTGCATCATACCGAGTACTCGTACCCTGCGACTGAGAATGTAAATCTTGTCATCATGGAGAATCTTAAGTATTTTTACCACTATATTAATATATATCATGACGAGGTTTGTAGTGAGGTTGTGGCTAAAGGTCTGCGTGAATATTTAACAGAATTTAGAGACGAGTATCGCATGCTAAGCAAAAAGGAAAAATATGGTCATATGTTTCTCTCAAATAGTGCGCCGGAGTGTGAATAAAACGTGTTTAGTTCGTGAAAATCCCCCTATGCAAAAATGTCTGGTGCGTATTCTGGGAGTGGGAGTGATAAAACATTAAAACCGGTATTAATTCATGTATCGGGAAATTTCTCAAAACACCTACCCAGTATAATGGGATACAAGAAATCACGTTGGACCAGCACCGGACACGCTTCATAAGCTTATGGTGTGACTCGCTCCTCCCGTCGAGCCGATCCGTCGCATGTGGCTCATAGTCATCTCAGAGCTTGAACCGAGTGGACGTGCGGTGACGGTGCGCTCCTCGAATACGATGGAACTTCCTTTGAGCAGCATTCTCAATGCCGTGTACGATGTGTCCGTGACGAAGTCGTTGCGCGTGTTCAGGCGTAAAACCGGTGCCATTAACTATGTACTGGAAACGACTTGTAGACAAACAAACGGAATGTTGTTTATTTAAGTGTTGAGGAGATGTATAGAATCTTTGTGGTAGTTGAGAAATGGAGTGAGGATCGTTATAAAATTCCTGCAGGTGTAGGTACAAGAAGAGAGCAGATTAGTGATACCCCCCTCATATGCCGTTGTTTGTACGTTGTGTATAAATAACGATCAGTCATGCATTGATATACGACTGATGTGGAAGAATGCATCTGATAATAACGTTCTTGTCCCTACGCGAAACCGATTCATCCTCAACAGAATGTTTGAAATCGTCGGATTCCGCAAGCTGAAGCCTATATTATTAGCGTGTATTACGGATATGCTTTATTTTGATACGGTTCTTGAATACGCACACACCGCTCTGCTCGATGGGTTTACCGAGTATAGGACTGAACAAGGCGAGAATGGTCTAGAGCTGGATGCTTATTTAAAAGGTTTAGACTCCTTGAAATATCATGAACTTTGGTACAAAGCATTTGAGCGGTACAGGGCTGAACTCACCTACACCGTTCACCCTGAAGAACTATTTCTTTATATAATGAGCAGCTGTCGTAACGACTTAGAAGATTATTTCAACTGCCTCTATGCAGTGTGAAGAAGAGTTCACGATTGAAAAGCTCGGGTCGGTAAGACTAAACCCTCGATTGGAAAGGAGTGTTTATAAACTTGTATTTAATAATGATGTTGTGGCTAACGATGAGCTCTTTGTGCGTGCTTTTGATTGTATTCTAGTCGTATTTAAAGATAACTTGCCAACCGAATGCAAAGTGGGCACAAAAATAGTATTGAACGATATGAAGGCCATTTACATAGAGTATAGGTATCCCTATAACTTGAGCGGTGAAATAATATTAAGCCGTGTTTACTGCGTAGTGCAAAGCAATAATGATGTGACTAAACTCGATTACGCCTGAGTTTAGTGTTTTTCGCAGTAGAACAAAGTGAATGTATTTTGATGTATATTTATTTTCAATATATTTACTTATTTAACATAATTGTACACACACACACACACACACACACACACACACACACACATATATATATATATATATTTCTCCTGTACTGCTATATTGATGGTTATACTCCATCGTTTTGTATTTCTTACATTATTTTTTATTTTAGTTAAGTGCAGTAGAAGATACAGTGTATGTATTTATTTTCAATATATTTAATTATTTAATATAAGTGTATATATGTGTATATATTTCTCCTGTACTGTTATATTTATGGTTATACTCCATCGTTTTGTATTATATTTTTTATTTTATTTATTATATATATACACACACACACATATATATATATATATATATATATATATATTTCTCCTGTACTGCTATACTGATGGTTATACTCCATCGTTTTGTATTTCTTTCATTATTTTTTATTTTAGTTAAATGCAGTAGAAGATAAAGCGTATGTATTTATTTTCAATATATTTAATTATTTAATATATATATATATTATATATATATATATATTATATATATATATCCTGTACTGTTATATTTATGGTTATACTCCATCGTTTTGTATTATATTTTTTATTTTATTTATTATATATATATATATATATATATATATATATATATATATATATATAAGCAAACAACCACAAGGAAAAGGAAACACAAAGTCCGAGCGCTTTCGTGATATATTCACATTATACATTATTATTCTGATCACCACATTAATGTAAAACGATCCGCTCTTTCTACTTTGTTTCTAAGAGGCCTACGAATTTGTAGCCCTGAGTTTATTGACGATGAAATTAGTATAATATACAAAATTGCTTTTGATTTAAAATACCCAAAGAACTGCATAGATAAGTCCTTAAAAATGGCAAAGAAAACCTTCTACGAAGTAAAGGATAAGATTCCTTATAACACAAAAAATGTTTTAGTGTTACCATTCAGAGAAAATTTCCTCGAGCTTCCGAACCTGCTGAGGACTTTTAACGTAAATATTGCGTTCAAAAATTTGGATGTCATTAAGAATTCATTGATTAAGAACTCCCCTTTAAGTGAACATGGGTGTGTATATAAAATCCCTTGCACAATATGTAATAAATTTTACATTGGCCAAACTGGTAAGACTCTTGAGTTACGTATTAAACAGCATCAATACAGTATAAGAAGTGGTCAGGAATCTAACGCCATTTTCATTCACGTAAGAGATTCTAATCATCCCATTGATTGGAAAAATGCTTCTAAATTAAGGTTTAGTAAATCTATTGTTAGCAGAAATATATTGGAATCAAGTGTGATCAAGAATAATGCGGATTTGGTCTTTAATATTAGCCCTGGGTTGTACAAATTAGATTCGTATATTGTCAGTAAGTTGGCGATGGGCCTACTGTTTTCTTAATTGCATTTTTGCCTCTTAATGGTTTGCCCTGGTTAAATAAATAAATATTATTGTAAGAACTGTTAACATTCTTATGTGTCTAGTTTAATTGTAATATTTCTTTCGTGTATAATCTTTGGTTGCTGGGTGGTTTATTGGATATTTGAAGTGGGTTGCTGTTGGGATAACTATTTTTTCCAGATTGTTTGTTGAAATTTTGTAATAATTCTGTAAGACGATGGCAACTTTCCCTTTGTTTTCATTAATTTCGGGCCTTGTAATTTTTCCTATTTCAATTAAATATTAGTGTTAATAACCATTATAATAATTATTTTTTTTTTTTTAGGTTTTCTGTACTGGTGTTTTGTCTAATTTCATCTGTATAGTAATTAATCAGCCTACAGATTATGTTTTCTATTTGTTATCTACGTCATCTATTTGTTTTTCATTAAATTCTTGCCTATTAATTGCCTGTTTTAATTAAATGTTAATAACCATTATAATAATTTTTGTTCTCTGTATTGGTTTTCTTTTTGTCTAATTTCATCTATACAGTATATATTTTTTATTCAGTTATTTAGCTGCCTACAGATTATGTTATCAATTTGGGGAAAAAAATCTTTAGAGGGCTTTAAGGCCTTTAATTTGAGGTGCCAATTGTGAATTTTTTGCTTGTCTATTTAACTCAAATACTTTGTAATCTCCGTCTATTTTCTGTTCTTCCTTGATAATGTGAATATATCACGAAAGCGCTCGGACTTTGTGTTTCCTTTTCCTTGTGGTTGTTTGCTTATTAATAAGGTCACGTGTTATTTTGTGATTCTAGTGCATATATATATATATGATGAATAAACCACCAAGGAAAGGAAACACAGAATGGTGCTCAAGCGCTTTCGTCTAATGGCATCCTCAGGAACACTGAAGTACATAAAGAGTTACAGCCTATATATAAGTTACAGAAAAAAAAAAAATATATATATATATATATATATACACACACAACGGAGAAATTAAAATTAAAATTAAACATTAAAGGATTGTGGGAGGAGCATACAAATTTGTAAGGAAAAACTATCGATTTTTAGCACAAGATCAAATGAATTGTTTCCAAACAATCTTATAGATAATTAAAAAAAAAATACAAATTTATACTGGAAATCTGCCCGGGTTTTAGCACTCTGCCCTTCTTGTTTAAGTTCGATGTATATAAAAATAAATTGAAAAATAAAAGTTATTAGAGTAGCATACAAGTTTACCAAAGATTTAGCGTTCTACCCTTCTTATCTACATCTGTTCTGAAGGAATTCAAAACAACAGGATCGAGTTGAAAAAGACCTTTGCTTATGTTGAAGTTATTTGTAAGTTAGATAATGGCAGACAAGAATATTTCTATTAACAATGTTGCTAGAATGAAATAAAACTGAAGCATTATTCCAATCAATACAGTGGGATAACTCTGACAAATGGACAAAAAGGGCACTGGACGACTGTCCTGTTTTAACGGAATATTGATGCTGTTTTATACGTGTGTGCAAATCCTTTCCCGTCTGACCTATGTAAAAGGAATCACATTGTTTACAACCAATTTTATAGATGATAATGCCTGAATTATTGGTAGGGCTATTTTTTACTGATATTTTTCACAATATTGTTATATGAAAATACTATATTAATATCCAAAAGTTTAAGTGCATTAGCAATGCCTAAAAAGCCCGGGAAAATGGAAGTACTAAAATATTTTTTGACGAAGTACGAGTGTTATTATTGACACGATAGAAAGTTCGTTTTGCCTTGTTGAGACCAGATTCCATAAACGCAGATGGATAACACAGATCACTTCCAATACCGTTGATTTTTTCTAATTCGGCATCGATGTATTCCGGACTGGCGATCCTAAGGGCGCGGAGAAACATTGAAGAAAAAATGGCCTTCTTAGTGGGGGTGTCATGTCCCGAGTAAAAGTATACGTAGGACAAATTGTTTGTTTTTTCCGATAGATACTAAACTTAAAACGTGGGCTTTTCCTATGTACACGCACATCCAAAAACGGGATTGAGTTGTCTTGTTCCACTTCTAAAGTAAACTTAATGGAGGGGACTTGATCATTTAACTGAAGGAGGAAGTTATCCAGGTCACGATTCATGGGCCAGATACACAAAATATCGTCGACGCACCGCAACCAAGGGATGCCAACCAGACAAAATGAGTGGTCCGCCTTCAAAAATTTAAGCATTGCCAAACGTAATTTTGTGACCGTTATTCCCCAACCGTGGATCCAACCTTTGTTTGATGAAATTTACAACGAGTTGCGTCGGAGAACTTCTTCACTTCGTAACCTTTTTTATCGAAAAATTAAGTCTCATTCGAAATAGTCAGTGGAGTAAAAAAGCAAGCTCAAAGTGTGTTTTGAACCTTTCTTCGAAAAACATTAGTGACGATGCAAAAAGTGCCCTTGGATATGGTATGTCCTTTTTTATTGTTAAAAAACCTTCGGCTTTACAAATTTGTTACAGTCTCGCTTGTTTTGAAAAAAAGTGTAATCTCCCTCGGTATTTGTTTAACATAGTTAAAACCCTTGTTTATAGTGCGGCGAATAGTAGTTACGAAGATAACTTTCCTAAACGTTTTCACAATAGCCTCTCACAATTAAAAAAAGATGGGGAGCTCCATATTACTAAAGCAGACAAGGCTAACACCATAGTTATTATGGACAAAGTGGACTACATCAGAAAGATGAACGAGCTTCTCCAGGACTCCGCCACATACAGCAAACTTAGGAAGAACCCGCAGGATGACGTATCAAATCATTTAATAGTGGCTTGAAACGCATTCTCAAAGATCATAAGGACTTAATTCCGCTTTTCATGTCCACTTCACCTTCTCTGCCCTACCTTTACGGTCTTATTAAAACCCATAAACCTGGCAACCCTATGCGCCCTATTATTAGCTCGGTGGGCTCTATTACTTATAAACTCTCCAAATGGCTTGTCAAAGTCTTGTCCCCCATTCTCGGAACTATCTCTGATTCACATGTAAAAAATTCCGTGGATCTTACTGAAAAATTGAATAATGCACGTACTGAAACCAACGATAGATTGATCAGTTTTGACGTTTGTTCATTGTTTACAAAAGTGCCGATTGATGATATGCTTGGCTTTCTCTCCCAAGAATTACATAAGTATGACCTGCCACTACCTTCACACATTGTTTTGGAACTTATTAAGCTTTGCATCAAAGACTGTAAATTCACTTTCAATAACGAGTATTATCAACATGTTTTTGGGATGGTCATGGGCAACCCCTTGTCGTCCCTCCTCTCCAATATTTATATGGAGTTTTTCGAAATTACTTACATTCCGAGAATCCTGAGGGTTCGCATCCCTTGGTTGCGGTACGTCGACGATATTTTGTGTATCTGGCCCATGAATCGTGACCTGGATAACTTCCTCCTTCAGTTAAATGATCAAGTCCCCTCCATTAAGTTTACTTTAGAAGTGGAACAAGACAACTCAATCCCGTTTTTGGATGTGTCGTGTACATAGGGAAAGCCCACGTTTTAAGTTTAGTATCTATCGGAAAAAAACAAACAATTTGTCCTACGTATACTTTTACTCGGGACATGACACCCCCACTAAGAAGGCCATTTTTTCTTCAATGTTTCTCCGCGCCCTTAGGATCGCCAGTCCGGAATACATCGATGCCGAATTAGAAAAAATCAACGGTATTGGAAGTGATCTGTGTTATCCATCTGCGTTTATGGAATCTTGTCTCAACAAGGCAAAACGAACTTTCTATCGTGTCAATAATAACACTCGTACTTTGTCAAAAAATATTTTAGTACTTCCATTTTCCCGGGCTTTTTAGGCATTGCTAATGTACTTAAACTTTTGGATATTAATGTAGTATTTTCATATAACAATATTGTGAAAAATATCATAGTAAAAAATAGCCCTACCAATAAATCAGGCATTATCTATAAAATTGGTTGTAAACAATGTAATTCCTTTTACATAGGTCAGACGGGAAAGGATTTGCACACACGTATAAAACAGCATCAATATTCCGTTAGAACAGGACAGTCGTCCAGTGCCCTTTTTGTCCATTTGTCAGAGTTATCCCACTGTATTGATTGGAATAATGCTTCAGTTTTACTTCACTCTAGCAACATTGTTAATAGAAATATTTTTGAGTCTGCCATTATTCAACTTACAAATAACTTCAACATAAGCAAAGGTTTTTTTCAACTCGATCCTGTTGTTTTGAATTCCTTCAGAACAGATTTAGATAAGAAGGGTAGAACGCTAAATCTTTGGTAAACTTGTATGCTACTCTAATAACTTTTATTTTTCAATTTATTTTTATATACATCGAACTTAAACAAGAAGGGCAGAGTGCTAAAACCCGGGAAGATTTCCAGTATAAATTTGTATTTTTTTTTAATTGTCTATAACATTGGTTGGAAACAATTCATTTGATCTTGTGCTAAAAATCGGTAGTTTTTCCTTACAAATTTGTATGCTCCTCCCACAATACTTTAATGTTTAATTTTAATTTCTCGGTTTATTGTATATATATATATATATATATATATATAATATATATATATTTTTTTTTCTGTAACTTATATATAGGCTGTAACGCTTTATGTACTTCAGTGTTCCTGAGGATGTCATTAGACGAAAGCGCTTGAGCACCATTCTGTGTTTCCTTTCCTTCGTGATTTTATTCATCATAAATATTTTTCACGTGTTTACTTTCGTGAAATAATTTTCATATATATATATATATATTATACCCGGGGGATGTTTTTCCCGGTATAATAGATGTACTCTGCGGACGGTCCGGACTGGACCTACAGAGCGCACTGACCAATCGGTCACTTACGGGGCCCGAAGCTTTCGCAGCCCGCTTTCACACTCGTCGGAGTTACTTTACTTCCCATATTCCTATTTAAGCCTTAATTTCTAATGTGAAATTTACCCTTCACCCTGGGTATCCCTTTCCGTTCCTTTAACCAAAAAATCCCGACGGCCCTGTTCTCGCGACACTACCCTCGTGCCCTTTCTTGGGGTCCGTCAAAGCGTGGACTAATCCGTAGTCACAAAGCGTAGCTAATCATCCGGAGCAACTCGCGCCTTCGTTACTCGCGGGGACCGAGACCTGAACCTCCTCTCTCGAAGTTAGAATCTACAAGCTCCTCGTTCAATGGCCGGACTGCTACTTTTATACGAAGCAATCCACATCTCTCATACGTCAGAGGTGTACGTCACCATGAGACCACGAGCTTTGGTAATCCCCATGAGTCGAGGTTCCGATATCGCAGCTCTGGACCGATGTGAGGTGTTAGCTGGGAAAGTACATGGGCCAACAGCCAGTGAACGATGTCACAAGAGAGCATCAGAGCGTTCTTAATTAGGCTGAATATTGCATTTTTCAATTTTACGGGCGCTAGTCTGAGGGCGTAGGAGAGATTTGAGCGAGTTTGAACGACAGTCTGGAGATAAAACAACCGTCTGCTCTTGTCGTGAAGGTGGGCGTGCTCGTGTACAATGGCCAATATCGCCAGAGACTTGCCTTGCGTATAATATATATATATATATATATATATATTGTATATATATATATATACACACTGTATATATATATATATATATATTGTATATATATATATATATACACTGTATATATATATATATATATATATATATATACACTGTATATATATATATATATATATATACACTGTGTATATATATAATATATATATATACACTGTATATATATATATATATATATATACACACTATATATATATATATAATATATATATATACACACTGTATATATATATATATACATATATACACACTGTGTATATATATATATATATATATATATATATATATATATATATTCCTCGTTCATATTTCTTATACTATTATTATTTTTTATTGCATGTATTCCTCGTTTGTATAGGATTGTATATTTATTTTCTATATATTTCATAAAATTGATTCCAATAATTCGTCTAAATAAACAGAATAATGTAATGGTGTTTTACTTAATTCTTTTGGTTGTAAATGATATTATTATTTAATTATACCAAATGGCTGGTTACGCCTTCTAAACCGACTGACGGATTTCTAAGCCAACTGTCAAGAATATATGCATTAATTAAATAAATAGCGCTATCTGGCATCTCAACCCGAATAATGTACACCTGAACAAGCCATTTATGCCAGATTAAGCCTTCTAAACCGACTGACGGATTTCTAAGCTAACTGTCAATACTATATGCTTTAGTTAAATAAATAGCGCAATCTGGCAACTCAACCCTAATAATGTACACCTGAACAAGCCATTTACGCCTTCTAAGCCAACTGGCGGATTTACACCTTATAAGACAGCGGGCTTTCAGATGAACTCTTATTATGCGTCTGGCTGGAGCCAGGCGAACACCCCTCCTCCTTCTCATTTCTCTCCCTCTCTTAGGTTAAGGCTACCCCTTTGGGGGGAGGTCATTCTCCCTTCTCCCCCCGAAGCCCCCTCCCCCCCTTTGCAGCATTAACTTGTTGCATAACCCTTTCCTTTCATTATCCCCTCCCCCTTCATTACATAACCCCTCGCCACATTCCCCCTCCCCCCTTTGTTGCATAGCCCCTCTGTAACATCTTGTAAAATTGACCACCATTGCATTGCAACATTCCTGCACTCTCCCATTTTGCGGTCATACTACTACTCATCACCAAAGTCTTGCGTTAATTTTCATCGGACCGCCAAGTTGTTAGCAATCAATCCATAACCCTATATAGTTTTTTCATAGTTGATATTTTCTGTCTGCAGGAAACATGGCTTTGGAGACAGGACTTAAAGGACCTGAATAGCCTGTCCAGTGACTTTCATGGGATAGGGGAGGCCACCAGGGATAAACAAGATGGTCTCCTTGCAGGCCACCCACCTGGTGGGTCAGCAGTATTATTGATGAGTTGGATACAACATGTGTAGCTATTATTGATGATTTCAATATTAATGTGCTTTATGATAATTCTTTGTTTAGCAACCACTTAAAAACCTTCTGTGAAGATAATAACTCTACTCTTTCATCCATGTGTAGTCTTCTTGGTGATAGCTTTGCTTACTGAATGTTAGTGGTAGCTGACACACCACCTCATGGTTGGATCATTGTATATGTGCACCTGATGCAAATCAGGCAGTTCTAAATATGGCAATTTTGTACTCCCATGCTGGTTCTGACCATATACCCCTCTCAATTGAGTTTGACATTAATTGTATTCCAATGCTGTCACAGGTAAATGATACTGTACACTGGTCCAGAGTTGATGATGAGGGCAAACAACAGCATTGTATTATGATAAGTTTGATATTCTGATGTATTGCTAAGTAATATATGTGTCCCTAATGACGCTCTAGCTTGTCAAGATGTAAACTGTAGCATTCAAAGACATAGCTTAGAATTTAAAGACATGTATGAACAAATTATATCCTCTCTCAATAATGCTAGCTTAAACTTAAATACTTTTAGGAGAGAAAATACTCTACATGTAGACCTGGCTGGAACGATTATGTGGCAGAACTTCATAATGCATCCAGGGATGCTCTCTTCATGTAGTGTGGACAAGAGAAGCCAAGGCAAGGTCCTGTATTAGGACAAAATCAGAAGGCTTATGCATTAAGGCCGGGGTGCTCAAACCCTGGCACATGTGCCTCATCAAGGCAAATAAAAAAATCACTGGTTATAATGCTGCACCAGTCTGAATTCAGAATGCCCTCGCGTAAGCAAGAAATTTGAGAATTTTCGGAGTGATAATTGACAACTCTTCTTAGACTGCTTGGAGCGCTTGCGCAATAAGATTTAAAATTCAATTACTAAATAATCATTCATGTGTTAAGTGCGTCATATTTGACAAATGGGCTGGAGAGAAGCAAGTACACAAGGCTTTGTAATGCAGGTACCGTAAAGAAAACATAAAACACAGTTATAAAATACACACAACATTTATTGCTTTACGAATAATGCAATTTATTTGTACAATATAAAAAAGTATATTAATTAAGGCTTATTCGACATAGTCGTAGTGGCACATTACGTTTTGCATTTTAGAAAAATGGCATAAAATAGCACATGATTGGCATAAGTTTGAGCACCACTACATTAAGGTATATAAAAAATCATGAGGATGAGTTAAGCAGGGATGCCCTGGCTGGAAATCTTGCCAGTAAGAATCCAAGAAACTTTTGGGAAGAATTAAAAGCAATAATTAATACTGCGATGTCTCTCCCTACTAACATTGAAAATGTAACTGGAACTGAGAATATAGTCAAATTATGGAAAGAACGCTACAGTGAGTTATTCAACTTTGTACAGTGCTTACAATAAGTCTCGCGCCTCTGTCTCGTCCCAAGCTAGTCTGTTAGGTATAAAATGGGCGGTCCTTATGGTAGCGGAGGTGGGTTCGGATTGGTGCACATAATTGCTCTAACCCCATCAATGACGTCCACATTATCATTGTGTCGATCACTCTATCTATTTATATATAGAGACATACTGTATATAGATATATATAGAGTATGCAGGAAATGACGTTCTCTCTCTCTCTCTCTCTCTCTCTCTCTCTCTCTCTCTCTCTCTCTCTCTCTCAGAAAGCCTTTGATAAGGTATCTCACCGCCGGCTAATGGCGAAAGTGCGCGCGCTGGGTATCGGTGGGGAAATAGGTAGGTGGATTGAAAACTGGCTGAAGAATAGGCGGCAGAGGGTTGTAATTAAAGGGGCTAGTTCGGGTTGGGCCTCGGTCACTAGTGGGGTTCCTCACGGTTCCGTTTTGGGGCCACTGTTGTTTATCATTTACAAAATGATATCGACGGTGGCATCGTCAGTCGGATCGCCAAATTCGCTGATGACACCAAGCTTGGGGCCAATGTTGGGACGCCCGAAGCGATCGAGGAACTGCGTGCGGACCTAGGTAGGATAGGAGAGTGGTCCAAAAAATGGCAAATGCCGTTTAACTTGGGTAAATGCAAAATATGTTGGGGAGTAATATCGAGGCGACTGATTTGGAAAAGGACTTGGGTGTGTTAATTAGCAGCGACCTTAAATTTACCAAACAGTGCGTAGAGGTTGAAAAGAAAGCCCAGAAGCTGTTAGGTTATATCAGGAGGCAATTTCAGTTTCGGAACAAGGAGATTGTGCTCTCTCTGTACAATTCCCTGGTTCGGCCGCACCTGGAATATGCTGTGCAGTTTTGGTCGCCCACCCTCAGGAAAGATATTGAGAGGCTGGAGCGAGTGCAGGCGAGGGCCACAAAGTTAATCCCTTCCGTTAGGCATATGGGCTACAATCGACGGTTACGCGCCCTGAACTTGTTTTCGCTGGAAACTCGGAGGCTGCGCGGTCAACTCATCGAGGTTTTCAAGTTCTTACGCGTGTTCAACGATGTCGATTTTAGAAGCATGTTTAGTTTAAATGATAACCCAACTCGCAACAATGGTTGGAAGTTGGATTTGAAGCGGTTTAGGACTAGTGTGTGTGGGAATTACTTTACGTATAAGATCTGTCGCACGTGGAACAGGTTACCTTCAGAAGTTGTGAACAGTTCCTCTGTGGATCAGTTCAAGAAAAGGTTAGACCAAATCTTGCACACTATTTGAGGGTGTAGAAAATTTTCCCTGGCACCCGTTGCCATTGGTACCTCCTCGGTATGAGCCGCAAGGCATTTTGAGGTACTTCTTTTCCTTGTAACTCCTTGTAACTCTCTCTCTTTCATCACACTGCATGGCAATGTATCCATATAACGTTAATAATAACCGAAACTCGAGAAAATATACTCTCTGCCTTCCACTCTATCCCAAATCCTTTTCTCTTAGTAACCTCTTAATACAAACTAATCTATCATATTTTGTGACTTTTTAACTCTGGTAGGATTCAATTCCATTCCTATAGTGTAAGATACTTAAATTCATGTGTGTATTATGCCATATGATGTGCGTAATAAATAATTAATCATTTTTAAATAGTTGGAGCGTTCAAGGTCATCTGTAGTAATCTATAGACTACCCCTCAAGCCCACTCTCAACACTTAGATTCCCCTAAGACACAGGAGTCTTCAAGTAACATGAATGCGTAGAGATCTAAGGTGTTAGATTCCATATTATATAATTTATGTGCTAGGTTTAAGAACGCTGGCATTGAAGGATGGAAGGAAGGGACAGTAAAAGCGATAATAGCTTTCATGAAGGAAGTGGAATGAGGATGGAGGTAAGCGTTGCTATGTCGAAGGAAACGAGGTGGGTGGGGAATTACGAAGGGACGAGGAAAGGGAGCCAGAGATTATTAATCTAATTCTGCCACCACGTTCTCCTGATTTGAATCCGATTGAAAACCTTTGGGCAATAATGATTAACGAATGGGAGAAACGCAATGAAAGAACATTTGAAGCACTTTTAGCTCACACGAGGAATAGTTGGGAGAGCTTACGCCGAACACCAAACATTTCCTACAATCTGGCCTCTTCTATGCCGCAACGATTGCAAGAAATTATTGATGCTGGAGGAAGCTATACGAAATACTGATGTTAAAGCCATGACGTAAATGTGTATCGAATATATATTTATGTTAATATAGAATTTTATTATATTTTTATGTTTGACATCTATAAAAGTATATATTGTGACCATGAAAGAACTTTACTTATCCTTAGTTAGAATCTTTTCTTGCAATGTCTACGCTCGTGGAGATGATAATATATGCATTGTTGAAACAAACTATGAGAAGGTAATAGTTTCAGGAAAAAAATAAAAACTGGCAACATCGAGGCCATCACATGTTTATGGGAATTGTCATATGATATGCTACCAATAAACTCTTATATAATAGTATATACAGCATACTATATTACGTAATAATTACGATGAACAAGTCAAATGCAAATTTCTCTGATTCACGGCCCACCAGTCTTGCTTTAGACTAATGACTTTCATAAGATGAAATAGGTTACCACTTAAAACAATGGATAAACTATCTATTAGTGAGACGACCGTGACTTCCTCAAAATACGAGCGTGTGAGAGGTTCACTGAGGAATTTGATCATTAGATTCTTCACGTAGGATATGTATCACAAACAACAATATTGACAACAATTCCCAACAGTTACTTAATATCAATCATTGCATTTGAGCAAATAATTTAGACCTGCGTCAAAATAACTTAGGTATCATGCCATGATTTGGGATATTTGCCGAATTAGTCGTCTCTATAGTCTACAGTATATATTGAGACGGTATAATGTAATGCCCAGCTAATATTATGATGACTAGGATTGCTCCATAACCATCCCAACATCCCGAAACTTGGTCATTCTGCTTCTTAATCATTTGTATTTTAAACACTAAAATGTAGCAGAAGTGACGTAATAATGGACGTCATTGATGGGGTTAGAGCAATTATGTGCACCAATCCGAATACACCTCCGCTGCCATAAGGACCGCCCATTTTATACCTAACAGACTAGCTTGGGACGAGACAGAGGCGCGAGACTTATTGTAAGCACTGTACATAAGAGCAATAATATTAATTGATGTTACCTACAGACCAGATACAAGAGTTAGTGTATTTGAGACTAAACAGGCTATAAAATGGTAAGATTGTAACAAATCATGTTGTATTGATGGTTGTTACTTTTTATTTTATTAGGTTCAGAATCCCAGCTGAGCCCTGAACGGCCAAGCTCTGTAGGGCCAGTTCAACCTACAGCCCAAGTTAAGCTAGACTAAAACTTACAGACTTGGAGGTCCTATTAGGCCCTACCTCAGGGCTGCTGACTCGATGTGGGCCTACCTTAGGCCTCAGTTGCAGAAAATTAAGATGAAAACAAACGGGGCACTATTTATGGTCTTCTTTCTAAACCTTGCAACAACAACACAACCTGCACCATTGCACGATGCAACAATCTTGTATCTAAACAACCAAACTGAATTGCAAGAGAGCTCTCTATAAGACCACGCCCTGTAAGTGCCGCATTCAACAAACGAGTAGCAAGGACACGCAGTGCCCCCAAAAAATGATGCCACAAGAGTGCCCAAACAATGATGCCTCAAGAGCCCAAAAATGCTAACTCTAAATTAAGTGAATTTTTCACTAACCTTACAGTTATGAGATGGATATATACATATATACACACATCTTAACTTAATATATACAAGCAATGCTGCATCAATCAGCTTAGTCATCATATCGCCTTGGGACAACAATGGCTCTTCCTCTTCTAAATTTTCTAACAATGGTATTTCTGCTGAACATCTGAAATTTAGTAGTGACAGATTAATGCCTCTATTAGCTTTGTGCTTTACAGATTCACTGATACATGGTGTTTTGCCAGATACAATGTTATTCGCTGTTTTAGTGCCAGTACTAAAAGATAAAAAGGGTAACATCAATTGTAAAGCTCTACAGATCTACAGAAGCTAAGGCTAACAAAGACCCTAAGATCCACTCTAAGGTTAGCCCGAGAGAAAGGAAAGAGTAGGGGGTTAAAAGAGGAGAATAAAGGGTTAAGTAAGTAGCAAAACCTATCATTCGTGGGTTAACATTCATTCAGAAAAAGAGGAAGAAAGACACCATCATCATCCGCCGGCCACTGCCGACAAGTCGGAAAAATACTCGAAGAGAATAGGAAAGGGGTGAAAGATGAAAAGAAGTAAAATAAGAACGCTTACAAACCATGCAAACACAGTCTTAACTCAAACACTGTCATACCATGCAAACTACAGACATGCAAGTAAAGAAAAAAAAAAGTAGGAAGAGTATAACAAAAAGTGGGTTAGATAGCTTTGGCCAGTATTATGTTTAAATTGTTTGAATATATATACTCATTAATAGACTTGAATGCTACCTGTATACTAGTGATAACTGATAATCAATTTGGTTTCAAAAAGAAACATGGTACTAACATGTGTATGTGTGTGTATGCCTTGAAAGAGATGGTCTGTAAGTACCAAACTTTAGATGCTAATGTATTTTTGTGCTTCCTGGATGCCCCTAAGGCATTTGATCATTTTAATCATGGCAAATTATTTATGAAACTTATAAATCGTAATGTACCTGGTTAGTTGGTCCGTATAGTAATATTATGATATGATCACCAGACAATGATTGTAAGATGGGGTAGGGTCAATTCAGAGCCATTCTCTTTAACCAATGGTGTCAGGCAGGGTGGGATATTATCCCCCTACTTATAAGATGTTTATGTGGATAAACTATTTATTGTACTGAACACTTGTAAAATAGACTGCTATCTTGGTACAATGATTGTTAATCATCTGATATATGCAGATGATCTAGTTTTTATTTCTCCATCCCCCTACTTATAAGATGTTTATGTGGATAAACTATTTATTGTACTGAACACTTGTAAAATAGTGTTAGAAAATCTAGAAGAGGAAGAACCATTGTTGTCCCAAGGCGATACGATGACTAAGCTGATTGATGCAGCATTGCTTGTATATATTAAGTTAAGGTGTGTATATATATCCATCTCATAATTGTAAGGTTAGTGAAAAATTAAATTAATTTAGAGCTAGCATTTTTGAGCTCTTGTGGCATCATTGTTTGGTCACACTGTTGGCATCATTTTGAGACGCTGCGCGTCTTTCTACTCGTTTGTGGAAGGTCGTACGTAAAGGTGTGGTTGATAGAGAGCTCTCTTGCAATTCAGTTTGGTTGTTTAGATACATGATTGTTGCATCGTGCAATAGTCCAGGTTGCGTTGTTGTTGCAAGGTTCATAAAGAAGACCACAAATAGTACCCTTTTGTTTACCTTTTAAGTTCATGTAATTTAAGGTCTAAGGTAGGCCCGCATCGAGTCAGCAACCCTGAGGTTACCCTGAGGTAGGACCTAATAGGATCTCAAATCCGTAAAGTTTAATTTAGCTTAACTTGGGCTTTAGGTAGAACTTGCCCTTTAGAATTTGGCCGTTCACGGCTCAGCTGGGATTTCGAACCCGACAAATAAATAAAATAACATGGTCCTTCAGAACCGGATTTCTACCCCAAGACTGAGTCAGTGACCATTTTTCGGCAAAGTTCTGATTGTGCAAATTGTATCCCAAGTTAGGCCTAGACGGGTTGAGTATTATTGAGTTAAGGTCCCAGGGTAAAAAGTTTGGTCGCCCAATTGCGAAACTTGGCCAGTCGTCTGTCGTTTTTTGGCCTACTTTTTTTCCGGTTTGGTTAATTTTGGGTTATTATTGAATTAAGGTCCCAGGGTAAAGTTTGGTCGCCCAATTGCGAAACTTGGCCAGTCGTCTGTCGTTTTTTGGCCTACTTTTTTCCGGTTTGGTTAATTTTGGGTTATTATTGAATTAAGGTCCCAGGGTAAAGTTTGGTCGCCCAATTGCGAAACTTGGCCAGTCGTCTGTCGTTTTTTGGCCTACTTTTTTCCGGTTTGGTTAATTTGGGTTATTATTGAATTAAGGTCCCAGGGTAAAGTTTGGTCGCCCAATTGCGAAACTTGGCCAGTCGTCTGTCGTTTTTGGCCTACTTTTTCCGGTTTGGTTAATTTTGGGTCATTATTGAATTAAGGTCCTGGGGTGGAAAATTTGGTATTCCATACTGGTGTTTGGTTAGTACCCCACCAGCAATTCAGTTTATTTGAAAGTAAAATTTGCGTTTGATCAGTTTGGTTAAGTATTTCTGCCAATTCAGCTCATTTGGTATTGAGCCCAAGGGTTGTTTACATTGAAGATGAGTGCATCTGAATTGAACAAATTTATAAAAAGGAGAAGTGCCTACAAAGGTCTAATTACAAAGGTCATTGCCACTATAGATTCTGCCATAGAGCAAGAGGATTTACGCTTAGTGACTGCGCAGCTTCCATATTAGAAACTAAAAAGGTTGCTCTAAGTGAGGTAAATGTTAAAATTGAGGCTCTTATAGAAGAGGATGAAATAGAAAATAACATAATTTACTTTGAAGAGATTATTGATGATATGATTAACGTAGGCCTCCGAGCAAAAGAGTTTAGCAGCTCAGTACAGTTAGAGACCAGGTCTAATAATGAAACACAACACTCAACAAATGATGCTTGTGAAGTTAAGGTTAACAGATCTGTAGTTCAATTACCGAGGCTTGTACTCAAAACATTTTCTGGGAGTATTCAGGAATGGCAAGGATGGGCAGACAGTTTTCAATCAGCAGTTCATTCTAGTCAAGTGTTAAGTGCCGTGGAGAAGTTTAATTATTTGCGGTCCCTCTTGGAAGGGGAGGCAGCAAAGACTATAGCAGGATTAGCATTAACAGAGGCTAATTATAATGTGGCTTGGGATATATTAAAGAAACGGTTTGGTAAGCCAGAGATCTTAATTAAAAGCCACCTCCGTGCACTTTTAGCTATACCTCCTGTTAATAATCCTAATAGTGTCAAGGAGTTACGGCAGTTATATGATGAATTTGAAATTAGAACTAGGTCCCTGGACAACTTGGGTGTAGGAATGGAAAGTATGGTATAATGTTGGTTCCTACACTGGAGTCTAAATTGCCTAGCTCAATTTTGCTTGAATTAAGTAGGGGACACTCTGCAGAACATGTGTACATCCCCCTTCAGCAGATGTTAAGTCTTTTAGGCACAGAATTAGCAAGACGAGAGGGAGTTGAGTTTGCACAGTGGGATGGTAAACAAGGGGACAAAGGCAGGCACAGCACCAAAGTTTCCACAAAAAGGAATAGCCCAGGTACAGTGTCAGCTCTACATGCATCCTCTGAGAATAAATTAAAGGGAATCAAGGAATGCATATTTTGCGAAGGCAACCACAAGTCATATAAATGTGAGGTGGCTGAGGCTTACCCTTTGAGGAGAGAAAGGACAGGGTAACTAAGTCCACAGCATGTTTTAAATGTTTTTTGAAAGGTCATAGAGCAAGGTTTTGTAAGTTTAAAATTTTGTGCAAAAAATGTCATGGTAGGCATCAGCCATTATTGTGTGAAAACACTCTAGTAGGCCTACCCCAGAAGTAGAGACATCAGTGGCACATGCCACTGCTATGCAAGGGAGTAAAAGTAAAGGGGGATTATTGCAAACAACTGCAGCCTTATTAATTGGGAATGAGGGAGAAGCTACTGTAAGAGTGTTGTTTGATAGTGGTAGCCAGTGTAGTTTTATTAAGACCAGAATTTCCAGAAAATTGAAGTTTAAAGAACTTAAGAGGGAAAATTTAAGAATTTCTGGGTTTGGGGGTTCCGTTCAAAACCGAACCAAATTTAAGAAGGTAGAAGTTCTGGTTAAAGGGTTGTTACCGCAAAGTCCCACTATCAAGGTCCAAGCTGTAGAGATTGAGGAACTTTGTGCTCCAGTCACTACTTGTTTAGATATGGCATGTGTCCAAGAATTGCAAGTTAAAGGAATTAATTTGGGCAATAATAAGTTTGAAGGAACAGAAGATATTAGTCTTTTGATTGGAGCTGACTATTATTGGGACTTCATCACTGGTAATATTGTCCGTACATCTCAAGGCCCAGTAGCTATTGAAAGTAAGCTAGGCTGGATGCTACATGGTAGTTATTGCAATGAAATGGAAGTTAAGGCTCTTTTGTTAAGATTGAGGAGAACAGCCATGGTCTGGAAAGGCATTTGAAAGCGTTTTGGGAACTTGAATCTATTGGCATAAAGGACAACAGGCAAGTACAGTGAACAATGATGTTTTAGAGCAATTTGAAAAAGGGATTGGGTTTAGAGATGGTTGCTATGAAGTTGGCCTACCATGGAAGGATTCTTGCAAACCCGGTTCAAACCTTCAGCTAGCTAATCGGAGGTTGGAGACTTCATTGTACAGGCTAAGAAAAAATGAGGAGTTGTTAATTGAATACAATGAGGCCATCCTAAGTTATGTAAGGGAGGGCTATGCTGAAAGGGTGCAAGGTGAGCTGGTGAGCCAGGAGGCACATTATCTGCCACACCATGCAGTGGTACGGCGAGACAAAACTACCACCAAACTGAGGGTAGTTTTTGATGGCTCAGCCAAGGACAAAGGTGGTGTGTCCTTGAATGACTGTTTGGATGCTGGGCCAAATTTAAATGCAGATTTATTTTCCTTGTTACTGAGATTCAGGTTTGGTAGAGTAGCATTGACTGCAGATGTGAAGCAAGCCTTTTTGCGGATAAAGTTAAAACCAGAGGACAGAGATGCAGTAAGGTATCTGTGGGTGGATACGAAAGACTTGTTGGAAAATGAACCTAAGGTTCAAAGAAAAATAAGATAGAATGAAGTCAGTGTTGTTTGGCCTCAGCTCTAGTCCATTTCTGTTGGCAGCTACTATGCAGTACCATTTTAAGAAATATTCTGAAGTCTATCCTAACACTATTGAACACATAAGGAAAAATTTTTATGTTGATGATTTGCTGTGTTCCGTGGATAATACAGAAATGGCTAAACAGATATTCATGGAGGCTAGAGCTATAATGAGGGAGGCTGGCATGGAGCTTAGAAAATGGCAGACCAATCATTCGCAATTACAAGAGTTTATGAGTCATTCCTGTGTAGTACCTGATGCAGCAGAAAGTATTGAGGATTCTGGTATTAAGGAGTTGTGGGCAATAGACGCAAAGGTGCTAGGCATTGTTTGGCAGCAAGATGATGATTTGTTTACCTTCAATGGGAAATCTTTAGTAGAGCTGGCTGAGAATGAGACAAGGTGGACAAAACGTACAGCTCTTAGTTTGGCTTCAAAGGTCTTTGATCCTCTTGGATTCCTGGCTCCATTTGTGATAAAGTCAAAAATTTGGTTTCAGAGCCTCTGGGAAATTGGACTTGGTTGGGACCAAGAGTTACCTGATCATATGGTGGTAAGGTGGAAATATTGGTTCAAAGAATTGGCACATCTTGGAGACATTGAAATCCCAAGATGGTACTTTGGAGAGTTGAACAATAGTCCAGACAATTTGGAGCTGCACATCTTTTGTGATGCAAGTGAGGAAGCCTATGCAACTTGTATTTATATAAGAGGCGCATTGCAAGAGGAAGTAAGTTGCAGGTTGGTTGCTGCAAAGAGCAGAGTAGCACCTTTGAAAAGGCTTTCTGTTCCAAGGTTGGAATTGATGGGTGCGTTATTGCTAGTCGGCTTGCAGTTACAGTGCAAAAGTCTTTGGCCCTCTATGAAATTCCAAGCTATTATTGGACAGACTCCACTATAGTTTGGCACTGGTTAAGAAGTCAGGCAAGGAAATGGAAACCATTTGTTGCCAATAGGGTGGAGGAAATTCAAGCGCACACAGATCCCAAGCAATGGAAGCATTGTCCAGGCACCAAAACCCCGCTGATTTACCAACACGAGGAATTTCAGTGAAAGATCTTGCACAGTCAAGTTTGTGGTGGAATGGGCCAGAGTGGCTAAAACTTGGAAGTGAAAACTGGCCTTCTAATCAGCCTATTGTAGGAGAATGCCAGGCTGAAGAAGCATGGGTGAGTGAGGTGAGAAAATGCGCTGTGAACAGTTGTCAAGTTATGCAGCAGGACCCCATATTGAGGCTTGAGGACATTAGCAGTCTGAAAAGATTGTTAAGAGTGACAGCATGGGTATATAGATTTACCAACAACATTAAGGGAGAAACAAGAAGGGAAGGAATTCTGAACAGTAATGAGATTCAGCAAGCCAGGAAATACTGGGTGGTATATGCAGAAGGAAAAATTTGGTGAAGAGAGAGAATTGCTCACCAGCCATCCATTACAGGTTCTACCAACACATTCTGCTCAAGGGTTTGGATGTGTTTTTGGATCAGGATTTATTGAGAGTAGGAGGTAGACTACAGTTTTCTGGGCTTCCAGAGGAGAAAAGACATCCAATTTTGCTACCTTCTGGGGGGCACTTTGTGGACCTTTTGATCCTGGATACTCATCATAAGCTGTTACATGCTGGAGTTAGAGAAGTGATAATAGAGATCAGACAACAGTTTTGGATTCCCAAAATTAGACAAGTAGTAAAAAAGGTCTTGCATAAATGTGTGGTTTGCAAGCGTTGGAGTGCAAAGCCTTATTATGAAAAGGTGGCTCCACTTCCAAGAGAACGGTGTGTCTATACTGCCCCATTTGATGTAGTGGGAGTAGACTTTGCAGGGCCAGTCTATGTGTATGAGCGAGGGGAGTCTAACAAAGGTTATATATGTCTTTTCACCTGTGCTACCACCAGAGCAATCCATTTGGAGTTGGTAAGCAACTTAAGTAGTGATGTATTTCTTTTGGCCTTTAAAAGGTTTGTGAACAGAAGGGGTTTCCCAAATAAAATCATATCGGATAATGCAAAAACCTTCAAAAAGGCTGCAAAGGAACTCCAAGAAATTTGGTCCTTGCTAAAAGAGGAAGGATTCCAATCCTACTTTTCACACCAAGGGGTACAGTGGGAGTTTATTGTTGAGAGAGCACCATGGTGGGGAGGATTTTGGGAAAGGCTAGTGAGAAGTGTAAAGTGTCCATTAAAGAAACTTTTAGCTAATGCTCATTTGAGCAAAGAAGAATTCTCACTGTTTTATGTGAAGTAGAAGCAATGGTGAACAGTAGGCCTATCACTTTTGTTTACAACAGTATGCAGGATGCAGAGCCATTGACACCAAATCATTTTCTTTGTGGTAAACGATTAACATCAAGCCCCAGTGTGCCAGAAGACTTGCAGCCTATCCAGAGCACTCAAGGAGAGTTAACCAGACGGTTCAGGTACCTTGAAGAGCTACAAGATCAGTTATGGAAGAGGTGGCAGATGGAATACTTGCCAGAACTCAATTATTACCCATCAGGCAAGGTAAAGGGCTCCAATGCAAATTGTATCAAGGTGGGAGAAGTGGTAATGATTGGGGATGAAAGACCAAGGCAATGCTGGAAGCTTGGCATAATTGAAGAGTTGTTTGTTGGCAAAGACAATTTAGTTAGGTCTGCACTGGTAAAGACTTCAGGAGGAAAGTTAAAGAGACCTATACAAAAACTCTATGCTTTAGAAATCAGCAAAAACACAGATAGTCAAGATGAAACATTTGAGTTACAGCCTCATGGAGAAGGCTTGGCTAACCTTGCAGAAGGTAATGACAACAATGCCTCTTCGGTGGGGAGTGTTAGAAAATCTAGAAGAGGAAGAACCATTGTTGTCCCAAGGCGATACGATGACTAAGCTGATTGATGCAGCATTGCTTGTATATATATTAAGTTAAGGTGTGTATATAATCCATCTCATAATTGTAAGGTTAGTGAAAAATTAAATTAATTTAGAGCTAGCATTTTTGAGCTCTTGTGGCATCATTGTTTGGTCACACTGTTGGCATCATTTTGAGACGCTGCGCGTCTTTCTACTCGTTTGTGGAAGGTCGTACGTAAGGTGTGGTTTGATAGAGAGCTCTCTGCAATTCAGTTTGGTTGTTTAGATACATGATTGTTGCATCGTGCAATACTCCAGGTTGCGTTGTTGTTGCAAGGTTCATAAAGAAGACCACAAATAGTACCCTTTTGTTTACCTTTTAAGTTCATGTAATTTAAGGTCTAAGGTAGGCCCGCATCGAGTCAGCAACCCTGAGGTTACCCTGAGGTAGGACCTAATAGGATCTCAAATCCGTAAAGTTTAATTTAGCTTAACTTGGGCTTTAGGTAGAACTTGCCCTTTAGAATTTGGCCGTTCACGGCTCAGCTGGGATTTCGAACCCGACAAATAAATAAAATAACAAATAGACTGCTATCTTGGTACAATGATTGTTAATCATCTGATATATGCAGATGATCTAGTTTTTATTTCTCCATCTGTAAAATGGCTCAGCACACTTCTGAAAGTTTGTGAAAGGTATGGGAAGGATAATGGCATAAAACATAATCCTACTTCTCACCCTCCTCCAGGTAGGCCAAAGGCCTGTCAGCTGCTCAACCCCACAAATCTTCGCCACACTTCTCGATCCATACAAAAGCTCATCCTCCTCCATAGCTTCAACTGTAGCGTTCCTTTCCCTGATATTTGCAGCGATGTTATTCATCCATCTCATTCTCGGCCTACCTCTCAGTCTTCTGCCTGCAGGTTTCCATTCATAAAATTTTCGGGGATATCTCAATATTCATACGTCTCACGTGACCATACCATCTCATCTGTGCTCTCTTCACGAATTCCAGTACCGATTCTATACCTAGTTTTTGTATGAAATACACATTGAACAATCTACCCATTCTGGTAACTCTATATATCAGTCTCAAAATCCTCATTTTCGCTGCCTAGAGCATGCTACGGGTCTTGGCTGTTAAACTACTGTACATGACTCCGCGTCGTTCACCAAAACATGCCTCAAAATTCATTTGCATATTGCCATTTTAACTTTACACGGAATCGTCCAGTCTTTCAAAATGGTGGTACACTAAACCTACTTCCCTACTGTAGGCATTACACCTCTTAACAGTTTCTCTTTCCATCAGACTTTCACTATTAAAAGTGACACCTAAGTATTTAAATTCATTAACAGCTTGTAGTTTAGTTCTATTTAACTAGATTCCACACTCTTCAGCTTGTTGTCCCACTGTCATCACTTCACATTTGCCAGAGTTAAGTTTCAACCCATTAATTCGGGGTTCATCATCCCATATGATTCTATTCTATTCCAACTACTAATGCTAAAAAACTTGGTTTAACTTTACTTGTTCTAAAGCTATCCGCAACAGAGAGGTGTCTTTCAGAAGGTACAGTTGTCCTCCAACTACTGACTCTCACTCGGCTTATATTTGTGCCCAGAATCGTGCAAAATCTGTTATTCGATTCGCTAAAAATTCCTTCATCAGACAGAAATGTGAAAAAATATCCAATTTTAATTCTTCTCGTTCTTTCTGGCATCTAGCTAAAAACCTCTCCAACAACTTTACTTCCTCTGCAGTTCCTCCATCTCCTTCTCCCTCTGACTTTATTATGTTTGAAATTAGAATCTCTTCAAAAGATGTTCTTTCTGCCCTGTCTGGGCTCCACTCTTGGAAGGCGTACGGTCCTGACGGTGTTTCTCCTGTTGTTCTTAAGAACTGTGCTTCTGTGTTGACACCCTGCCCAGGCAAACTCTTTCGTCTTTGTCGCTCATCTGGTACTTTTCCTTCTTGCTGGAAGTTCGCTTTCATTCAGCCTGTCCTAAAGAAGAGTGACCGATCTCAACCCTCCAACTATCGTCCAATTTAAACACCTTTCCTCATACACTCTTCTTTCAGATCGTCAGTGTGGGTCCCGCAATGGACGCTCTACTAGCGATCTTCTTGCATATTTCTCTGACTCTTGGTCATCCTCCTTTCGGGATTTTGGTGAAACTTTTGCTATTGCGCTAGACATATCAAAAGCTTTTGATAGAGTCTGGCACAAATCTTTAATTTGGAAACTACCCGCCTTCGGTTTCTATCCTTCTATCTGTGCCTTCATCTCTAATTTCCTTTCTGGCTGATCTACAGCTGCGGTTGTAGATGGCCACTGTTCTCCTCCTAAAGCTCTCAACAGTGATATTCCTCAGGGTTCTGTTCTGTCACCCACTCCTTCCATTTTATTAATGATCTTTTAATTCGCACTTCCTGTCCTTTTCACTCCTATGCCGATGATTCCACTCTTCACTTCTCCATCCACTTTCCAAAGCGTCCCTCTCAACAGTCACGCCATGATTCGCGTAGGACGGCGATGGGGCACTTGACATCTGATCTTTCTGCTATCTCTGATTAGAACAAAGAAAAGCGTGTGGCTTTCAATGCCTCAAAAAAACAGTTCCTCCATCTGTCTACTCGTCACAATATTCCACACGACTATCCCCTTACCTTCAACAACACACAAGTCAGTTCTTCCTCTTCTCCTAACATTCTTGGTATTTCCTTTTCTCGTGATCTTTCCTAGAAAGATCACATATACACTCTTTCCATATATACTCTCTTTCTAAGAGGTTAAGTGTGCTGTACCGCCTCCGCAGTTTCTTCAACCCCACTCAGTTGCTGTCTCTGTTCTTGGGTCTTGTCCGCCCCTGTATGGAGTATGTTTTTCATTTATGCTCATGTATGTGTGGGATGGCTCAACCCACACAGCCGTACTTGACCGGGTGGAATCAAAGGTTTTTCATCTCATTATTTCCCCGCATCTTCAATCCCTCTCTCTTCGCCACAATGTTACCGTTCTTTTTACTATCGCTATTATAATGGACACAGCTCTTCTCAACTCTCTAACTGCATGCCTCCTCATTTAAGGAGAGCAAGCAGCACCAGACTTTCGACACTTTTTCATTCCTTTACTATCCAACTCCCTAACACAAGAGTTAATCGGTATTTTCAATCTTTCATCTACTCAACCAGTAAACTCTGGAACAATCTTCCTTAATCCATCTTTCCCTCTGTCTATGACCTCCAATCTTTCAAACGCAGAGTGTCTAGGTATCTCCTAAACCATGGACCTTGATTTTAGTTCTCTTCTTCTCGTATTCGGTGGGGAAGGGGCGCTTTTGCGGGCACTTACCCTTGGCCCCTCCTTCCTGCATAAAAAAGTAATTACTCATGACTAAAAAAGTTTGCAGATCCACTCTACAAGTTTGTTTTCTAAATTTTTTATTATACTCTTGAGTTTTTCCATCAACATTTTGAACATCTGTATCATACAGTATCTATCCCTCAAACAACATCTCTCGAAACTAAACATACCCTGTTCCTTTAATCTTTCCTTGTGTTCCAACCTTCTTAGGCAGGAATAAGCTTGGTTGCTCTATGTTGCGCACCTTCAAGCATATCAATATCATGTTTATGGTGAGGAGACCAGGCTTGAATGTTGTATTCTGAATGAGGCCTAACATAAGAACTATACAGGGTGTTTCAGGAGGAAAGGGCAATACTTCGGGAGGTGATAGTATCGGTCATTGTGAGAAAAAAAGTTCATATGAACATGTGTCTAATTCTGAATGGTTATGGAGATAGAGCTGTTTGAATCTGATGCGCGCGCAGCTCTTCCTCCCCCTTCCCTCCCCTATAACCTTGAACCATGTAAGCTGTAATGTAAGCATGTAACATAAGCCAATCGACAGCTTACTGTTGTGACTGATACCATTCAAAATGCCAATTTTTAAACATTAAATGTTAGAAACAGTAATTGGTTTCTTTCTTGATTACCATTAACAATGTTTTTGTATTTGTAGATTCAAACAGCTCTATCTCCGTAACCATTCAGAATTAGACACATGTTCATATGAACTTTTTTTCTCACAATGACCGATACTATCACCTGCCGAAGTATTGACCTTTCCTCCTGAAACACCCTGTATAATCTGCAGATAACTTCTTTACTTTTGTAACTAACATTCCTCTTAATAATACTTAGCATTTTATTTGCCTTATGCTTTTCTGACATGAAAACAAATCCCATGAATGCATAATTTATGGAAACCAAACCAAACCAAACCAAACCAAACCAAACCAAACCTAACCAAACCTAACCTAATTCCTCCATCATGTAAATTAGCTGTTAGTGAGGTCGGTAAAATTTAGCTGCAGCAATTAGAAAAGCGTGCAACCTTTCAGCAGGATTGGGATACTTGAGACAGAACAGATATCTCGCTAAGTAGCCCAAGAAATACTTCGGATCTTTTCGGTTTGGCGGACTGCTATCTCTACACTAAATTTACTATAGCGCCAATATGCTATCTCTCCACCAAATTTGCTATAGCGCATATAACAACATATAATTTTTAGGTAAAAGTTGCTTAAAATTAATCGAAACCTACGAGAAAATTAATTATTGAATGCCCGGTTAGGTTAATTCAGCGGTTCTTAACCTGGGAGACGCGAAAGCTCGGCGACAGTGGTCAACATAACTCTGACTCAGAGCTGGGCAGTATTTAAATACATTTGTATTTAAATACGTATTTAAATACATTTGTGTATTTAGAACTGTATTTATAAATACATTGTTTTTCATGTATTTAAATATAGTATTTAAATACTTTAATGAGTATATAGTGGACCTAGTTTTAGCCGTTTAAGGTGATAATGATTTAATTGTCTGCAACGATTGATTAAAGCAATGACTGACTGATTACTTATTAATGAAAGGCTATTTGAGTAGATCCACCATACTATTGGCAGTGACCGGAATGGCAGCGAGGGTCACCAGCTTGATTTACGCTCAAGCAAATTAATGTTAAGGCTATAAAAGACACCTTATGGGTTTTGTAGTTTATTTAAGAAAATATTTATATTAATTTTCACAGTGAAAATACAATGGTAAGACTTGACTAGAAAGCTTAACAATTCGATAATGAACTTTGAAATGCTCTCGTTTATGTGAGGCTTAATGGTATACAAAATGGGACACCTTTGAAATGCGTTCGTTTATGTGAGGCTTAATGTTATACAAAATGGGACACAACCTGAAATATGAGATGGTGAATACAAAAATAATGCATGCACGTAATAAAATAACAAATAGGTTATGTAATACACCGATTAGGGAAACTACAGATTATGCATAAATGATCTGTGAAAGAGGCCTATTAATGACAACGTGAACGCGTACGTTTTGGTACTCAAAATAGAATAAGCCTCGGTACTTTATTTTGTACAATGAAACCGTTACTTATTCACGGTGGTATAACAAAGAATTGACAGTAATTAATTGGTAGTTTATGTTATGCTTATGGCATAGACCTAGGTAATAAAATGAAATGTTAATAGCTTAATTGAGGTAATACGTAATGTACAGTACCCATCGATGGTATGTAATGGCATGCAACATAGAACATTGAATGGGCCTAATAATAGCTATAAAGAATGCACGTGCGTTCGGTACATTGAATGAAAACACGACACTGATTAAGTAGGCTAAATGATTGTATGGATGCACATAGAATAATTGATGCGGCCTAATTATAATGGATTGTGATGCTTGCACAAATATCATTTATATACAAGAACATTATGTGATGTCAAGTGATTACGTCAAGAGAATGTTTAGTTAACACGTAAATGCGAATTGAACAGAATAACGGATGATACGCGGAATAAGGTATTGAAATGACACTTGAATAGGATGACAGGCCTATCGTTCGGCCTAATGATAATTGAGGGAATATACACGGTATATGAATTAGGCCTGCAGTAGAGAAAAGTGGTCTACTGCGTTATTAACGGGAGTCAATGGGAATGTTTAATTACTCACTTTGGGAGAGTAGCCTGCTGTTCGGCGGTAGGCTAATGTAGGCTTCAAGAGCACTAGAATATGAAGTAGTTAGCTTACCCGGACGTTTTGACTTGTGGAAGGATGGTTGAAAGGAAATACCGTGAGGGTCGTCGTGGTGTAGTCGGTCGTCCTCTGGAAACTGGTTGCTCGCGCGTTGGTCGGGTCGTGAATTAGGCCTTTTGCGAAGGAGAAGGTAGGCCCGGTGTGGTTGACTCTTGGAAGCCCGTTCCGTAGGTCGAGGTATGATGGGCCTAATGGAGTCTCGTAGACGATCGTTCTTCGTAAAGCGGTAAAAGCTGACCAGATGTGGAGTGATTTGGGCTTGTAGCTTTCGCCGTCGAGTCACGCAATGTGTCCCTTGCGGATGCTTCTCGTAGTGTTGCAAACTTTGCCGGTGCTCTCGAAGATGCTTGATAACCGGTTTATGCGGTAATGAAGAGACAAAGGGGAATTCCTTATGCCGTTGGGGCTTCCTGCGGCAGTATTGGTGGGTCACTTCCAATGATGCTCCGTTTCTTGAATGTGGTGTTGAAGTGAGCCTTGGTCTTGAGCCGGTTACTACTGATGAGGGATGACAACATACAAAGTAGTCGAGCGGAATGGAAGCGTCGGAGTGAGAGTGAGTGTAAGTGGAAGCTCCTTTTATACCGTAGGCCTGTGACGTAGACTTCATTCTTAAGACGTTTGTCCACGCGTCTTTTAGTCGTTAACGGTTTTTGTTCGCTCCCATTGGGGAAAAATAGACGCTCCATTGTTTTACTCTTGCCCACGTGTGTTCCAACCTGTTTTATGGTAGCGTGGAAAGAAAGTATGTCTGTCGATTTGTTGGTCTATTTCTTGTCGATACGCTACAAGTAGTTCCCTCTCAGAGACGAAGGAACGATGATAAAAGGATCACCATTTCGGGGCGAAACTGACGCGGCCGCTCCGAGTACGGACACCCGTTCGTGTGTCTGGCGGTGTTTCGTTGGCGGGAGGGCGCGAGACATCTTCTTGGGTTGGGGAAATGGGGAGAATTGTGTCTGCTGTGGTCGGTTGTGGGGAAACTGTTGGGGAAATTGCGTCGTCCTCGAGGTACGCCGGCTTTAGGCGGTCGATTGACACTACGTCCTTGCGTCCCGCACGGTCGAGGATGAAAGTTTTGTCACCCCTCCGCAGCACCGGAAAAGGCCCATCGTATGGATGTTGTAGGGGCGGACGGATGGTGTCGTTTCTGACGAAGACGTGGGTGCAGGAGGACAACCGGGCGGGGACAAAAATGCGACGAGCAGTGGGATGACGCGGGGAAACCGGACGAAAATTGCGCATGGTCTCCCTTAAGGCGTCGGCGTACGTGCTGCCGTCCACCGAAGGATGTGCTCCTGACGAAGTGAAGAATTCGCCGGGTAGCCGCAAAGGAGTACCGTACACCAATTCGGCCGATGTACATTGCAGGTCATCCTTGAGCGCTGCCCGAATTCCCAGGAGGACAAGGGGAAGGGCGTCGGTCCAACGTGGGCCGGTGGTGGTCATCCTTAGGGACGCCTTCAGGTGACGGTGTAGTCGCTCGACGAGGCCATTGGCCATGGGCCTATATGCTGTAGTCCGAATCCGGGAACAACCTAAAATTTGTGTCAGGCTCTTCCACAGAGCGGATTCGAATTGCCGACCACGGTCAGTAGTGATTGTTGATGGGACTCCAAAACGGGACACCCAACCACTGACGAAAGCGCGGGCGGCGGATTCAGCCGTGATGTCCTTTATAGGGATCGCCTCAGGCCAACGCGTGAATCGATCGACGCAGGTGAGGAGGTACGTGTAACCTTCTGAGTATGGAAATGGGCCGACGAGGTCCAGATGTACGTGATCGAAACGTGCGTCGGGGGGACGAAAAACAGCTAAAGGTGCCGTCGTGTGACGTTGAATTTTTGCTTTCTGGCACTTTATGCAAGCTTGGGCCCAACGTCTGACGTCACGGTTGATGCTTGGCCAGACGAAACGAGAGGTGACGAGAGCCTGAGACGCGCGAATTCCGGGGTGAGAAAGAGAATGAAGCCTATTAAAAATTTCGCGTCGGAATTTCTCGGGGACGAAAGGACGGTGTGATCCTGTAGAGACGTCGACCGTGAGGGTCCGTGAGGAAGAAGGCAGTGGAATTTCTTCCAGTTGTAACGACGTGGATGCACTACTGAGCTGCTGCAGTTCATCGTCTCCTCGTTGAGCTTCTGCTATGGCTTCGTAGTCGATGACGTCACCGGTGGCGGGAACAAGGGACGCATTAATCGTGACTCGCGATAGAGCGTCCGCTGCGGTATTTGCATGGCCTTTTATGTGACGAAGATCGCCAGTGAATTGTGAGACGTAGTCCAAATGTCTCATTTCCCTGGGGGAATACCGGTCGGATTGGAATTGATGGCAAACGTTAGCGGACGATGATCCGTGTATATAATGAATTCTCTTCCCTCTAAGTAGTGGCGGAAGTGTTTGGTCGCCAGATAAACCGCAAGCAATTCTCGACCGAAAGTGCTATATCTGGTTTCCGTTGGTTTGAATGCGCGTGAGAAAAAGGCTAAGGGCTGCCAACCATCTCCTGACGCTTGTTGTAATACGGCGCCTGCCGCAGTGTCAGAAGCATCCACGACGAGGCTGATTTCTGCGTCAGGATGAGGGTGAGACAGCTGGGTCGCATCAATGAGGGCTGACTTAGCCGACTCGAACGCTCGCTGGGCCTCTTCAGGCCATGGAATGACGTAGAGGACCCCCTCCTGCAGGGGCGCAGCAGGGCATGCAAAGGGCGGAGGAGGTGCGCGCCATGGGGAATGAATCTGCGATAAAAGTTTATCATACCTAAAAATTCCCGCAGTTTTCTTTGCGTGGTAGGGGGGGGAAATTCCTTAATAACGTCGACCTTATGGGGGTTGGGGGAGATACCGTTGCCTGTAATTTGATGACCGAGGAACTGCAGTTCGGGGACGCCAAACTGGCACTTGCTGGGGTTGATGACGACTCCATACTCATCGAGTCCCCCCCCAAGCGAAAAACCTGCCGAAGTGTTTGACATGTTCCACTCATCGCTGCTGGCAATGAGGAGGTCGTCTATGTAGGCAAAACAGAAGGGGAGACTCCGAAGGACGTCGTCGATAAATCTCTGAAAAGTCTGTGCCGCGTTCCGGAGGCCGAAAGGCATGCGGATGTATTCGAAAAGCCCAAAGGGCGTTATTATCGCGGTTTTAGGAACGTCCTCTGGGGCTACCGGGATTTGATGGTAGGCCCTGACGAGGTCCAGTTTGGAGAAAACCGTACACCCAGAGAGATTGGCGGCAAAATCGTGCAGAAGGGGGGGAGGGTAGCGGTCGGGCACTGTGCAAGTGTTGAGCGCCCTGTAATCGCCCACAGGACGCCAGTCGCCCTCAGTCTTCTTGGGGACCATGTGTAACGGTGCGGCCCAAGGGCTTTTGGAAGGCCGGACGATTCCTAGTTCGATCATGTGTTCGAACTCTGCCTTTGCGATGCGCAGACGGTCCGGAGCCAAACGTCGAGGACGAGCATTCTTCGGGGGTCCTGCAGTCTGAATGTAGTGTAGCACATTGTGCTTCACTGGCACCTCGCGGTTGCAAGGGCGTGTCACCGATGGAAACTCAGCCAGTAGTGTACCGTACGGTGACTCAGGGCGAGCCACCGAATATACTGTACTGGCGGAGGCGCTGACGTACGGGAGAAAACGCCTTGCACGCTGAGGCTGGTCTTGTAGTCGATGAGTCTCCGGCGTCTAACGTCCACTCCTAAGTCGTAATGCTGCAGAAAATCTGCACCTAAGATTGGCTGTTGCACGTCGGCGATGAGAAAAACCCAACGGAAGGTTCTCCTAAGTCCGAGGTTGAGGGAGAGGGATTTTTGACCGAATGTTTGAATGGGAGTCGAGTTCACCGCGTGTAATTCAGTCTCCCAACTGGGATGTAACCGCTCTTGTGGGGAGGGGGGGAGGAGACTGACTTGGGCGCCGGTATCGACCAAGAAACGTATCTTGGAATGGGCGTCTGTGACGAAGAATAGGCGGACGCCGTGGAAGCCTTGAGCATGAGACGCCGTTAATGCTCGGCTGTTACGTTTCCCGCCCGAAGACAGGGAGCCGTGCATTTCCGGGCTTGATCGCCGAATGTCCTGTGGTACCAGCATACGCCCGGTTCGTCGTTGGAACCGGGGGTGCGGGAACGGGAACGGGGTCGTGAGTTGCGGTGCTGAGGGTCGCGTGATCTGCTTCGTTCACGCGTTTGCATCCCGCGTACATCGCGAAAAAGTCCTTCTACCATGATGGTCAACTTCGCGAAGGTCTCCACCAAGTTGTTGTCGGGCGCGGTTGGGGTTGACTCTTGGAAATTTGTTCCGTAGGTCACGGTATGATGGGCCTAATGGAGTCTCGTAGACGATCGTTCTTCGTAAAGCGGTAAAAGCTGACCAGATGTGGAGTGATTTGGGCTTGTAGCTTTCGCCGTCGAGTCACGCAATGTGTCCCTTGCGGATGCTTCTCGTAGTGTTGCAAACTTTGCCGGTGCTCTCGAAGATGCTTGATAACCGGTTTATGCGGTAATGAAGAGACAAAGGGGAATTCCTTATGCCGTTGGGGCTTCCTGCGGCAGTATTGGTGGGTCACTTCCAATGATGCTTCGTTTCTTGAATGTGGTGTTGAATTGAGCCTTGGTCTTGAGCCGGTTACTACTGATGAGGGATGACAACATACAGAGTAGTCGAACGGAATGGAAGCGTCGGAGTGAGAGTGAGTGTAAGTGGAAGCTCCTTTTATACCGTAGGCCTGTGACGTAGACTTCATTCTTAAGACGCTTTGTCCACGCGTCTTTTAGTTGTTAACGGTTTTTGTTCGCTCCCATTGGGGAAAAATAGACGCTCCATTGTTTGACTCTTGCCCACGTGTGTTCCAAACTGTTTTATGGTAGCGTGGAAAGAAAGTATGTCTGTCGATTTGTTGGTCTATTTCTTGTCGATACGCTACAAGTATTTAAATACAATGTATTTAAATACTCAAAATATAAAAATGTAAATACTTTTACTGGTTTAATACACGTTCTGTACTAGCACAGTACGATGCGTCGACAGTGTAGTACAGTATGGTTCATGTTTCAACGTGTTAGTTCAATCAGTTGTGTGCCACTCTTAATCGAAAGCGGTTGATTTCTTTATCGTGTGCGTGTCATGGCTTCAACAAGCAAATCCGGTGAATCAAACAGTAATATATCTGCAGATAACAATTTAAAATGTATTTACAAATGTATTTAAATACAATTGATGTATTTTGTATTTAGTATCTAAATACATTCGTAAAATGTATTTAGTATTTAAATACATTTCTCCCATGTATTTAGTATTTAGTATTTAAATACATTCAATGTATTTATTGCCCAGCTCTGCTCTGACTCAGAATATATATTCCCAATTAAATAAAGTCTTAATTTAAAAATTGGCGGGGGCGTGCCGGGCGGGGAAAACTTGCCATTGGGGAAGAAGCAATGCCAACCTTCCCATTGATTACGATTATGGGTGAAATACGATCGATCTTGTGAAAATATGGCCTTCTCTCACAAATACAGGGTTTTCGTTGTTTTTGTTTGTTTATTTATCCAATCCAGAAAGGCATTAAAAGTAATGAAACTGGAATCGTTGAAAAACTTTTATTCTTTGGGGTTCAGGGGGGAGGCGCCACGAGTTGAAGGTTGACCATTGAGGAGCGCAGCTCCACAAAGGTTAAGAACCGCTGGGTTAATTGAATGCCCGGTTAGGTCAACTGTACGCCCTTGACGATTGGTTAGGTTGTCGTGATATTTTCGTTAAAACTAACAAAAATATCACGACTTAACTTAATTTATCATCATGGGCGTACAATTGACCTAACCGGGCATTCAATAATTTTCCCTTAGGTTTTGATTAATTTGGCGCTATAGCAAATTTGGTGGAAAGACAGCAGTCCGTCAAACCGAAAAGATCCAATGCTTCTTACGTCGCCCAAATTCAAGGACATTATGCTTAATATCCCTCTGTTTTCATTTGTGACGTCATTTCATGGCGCCACAAAATAATAATTTCGGAAAATTTCACAAACTTTGATTAATATTTACGGATCTTATTTGTCATTTACGCTCATATTGTATTTAATAACATTTCGTTGAAACCATATCAAGAATCTTTTAGTAACTTTGTCGTTTAAAACAGTTTGGAGTTATTCTAAACATTTACTACCTTTTTCTTAAAAAAAAGCTTATGGTTTGTAGTTGATGAGAAGTTTCTATATTTGTAACTGGGGCAACCACTATCATATCATATCTGCAAATTTAGAAACTTTACTACCTACTCCCTTCTCTAAATCACTTAGATGCAAAAGGTTTTTGGCCTGATTAGCCTTGGCTTCCATTACCTCATCCCATCCAAGAGATAGTTCTAGCGGCGATCTTTTGTTTTAGGTAAATAAAATTGAGGCTACAAATAAGGCAAATAAAATGTAGAGATGATCAGTAGTTTTGGATATTTTGGCGGACCTCAGTTTTAGGCCCCCCCCACCCTAATCTATTGCATTAGGTTAGGTTACAATTTTTTTGTTGAGCAACTTTTAAATATAGTTACATTTATTTTTCTTATTAATGCAATAGATGGAGACCCCTAAAACTGAGGTCCGCTATATATATATATATATATATATATATATATTCAATGGCGTGCGGTGAGTATGTCTACAGGGTATAGGGTAAGCTGTATGCCTGCGAGCACACGCACTATATGTACAAATTGTACATATTATATAATTGTAGTACTAATGATAAACTTCATAACCGGCTAGTGGGTATGTACTGCAGACTATTCTGAAAAATACGGTATTGTCTTTAATATCTTTAATAAGATTTTTATTAGGATAGCCGGCGCTTACTTAACTTACCCTGAATGCACGCTACTGATATATATATATATATATATATATATATATATATATATATATATATATATTTAAGTTCGGGAAGAACCGATTCACCTCTATTTAAAAGGGCATATCTCGGTGGAAAAAACAAAGAAAAAGTGAGAGGAAAGACAGAGGAAAAAGAAAGGGTGGAGGGAACAGTCGAAGTGGAAAAAGACCAAGGATGACAAGGACTGCAAGGTCGAGCCCCATCATCCTTGGGTGCTAGGGCCGGGAGGGCGCACGTGAAACCTCCTGGAACAAGCACGTACAAACGAGCACAAAGAGCACTCAAGAGCACGAGCTTAGAACCCCCTTGCGGGGATATCTATATATATATATATATATACGCACACACACAGTAAACCCTCGTACAAAGCGGGGTTAGGTTTCTCGAAAACGGCGCGTTAGGCAAATCCGCGTTGGACAAACTTAATATCTTATGGGATAAATGGGGATACGTGAACGCGGCCGCATAAAGTCTCCCATTAATACTTAGATACGTAGATTTTTTATTCACACATAAATGAATTTCCCTACCTATATTGTATATGAAATAAGACCATAATAAAATCATAAACATAATGATATTTACATATGATAAATAAAAATATATTAAATGAAAATAGCACGTATCTTTTCTTTACTCTTTTGGATGGTGCGTAAGATAGACTCATTCACTTGATATTCGCGGCCAAGTGATGTTATGCTCATACCACCACGCAATTTATCTAGAATCTTTATTTTTTGGCTAATGTCATAACCTTACGATTTTTCTTCTCTTCACTATCACTTGGAGTGCTTTACGTTTTGGTGCCATACTGCTAAGGGTAATAGCAAAACAACGGCAAAATACAACAAAAAACTATCCAACACAACTTCACTGAACTTAACGCGTTACCAAGACTGAGAGGAAGGGTGATGCGAGGGGTGACGCGAGAGAGGGAGGGAG
Source organism: Bathynomus jamesi (assembly GCA_023014485.1). Taxonomy (NCBI): domain Eukaryota; kingdom Metazoa; phylum Arthropoda; class Malacostraca; order Isopoda; family Cirolanidae; genus Bathynomus; species Bathynomus jamesi. The sequence continues at coordinate 114,160 of JAJOZX010002298.1, forward strand.
ATGTGGGAGTTGGGAGTTGGAGAGTGTAGGAGAAAACAATAGAGCGCGCATTGGCACGCGTACAGTACTACTGTATTAGAGCGTGTTTGGCGGACTGTGTATAATCAAATTTTCCTCTTTGGCAAATAATTGCTCGCATTTATTTTTCCGTGTATAAACAAATTCGCGCTGGACAAACACGCGTTGGACGAGGGTTTACATATATAAATTTTGGTTTTAAATATAGTTACATTTAACCTAACCAAACAAATGTAAAACTAAACCTAACCTAACGAAAATATCACAACTAAGCCTAACCTAACATAATTGAAATAAATTTCACATTTTGTTTGATTTTTATTGTTATTTTCTTATTGATGCAATAGATGGGGGACCCTAAAACAGAGGTCCGGCCCAATTTCTTTTCAGTTAGTAACAATTTTGACAATATTTTTGTTAAAACTAAAGAAAATATCATGACTTAACCTAACCAATCATCAAGGGCGTACAGCTGACCTAATTGGGCATTCAATTAACCTAACTTGTTGGTAAGGTTAAGGTTAAGTCGTGATATTTTTATTAAACCTATGGAAAAATTATTGAATGCCCAGTTAGGTCAACTGTACGCCCTTGACGATTAGACTGGAGTGATTATGTGGCTGAACTTCATAATGTATCCAGAGATGCTTTTTTAATGTGGTGTGAACAAGGGAAGCCAAGGCATGGCCCTGTATTACAACAAAAACAGAGGACTAATGCCAGGTTCAAGTATGCATTAAGGTGCTGTATATATGATAAAAAAAAATCATGAGGATGAGTTAAGCAGGGATGCTCTGGCTAGAAAGCTTGCCAGTAAGAATCCAAGAAATTTTTGGGAAGAATTAAAAATAATGAATAATAGTGCAATGTCTCTCCCTGCTAATATTAAAAATGTAACTGGGACTGAGAATAGAGTCAAATTATGGAAGGAACACTGCAGTGAGTTATTCAACTCTGTACATAAGAACAATAATGTTAATTGTGATGCTACCTATAGTCCAGATATAAGAGTTACTGTTTTTGTGACTAAACAGGCCATAAAATATTTAGATTGTAACAAATCATGTGGTATTGATGGTATTTCTGCTGAGCATCTGAAATTTAGTTGTGACAGATTAGTGCCTCTGTTAGCTTTGTGCTTTACAGGTTTACTGATACTTGGTGTTTTGCCGGATACAATGTTAGCCGTTGTTTTGGTGCCAGTACTAAAAGCTAAAAAGGTAAAATCAACAGTAAAGATAACTATAGATCAATAGCCTTGGCCAGTATTATGTTTAAGGTTTTGAATACATACTCATTAATAGACTTGAATGTTACCTGTATACAAACAAAAAACAAAACAAAACATCTTTATTGCGGATCATTCACAATGCATAGTCACTTAACCTAACATACAAGTACAATCTTATGTATTATACACTGAAGTTAATACAAAAATAGGGCCAACATAGCCACTTAACCTAGCATACTGGCATACTGTTTGATGAATTATCTGGCAATTTTATGTACAGTATATTGTTATTACACGAGAAATCATTAACTGGAAAAGATCATGTGTATACGTAGGAGAAAATAATTCACAGGCCTGCGATGGTTTTGTTGTCCGAAATACTTTATCACTTACATAGTAATTTTTGCACACTGATTCCGAAAATAATATTAATTTTTTGCCATCACGTACAGATTTTTGACAAAATGTCGTAGTTCATATTACATATGTAAGTAATTTTCATTAAATTTTTATTAAAAACTACTGCCTATAAATGCTTAGAAATGCTTGGTTTTACCAAGACATCAAAGAAATGGAGAAGAGATATCAGGGAAGGCGAGACATTAGCATGATGGATGATTACAGCTGGATGTTGAAAGAGGATACTCCAGAATTATTACATAAAAGGAAAGGAGGAGCGCGAAATAGGTACCTAATGTAAATTGAAATAAATAATATTTATTTATGTTGTTGTTTTTGCCCTTCCAGTTTGCAGAAAATCCTTACGTGATAGAAAAAAATTGACACCTTATTGAAATCAGCGTAGTTGAATTATATAAAATTAGTTATTAGTAAGAAAATAACTTACAAAGTTCTCATTCGCAGGCAGGGCCGTTTCCTGGCATAAGCAGACTAAGCAACCGCTTAGGGTCCCACTGCTACTAGGGGGCCACAAAGCACTTTGCTTACGAAGCTCCCGACGAACCATTTACAGAAGCCTTAAAGAGGCTGGAAGTCAAATTTTTCAATGTGGTGGTGGATTGTGCCATCGGGTCAATAAATGAGAGATTCAAAACATTAGATGGTGTGAGGGACATATTTGGGGTTCTCCTAAACTTCACCACAATGAACAAGGAAGACTTGTCCTGCAAGTGTGAAAAGCTCTCTAAGATACTGAGCTCTGGAGCTGACGCTGACATTGATGGAAGAGAACTGGCCCTCGAAATTAAGAACTTGCCGACTTTACCTTCACACAACATGACTGCATTGGAGCTTCTCTCCTTCATTCATCAGAAGCAACTGGAGGAACTATACCCCAATCTCTGGGTTGCACTAAGAATTGCTTGCACTCTACCTGTGACAGTAGCGTCAGCCGAGAGGAGCTTCTCTAAGATGAAGCTAATCAAGAACTACCTCAGATCATCAATGGGGCAGGATCGCCTCAGTGGCATTGGCATCATAAGCAGGGAGATTTCATATGATGATGTTATTGATGATTTCGCTCAGAAAAAATCTAGGAGGCAAAAATTTTGAAGATACAAACTGTTCTGTATAACTGTCAGCTATTACACGATTGTATCGTAGAGTTAGTAATTGTTTGGTAGTTGATAATTGCATTATTTTTTTATACATAGTTCTGTGTCATTTATTCTAAATAATGTATAAGCTAATTTTCAGGAATTTTATGAAGAGTATTTTTTCTGTTTGTCTTCTGAAAGTACATATTTGTTGTTTTGGACATAAATGTTTCATTAAAATTGTTTCACAATTGTTTTTTATTAACACAGCCATTTTTTGTATGTGTGTGCTGAGGTGATGTAGTAAGGTGTGAGTTGGTGGATGGAGGGGTGGGGCCTCAAATGGGTATACTGCTTAGGCTCCCTAATGGCTAGAAACGGCCCTGTTCGCAGGCCTGTGAATTGTAGCTTAATGAAGAAATCAGAGAAATCATGAAAATAAGAGTTTAATAAAAATGCTGATAAATTATAGGAAGTTTAGTTCGGATATGATTTTGTGGAAACTATATTTTAAATTATTAATTATGCAACAAACAAAACATCTTTGTTGCGGATCATTCACAATCCATAGCCATTTAATCTAACATACAAATACAATCTTACGTAATATACACTGAACGTAATACAAAAATAAGGCCAACATAGCCACTTAACCTAACAAACAAGTACAAAAATAAGGTATTGTAAACCAGCAGTTGTCTGATCCAAGACTACCATATAGGTGAGAGGTACACAGTATCTGAAGACAGGACATTGCACAATAACACATTAGAGCTGTTTTGGACCCTAATAATGAAATTATATATATTCTTCCGGATTAACATTTGACTGGTAGGTAGGTTACGCGTAGTAAACACAAAATTGGCACTGCACCATTTTGATTCCCTACATAGCATACGAAAAATATTATTATAAGCAACAGAGAGTTTATTCATAGCAGTTTTTGTATAGTTCCACCACAGATGGGATCAGAGATGGGCAGTATCTTGTATCTTAAGATACAAAAAGTATCTTAAGATACAAGATATGTATCTGAGATACGTATCTTAGATACTTTATTTTTGGAGGATCTTGAGAAGTATTTAAGATACATTTTGTCATGTAGCTTGTATCCCGGGATACACTTTCAAAGATACTTTCATAAGATACTTTTTAAATAGAGACGCTAATAACTATTCATGAAATATGATCATATCTGACGCACGTTGAAGCAGGCCGGCGATTGCTGTTACATGTTTGTACATGAATACTACCGTTGCGCTGCGCGCACAGTCTCGGCACAGACGTACTCAGGTTTCATCTTGTATCCTGCGGTTTTAACATGTTTTAACATGATTAAAAATCAGGAATTATACATATATTTGCTTATTCCTGCAAATATATTTATTATGAGGAAAACTTTATTTTTTCTTCGTGAGTAGGTAACTGAGCATACCTGTATTAACAATTTATTTGAAATACGTAAATTGAAAAAGTGTGGTTTATTTTATTTTTCCATACCTAAAAATTCAGGATTATTTATACATATTTACTTTGTGCTTTCCTTTTAGTTATATCACTATATGAATACTGAGATATGAAGTACCATTGATTTGGCATTTATTTATATCCAGAAAATATAATAAACAATTGAATGAGACAACTCGTGCGCTCATGACTCACCAGGTGAAACTAAACTCAAATAATTATTCTTTCAAAAGTATCTTGTATCTTAAAAATGTATCTTGTATCTGTATCTTGAAGATACAGTTTTTTCGAGTATCTTGTATCTGTATCTCAGATACATTTTTGTTGGGTATCTTGTATCTGTATCTCAGATACAATTTCCAAGTATCTTGTCCATCTCTGGATGGGATGTATACAATGCAGTACAGTAAGTTCTAAAAGGATAAATTTTAATTGATTCTGAACACATACCAAATTTCCTTACTAGCATGTGACCTTGTACATACAGCTTTTTACGTTGCCTCTCAATATCAAGTTTATCTCGCAGCTCGTGAGTAATTACATGACCTAAGTATTTACATGTGTCTTTGACAGGTATAGTCTGACCATTCATTTCAAAAGACCCACATGATACATGTTTCAGTAGATTACACCTAAAAATCAAAATACAACTCTCTGCCCCATTATAGGTGATGTTATTTGCTATACCATATTGTTCACATATCTCTACTAACACTCTCAGCCCATGGGGAGAGGGTAACAGAAGAACAAGGTCATCAGCATACATTAAATGATTCAATTTTTTCTTTCCAATGACACAGCCAGTACGTGCAGTTTTTAGTTCATTGGTAAGGTCATCCATGTATGTACAGAAAAGATAGGGTGATAATATACCTCCTTGCCTAACACCATTAGTCACCTTAAAACCTGGTGATACAGTGCTTTTCCATCTTACAAACATGGTCTGCTCTGTATACCAGAATGCAAGAATACTAAGTATATATTTAGTATATATTTAGTATATTTAGTATACTAGTGATAACCAATTTGGTTTCAAAAAGAAACACATTACTGATATGTGTGTGTATGCCTTGAAGGAAATGGTCTGTAAATACCAAACTCTAGATACTAATGTATTTTTGTGTTTCTTGTATGCCTCTAAGGCATTTGATCGTGTTAATCATGACAAATTATTCATGAAACTTGTAAATCGTAATGTACCTGGTTACTTGGTGCGTATTTTAATATTCTGGTATAATCACTAGACAATGATTGTAAGCTTGGGTGGGGTTAATTCAGAGCCATTCTCTGTGACCAATGGTGTCAGACAGGGAGAGATATTATCCCCTTATTTATTCAATGTTTATCTGGATAATCTATCTGCTGTGCTGAACACCTGTAAAATGGGCTGCTATATTGGTACAATGATTGCTAATCATCTGATGTATGTAGATGATCTAGTTCTTATTCTCAAGCTGTAAAAGGGCTCAGCACACTTTTGAAGGTGTGTGAAAGGTATGGGAAGGATAACGACATAAAATATAATCCTCCTAAAAGTCATGTTATGATTATGAGGACCAAGGCCTACAAATATATAAAATTTCCTGAAATTAAATTGAATGGTATGGTGCTGTCAGAAGTAGCCCAGACTAAGTATTTTGGCCACATACTAACTGATAGTCTTTCAGATGACTGTAATAGTCTAAGGCAATGTAGACAATTATATGGTCAGGGAAATACTTTGGTTAGAAAATTTCATATGCGTACATTAGATGTTAAGTTGATTTTGTTCAAAACTTTTTATACTCCATGTATACAGCTCATTTGTGGTGGAACTACAGGATGTATAATTTGAGAAAATTATATGTTGCATATAATAATATTTTTAGGAGTTTATAAAGAACTCCAAGATTTATAAATGGTGCTCCTTTTAGTGTCAGTATGCTGTTTGTAGTCAATAAGGTGCCTAACTGTGCCAGTGTCATTCGCAATTTTGTATTTAGATTTATTACTCGACTTGGTGAGTCAGTCAATAAGATAATAGAATAGGGTGTGTCAATTTTAGTAAAGTCAACAATTCAAAAACTACTAATGCTCAAATGATGTCATATTATCTAGCAAACTTAGAAATATCTTGTGTTGTTTAAAAAAGCCATTTACCTACTTATATGTGACCATAAAGGTTTGAAATATAACCTAAATATGACTGTAGCATCGTATATCAATGTGCCATTGATATGTGTGGTCAACTTTGATTATTTTTGGTGTGCAGTATGGTTTCTAAGTTTCACATAGTCACAAATGCTGGAGTTTTGATTGTGAATGCATGTGTTTTCCCTCCCTTTTGACAATTTTGATTACTTCTTAATGTAAATATTGTGTAATTCAAATTATTCGAAATGTTATGTGTGACCCAAACTTTCTGTATATTTTGATATGATAGATATATGAAATTGTCATTACTTTGAAAAATTAAGTCTTGTACCTATAACAACACAACCTTTTTATCTGAGCTTATAGGAAGATATTAAGGATTTCAATTAACTTAATTTTATGTAATCATAATCAGTAGGCCTATCCAAATTTCAATGACATTTCTTTTGTTCACAGGTCCACAGGATGAGTCAGAAAAAAATTGGAACCCGAAGCAAATCAAGTTGTCACCTAAGTCATTTGGTGGGGACTGGGAGGAACTTCCCCCTGCCCCAGTTGCCACAGTCAGAGATCTGCTGAGGTATGGTTTGTTGAGGAGAGAGATGAGTGAGGAAGATAGGAGGAATTACCCAGTTAATGACCTGATTAACAACGGCATTGTTCCAGGGCTACTGGCTCAGTGGAGAAAGGTCAACGCTCTATTCACAAGACTTGTAATCAATACTGAGGTCAGGATCAGGGCTAAAGTGAAGGCACTGTGGGATGAGGCAGTGAAGGTGTCCATTGGCAATGTGAAGGTAGAGGTCAAAGATAGGTTCATGATGAAACTGGACAAATTGGTGGACATCCTGACCTGTCACTGTGTGATCAGGAGCTGCAGTAAGCTTGGGTGCAACCCTGTCTGCAACAGTGAGGTTCACATTGACTGCAGCTGCAGAAGCGAGCAGAAGATACTAGTGCAGGAGCTTGCTTTCATTAAAGGTCAGAGAGAAAAGGGTCTAGCTGATTGTGAATGCACGTGTTTTCCCTCCTTTTTGACAATTTTGATTACTTCGAAATGTAAATATTGTGTAATTCAAATTATTCGAAATGTTATGTGTGACCCAAACTTTCTGTATATTTTGATATGATAGATATATGAAATTGTCATTACTTTGAATAATTAAGTACCTATAACAACACAATCTTTTATCTGACTTATAGGAAGATATTAAGAATTTCAATTAACTTAATTTTATGTAATCATAATCAGTAGGCCTATTCAAATTTCATTGACATTTCTTTTGTTCACAGGTCCACAGGATGAGTCAGAAAGAAATCGGAACCCGAAGCAAATCAAGTTGTCACCTAAGTTATTTGGTGGGGACTGGGAGGGAACTTCCCCCTGCTGAGCTGCCCACAGTCAGAGATCTGCTGAGGTATGGTTTGTTGAGGAGAGAGATGAGTGAGGAAGATAGGAGGAATTACCCAGTTAATGACCTGATTAACAACGGCATTGTTCCAGGGTTACCGGCTCAGTGGAGAAAGGCCAACGCTCTATTCACAGGACTTGTAATCAACACTGAGGTCAGGATCAGGGCTAAAGTGAAGGCACTGTGGGATGAGGCAGTGAAGGTGTCCATTGGCAATATGAAGGTAGAGGTCAAAGATAGGTTCATGATGAAACTGGACAAATTGGTGGACATCCTGACCTGTCACTGTGTGATCAGGAGCTGCAGTGAGCTTGGGTGCAATCCTGTCTGCAACAGTGAGGTTCACATTGACTGCAGCTGCAGGAGCGAGCAGAAGATACCAGTGCAGGAGCTTGCTTTCATTAAAGGTCAGAGAGAAAAGGGTCTAGCTGATCACCATGAGACCAGGAGACAGGAAGCAGTGCTGCAGAGACAGGAGCAGAGAAGGAAGGCCGAGGAGAAGAGGAGGAGGAAGGCACAGGAGTCAACCAATAAAGAAGAGGAGTTGAGGGAGGAGTCACTGTTGGAGATGCAGTTGGAGGAGACTGGAGATATACTGGAGGAGGCAGGGAGGAGAGAGGAGGACGAAGACTTCATACCAGAGGCTGCGACAACTTCTTCCTTACTGTGGCTAAGAAGAAGAAATACAACACTGAAGATATCACCAACATACCTCTGGCTAGCTTGAGACATCACACTGGGTTGAGAGAAACTGCAGAGATTACCACTGCTGCCTGAATTGATGCTGGGCTTATCACAGAGTTTGACACAGCACTGGTGATTGACCACAACAAGGCGAGGAGGGCTCAGGAGAGACTGACTAAGGAGCTGGTCAAGAAGTTTGATGAAGAGATTAGGGAAAATGGCATCACCTGTATCTTCTTTGATGGAAAAGAGATGATACCAAAGTGATGATGAAAGCTGAGGGCAGTGACAGGCAGTTTCCTGGCCTCATTAAGGAAGAACACTACACAGTGTGAATGAACCAGGTGGGAAATATTTGTGGCATTTTGTACCAGAGGAAGCTGCAGAGGAGAGAAGTCATGCTGAGGTCATTGCTGATCATCTGGTGAACTGGCTAAGAGAGAGAGGAGCAGACCAGACCCTTTTGGCCATAGGAGGTGACAGTACTAATGTGAATACTGGCTGGGAGGGAGGAGTAAGCATTATGTGACGGCGAAGCTTAGCAGGAAGTTGGTGTGGATTGTCTGTGACTTGGACACTGGGGAGCTGAGTCTCAGACACCTGGTGACTGCACTGGATGGCAAGACATTGAGCAACAACAAGTGGTCTGGGCCCCTAGGGAAGATGTTAGACACTACCACTGAGCTGGAGATCAACCCAAACTTCACGAGGATCACTGTTGGTCCTCCTCTACACCATCTCAGTCAGGAGGTAGTCAAGGACCTCAGCACAGACCAATCATATGGCTACAGAATCATCACTGCCATCAGATCGGGAGAGGTACCTCAGAGTCTAGCTCTCCTGGAGATTGAGCCAGTCTGTCACAGTAGGTGGTCACCACGGCTCTAAGGTTCTGCAGATTGTGGATTTCCAAACATGGGCTGAAGGGTAGGAACATGAAGAATCTGAGGATAGTTGTGGAATTCATAGTGGGAGTCTACATGCCAAACTGGTTCAACATCAAGTTAAATCACAGCTGGGTGGAGGGTCCAGGCATGTACTGTACCAGCTGGAGCTGCTCAGAAGTCAGAAGAAGGAGGTGATAGGAATAGTGATGCCTACAGTAAAGAGATCAGCCTGATATGCACACTCTGAGGCTGTGCTCCAGGCCATGCTGTGCAGTGAGGTGGAGGAGGAGAGGAGGGAGGCAGTGAAGAGGATACTGGAAATCAGAGGTGAAGGAGATGAGGACACACAGGTAGGAGACTGCAGTGTCAGACTCAGGAAGACTCCTGACATCAACCCAGATGCCACCAAACTCTCGGAGCTTATTGACTGGAACTCTGGCGTGACTGAGCCTCCTCTGACCTGTTCCCTCACCACTGCTGCAATCAATGAGTTTCTGGATAGACCAATGGAAGTTCCTGCATGGCCCACACACACAGTCAGTAGAGAGGTGTGTAAGGATGACAACTGAAGCAGCACAACATGTTTACTCACAAGAGAGGAGGGAGGCGTACATCAGTGGCCAGGTGGCTAGTAGGGAGCTCATGTCCAGGAACAAGAGCAAGGCAGACATGGCATCCTTGGCAAAGTTGAAGAAACCTATCTATATTTCTAAGTTTTAATATTGAAATACAATCAAAATGTCTTTAATTGTAAGTAATGTATGTAAAATGTAGTTATATACAATAAAAAAATACTTGCAAAAATTGTTGATTTTTCGTAAACTTCAACTTCAAATATAAATAGCTAGGAGTGGTCGAATCTGAATTTTAAAGCCATATTTCGATTCAGCACAAAATGCATCATTTGGTCACTAGTAGTCTTTGAAAATCTAAAGATTTCACTTTGCTCCCAAATATGGAAAACTGATGAGTGGGTAGTTGGGAGGTAACGAAAATGGTTCACTGAGTAGGTAGGTAGTTAATCTAACAATTATTAAATTCCTTTTATGTCAATAACTGGGTGGATGAAACCAATTGGTTGCTCACCAGAGTTATTCTCCACACTAGTATTTATATACTGTGTGAGAAGAGCGTGCTCGGTAATGGAGATACATTACCGCTCAACCAACCGAGGAAAAAACCAAGACAACGCTGGTGGAAAAAGCCCCGCGAAGAGGAGAACAAGGGAGAACGAAAACGAAGAACGGGGCGAGAGGACGGAACAGGGGAAGGGACGAGAACAGACAACGAAAAAGATCCCACCAGCAAGTACGCTCTCGACAATTACAGAACCGAAGAACAGAGACTCCAATAACTAACAGTAAGTGACTAATTGAGTTTTTTAACCCAGTAATTTAACACATTAAATTAAGCTGGGTCAGACAAGTTAGGCCTACATTGTGGCCTAAGACCCAGCATCAACTCATAGCTTAACAAAGGTGAAGGTAGATTGCCCTAACCTAAATTGGTGAGGAATCCTACTGTGGACCTCAATTTATCTGCCCGCTCTGGACCATTTCCGGAATCTCTAGGCTGACCCCTCTAGGCTAGACTTGATCTACTCTATAGTTAGACTGGAGATATAAGGGGTGGGTTAATTGTGGACCAATTCATACAGAGCATTTTTCGCATTGGTGGCCCGTGTGGGGAATTTACAAACCTTAACCTTACTTAACAAAAAATTGCAGAATTAGGCTAAATGGTCTAGCCTAAGCCTAAGCCTAAGCCTAATCAAGCCTAATTAGGTCTACAACCTAGGGCCTAACTAGGAAACATTTACATTTAAGGAGTCTCATTCTCTTATAAGCTTAGACCTGAGTGACATAAGTACTTGGGGGGGGATTAAACCAAATTTGAACTTGACTGTTTTGTCTGTGCTCTTTCTTCTCTGGTAATTTCTTCTTGTCCTCTATTTCATTACGATCCCCAGTTAAACAATTTTGACTTAGACATGGACAGTGCGGAATTGAAAAAGTTAAAAAAGAAAAGGGGGGCAAAGTTGGGAGCTGTTACAAAGGCTGTGAACACTTTTAACAATATTACACAACCAGGTAATGAAGATTTAGAGAGTGTAATTCTTAAATTGGAAACTAAAAAGAGGAAATAATAGCCATTAATGAGAGTATTTCAGAGTTAGTTGAATCCGAAATGGCTGAAGAACAATTGATAGACCTTTACGCTGATGATGATGATCAGGTAATCTCAATTGAACAGCAAATAAGGAGACTACGGTCTCGTTTGACTGACTTAACACCAAAAAAACCTAATTCTGATTTTAATCAAAGTAGAGCTAACCTTCAACAAAATTTAAGTGGCATGCTAAATCCTGAGTCACAAGAATTGAGGGCTCAGTTACCCATTTTGCTAGTACCAACATTTGAAGGGGACACGGTACAATTCCCATCTTTCATTGACAAATTTGAGAATTTAATAGGTAATAAACCTTATGTTTCAACTGTTGAAAAGTTTAGTTACTTAACTAGTTCCCTTAAAGGCCCAGCCTATAACCTGATAGCCTATTTACCAGCCGTAGGGAATTCATATGAAGTAGCTATAGATCTCTTAAAACGTAATTACATTAATAAAGATGAGATTGTATATGAATTATCTCAACAAATTTTTGAATTTGCACCCATAAAAGATAACCATAGTGATATGGAAAATTTTTATACAAAATTAGAAGCTATTATAGGACAACTGGTTAGCAATGAGATAGATATTAAAGCTTCATCTTGGATTATACAAGGCATAGTACTTAGGTGCCTTCCTTTGAGGGTTAAAGATATTTTAATTCTAAAGACGGGAGAAAATTATCCTAATCTGGAAGATATAAGAAAACACTTCCCCAATATCCTAACTAATTACAAATTGAGAGATTTTCCAACACATAAGACCCAGACTATGGATAAACCAAAGACTGTTCCCAGAGACCAACTAGCTACAGCCAAACAGACAAAACTTGATACTGTAGAATCAAATGTGACCAACTATAATACACGAACACCTACATTACAGAACTTTAATGTAACTGCTGCCTCAACTTACACACCACATTGCAAATTTTGTGCAAGTAATGAACACAGTAGTACTGGGTGTGACAAATATTCAGACTTTAACCAAAGAGCTAAAAGATGTGAACAGTTGAACCTGTGTAAAAAGTGTACTGGCCAGGGACATTATAAGAAAGACTGTAAATCTAGGTTAAGATTCAAGTGTAAGTTTTGTAAAAGTTTACGACATGTCTCATCAATGTGTGATTCACCAAAGTGTCCAAACAAAGGTAACAAAGAAAATGCCATTTTCATGGGACATTCTGTTTGTTCAAACAATGTAACAAGAAACACTGAGATTCTTTTACCAACTATTACTTTGGACTTAGTGAATAGTGAGGGTAGCACCACTCCAGTGAGATGTCTTATAGACTGTTGTTCTCAACAAACATTTGTTTCACAAAATGTAGTTAATAAATTGGGTTTGACACCAAGCCCGAATGAACAAAACCTCAATATTGCATCCTTTGTTAAGGATAACTCGGACAAAAAGCTATAAGACAATTGACCTGGAACTACATTTAGAAAGTAAATTAGAGAAAATTGAAGCAGTTATTATTTCTAAAGTAGGACAAAACAAACTGGTTATACCCAAACTAGAACAAACCATAAATCATTTGGGAAAACACTACAAAATAGCTGATAGACATATCACTAACAACACAGTAGCTAACATTGAAATGCTAATAGGGGCATATTATATTAATCTTATTCATAAGGGCATAGTAGAGATAGGTAATGGTATAGCTATTCAGACTCCATCAGGGATAGCCCCTTTGGGTGACCTATCAAAATACAACCTAGACCTAAACCAAAACAGTTCATGACCAACAAATACTATGTGCCTCAACTCAGTCCTACATAACACCTGTAAGAATAGCAACACTTTGAATAATATTATCTCAACTGAGAACATTAATTCATCATTATCAAATGAAACTTTGGATGAGGCAATTAAACTTTATGGTTGCTAGAATCTGTGGGTATACATGACACAAATCAAACTTCAGAAGATCAGTTAATGGTAGAAAGATTTGAAGACACCATTCAGTGCAAAGACAATAGTTATTTTGTTGAGTTACCTTGGAAAATAAATTGTCCAACTTTAAGAGACAATCTCAAAGTAGCTAAAGGACATTTATATAAAGTAATGATAAAACTCAAACAAGATAATAATATTCCATCATATAATGATGTCTTCAAAGAACAGCTACAGAAAGGCTTCATTGAAGAAGTAACAAATAACCCTTTTAAAAAAGATGGTTGTCATTATTTAACCCACAGGGGGGTTTATCGACAAGATGCCCCAACAACAAAACTCAGAGTAGTATATAACTGTAGCCTCAAAGACAGTGATAAACACAGTTTGAATGATTGCCTGATTGAGGGTCCTAATCTCATTTCTGACCTTGTGAAGATCTTACTGAGGTTCAGGTTAGACAAATATGCCGTACAAAGTGACATTTCAAAGGCATTTTTGAGAATAAATCTTAAAAATGAATATGATAAGAACCAACTTAGGTTCTTATGGTTCAAGGATCCATTTGATTTGAATAAAGGGTTCATAACCTATAGATTTAATGTTGTGTTGTTTGGAGCCAATTGCTCACCTAGCCTATTAGCATTGACAATTGGACATCATTTGAACCAGTTTAATAACTCTTTAATTAACATTGAACTTCCTTAAGGAACATTTTTACGTAGACAATCTAATAGGCTCAACAATAACAAAATCTGAATTATCTGAAGTCTATGAACACTCTCAAAACATTATGCAACAAGGTAACTTTGAACTTAGAGAGTGGATTTCAAATGATGAGGATTTAAACAAAAAGATTTTAAAGGATAATAATGGTTTTACTGAGCCATCAGACAGAGTTAAAACTTTAGGTATGAACTGGTATTTGGATGCAACTTCTAACAGTCATGATTCAATCTGTACTAAAGGTTTTAAACTTAATGAGGAAGCAAATACTAAAAGACAAATATTATCAGAGGCTTCCAAAATTTTTGATCCTATGGGTCTATTCCTGCCTTCAACAATAAAATCAAAGATTCTCCTCCAAGAAATTTGGAGGACAAATGTTGGGTGGGATGATCCAATAACAAATGAAAATCAAAAATCTTGGAAGAAGTTAGCTGCTGATTTAACAAAAGTGCAGAACATTAAAATTCAAAGGTGCTGTGGGTTTAGGGATAAGCCCCAGAGACTTCATGTGTTTGCTGATGCAAGCACACAAGCTTATGGGTGCTGTGCGTATCTTGTAAGCCCTACAGAAAGTCATCTAATTTATGCAAAAGGGAAAGTTGCACCTCTCAAACCTACCCGAACCATACCCGAACCATGTGTTTGCTGAACCATACCCGAACCATGTGTTTGCTGATGCAAGCACACAAGCTTATGGGTGCTGTGCGTATCTTGTAAGCCCTACAGAAAGTCATCTAATTTATGCAAAAGGGAAAGTTGCACCTCTCAAACCTACCCGAACCATACCTCAATTGGAACTATTGGCTGCTACATTAGCCATTAAAACCATTTCATTGCTTAAGGATGCTTACCATGATGTGTACTTAACTCATATCCACATCTGGCTTGACAGTCAGATTTGTCTTGCCTGGATACGGAATGATAGCATTAATAGTAAGAATATCTTTGTAAGAAATAGGCTAAAAGAAATAGCTGAAGCTAATGAAAGCCTACAAGTAAACTTTCACTATGTTCCAACTAAACAAAATCCAGCAGACTTTCTGACCAGAGGTTTATCCTACAAGTTGTTGAAGTCAAACAAAACTTGGTTTATGGGACCTAAGTGGCTCTGTAATACAGACCAATGGCCTGTGGAACAAGTTAACTTGACATTAAATTTAATCTTTTCAAATGAAAAGGTTGAACCAATCACTAATTATGAACAGTATTCTGATTTCAGTAAACTTGTCAGGGTTACAGCCTACTGTTTGAGGTTTGCTCACAACTGTTTAACCACAATTAACAAACAGCTAAATAAAAACAATCATAATTATACAGAAGTTGCAACCAAATACTGGATAGGCCATGCACAACAAAAAGAGTACAATAAAGAGTTAGAATTCTTAACTAATGGGAAACAAACAAAAGAACCTGTACCATCAGTAGTTGTGGATCTAAACTTGTTCAGAGATGAGGAAGGCCTTCTAAGGTGTAAAGGGAGATTAGACAAATCAAAACTGTCATACAAAAGCAAACATCCAATCCTTTTACCTAGATTTAGCTATTTGACAACATTAATCATCAGAAAAACACACAATGATGTATATCATATGGGGGTACCACAGACACTAACTACATTAAGAAAAACTTATTGGATACCCAAGGGAAGGATCACTGTTAAAACAGTCCTGAGTGAATGTGTCACATGTAGGCGTATTCATGCTAGGCCCTATAGGAAACCAAATCCTCCTGCTTTGCCAGAGGAGAGAGTTACTCTCAACAGACCCTTTGAGACTGTAGGCATTGACTATACAGGAGCATTGACTGTAGGGGTGGGTGACACTGAACAAAAAATGTACATTGTACTGTTTACATGTGCTGCCTCACGAGCTGTTTATTTGGATGTTGTGGAGGACCTTACAGCAGAATCTTTTGTTGCTGTCTTTAAGAGATTCTGTGCACGACATTCAGTACCCAAGACAGTTTGGACTGACAATGCTACATATTTCAAAGCTGGTGAACAAGTCATCCACGACTTGTTAAGCGATGAAATCACACAATTATATATACAAAATTCAAACATAAAGTGGAAGTATATTCCGGTTGCCTCTCCTTGGTATGGTTCTATCTGGGAGAGGAATATACAAACAGTAAAGAATTGCTTGAAGAAAGCAATTGGCAAAAAACAGATACACTTATTTGGGTTGCTCACTCTCCTGGCTGAGATTGAGAACATCATTAACAATAGACCACTCACTTATGTGAGTGACAACATTAATGACCCGGAACCATTAACTCCAAATCATTTGATTCGGGGAGAACAAGTTAGTCTCCTGCCGGACTACAATATAGACTCTTCAGAAGACCCAAACTGGACTCAACGACATGATGAGCTCCAGACTAAGTTACAACATTTAACTAGAGTTAAAGCTCATTTCATTAAACAGTGGAAAACTGAGTACTTGATGGGTCTAAGGGAGAGACATAAACAAATGACTAAGAAGGATTGGTCTGACACAATTAAGGTAGGGGACCTTGTTCTCATACATGACAGTACTCCAAGACAATACTGGCCTCTGGCTAGAGTTTCAGAACTCAGACCAGGGGCAGACGGGGTAACAAGAGTGGTCAAATTAAGGACTTCAACGGGTGACACAACAAGAGACATTTCTCTTTTGAACCCTTTAGAGTCTGGACCCAAAACAATGGACTTTGGAGAACCTTCTCCACTGACAGTAACAACTGGAGACACTGAACTTCCAGTAACTATTCCTTTGACAGTAGGAGTGGTAACGCATCCTACTACAACATTGACAGACACAAGACCTCAGCGACAAACAGCATTAAAGGCGCGACTATTTTTACAACAAAAAATAGATGCTGGGGAATTGTAATTTTATCTTCTAACTTTCATTTTTTCTTTTCTTATGGTAAAAACCATAGACAGTTTCATCCTATGGATGTATATTTTTCTTCTAATTAAATGCTACACCTTCTCCATGAGAAGGTGAGGATAGGCACTGTTAATCAGATTAACAGGCATTTACAGTTAAATAGTTAGCTAGTCTACACTCAGACATAAAAATTGGTGACAATGACACCAAAATTTTTATCTCCCGGGGCCCCCAGTATATGGAAAACTGATGAGTGGGTAGTTGGGAGGTAACGAAAATGGTTCACTGAGTAGGTAGGTAGTTAATCTAACAATTATTAAATTCCTTTTATGTCAATAACTGGGTGGATGAAACCAATTGGTTGCTCACCAGAGTTATTCTCCACACTAGTATTTATATACTGTGTGAGAAGAGCGTGCTCGGTAATGGAGATACATTACCGCTCAACCAACCGAGGAAAAAACCAAGACAACGCTGGTGGAAAAAGCCCCGCGAAGAGGAGAACAAGGGAGAACGAAAACGAAGAACGGGGCGAGAGGACGGAACAGGGGAAGGGACGAGAACAGACAACGAAAAAGATCCCACCAGCAAGTACGCTCTCGACAATTACAGAACCGAAGAACAGAGACTCCAATAACTAACAGTAAGTGACTAATTGAGTTTTTAACCCAATAATTTAATCACATTAAATTAAGCTGGGTCAGACAAGTTAGGCCTACATTGTGGCCTAAGACCCAGCATCAACTCATAGCTTAACAAAGGTGAAGGTAGATTGCCCTAACCTAAATTGGTGAGGAATCCTACTGTGGACCTCAATTTATCTGCCCGCTCTGGACCATTTCCGGAATCTCTAGGCTGACCCCTCTAGGCTAGACTTGATCTACTCTATAGTTAGACTGGAGATATAAGGGGTGGGTTAATTGTGGACCAATTCATACAGAGCATTTTTCGCACTAAAATTGACACACCCTAATACTAGAAGCCATGGTTAGTGGACTGGTCTCCGATATATTTTATAAATCTCAAATCTGGAAACATTGGCGTAGGCAATTGTATGTTCATTATGCCATTATGCACAGTGATTCATTGGCCTACTTAGTCACTGCTCCAGACAACTATCTCTTAATCTTCTATGAACCTCTTGTATAATGTTTGTACCTGTTGAGTCTGAAATAAAGTGTCTGTTTGTTTTGTTTTTTTGTTGGGTAGGTTAAGTCGTGATATTTTCGTTAGTTTTAATGAAAATATTCTGTCAAAATTGTTATGAACTGAAAAGAAGAAATTGGGGTGCTATAAAGGGAAAGATCCAAAACTACTGATCATCCCTACAGTTTATTTGCCTTATTTGGAGCCTTCAAACACAGTTCAGAGAACTTTTGGCGATCTTTCGATTTTACGTACCTAAAACGAAAGATTATTTGTAGCCTCGATTTAAGGTACCTAAAACGAAAGAGTGCCGTCCTAGCTTTACACCGAGTTAAAGAATAGGCTAGGCTAGTAGGATATTTAAGATGCCTTTCGGCTGTGACTGTAAGGTTTGTAAGAATGAAGGGTAATTATACAGAAAAGGACCACTCCTGGGTTCAGACACACAGCCATGTTTTACTAAATAGGATTTTTCTCCACTTTTTCAATGGTGATATTCATTTCCTGTGCAAATGTTTTTCTGGAGTTACCCCTTCTTCCCCCTAGAATACTGAACCACTAACAAAAGTGGGCAGGGCTTTAAAGAGGGAAAATATGGAGTTAAAACACCTAACCGAACGTAACAGCGACTCCAGCACCTACTGTGGAAAAACTATACACCCTTACAACATGGTATCGTATGTGGTACCTTTATTTCTTAATTAAATACAAATTATTAATTCATTGAATTAAATATCTACAAAATTGCCTAGGAATTGGTGATATAGCTTATTGGGAATGAAAATAATTGCCATACATAGTACCCCATATGTAGGCATTGGGCCCGCACAACAACAAGAAAAACGGATTATTTCGTATCAAAATTTTCCATTGCTGACTCATGAAAATTACTTCGAGAGAAGATTGAACGTTTGGGGTCTTTGTAAAGTCAGCGAATTCTTAAGAAAAATAAATTTTTATTAGCACCAGAGCTGTCGAGTTCCAAGCGATGCTTTAGGCAAGGGAGACGTAATTAATCTTCCATAAGTTCTGAGTGAATACCAAGTAATATAAACCTAATAACTCAAAAGGATAGGCCCATTCCTTCAGATATTTAAGTATAGTGATTGCCTATATTAATTAAACCAAATAAACTCGTTGTGTAACTCCATCACCTACATCGAAAGAGAGCCGCGCGCCCAACAACTAGAAGCAAGGTATGGTAATTTCCTTCTTTACCATTAGGCAGCGCTAAATATCGAAGGCAAATAATTTAAACATTAACCAAAAAATATCACTACTTAACAAGGTCTTTTGAAGACCTCCTCAAACACAATCTTTGCTACATTACAAAAATAGGTATTGTAAACCAGCAGTTGTCTGAACCAAGACTGCCATATAGGGGCCGGGCATAACTCAGAAAATGAGAATTTGCACAAGAAACGACTATCATATTTGGACTCATCGTCAAAAACTGATCTATAAAAGTATAGTCTTTTATACAGTAAATGACTCATGTAGGTATAAATGACTTGACTTTTAAGCAAGGATAAAGATGGTAGATTTAAGTTAAACAGAAATTCAGAAGCAGTTAAACAGAGGTACAGGAAATTGATAGAAACTTTGGTAAAAATTGGTTATTACATCCAGTCGGTTTTTTTGGCGAGAACAAATTTTTCTGGTCAATTTTGCGTTGTTTTGCACGAATGTGATCTCCGTTTCCTGTGCAAATGCATAGTTTTCGAGATATCTTCAGTTGATCTAACCAGGCATCAGTGGCGGCTCGAGGTCAAAGAGGGTAAGGAGGCTCAAAATATACCGTACGCTCTATAAATAAAATAGATTACAAAGTGTTAGATGCCCTACTTTCTGCATGTCACGATCGTATAGAATTAATACTATCAATAAAATCCTCTTTCATAGTTTTTAGTGATAAAAACAGGACGCCCGGCCTCCCATGCCTCCTCTGAAAAGCCGTCACTGCGTGGCATTAAATTAACCTAACAGGTTAATATCGGTTATTTCACCTAAATATCTTCTGAGCTTTTCGTATTAGGCACTCACTGTCACATTTCGGGCAAGTTAAGGATGATAAAAACATCCAATGCTTTGTCTTCATCTAGCTTACATGGCGAATCAGGTCCTCAAAGTCGAAATCACACGAACGGCACGTCATAATTCTATCGCAAACACCTCCAAACTGAATCCAATTAGAATAAAAAAAAAGTAGTCAGAACTTGAAACAGTAGCCAGAAATAATAATAATAGTAAAAAAAGTGACATATTGGCTTTTTAGAGGGAAATAATAAGAAAGATAACTTCTTCATTGACTGCTACAATGACTGTTTTCTAACAATTTGTTGGCAAACCAACTAGGGATCAAGCAATCTTAGATCTGGTTCTTTCCAATGATCCTGAACTTATTAGGGAACTTACGGTTGGAGAGTCATTAGGCAATAGTGATCATTAGATCATACGTTTTAAGATAGAATTAAATAGGGATCTAGTCAACAATGACCATCTAGTCCCTTGTTTTTCAAAGGGTGACTGTCGTAAATTTAAGGAGTTGTTCGGCTCAATAAAGTGGGACAATGAATTTGCCAATAAAAATGCTGTTGAGATGTAGTCTAGATTGAAAGAAATTTTAGAGGATGTACAATGTAGGTGTATTCTTTTCAGAAGTGTTAGGAATAACAAGATTAGGAAACCTTTGTGGTGGAATAGCGAAATAGCTAAAATGATTAAAAATTAAAAAAAAAAGTCATTCAGGGAATTTAAGGCAGTGCAATATTTTGGACTTGGATAATTATAGGCAGTTAAGAAATAAACTAAATAGTTTGATTAGGAAGAGCAAAAGGCTTAGTGAAATAAATCTAGCTTGAAATAGCAATACAAATCCAAAGAAATTCTTTAGTTTTTATAAATATAATAATAAAAAGCATGATAGGAATGGCCCAATAGAACATGATGATAGGATGTTTGAAAAAGATCAGGATCTACAGAAGATCTACAGAAGCTAAGGCTAACAAAGACCCTAAGATCCGCTCTAAGGTTAGCCCGAGAGAAAGGAAAGAGGAGGGTGTTAAAAGAGGAGATAAGGGGTTAAGTAAGTAGCAAAACCTATCATTCGTGGGTTAAAATTCATTCAGAAAAAGAGAAACAAAGACTCCCCATCATCATCCGCTGGCCACTGCCGACAAGTCGGAAAAATAGTCGAAGAGAATAGGAAAGGGGTGAAAGATGAAAAGAAGTAAAATAAGAACGCTTACAAACCATGCAAACACAGTTTTAACTCACTGTCATACCATGCAAACTACAGACATGCAAGTAAGGAGAGGATAAGAAAAAAAGGAAAAAAAAAGGTAGTTAAAGTATAACAAAAAGTGGGTTAGTTTACGCTACAAGCTACATCTACGTTCGTGTTAGTATAATTTTTTTTTTAAATAATGTTATTGCTGGCATATCACAAGCTGGCATTAATCGTCAAAAGACTCATCCTCGACCACCACCCCCAGAGCTCTTGTTGCTAATTGTTTTTTTTTAAACAACGTTAATATTTTTAAAATGCCTATCTAAACGGTTCTTAAATATATTAACGCTGGTAGAGTTCACGACGGGCGCGGGAAGATTATTCCATTTATCAATTATTTTAAACGTAAAGAAGTTTTTAGCGATATTAGTAATGAAACGTCTGCCACGCAACTTAAATCCGTTATTACGAGTATTGCTATTATCGAAAGTGAACAGTTTATCAAAATTTACGTTATCGATTTTATTAACGATTTTGAAAACTTCAATAAGCTCCCCCTTTAATCTCCTAGTTTCGAGTGAATGCAAGTCTAACTCTTTAATCCTATCTTCATAAGGCTTGTTGCGCAATGACGGAATTAGTTTCGTGGCGCGACGCTGAACCCTTTCTAACCTATCAATATCCCCACAAATACGGGCACCAAAACTGAACGGCATATTCTAAATGAGGCCTGACCAGGGACTTGTAAAAGGGAAATATAATATTCTTCGATTTAAATTCGAAATTACGCAGCGCTATGAAGCCTAACATCCTATTAGCTTTTGCGTAAGACTCCAGACACTGGTTCCTAACTTTTAAATCCTTAGATACGCGTACGCCTAAATCTACTTCCTCGTTAACGCTCGCTAACTCGCTATCATCCATCGTGTACGTGTAATTATTGTTACGAGAACCTATATGCAAAATTTTACATTTGTCTACGTTAAATTGCATCTGCCACTTATCCGTCCACTCCATAATCCTATTTACATCGTCGTGGAGCCTGTTTCTATCGTCCTCGTTAACCTTACCGCCTATTTTAGATCGTCCGCGAATTTTGACACGTTACTAGTCAATCCTACATCTATGTCGTTAATATAAATTACGAATAGCAATGGGCCTAACACCAGGACTGGCCCAAGCTATATGCGGCCTGTGCGGCTGCACAGGGCCCCAATCAATTAGAGGGCTACTCCAAAATTAATTTCTTCTTCGTATTTTTAGTTGCTATATCATCACCAAACTTATAAAAACGACACAAAACCACATAAAAGAATGTAAATAAGCAGCATAAATACGCGTGTATTATTATATTTATATTTGTAGGTTACTTTTTGTCATTATGTGTTCAGAACTGTCACTGTTAAAATTCTTTTCCTTTAATTTTTTTCGTCTCTTTACGTACGTAATGTGGCGTGAGCGCGGCGTATACGATATTATTGTCAGTGTTTCTGTTCGGGTATCAATCTATTTTTGTGACGGTATATTTTTTTGGTTATTATACGGCATATATCAATTATATCTAATACATCAACTCTCTATTACATCATCAGTTTATTGATCATAATATTGAGACATATAACAAATAAATCTGACCATCCGTCACCTCAGCGGCGCCTCATGTAGTATTGCGCCACTATCGCCATAGAGACGTCATCCGAAAATTTAAAACCGTGATCTGTAGCCAACAGCCAGTTGGCAAGCGACTGTTTTATGGAAAGGTATGTTTCTCTCTCAGGTTTGAGCAGAGTGCTTTAGTTTTGATATATTTTCCTAAGTAGCTTTATTAATCAAATGCTATAATTGTATAAATCCATGCATGTCAAAGTAAAAAGTACTTTGTGTCGGAGATGCTTTCATATTTTTGGATGTAATTATTTCAAGAACGGTGCAACAGAAGTTGCTCGTTTATAACAAATTTTATAATTTTTTTTGAATATTTGTAATTCTTTAAATAATAAAAGAGGAACACTGATACTGATTTACCATCCTGTTATATACAGGGTGTCCGAGAATTATCTGTACAATTTTTGGCTGTTATTAAAAGTCAACCATGAAGTGTAGAAATTCCAGTGTTGTCCCATTTTACAGAGAATCTCATTAAGTTTTTTCTGATACCACGTTTCGACAAGTTTTTTTAGAAATGTACGCGGGTGACAGACATTGATGATTTAAAAGCAAGAATCACAGCTGCTATTGAGCGAATTGATGTGGATATGCTGCAGCGTACATGGCAACATTTGGAGTATCGATTGGATGTTTTGCGAATCACTAATGGTGCACATATCGAATGTTTGTAACGTTACTTTAATAAAAGAAACTTTTGAAAATACAGATTCTAAATAATCTTGTTTAAGAATTTTACGTGTTATCAAGAATTTTATTAAAAGATGAAATTGTACAGATAATGTTCGGACACACTGGAATTTCTAAAAAACTTGTCAAAACTTGGTATCAGAAAAAACTTAATGAGATTCTCTGTAAAATGGGACAACACTGGAATTTCCACACTTCATGGTTGACTTTTAATAACAGCCAAAAATTGTACAGATAATTCTCGGACACCCTGTATTTGTGAAAGATATGTAATACACAAGCCACTCGATTTCCCATAATACCCCATGTTTTATCTTCAATATTTAAAACAGCCCTTGAGATAAACCTCGAGTGTCATCGACTCGTGCGACGCTCCTCCCCCACTTTTTTCTTTGTTCTTAAATGCTTGCCTCGGCGCGTTTTGGACTCGTAGGAGGGATGGAGCACGAAAACAGAAGCGGACCCCTCAGAAGAGATCTGGCGCTTCGTCGGGAAAGAGTGAAAGGCCGGGTGGCGCTGGAATTTCTCCCAGTAGGCCTTGAAGGGATTTGCTCGTTAAAAACTAAATTTGAGAGTTATTGAGTGAGATTTGAGATTTGAGTTCGAGATATGGAGTTTGAGAGAATATGGATTTGAGTTTATGAGGAAATAATTGAGAGCCGTTAACCTAAACTACTGCGAGGGATGTAGTGGACGGGCAACGACAAATCTTAAATTATTTAATTAATGTTAAGACTAGTTTAAGAAAAAACCTGAACTTGACCGTACTATATTTCAAATTCGAGACTGAACTTGTAGCCAAATGTGACTTAAATTTAATGATTAAAAGCTATTCAAACCAACTATTTCATTATCAAATACACACTAAAATCGGGGGTACAGAAGTAAGCAGAAGATAAAGAATTCACACAGAGGGTCACTAATTTAAAGAAAGATCTATTATAACTTCACTTTACTCATCGAGCATTTACAGTGACCTTCGAGAATAAACAATTTGTAATAAGGATCCGTCTCCCCTGACAACGGACATTTTTATTCTTTATTACAAACTGGTGAAGTAGGGGATCAACATATTCGACTTTTTTTATATTACAACTGGTGTCAGAAGTGGGATCTTCCTTTTCTGATACCCCCCCCAAAAAAAAACCTAAGTGAAAAGTGACGAAAAGTGCTCTCCAAGTGTGTATATGAGGACTACCAGCTCGCATCAGACGGCGACGAAAGACAACGTGAGGGTCACACGATCGAGAACCACTGCGTGGACTGCTGCTGCTCAGGCCGAGTCGACATCGCAACTTGCTACTGGACACCAAGCCGCAGGAGGAGTAAACTTTCTCACCAACGCGGAAAGAGAGGTAAGCGGCCCATCTTGTGTTGCGAGAGGTTTTAGAGGACGAGTGGAGAGCCTCCTATAGAGGGCAGTCCCCCTAAATTAACCCCATCAAACCTTCATTTCTTTCCCCCCAAATTTTAGATATAAATAGAGTACCTTTCCTTCCAATCGGTTCCCCTAGACTCGAGTTTGAGACTGATCCGGTTCCGAACCTATTTTTAGCACAATTTAGCGATTCAAATTCGGTCGAGTTTTGGCCGATCTCATTCGAGAACATGCCTCTTGGCCAAGAAGGAATCAGTCCCAACCATGTATCAGCAACCACTCCCTACACACTCCCCTCATCCCTATGTTCCCCCTTTCTATCCAGGGTATCCTCACTTGTATTCCCCCAATGTAGGCTTCCCCAATCCACACGTTAATATTGTCCGTATAACACTAGTAATGCACCCAAATTCCATAAAAAAATGCCGGGTATAAGCACGCTCGATGTCTTCTGTGTGGGGACAGGGAACACCTAGCTCCTCAATGGCCCCTCATTGAAAAAGTGAAGACATTGAAGGAGAGGGAAAGGGTGCGTGAAAGGGATGAGAGCTATAGGCGAGAGAGTGAAAGAGATCATCGGAGGGAATGGACCCCAAGAGGAGACCGACGGTATGAAGATTACGAAAGAAGAGGAAGTAGGTACTCTTCCCCTTCCGAATATTCGAGAAGACGGAACTTCTCGCCGTATGAGAGAAATAGAGATAACTATGGTAACCCCAGATATGATAACAAGTATGAGGGTAACCCAAGATACGACAACAGGCATGAGGGTAACCCAAGATACAACAACAGGTATGAGGGTAACCCAAGATACAACAACAGGTATGAAGGTAACCCAAGATACGACTACAGATATGAGAATCGGTACCGTTCACCGTCACCCTATGAACGAAGAAGAAGGGACTATTCCCCTTACGACAGAGACTACTCCTCTTATGACAGAAGAAACGGAGGTTACCCCTCTCCCGACAAGAATGGAGGCAGGTATCCCGACAGAAGAACGGACCGACGTCCGTCACCCTATCGGAGATACGATAAGGAAAGAGAACCTAACCGCGGAAGACGCCCAGAAAAAAAATGACCTTTTCCCCCGTCGAGAGTCATTTGAGGAGGAGGAAGAGCCAACACACAAGACAAAATAATTTAAATTGAAGTCGATATTGATAAGGAGAAAAGAAGACAAAGGCAGGGACTGGGACAAAAGAGATAAAGGTGAGAAAGTGAAAGTGAACGAATGGGATGAAAGAGACAGAAAAAATCTCACAAATAAGGAAGCGAAAGAGATGAATGAAATGTATGAAAGAAATGAAAGACGCAGCTTCAATAATGATACGAAAGAGGAGTGTCTAAATGTTTATGAAACGAGCAATATTGAAAGTGCATATACGGTGCAAGAGGACGAAGCGAGTCTGCAGAGTGATTTGACCTTGAGAGCGGAGTCTGCATTAGGCAGACCTCAAAACGAGTGCGAGGAAAGGGAAAGTGACCTTGACTTTGAGGTAGAGTCTCAGTCAGAGGACACAGACGAGGTGAAAACGATAGCGGTGTGTAAGAGAAAGATGTATGAGATGTTCGAATTAAGCGAGAAAGAAATGGAAGGAATGCAAGAATTAAAATCTGAGAGCTCGATGAATGATAGTGTGATAGATGAGAACACGAAAAACCGAAGGGAAATTGATCCCCCAACGGAAGCAAAATGGGTAATCGGTGAAGATGACGTGTGTTCATGTGACGTAAGTATGAGACATAACATTACGAAGAGTGATTCGCGTCTATATTGTGGGAACGGAAGTAGTTTGAACCTGGTGAATGACGATATAAACTGCGAAAGTAAATTAAAAATAAAAACGAGCGAGGAAAATATCGTGATAATGGACGCGGATGAATTGGCTATACAGGAAATGATGGAATTCAGCGAAAGAGACATAAATGAAGTAACTCCCTCGAATGATTGCCCCTGGGAATCGACCAGGGTAAAAATAAACGAAAGTTGCGTGAGGGAGAATGCAGAGCAACAAATAATGAATGAAAACGATCCCATGATGTCCCTTGAACTTTTGAACGAAGGGACCGATGTTTGTCTAACAAGGAAAGGGTCAATTGACACTGTTGAATTTCGACCCCCAAGTCGAAATTACGAGTCATAGCCGTAAGGCGGTAAATGACGAAGTCCTAACCACCATGGGACAAATAGAAACAAAAATAGGCATTGAGCTCGAGAAATATGATCTTACTGCGTTGCTCGCTAAAGAATTGCCTGAGAGATTAAACTTTATTTAGGGGCGGATTTCATCCGAATAAACCTCATACATATTGCAGGTAAAGGCACGGGGTTTGTGACTTACATAAATGAGATCCAAATCCCCTTGAGTACGAAATTGATGGGAGCCCCTAACCAAGAAGACCAAAACGCGGAGAGAAAAGAGGTAAACAACCTCCCTCACCCATTAATACGAGGGTCCACTTCCATTGCCCTTTAGCTGGAGCAATTTTAGAAGTACGGACTCCTTCCCCGTTGAAGGAGGGATCCACTTTAATCGTAGAGGCGAGAGAAACCCCTTTAAACCTAAGGGTAGAACCGCAACTAGTTTGCGTGAACGAAGAAAGGAATGTATCCGTTATCGTGCGAAATGAATCCGACAACGATAGAGTTAAAGTTACGGGAGAAAGGACAAAGCTGGCGGGAGAAGTTTTACGATACTACGATTGCGAAGGGAAAAAACCCTGTAGCGTGCCAAACGAATGCTCTTCCAACGGCTAAGAACCCAAGAAAGAAGTGAGTGAAAAGAGATCAATCAAGTCATGAACCATAAGCGTAAATGGTCTGAAGATGAAATTTCGGAGGTAATTTATAACATAGAAATGATGAGCGAATTCTCATTAACCCCTAAGTCTGCAGAGCCGGAAAGAAGGGAAGTACAAGAATTTGTAATAAATCCTAAAGTAGACCCAGAAGAAGGGAATAGATTAAAAACCCTTCTTAAGGACCATATTGGACGAGAGAAGAAAAGGAGACGAAACTGAAATTGTGACAGAAGATGAGGAAACAAACGAGATGAATCACGTACGCCCGAATGATAAACGCAATTATATTGACGAAACGAAAAAGAAAAGAGATAACCAATGAACCGCACCGCTTCCGTAGCCGTCACGACGAAACGGATAGTCTGCGGTCACACGCAGGTCGACCACCAGAACTCATTTAAAAGTCCTGATTGCTGGTCCAGAAGATGAACTTCTCGGCTAACGTTTAGAAGGCGATCGAACGAGTAAACAAGACACGCACATGAATTAACCAAAGGGAACAAATGGGTTAAACTCTTCCAGGGACAATAAAGAAAAATGTTCTTTCCTTTTAACAAATCTTTTACCACTTAATATAAAATCAAATTAATCTCCCCCCCCCCCCTTCCGAAAGTTGACTGAAAGGCATGATTCATGTTGGGAGTTAACAATGTTCACGTAACTATATATATTTTATATCGTGTTTCATACTGGTTTATATCAATTTATGTTATTAATAATATTTGATAAATTTAGACATTTGATATCGTAACGATTGACTCAGAAATTGGTGGCGAGGGAATATTCACGCGAAAACAATCGGCATAAATGCATAGGTCGGAAATATAATATGATGAGATAGCATGTTTCGCGCGTCCAAATCAGCTCTCAAATTCCTTGAGTTCAAGGGAATCGAGTGAAAAATTTAAAAAAAGAATTCAGCAAGATTTCGAGAGAAGGAATCTTGTTTATCAGTGCTCATATGAAATATTTTTTAATCATGATCCCCGTCCTCTTAACCTTCTGCGTGATGCAAGTTGGGGCGCAGGCCCTCTCCACTCACGGAGTCCTTTTCGACCGATGGACCCCCTAATTTTACAAGGCTCCAAGTACACTTTCAGCGCACGTCTCAATCTGAAGCCCAACTATCGAAGCCTGCTGATCCTGAACCACCTCGTGATTTCGAGATCACATATATCGTGAACTCTTCATTTACGAAGGAGGCCCTTCACCACTTCAACGCTTCCCTGTCTAAGGGAATAGACCTTCAGGATGTAACCCGGTACCTGCGCAGGGTCGCTACGCCACCCTCACCCTGTGTCTCGCGTTGGAAATAGCAGTCGTCGGAATTGCGATCTGGAAGAGACGATGCTGTCGCCGCCGAGATCCTCCACCGGTACCAACTGCCAGGTTTGAAATCCAGGCATCGGGTTCCCCAAGAAATTCCGATGACCAGATTCACCGACGAACCCAAGTTTCGTCAGAAGATTGTCCCAGCAATTCAGTCATATCGTACCCCAGAATCAGCACCTAACGTTGGCTCCGAGGAAACGGGCATTCCCGTAATTAAGACTTAAACCACTTCTCCCATCTGGCCCCTTTGCGTTTTTCCCCATTTTTAAAAAACGACCGAATGAAGGTAGTTTAATTTATTGAATTAAATTTATATGGTAGAATTGAATTGCTAAAGTAATAACTTCATTCGGTAGTTAGTGCGTAACTAACTGATAATTAGTGATGTGGTTAATTTAAATTAAATACTAATATTTTCCTTCAGTGATTAGTGCTTAACGAATTAGTGTTCGATTTACGAGCCTCACTGAAATGACTTCTCTTATGCAATTTATAAGTTTCTCCGTCTGTGTATTTCAAATTTTCTCCCTGCTATATTGCTTTCCTTTATTTATTTTAAAAACATATTGATTTATAAAACCATTATGATATCATTTTGTGTCATAAGGCGAGATTGCGAGTCTCTCGAAAGCAACTTCTGTAAATAGCGATCAGATGCTGACGATGTGGCTAAAGCAGTGATGCACAAACCCTGGCCCGCGGGCCAAATGTGTCCCCCACGGGTCTTTTCAGTGGCCCCACGGGTCTTTTCAATTAAATGAAAAAGTTAGAATATAAAAGTGACCCAATTTATGACTTAGATGGAAAGTAAGTAGGCTAATACATTTAGTTATTTTCTTCGCTTGGCCCTCACATCAAAAAAGTTTGTGCACCACTGGGCTAAAGCTTGCATTCGAAATAATTGCTGACCGTACCTGATAACTAAATTATACTGCAAAATATAAATTCATATAATTTCATTCAGTTAACTAATAAAGTGGGCGCTCGTAATGTAGGCTTTCGTTTTTCGGTTGAGTATGCAAATTTTAGTATAGAAAAAAAAAGAAGGGGGTTTTCCATTTTTACTTATAAAATTTGTGAACTTATTGAGATTTATAAAAATTTAATTTAGTCATCCCTTTGAAAAACAATAAGAGTCGTTAGGCGACTCGTCGTACGAATTATTCATAAAGAAAGCACTTTCCACCCCAAGTTACAAGAATTAATCGTCCTAAACCGGTAGACGCAATTTTCATGATGTTAACATAAAGGAAAATGACACTATATTGAAGGCTGATCCGTTTCCACATCGGATTATTTAATTTAGGGAAAGGCGTTGGCCTTATAAGGCATTCAGAAATTAAAATTTCTCCGTATAATGTGATCTTCTTGCTGTGTATTTCTTTTCTAAAACCTATCCTTTCCTCTACTTATATTATTAATTATACGGTGAGTCAATACACATTTCATTTTTCCCAGGAATAAGTTACGAGGCTATAAGGCAACTTTTGAAGAAAGTGCCCGTAGACCCTCAAAAAGAGTTAAAAATATTTATTCTGCAAATGTAATTTTCAGAATAAATCCGCATGTTGTTCGACTCACAGTATTTATTATGTAAATTTAATTTTTAGCTTCTTGATTTGACAACTTTGAGTTTATTTATAAATAGTAAGCAAGTTTAACTAGGTTAATGTTCGATTGAATTTCTCATATTTTCGTTGTAACTACGAGTTCTAACGTATCTGGATACACCTAAGTAACTTAAATTCGTATTTTGAGAATTGCCTCTCCACTACGAATCATTTCCGTTCACGGAGCATTTATCTTTCCGTATTCACGGACCATGGAAGTCCTTCGTTTGGCCTCAAGTTCTCTCAGGAACTCATTACTTTTTTTTTGTTTTTTTTGGAAGGAACGAATTTGTTATACACAAGCCACTCGATTTCCCATAATACCCCATGTTTTATCTTCAGTATTTAAAACAGCCCTTGAGATAAACCTCGAGTGTCATCGACTCGTGCGACGCTCCTCCCCCACTTTTTTCTTTGTTCTTAAATGCTTGCCTCAGCGCGTTTTGGACTCGTAGGAGGGATGGAGCACGAAAACAGAAGCGGACCCGTCAGAAGAGATCTGGCGCTTCGTCGGGAAAGAGAGAAAGGCCAGGTGGCGCTGGAATTTCTCCGAGTAGGCCTTGAAGGGATTTGCTCGTTAAAAACTAAATTTGAGAGTTATTGAGTGAGATTTGAGTTCGAGATATGGAGTTTGAGAGAATATTGAGATTTGAGTTTATGAGGAAATATTGAGCCGTTAACCTAAACTACTGCGAGGGATGTAGTGGAAGGGGAACGACAAATCTTAAATTATTTAATTAATGTTAAGACTAGTATAAGAAAAAACCTGAACTTGACCGTACTATATTTCAAATTCGAGACAGAACTTGTAGCCAAATGTGACTTAAATTTATTGATTAAAAGCTATTCAAACCAACTATTTCATTATCAAATACACACTAAAATCGGGGGTACAGAAGGAAGCGAAGATAAAGAATTCACGCAGAGGGTCATTAACTTAAAGAAAGATCTATTATAACTTCAATTTACTCATCGAGCATTTACAGTGACCTTCGAGAATAAACAATTTGTAATAAGGATCCGTCTCCCCTGACAACAGACATTTTTATTCCTTATTACAACTGGTGAAGAAGTAGGGGATCAACATATTCGATTTTTTTTTTATATTATATATAATATTGGGCGTTTGCTTTTATGAAGATGATGTCCTCATAGAAAATCAGAAACATATGTGGGGCCCTGGGAGGGTTGTGTAAGGAGTGGGAGCCCCCCAACCATCTTGCACAGGGCCCCTCAGAAGCTAGGGCCGGTCTTGCCTAACACTGAACCCTGTGGGACACCGCTACCTACATCCAACCACACCGATTCACTACCATTAAGAACGACCCTCTGTCTCCTAGCACAAAGCCATTCCTCTAACCAGTCAGCTACCTGACCGCGTATACCGTGCGCTTTAACCTTTGCAATTAATCTTCTATGCGGAACTGTATCGAACGTTTTTTTAAAATCTAAATAAATAACGTCAGCCGCTCTATGCCTATCGTATTCGTGCACTATTTCGTTATAAAATTCTAACAAATTAGTTACAAAAGATCTATGGCGTCGAAACCCATGCTGACTACTATTAATCAAATCGCGACTTTCAAAGTGATCGATGATACGATCCCTAACTACGGATTCCAAAAGTTTATCGACAATTAACGTTAAGCTAATGGGCCTATAATTGCTAGCTACTGTGCGGTCGCCTTTTTTAAAAATGGGCTTGACGTTAGCTAATTTGAAGTCTTCAGGAATAATCCCCGTTTCAGGTGACTGATTAAAAATCTTCGTTAAAGGGCATACGATAACGTCTTTCAAATCTTTCGGATGTCTAGGATAAAACGCGTCAGGGCCTGGAGCCTTGCTAATTTTTAGCCTATCGATATAATGCGCAATCTCACTCTCGTAAACAGTTATTTCATCCAAAATAGTCTCGCTGCTAAATGGAACGATATGGTCCACATCGGGGACATTATTGACGTCTTCTTTAGTAAAAACTGTCGCAAAAAAGTTATTAAAAATACCCGCCATGGCCTGAGCGTCAGAAGCCAAAGCGCCATTAGCGTCCACGAGAGGGCCTATATTATCTTTTATCAGTTTACGATTATTCACGTAATCGAAAAACTTTTTGGGGTTATGTTTACTATCCGCAGCTATAAGTATCTCTAAATTAGCATCCCTAACTGATCTTTTAACGTGACGTCGAAGCTCGATATATCTATTAACGTTAGCTACCGTGACATTGCGCTTATTAAGTCTATACCCTCTGTTACGCTCAGTGGTGTAGTGCTAAATAAAGAAGTGAGGGAACGCATTTTTGAAAGTGTTACTCAGATGCGGGGGGGACAATGGCGAGCGCGGCGAGTCCATACAGCTGGGGGTCCGGGGGCACTGTAAGCCCCCCGGGAAATCTTTTGAAATCTGACCAATTTCAGGGATATTTTGAGGTCATATGCACTGGATATTAGGATATATTCCAAGGTTGAAGATGCAGTATTTCCAGTGTCATTAGATATGCGACATCCAGTACGATCAATAAAAATAGCTAACGACTGGAATGATTAACTAAAAAAAAGTTAACAACTGGTACGCCGTGGTGACGCCGTGGTGACTGTTTCATCAGATCTTTATAGGCTAGCATTGCCTCAGTCGAAGCTAAAAGAAATGAAGCAGTTAATGATTCTTTCTCATATTTCTTCTAGGGGTGGGAATTAAAATTTCATGACGTTAGAGATTTGTAAGTTCGGATTTATTTGAAATAATGAGGGAACGCCGTTCCATCTACCAAAAAAAGTAAGGGAACGCCGTTCCCACAGCACTACACCACTGGTTACGCTCGTTTATGAACTCGTCTATTTCCCTAGTCCACCACTTGGGCCTACGAGGAATAAACTCCTTTTTCGATATTCAAGAAACTATCTTTAAATGCCTCCCAATGAAAATTTGCGTCATTACCCATAAATAAGTTGTCCCAGTCCACTACTCTCATCCTATCCGCAAAACTAACAAACTTGGCCCTACGAAAATCAGGGACTTCTATTACGTTACTATCCTTAGTGTTTTCTATCAATAGCTTAAACCTAATAATTTGATGATCACTACATCCTAAACTCTCACCTACTTCTAAACCTTCGACTATATTTTCGCCGTTCGTCATCACCACGTCTAAAATATTGTCACCGCGCGTTGGTTCGGTAACCATCTGTCGTAAAAAATTATCTTCCATGAATTCAATCAATCTCAAACCCTCATCGTTACCAGTAAAAGTCTCGTAATTAACGTTAGGGCAGTTAAAGTCTCCGACAACTATACTATCCCGATTATTGATAAAGTTACCAAGAAGTGTGTAAAATCTAGTATCGGTATCGAGGGGTTGAACGGGAGGTCTATAAACAACAACAAAATTGAAACTAAGACTACGCGCCCTAACTTCAACGCATATCGCATTAATTGCTGCCAGAAAATCTATCTTAACCTCGATAGCCCTAAGGGAATTACGAATGTACAGCAAAAGGCCGCCACCAATCCTAGTTTTAAATTACATTGAAACGTGATTTAAAGTACATTCACACCTTTTGTATGGAAATAACGTTCACAATAAACCCACGTTCAGCTCTACAATACGCTATATTGTACTACTGTAAATTAGAACAACCTGAAAAAAGTGTTAGCAGCTGACGAGGAAGCTTCTAACAGTGGCTGCATCCTCCAGCGCGGGACACGTCAACGCGAAGAAGAGGCGACGTCAAACCAAAACATCAACGCGCTGGTGGCCAAACTTCCTCAAATCTCCGTGCAGCGGGCTGTCTACGGTTGGCCAGACTGGCAGTCGACGGACTGTTGCGTGGCACGATCAGAGTGCCGATCGGCTCCCGGAGCCGGACCTATTCTCAGCGTGCTATTTTTTCAATTACAGGGAGCAATTGCGTGCTCCCGAACTACTCTTACTCTCTGGCGACATTAAGACTAATCCAGGCTCCACTACAACTTACACATGTCACCACACACAAAGACATAGACACAATAGCACCATGAGACACATACAGAAGTATAATATTAACATATTACAGTACAACGTAGATGGCCTCACAAACAAAATCATGCAGCTTAGGGAATTCGTACACAAACAAAACATTCACATAGCACTTATACAAGAAACAAAACTAAAACGCACACACAAAACACCCACCATCCCTGACTTCACGGCGATCCGTCAAGATCGTAGTGGGGGTAACGGGGGTGGACTCATCACTTACATACGTAAAAGCATTAGCTACACTGATGCTACCCAAAACATTACAAACACAATCCAAGCAGATAACACGATAGAAATACAGGCAGTTAACATTAAAACACGCGCAAAACACAACACCACACTAATCAACATTTACATCCCACCAGATAGTTCACCTCAGGTGCCAGCCAATTACAATCCACAGTTACACAATCTGGCCTCTCTCACTAATGTCATCTTAGGAGACTTCAACGCCAAAGATACTAGTTGGTACCTGCACAACCAAAGCAACACCAGAGGCGCCAACATAGCCACACAACTAAACAGCCTCTTCATTCTTAACAATACAGAAGAACATACACACATACCACATCAAGCAGGATACTCAAACTCCTCCCCAGACATAATGTTCTGTTCCCCCTCACTAGCAACACATACACAATGGAGAACAGAAAAAAACTGTCATCAGACCACCTGCCCATCATCATTACAACACATTTTACACTCTGCCCCAACAGCTTTAGGCACACTTACAGAAATTACAAGAAAGCTGATTGGGAACAGTTCAAAATACAGACTGAGGAACAATTCACCACATTAAACAGCACACCCATCATAAACATCAATACAACACTCAGGACATTTAATCAGATCATCAATAATGCAAACAAATACATACCAAAGGGCAACATTAGGAAATACAACCCAAATTACACTAGAGAAATAGCCCACCTTATAAGGCAACGTAACAACCTCAAATATAACACACAAACCTCACCCACAGAAGCCATAAAACAGCAGATACAACAGCTCAACACAGAAATAAACAACAAACTCAAAGAAAAACAAACAGAAACATTCAGGGAATTCATAACAACATTAAACCACTCCACAGATACATTCAGGCTATACAAGCAGTGGCGGTTCCTCATATGGGCAATATGGGCAGCCGCACAGGGCGGCATTTGTGGAGGGGCGGCATGAGCGCCTGCAAAAAAAATAAAAATAAAAATAAGAATAAATAAAGAAATAAAAAAAATAAAAAATAAAAAAAATAAATAATAAAAGATCAATAAATATATTTTTATTAATAAAAACCATCTATTGCATTTTCCATAAACCTTCCCATAAAAGACCTAAACAATGCAAAATGCTTCCAGATTAATATTATTGGGAATAAAGGCCCATACTTTAACATATGTAATGTTATTTTTCTGGGTTTGGTTAAATAGTGAAATGTATATTATTTATTACAGAACGAATCTTCACACTAAGCCACTAAGGTCTGTCAAATAACCGCAAATGGATAAGAAGAGGTCAAAGCTATCAGGTGCTCAGTTTAGAAAAAAGAGGAAAGAAGAGGAGAAACGAGCAAAAGATAAAGGTATAGAGCTATGTCATCTACTCTTCACTGCTATATTGCACTGCTATTTTGTGATATAGCTTTCTGAGTCATTTGAAGTGTACTATTATGTATATAATTAGCCATTAACCAAGGAGGTTGTATTATTCATTTGTTTCCTATTCTAAAAGTTTAATAAATTGTGCTTAATAACATGTTAAATTAATTGTACTAGCCTATTCATGCATTGGTCTGTTATGTTCTATTTTACTATTTGCAGGGGCACTTTTGAAATATTTTGGAACACCCTCTGCCACTAGCCAGGATGAGAAGCCGTCTACTTCTGCCATTATTGAGGCTGAGGAGCCATCTACCTCCTCAGCCTCACATATGTCTCCACAAATGCAGTCTGATCCTGAGGATGAAGACCCATTTGCTTCTACTTCTCCCCGGCAGGACTCTTCAGGTGAGTTTGTGTGCACATATGTCTGTGAGTGTGTGCGTGTGTGTGTATGTGTATGTGTGTGCATCCCTGCAAAGCATTTTGCAAACAGTTATAAATTATAATGTTATTATCACTGGGTCTGGGTTATTGGGTATGTGTGGTGTTTCACCACCATAATTCCATAACACCACCACCATAACAAAGTGCTGTGAATAATGTGTTATCTAACTTAGGTGTGTATACTAATGAGTAATGCTCTTGTTCTTTCTATTAGAAATGCCTGGAGCAGAATCGCCTCCTGAGGATGAGTCTCTGTCCACCGACCCTGCTAACTGGCCTTCAGTTCTGACTGAGAGAATTCGGACACAACTGGTTTCCAGGGGACCAAGTCAAGTACCATCTGACTTTGTATTCCCTAGAAACGACAGTGACGGAAGAAGTTTCCACCATCAATACTTCAGGAAGTCATTGGTTAGTGGGGAAAATATAACCAGAAGTTGGTTGGTCTATTCCTTAAAAACAACAGCCTTTTCTGTTTCTGTTGTACATTATTTTCCAAGAGGAAAATAAATTTAACAAGTTTGGGACTCTCGGACTGGAAGCATGCAAGCTCATTGCTCACATCACATGACAACAGTTCAGAACACCTAAATTCTATGAAAATCTGGAAAGAACTGGCAGTGAGGATGAGAAAGGGGGAGACCATTGACAAGCAGGAGATGGCACTTCTGGAGGCTGAGAAGTTGAGATGGAGAGCGGTGCTGACAGTTAGGAATTTGGCACTAAGGGGACATACAGAAAAATTGTTCTCACCATCAAATGGCAATTTTCTGAAAGAAGTTGAACTGATGGCACAATTTGATCCTATAATGCAAGAGCACATTAACCGTGTCCAAAAAGGGACCTCCAGTCACACCAGCTACCTCGGCCACCACATACAAAACGAACTCATTGATTTGTCGAGCAGCAAGACCATTTCAGCAATGGTGAGCGACATCAAACAATCAAAGTTTTTTTCAATAATTCTAGATTGCACTCCAGATATCAGCCACACTGAACAGTTGTCAGTTGTGATTCGGGTTGTCACTGGAGGGGAAGCCCCATATAAAGGAACATTTCATGGGGTTTTTGGAGGCAGAGGAGTCCACTGGTCAACATTTGGCATCTCTGATTCTGAAGAGACTGGAGGAGCTAAAAGTTCCTTTCATGGACTGTAGAGGACAATCATACGACAACGGGGCCAACATGAGGGGAAAAAACAAGGGTGTTCAATCCAGGCTCCTAGAAATTAATCCCAGAGCTCTGTTTGTTCCATGTGGGGCTCATTCTCTGAATTTGCTTGTGGCCGATGCTGCTAAGGGATCTATTGATGCCACAAGTTACTTTGGCATCTTGCAGAAGCTTTACAACTTGTTTTCAGCCTCCACACAACGATGGGCCATTTTGAAAAAACATGTGAACATCACATTGAAGATGTGGTCTGATACAAGGTGGGAAAGCAAGATCAAGAGTGTGGAGCCCCTGAGATATCAGGCAGCTGCAGTGAGAGATGCACTGATCGAGGTGAGGGACCACACCAAAGACTCTGTAATAAAGGTCGAGGCTCAATCTCTGTCAGAGGAGGTTGGGTCATACCGCTTCGCCATTTGTTCAGTGGTGTGGCATGACCTGTTGTGCCAAATTCAGCATGTGAGCAAGCAGATGCAGTCTCCTAGCATGCACGTTGATGTTGCAGTAAATCTCCTAAAAAAAACAGAGAGGTCTCCGCAATTACAGGGCAACAGGTTTTGTGGCTGCACAAATGGCAGCCACAGATATCTGTGAACAAATGAATGTGGAGGCTGTGTTAAAACAAAAACGGCTGAGGTCCACAAAGCGGCACTTCTCCTATGAAGCATCTGATGAGCCCTTGATTGATGCTTTGAAGAAGCTGGAGGTGACATTTTTCAATGCAGTGGTTGATGCTGCAACATCAGCCATTCAGGAAAGATTTTCCACGTTGGAAATTGTGGGAGAGAAGTTTGGAGTGCTGACACATTTCCAAAATCTCACATTTGAGGAGCTGACAGAACAATGTGTGAACCTTAGTACTACACTACACTTTAAGGGACAATCTGACTTGGATGGCAGAGAGCTTGCACAGGAGCTGAAGAACTTGCCTGACTTGCCATCAAAGACCATATCCTTGCTTGAACTGCTGACATTTATCCATGAAAGGGAGCTCTCTGAAATATATCCAAATTTGTGGACTGCTCTCAGAATTGGTCTTACTCTTCCAGTCACTGTTGCTGAAGCAGAGAGGAGCTTTTCAAAGCTGAAGCTCATCAAATCCTACCTGAGGTCAACTATGTCACAGGAACGCCTTACCGGTCTGGCCATCATCAGTATAAATCATACAATTGCTGAGCAGATTTCATATGATGATTTAATTCATGACTTTGCATCAAGGAAGGTAAGAAGAGTCAGGCTTTAGATGGCAGTTGTGCTGTGGTGCAATTTATTTTGTTTCTTGTTCAAAGTGTAGCATAATAATTACCCTCTCTTAAGTGTCTTATTCTATTTATGTGATAGAGCATTTGTACAATTTAGAAATTTGATTCTCTAGTTTATTTATGGCAGTTGTGCAATTTAATTTGTATTTTTCCTGTTCATAGTATCATAATTACATTCTCTTAAGTGAGTTATTCTATTTACGTGATGAAGGATTTGTAAAATTCAGAAATTTGAGTCTTTGTTTTGGTTCTGAAGTTCCAACAATTAGTCCAATAAAAAGTTATTTTGTGAAAGAGTTATGTCTGTCCTTTATTTTGGGGGATTCGAATGTGTGTGTTGGCGAACAGGGGGGGGGGGCGCTGAAGGTGAGGTTCGCCCAGGGCGTCATGTAAGCTAGGACCGCCACTGTATACAAGACTATAAACGGCATTACCCACTCTAACAGCGGCATTCACACCTCACACGCGGCTATCTGTCGCAGCCAAAATAATATCCCAACATACACACAACAAGCTAACATTCTAGTTAATCACTACGCAAAGATAAGTCACTTAAACAGAGACAACAACCAGAAACATGCAGACAGACAAACAGCCAGACACAAGAAAACCTACAGACTCGACACAACCATTACACCCTTCAATACAGACCAGACCACCAAGATCATCAAAAACATTAAGAATTCGAAGGCTACTGGACCAGACAACATATCTAACATACACCTTAAACACTTGGGCCCAAAAGGAATACTAGCTCTCACAAATATCAGCACATATTCATATCAACACTGTATTATTCCTGACATATGGAAACAAGGTAAAATTATTACACTACTCAAACCAAACAAAAATCCAACAGAACCAGCTTCCTATAGATCCATTACTTTACTATGCACACCTTCCAAAGTAACAGAAAGACTAATCTTACAAATCACCAACCCACACATTCCACTATCGCCTACTCAACATGGATTCAGACCTCACCACTCAACCACGACATTACTCACTAACCTCACGCAGCACATCATGGATGGCATCAACTCCAGACGACCAGCTCAACGTACACTATTAGCAACAATAGACATTAGTAAAGCATTTGATGCTATCCCACGCTTCCCTCTCATAAGCAAAATACTCAACACAAACCTGCACAATAACACCAAAAGGTGGCTGAGCAACTATCTTCAGGAAGATACTCACATGTCACATTTAATGGCAAGTCATCCAAAAACAAGATTTTTCCGAACGGGGTCCCTCAAGGCTCTGTTCTCTCACCAACACTCTTCAACTTATACATGCATGACATTCCAACACCCATAGATAACAAGCTTACATTATCATCATATGCAGATGACATCACTCTAACATCCACCCACAACAACATCGACACCGCTACAAATAACCTACAAACATACATAAACAGTATACAAGACTGGCTCACACACAATATACTCAAAGTAGCGCCCACAAAATCAACCATCACCTTGCTTACAAGCAATACAAAAGAACACCAGGTAATTCCACAGCTTACACTAAACAACAACAACATTACACACACTCACAGGACCAAAATACTTGGGGTCACATACAACACATCATTATCTTTTGCAAACCACATTCAGGATATTAAAAACAAATGTACGTCAAGACTTAACACGCTTAGGGTACTAACAGGCACAAACTTTGAACACCAGCAGGAAACAACATCACTCATATACAAACAATATATTCGCTCAGTTATGGACTATGCTAGCCCATGCTGGGCACCCATTATCTCAAACACACACATAAACACCTTACAGGCAATACAAAACAACGCACTTCGTATCATTACAGGATGCACTCAAACAACACCAATAGAACACCTGCACACAGAAACAAAATACTGAAAGTTAGGGGACATTTAGACATGAGGGGAACACAATTCATGGCAGCAGCGACAACTAACCCACAACACCCTTGCCACTACATGTACAATCACGCACCGACACCTCGCACCATTAAGGTAACACCAGAGAGACATTATAACCAAATACTCCATCCATACCACACCCCACAGACATCACACAGTACAGAAAACACATACACACACACCTAACCCACAAAGCACTGACACGACTCGGTCCGAATGCGGTCCTAGGTGCGAAGCCGCCACCCATTAACAGGTCAGAGATCAGCCCGAGCAGATCGGATCGAGTTAACTTAGCACGATTCCGATGTGGACATCACCCCCAACTTACTAACATATAAACACAGACTAGACAACTCCATAGACGACACCTGCCACCTGTGCCACGACACACCACAAACAATTGAACACATTATGACAGACTGTACCGCTCTAGCACAACAACGAACACAACACAACATCACTAGTGCGCTGAACCTCTGGTCCACTCCGAAGAGGGCGATCGGTTACCTGCGTGCCACCGGCTTGCTCGATCAGGGTGGGCTGATCGGCTAAACAACAACAACAACAACCAATCCTATGTAACCTATCATTAGTAAAGAGTTTAAAACCCGGTATATCAAGTTCCCCCAACAAGTCCCGAGTCATAGTATTTAACTACGTTTCAGTGATAGCAACTATATCGTAGTTGCAGGAATAAATTATCGCCTTAAATTCGTCTAATTTATTTCTAATACTACGCGCGTTACAATAAAAGACGTTTAAGTTATTTTTTACCACGGGTCGGCGTTTTAAACTATTTTTCACGTCGGGCCCGCGTTTCCCGGACCACAACGTTTAAAGAAGGCTTCGACCTATACAGCTTTTGAACGTTTTCGTCAATTAACCTACCTAGCCTAGCATTACCTATTTCATTAAAATGCACCCCCATCTTTTATAAAAAGGCTAGGATCACTGAATTCTGACCACAGCTTTACGAAGGTACATTTTCCTCAGCACAAATCTCTTCTAATTTAGTATTAAAAAATATTGTTTTTGACGTAATCCTAAGACCCAAACCGTGCCAAGGGGTAATACCTAGAACTAAAGACCTAGCTGACCTCGCCTTCAGGGACCTAATTAACCCCCTATATCTCTCCAAAAGGTCAGGCACTCTCGTATCGGGCGTATACGAGTCGTTGCCCCCCTACCATCGTCACCAACATCGAGTGACGTTAGGCAACGTCAATCCTATCCACTTCGTCTCTAATTCTGTCAACCCTGGCCCCTGGGAGACAGACCCTCCTCCTCTTGGTTGGATGCCGTTCAACGAACTCTGTGTCCATATGGCGCACTAAAGAGTCCCCAATTAAAATCGTTTCTCCCTCGTTCACGTCCCTATCCAAATGGGCGAAAGGGTTTGAAACCTCGATAGGGGGGGGGGGATTCCTATCAACTAACGTACGTGGCCTAGCTCCACCCTTAATTTCTCTAAATCCCTCCCCATCTACTAATCTCGGACCAACCTTAATCCCTTCCTCAACTCTATCCAACCTCATCCTTCAAATTACTAACGTCTTCAACGTTAGTATTGGTTCGGCTTTCGTCAACTGTAGCCCTACCCTTGTCCTCATCAAGCGTTGCAAGTCTTTCCGTTACCTCACGTACACTACGTTTTATGTCAACTATTTCCTCCCTTAACTCGCAAAAGAAACAAACCGATCTCTCGTAATCGCCATAGGACCGCCGTCATAATCCTCAAAATCCGTATACCACCGATTTACCCCACACCTAACACACGACGCTTTATCCGACGGCATCGCGCAAGTTAAACTTGTGACGGCTATAAACTAATTTAAGTTAAATTAAGCCGGCACGCTATGAAAACTTCTAAATCGCTAAAAACCACTAATATTCAATTACCGTATTTGTCGGCTTATAAGACGCACTTTTTTTCCTTATAAATACCTTAAAAAATCGCCCTGCGTCTTAGAAGCCGAAAGTGGGGAAGGATGAAATGTCCATCAATAGCACAAGTGTGTGAATGGGTGCTGAAGTCATGGCATGATGCTAAGACTGAAACTGGTCAAGTCCTTTAAAAAATGTGGTATAAGTAATGCAATGGATGGCACTGATGATCATTTATTGTATGAGAGT
Source organism: Bathynomus jamesi (assembly GCA_023014485.1). NCBI lineage: Eukaryota > Metazoa > Arthropoda > Malacostraca > Isopoda > Cirolanidae > Bathynomus > Bathynomus jamesi. The sequence continues at coordinate 157,550 of JAJOZX010002298.1, forward strand.
GACAGTGATACAAGTGAAGATGATGATGATTATGATGATGGGGATAATGATGATAATGTCAGTAATGAATCTGAAGTTGATTAATAACAAATAATAAGTGATAATCATATTATCTTTCTTTATTGGCTTTTGGGTTTTCTTTTTATTGAATTTTACATATCCATTGTATTAACAATAAAGTGCATCAAAAACTTTTTTCCTTGAATTTACCTTTCCAAAATTAAGGTGCGTCTTTCACGGCGCAGCGTCTTGTAAGCCGCCAAATATGGTACTTAAATATAACAAAGTGAATATAAACGCAAGTATATAAAATTCAGAACTTTCCAAACGTAAAGTTGTTGGCAATATCTAAAAGTAGAAGCAATATCAGAGAGCTCAAGAAATGCGTCCGCTCAGTTTGTAATTGATCAGGTAGATAATGGAAATGATGTAGATGTTATTTATTTGGATTTTAGTAAAGCATTTGACAAGGTTCTACATAGGAGACTTTATATAAATGATGATGTTGGTATTTTTACTTATTATTTTAGCTCTGTTTTTACTGAAGAAAATTTAATTAACTTTGAATTTAATTCAGCGATATCCTATTTTGGCATCCCAAATTATTCAACCATCAAGTTAGGTCAACTGTACGCCCTTGACGATTGGTTAGGTTAAGTCATTATATTTTCGTTTAAACTAACAAAAATATCAAGACTTAACCTAAGAAATCGGCAAGGGCGTACAGTTGACCTAACTAGGCATTCAATTAATCTAATTAACATAAACAAGTAATTTGAAAGTGTTGGAGTGCCATTTATTTTTGGTTGGTTGAATAATTTGGGATGCCAAAATACGATATTGACTTTAATTCTTTAAATACTGTAAATTCAGATATTTTTTATCATATTCATAAAGGAAGGATGATGATAGGCAAGTGATTCGTACATTGAAGTCAAATAAAGCTGCTAGACTTGATCATATATTCGCTAAGATTCTCAGAGAATGGGAAGAAAGTTTATCTGAGGCACTAACTATTTTGTTTGCTAGGTCAAATAATTATGCAGAAGTACCAGATGAATGGACAAAAGCAAATGTAGTACCCATTTACAAAAAGGGTGGTAAGAAGAAAGAATTATAAAGAATAATATTCAAGATCATTTGGAGAAGTTTAATCTTATTTCAAGTTCACAACATGGAGTTAGATGAGGAAGGTCTTGTTTGTCTAATCTCTTAAGACTTCTTAGAGTTTGTAACTGATCAGGTAGATAATGGAAATGTAGATGTTATTTATTTGGATTTTAGTAAAGCATTTGACAAGGTTCCACATAAGAGACTTTATATAAATTAAAAGCTCATGGGATATTGGGGTCAGTTATAAATTGGGTAGATATTTAGATTTAGTCGTATTTTAGTATTTTAGATTTAGTAATAACTACGGATGATAGGCTAATCACTGATCTTCAAGTAATAGAACCGTTAAGCAATAGCGATCACAATATGGTAGAGTTTGTCCTCTCAGTAAGTTACTCGAAACCAGCTAACGTGACTGACATTCCTAACTTCCAGCACGCAGGCTTTTATAAATTTCGAAATAAATTGTCACGCGTCAATTGGGAAAACGTAATGGGGATCTCCAACGCAAAACTAATGTGGGAATCGTTTGAAACAGTATTTAGGACTATAAATGAGGAATGTATCCCGTACAAAATTAAGCGTGCGAAAGTAAACAAGCCCTTGTAGTTTACTTCTAGAGTAGGAGACATTATAAAGAGTAGAGATAGGGCTTATAAGCTACATAAGTGCGATAAAGACAATTTGTGGTTATGAAACAACTACATATCTCTAAGGCGTGAAGCGAAAAGTGTATTGAAATCTCCATAGCTCGTGACGGTAAAGAAAACCCCAAGCGATTCTTTCAATACGTCAACAATAGAAATCCAGTAAAAAGTGTCTTGGGGTCGTTGAAAAATGTTAACGGAGATCTAGTTTCTGAAAACAAGGAAATGGCTACCTTATTAAACGAATTTTTTACGTCAGTTTTTGCTATAGAAGATGTAACGAATATCCCTACGGTCATAGACATAATACCTTTTGATAATGGTAATATTTTGGATAATATTGTGGTTAGTGAAGGAGGGGTAATGCGGGGCCGGGTTCCATATATCCCATACAACTAAAAGAATTAAAAGATAGCATTGTTGTGCCGCTAACAAAGATTTTTAATGCGTCTATTTCTGAGGGGTGCGTACCAGATAATTTCAAGTTAGCAAACGTAACACCTATCTTTAAGAAAGGCGATAAAGGTGCGGCGGGAAATTATAGGCCAATCAGTTTAACGTCTGTTGTAGGTAAGCTACTGGAATCAATAATTAGGGATCGTATAGTCGAACACTTAGAATTGCATAAACTAGTTAGAAATACGCAGCACGGTTTTAGGCGAAACAAATCTTACTTAACTAATCTTTTAGAATTTTTCAAAGCGTGGTTGACGTTTACGATAGTCATCGGGCGGTTGATGTAGTAGGCCCTATATTTAGATTTTCAAAAAGCGTTTGACACCGTACCGCACAAAAGACTGAGAAACTAAGGCTCATGGAATCAAGGGTGTAGTAATAAATTGGATAGAAGAGTGGTTGCGAGGTAGAAAACAGAGGGTGGTCGTTGATGGAGCGGAGTCGTGTTGGGCTAATGTAGCGAGTGGCGTTCCTCAGGGTTCTGTATTAGGCCCCTTGCTTTTTCTTATATATATTAACGATTTAGATGTCGGCCTAGTCAGTCACTTTCAAAGTTTGCGGATGACACGAAGGTGGGTGGTAGGGCGATTAATGACGAAGATAGAGGTAAAATCCACGAAGATCTGAATAAAATCGTTGACTGGTCAGTTACATGGCAAATGAGATTTAACGTCGATAAGTGCAAAATTTTACATATAGGTTCGCGTAACGGTAATTTTGCGTATAGTATGTCAGGGAAGAGTTAACAAGCGTAGAGCAGGAAAAAGATTTAGGAGTTATAGTCACTGGTGATTTAAAAGTAGCGAAACAAAGTACAGCGGTGGTCAATAAAGCGAACAAAGTGTAAGGTGTTATAGCTCGAAATTTTGAGTACAAATCGCACGATATTATAGTTCCTCTTTATAAATCATTAGTTAGACCTCATTTGGAGTACGCGATCCAATTTTGAAATCCGCATATGCGAAAAGATATAGACAAACTCGAAAGAGTTCAAAGACGAGCAACTAAGATGATTCCGTCGTTTAGGTCAAAGTCGTACGAGGATAGGCTTAAGGAGTTAAAATTGACTACACTTGAGACTAGGAGGCTAAGGGGTGATCTAATCCAGGTTTTCAAAATTATGAATGGGTTCGATAACGTAGAGAGAGATAGCTTTTTCGAAATATCTCAATATAATAGGACTAGAAATCAGTGGCGGCTCGTGACTAAAAATTCTAGGGGTGCTGTCTCTAAGAATGGGTTGAAATAATTACTGAAATAAAAGGATGAGCATTGAGCAATGAATAAAAGTTTCAAAAGTTATTGAAAAAGTTATTCAGTGAACTCATCCTTATATTGTTCTTGATTATTTCAATTGTAAATAAAAAAATTAGGGGTGCTGCAGTGTCTACCGACGAGCCGCCACTGCTAGAAATAACGGGTGTAAGTTGACAAGTAGAAAGTTCGAGACAGCAGTTGCCAAAACCTTTTTTACGCATAGAATAGTAAATAGGTGGAATAGTTTGCCGGTAATGAATTTTTATAAAAAAACTAGATCCTGTGCTTTTATAAAAATAAGATATCGATTTTTTGACATTTTTTGAGAAATTCTGGTTTTGAGAGCTGGTAAAAAAAAGGCAAAGACCACAAGACTATCTTGCATTATTTTTTGCGAGAAATCGCGAAACTTTATCCACCGCCACAATAAAAGGTTAGTTATTTTTACGTCGATTTAGTGAAGATTAGGTTAGATTAACCTAACCTTCACTAAAACGAATATAACCTAACCTTCACTAAATCGACGGAAAAATAACCAGGTAAATTTTTACAAGTGTACATTACAAGCTTCGTAAATCAAAACTATGGCAAATCTCTAGGAGCGCTCCATTTTTCAATATTAAACATACACTCATAAAACATATACCATTTGAAATCTCACATTTTTCTGAGTCTAAAAATGTAGTAATTCAAAAGTATCAATAGCACATAAAAAGTAACTAGGTTTAAATATAAAACCCTATACCGATCAATTTGTGATGCGTGATCTTTACGGGGGCGGAGCCCCCGTACCCCCGACCTAAATTATACAAATGATAATGTAATAACATTCATGTTAGGTTATGTTAGCGTAACAATTACCAAACATACCATCTTACAACACAGACTGAAGATTTATAACTTAGCCAACCTTTATAATGTAATTAATTACGTCACGCGTCAAACAATTAAACCTAGTTACTTTTTATTTGCTAGTGATACTTTTGGATTACTACATTTTTAGACGCAGAAAAATGTGAGCTTTCAAATGGTATATGTTTTATGAGTGTATGTTTAATATTGAAAAGATAAAAACATCCAATGCTTTCTCTTCATCTAGGGCATATGACGAATCAAGTTCTCAAAGTCAGAAACCACACGAACAGCACGTCATAATTCTATCACAAACACGACCAAACTGAATCCAATTAGAAAAAAAAATAGACAAAACAGAATCCAACCAACTAATTAAGTCGCAGAGTTGCGAAAGAATAACCCAATCATGAAAAATATTTTATGAAAAAAAGTACATTATAGCCAAAATAAGAAATATTCACTATAAAAATGTAACTTGTAATTTTTTCTATAATCTTGCATTTGCTATTGATACTTTTGGATTACGACATTTTTAGACTCAGAAAAATGTGAGCTTTCAAATGGTATATGTTTTATGAGTGTATGTTTAATATTGAAAAATGGAGCGCTCCTAGAGATTATCCAAAACTATGTTTTCCTGATGGTTTTTGATGCGGTTTGAACGAATATAACCTTCGTTTCTATCGGAAATCACTAGTTTCTGAGATATCCCCCCCCCCCCTATAACTTCGGAAGGTAGTGATTTGGATAAAAACGAAGGTTAATTTCGTTCAAACATAAAAAACAATCGGAAAAACATAGTTTTAATATATAACCTAACCTACCTGGTCGAACGGCCACAAAACCAGTGATGTTTGTCTTCACGATAGAAACACGGCAATTCACAGTTCGGACACTGAACACTACTAGGCAATACACCGTGTGAACGCAAGAAGGAGAAAGTTGCAGGATTATTCTTATGAAATTTAGCAATAATCGACCAATAGTCTTCACAACAACCGCCACACCTTTCAGCCATGACGATCAAGTTTCCTGGCGAGCGACACTAAAGCTCGGGTGAGACTGACTGAATTCAAAATTTGAACCACACGATTGCACCAATAGGCAGCTAAAACAAAGTAAACACATAATATCTCGCTTATACGTAATTTGAGAGAAGTGTTATAGAAGAAAAATGTTTTACAATGTCTAAACTATTGATTGCAAAGGTAAAATTCCTCAAAAGCCTGTAATGTACTCTTGTAAAAAAAATACCAATAACTAACCTTTGCGGTGGATAAAGTTTCGCGACTCAGAAAATGTCAAAAAATCGTTAAAATGAAAAAATCAATAGCTCCCTTATTTTTTAAAAGGACAAGGTCTAGTTTTTTTAAAATTCATCAAATCATATGTACCAAAAAAATTGAATTCGGACGCCGTGCGTCTCCCGAATATTGACCTACAATTCTTATGTTAGGCCTCACTTAGAATACTACATTCAAGCTTGGTCCCCTCACTTTAGACATGATATTGATATGCTTGAAGGTATGCAACGTAGGGTAACCAAGCTTATCCCTAACCTAAGAAGATTGGAGTACAGGGATAGATTGGAGGAAGTAGGTATGTTTAGGTTTGAGAGAAGACCGTAGCCAGAGCGGTAATTATTCGTTTTAGTGCTTTTCCTCCTTTCTGAACCAAAACACATTTTTCTGGTGTTTTGTGGTGTGATTTGTTCAAATCTGAACTTCGTTTCTTTGGGAAATGAGCCGTTTTTGAGAAATTTAAAAATTGAAAATTTCTCAAAAATGGCTCATTTCCCAAAGAAACGAAGTTCAGATTTGAGCAAATCACACCAAAAAACACCAGAAAAATGTGTTTTGGTTCAGACCTGACCTAAACTGACCTGACCTGACCTAACCCAACCTAACCCGCGTTTTTTCGCAATTTCTTACCTTAAATAGCACCACAGACTTTGTTGGCCTAGCCAATGCTCACAGACTTCGAAGCAAAAACTCCTCCAATTAACTGCTCTCGGAAGCTAACGCTAAATACAGCTGTGCATCTAGCTGTGTCGAACGCTTTGTCAAGAATAACCCAAAGTACAATAAGTTTTGCCACAGTTTGAGGTGGGATTTTTCAACCCACGTGCCTTTTGACAGGAAACAGAGAAGGAACACTTTTTTTTTATGCCGCACTCGTCCCTATTAAATCTTGTGCAATAATATTGATCAGCAACTTCTCTATAATTACACTCACGACCACACTGCGGACAAATAACACGACTAGGTAAAACCGTGACTCGTAAAGAAAGCTTCAGCACCGGCTTCTTTCTTATAAATATCTTGTATTAATTGATAGTAATCCAAATGACAACCTCCGCAAACCATAATGAAAACCAGACTGAAACAATGAGTATGCATTATGAGAGATTCAAAATGTACGTCTCTGATTGGTCGGATAAGGTCACATGAAACAAAAACCATTTTTAATTGGCTGATTTGACCTGTTTCCTAATTTTGCCACGAGATGTCTTCCCATAAAACTGGAGAGGACGAGGACCGACAAAATTTTAACAGTGTTAAGAGCTAAACACTCGGTCAATGGCCTATAATGGCTATTTTTTACGTCTAAATTTTTTTTTTCATAAAAAATAATTATTACATTTCCTTGATTTTTATCAGTTTCCCTGAGGTTTCAAGGTGTCCTGAATACGAATTTATATGTTAAATTGTCATAGAATGTCCTTCTATCGAAAACGAACAAAGCATTAAAACGAATATTAACTGCCAGAGCTTAAAAACAGACGAGGCGAAAATAAGAACATAAGAAATTTTGGTAATTTTTTACTTTCACTCCGGTCTCTTCAATTCCCATAATTTATAGATCAATGGATTCGTTATTACACCAGGAATGCGATTTGGATAGTCTCAAGTGAGGGAACTAGCCCAAAACTAAGTTAGGACACGAAGTTTGTTTTGGGGTATAAGTATGAAAAAATACCCTAAAATGCGGGTAATTCCTTCAGTAGAGACTATCTAGGGCGCATTCGCAATGTAAAAATGAATTTATTGATATATAAATTATGGAAATTGTAGAAACAGCCAACATGAGTGACCTAAAAGGTATATATACTGGTCAAAAAAAGAAACGCAATTTTTGAGATTTATTAATAAACATGAGGACTCAGTATATAGTAAATGATTCTTTAACATAACAAATAGTCAATAACGCGTATGGCCACCCCTAGCCACAATGCAGGCTTGGGAGTCTGGCTCTCATCGACCTCAACAGTCTCTGCAGGAAAGCAACAGGGATGGCCCTCCACTCTTCAATAATTGCATTGGTCAGTTCCCTGATGTTCTGCGGCTGATGCTGATGTCTGCGAACTCGCTGTTCAAGTTCATCCCATGCGTGCTCTATCGGTGACATGTCTCGGCTGAAGGCTGGCCATGGTAAGGTCTGCACCTGTTGTCCCTGCAGGTACGCCTGCACTATCCTGGCTGCATGAGGTCTGGCATTGTCCTGTTGCAGGATCACCAATTCTGGATGTTGCCTCATGAATGGAAGAACATGTGGGTGAAGAATCTCATCCCTGTAGCGCTGGGCATCAGAGCTGATAGGCCCACGATAGGTCACGGTGCTGATAGGCCCATTGCAGGCATCGTTGCCTTCTTGCATCAGTGAGAAAAGGACCTCTGTAAGGCCTGCGGGATCGGAGTCCTGCATTACGGAGTCAGTTTCTGACGGTCTGGTCACTAATTCTGTTGTTATGGATACCAGGTGTCTCTCTGGCTGTCTGACGAGCATTCTGCTGCCGATGACGCAGGTGCTGCAGTACAATGTGGCGATCCTGGCATTGGGTCATCACACGAGGTCGCCCACGTCTTGGCAGGTCCTGAATACTTCCTGTGGCATTGTACCGTCTAACAAGCCTAGAGATTGTGCTGGGATGCACATGCATTCGTTGTGCAACTTGGACAGCAGACATGCCTGCATCCAACATGCCCAAGGCACGACCTCTGTTGACCTCTGAGAGTCGTGGCATGCCTCAATCGCAGGAAAAAGTTTGGTTTTCTCAACGGGCAGTGTGTATTCTGTGAAGTCAAAGAAAAAATGCATGCTTTCATAAAGAATACATTCAATTTAATCTCTGTTTATTGTTTGTAACAAAATGGCGTCTTAGCCGGGATTAGTCAGGTTTAAAAACATGCACTAAGTGGCTTTAAAAGATTTGAACAAACATTTAACCATAATCTTGAAACTGTGATAATACCATTAACAACTTAAATTTTACACCATATGCAAGCTAATTGCGTTTCTTTTTTTGACCAGTATATATACATTTATATATATGTAGTAAAACAAACACTGTATATATTATATATACCGTAAAACTATACTAACCTGACCTACCTAACCTAACCTAATTTTAGGTACTACTCTTACATATATATATATATACATATATATATATATATATATATATTTTTTTTTTTCTTTTTTAATGTGGTTTGTAGAGTTGCTATTGTCGATACAGTGAAAAACGCATACCTCTCTGCAAAAACTGGCCCAGTCAATGATGGTTTTTGTGGATAAACCTAGTTCATCCCTTGCTAGCTTGATACTAAAATTTGGTCTTCAGTAGATCGCAATGAAGACTAGGTTTAAATTAATTTTAAAGCTGCACCTCTCTAGCCACGTATTTTTATAAACTGACTGAAAAAAATCACAATATATGCGTGTTCCCCTTCTCCGTTTCTTATCACGCACTGACCTATGGCAACGAAATGCTTTTCTGTTTTTATCGAACACACACTTATTACCACAAACAATACCTTCCTTGTCTTTCTTAGGGCAAATAAATTCTTTTAGCAATACACCGTGTTCTACATAAAAATTAAATGCAGCCTTTTCATCATCAAAAAATTTGCATGAAGTTAAACACAGTGAATAATTACAACCATCGCAAACCGACACCATCATGACACTAAAATCTTATGAGTTCAGGTCAAACCCCCCAATTTTGTTAGCGATACCTCCCAAACCTTTGTGGGATCAGCCATTTTATCACTCACAAAAACATGATCCGCGATTTTATCGCTCAAAAAAATAATTTCTTAACATTCATTTTATAGCTTTAATTGGCATTTGCCTTCATATTGCACTTAATAAAAGTTGTCTAGAAAAATGTAAAGAGTCTTATGATAAACTTTATTTTCAGTTTCCAGAGGCTGGACTGATAGTAAAAAATTACTGAAATTTTTATAGTGGGCACACTTGGGGCCACTTCGGCCTATCAAGGTGGCTCCACTATGTAAAAACTGTCTGTACGTTGGCAATAACCAATTTTTACAAAACTAATTAAGTATCAATTTAAAACTAAAGATAGAATCTCTGGATCCAGAGGATCAAAGTCATAATAGGCTACTATCCACACTATATACACACTATATCTATTTATAACTGACGTACAAATATATCAGATCCAAAGAATCCAGTCAATTTCATTATGGTACCCATCAATACCAGTACCTTGTCAACCAAAAATAAGTCACGGTCCATATTAATTGCAGACCATGTCACAATTTACAACCATATACATTACAATATATATACTTAGGAGGGAAAGTGTACGTGTGGCTGTAAAAACTGTACAGTAATGTAGAAATGTGTGTGCACCCATTTTGGGTCTCCCATTTAAAGGTGTTTGTGGGGCAAGTGAAGATCATGATTTTTTCAATACCTCACAGTACTATCAGGGGCACTGCTCAGCAGAGGAATCTCTTTAAATGGGGTGTGTAAGGACAGAGAGTATCCCCTAACCCAAGATGCTGCCTCCCTATATCCCACAACACTTGTGTTGAGCTGTGGGATTTATCACCTAAATGCACATAATATATATGAAATAAACTAGTACCATTCATGCAATAAAAATGGGCTTAAACACTATCACCAGATGTCCCTTGCAGACATCAAACTATCCGACCTTCTTTTGAAAGAATCAAGTGTATCTGAAGTCACCACTTCTTCTGTCAGACTGTTCCAAAACTTAATTACTCTGTTTGTAAAACTATATTTTCTTAAATTTGTTCTACATCTTGGCTTAAATAATTTCATACTATGACCTCTAGTCTGGTTGTTGTGATCTTTAATGAAAAGAGAATCAAAATCTATCTTATCCAACCCTTTTATCATTTTATACACCTCTATCATATCACCCCTCAACCTCCTCCTTTTTAATGAGAACATGTTTAGATATGCCAGTCTTTCCTGATATGTTAATTGTTTTAGAGATGGGATCATTCTTGTTGCTTGTTTCTGTACTTTTTCCAGTTTTTCAATATTTTGTATCAAATAGGGACTATTAAATTGAATACAGTATTCAAGGAGGGGTCTCACATATGAAATGTATAGTTGCTTTATAATAAATGCAAAAAACCACTTTTTTCTACGTGGTCAAAATATGAAAATAAAAACCTACTCTAATAGACAGAGTTTATTTCCACGACAGTTTCGACACCCACTGGCATCCTCCTTGGGTGGATACAGAAACACGAATGAACCAAAACAAGAGGGAAAAACAGTCCAGGGACCGACCGTTAAGAAATTCGCACCTAGGTTAGATCCCATTCTCCCGACACCGGTGAAGAATTTTATTTGCAACATTTTGGTATGGGAATGGGGTCTCCTTTATCCCCAATACTGAGTACATTATACATGGAATACTATGAGTCGAAATTGTTGCAAACAATATGTCCCAGGAATCTAATTTGGTTTCGTTATGTAGATGATATTTTCTCATTTTGGCCTGACCACTGGAACAACTTTGACACTTTCTTTCAGTCATTAAATAATCTTGTTCCCTCTATTAAATTTAAATATGAATGGGAGAATGACAAACAATTACCTTTTCTAGATGTTTTGGTCATTAACGAAAGCAGAAAGCCCAATTTCACAGTCTATAGAAAACCTACTCATTGTAATTCGTACATTCATTATTTTTCATATCATGATGAAGGGGTTAAAAGCTCAATTATTTCTCCCATGTTTCTAAGAGCACTCAGGATTTGTAGCCCACATTTGCTGGACCCGAAAAATTCAAAGATTTGGAACATTTTTAAGGATTTAAAATATCCTGAGTGGTTTATCAGAAAGGCATATTTTAAAGCCAGAAAATCTTTTTATGCCCCTCGGGAACCTTCAGTTAACCAAAAACAATATGTGAGTTTGCCTTACATTGCCGGCTTAGAAAGAGTAAAACCATTGATGAAAGATTTTAAGTTTGCTTTGGCGTTCAAATATTCGTCTACCGTGAAAAGTAAATTGGTTAGGAATAACGTGGCAAAAGAGGAACAAGCCTGTGTCTACAGCATTCCCTGTAAAAGTTGTGATTTAGTATACGTGGGAGAAACTGGAAGAAATATTGAAACCCGTATTAAAGAACACAAATATGCCTTCAGAAGTTGTAATACTAATAATCAGGGTTGTGGAGTCGGAGTCGTGGAGTCACACGTTTCAGGGCAGAGTCGGAGTCGGAAAATTTTGGACCGACTCCACAACCCTGGTTATAGCCACTAGGTTAAGAAGGGTTATTCAATTTTAAGTAGGACTACTACTGGTTAGACCTTAATTATGTTTAAGAGAATCTTTTTAATTTATATATATATATATATATATATATATATATTATTGGAAAAAATAAAAATCCCTTAATATGATATCTACAAGTCAATATCCTTCTTAATATTTGAATGTTCCCTTATCCTAGAAAGTAACCTGACGATTCATGTGGTGGTGATGAAATGTCTTATTATTATGATAATTATAGAGTGAAACACTAGAGGAGTCGGAGTCATATATTTAAAATGTGAGGAGTCGGAGTCGGATTTTTAGATTTTTTACAATGTGTGGAGTCGGAGTCAGAGTCGAATTTTTACAATGTGTGGAGTCGGAGTCGGAGTCAGAAAATTTTGGACCGACTCCACAACCCTGCTAATAATGCCATTTTTTATCACGCCAGCCAAAATAATCATGCTATAGATTGGGAATCAATTAAGGTACTTTATAAATGTAATAATTATGTCAAAAGAAAAATAATAGAATCTGTGTGTATAGAAAAAGTAGATAATTTTAATTTGTGCGAAGGTACTTATAAGTTAGACCCTTTAATGAGATTCTTGGTCAAAAAATCCCTTACGGAGTCGTGGGAACGTGTTCGAACCTAAGTGTGAATTTCTTAAATGTCTCTGGATTGGAATGTTTCCTTACTCGCCTTTAGTAAATGTAATAATGGAAGTAATAAATGTGGAAATAAACAAAGCTGGGCACAAACCATTAATCCGTTAATCATTAATTAACGAAGTTAACTTTTAAGTTAACTTTGAAAATCATTATTGGACTAATTAACTTCCGTTATATTTAACTTCTGTTAACTCAAGTCCGTTAACCCAAAAAATTCATAAATAAACGTTTAAAAGTTTCAATTATTTTCAGTGCTGAGCAGGTGCGCAATTAATCCGCCACTGTTAATAGTGATGAACGAATTTCCATTTCTGCAGTGCAAAATCAGGCGATATATTTGTTTCTGTCGCCACAATTTGTGTCTTACCAAATATGGTAGTTATTTATGGCATTGGTTTGAGCAGAACATGGTCGACTGTAAAATCAGGTGGAAAGATTTGCCATTTGAGTTGAATGTTTCAACTTCTTTCAAGAAATATCATGAGCATTTTAAGGCACTTTCAATAATATATATGTAACAATTACAACAAATAACTACATTCGTTTCATTTGCAGTCTGTCTCTTGCGCAACATGTTTGTGCTAGTGAATATTTAAAAATAATCGTTGTCAAGTAAGTCATGTATATTTATAATATGTCTGTGAGTACCTTATTAGTAGTCTCCTTGATACATTTCAAGAACCATAAAACTGATCAGGTAAGATTTCAATTCTCATGTCACTTTGATGACATAAATTAAGTCAATTGATGTCTTACAATGGGAGCATTTTCACCTCATCTGGTTGGACAAGTATGACAACACCAAGGTCGCCAGGGTGAGGAAAAGCATGGAGGGTACAGTCGAGGAGGCCATGAAGCAGCAGTCCAACGAAGTGGGCAGCAACAGTGGAGGCAGCAACAACAAGGAGGAGGAGGATGACTTCTTCAGTGCTGTCATCCAGACAAAAGAGAGCAGCAGAAGCCACAGCTCACTCAAGGGCAAGGCCCAGAACTTGGTCAAGACCTGGCTGGAGACCAACTCCAAGGACTTGCTGACAGATGCTGCCTTCTTGGGTGAGCAAGTGTTGGTGGACTTGTTCATCAAGTTCAACACAGCCATCCCCTCCAGTGCTGCAGTGGAGCATTTGTTCTCTATGGGCAAGGACATCCTGAGGGCCAAGAGATCATCCCTGTCTGATGAAAACTTTGATATGCTAATTTTCATGAAGGGCAACATGCATCTCATGGACAAAATGGAGAACGAGAAGAAGAGGGAAAATTAAATTATATATATATTGTGTTTTTCATTTTTTTTATAATAAAAGTTAACGTTAACGGTTTATTGGTAACTTCCATTACATGATTAACGGTTAACGAAGTTAACTTTTTGGTTAACGGATTAGCGGTTAACGAAGTTAACTTTTTGGTTAACGGTGCCCACCACTGGAAATAAATATAAATGCAACAGATGTAATAATAAAGGTAATATTATAAATTTAATAATTAGGGTAAAGGTAATAATAATAAATGTTAAAAAATGTAAATGTAATAATAAATGCAGTAATTATGTCAAAATATTAGAATCTGTATGTATAGAACAAGAAGATAGTTTTAATTTGTGGGAATGTACTTATAAGCGGACCCTGTAATAAAATGCCCTTCCAGTGTCGGGAGAATGGTATCTAACCTAGGTGCGAATTTATCATTGGTTTCTGGATTGTTTCCTAATTGGCTTTTTTCATTCGTTTTTCGGTTTATAAGTTCTGTATAATAAACAATAATGTAATAACCAATGTAATAATAAATTTATAATTTCTGTAATAAATAATTATGCAATATTAAATGTAATAAATTTAATAATAAATGTAATAATTATGTAAAAAAAAAATATAATAGAATCTGTATGTTTAGAAGAGGAAGATAGTTTTAAATTTGCGCGAATGTACTTAATGAAAATGCCCTTCTGGTGTCGGGAGAATGGGATCTAACCTAGGTGCGAATTTCTTAATGGTCGGTCCTTGGACTGTTTTTCCCTCTTGTTTTGGTTCATTTGTGTTTCTGTATCCACCCGAGGAGGATGCCAGTGGGTGTCGAAACTGTCGTGGAAATAAACTCTGTCTATTAGAGTGGGTTTTTATTTTCATATTGCTTTATAATGTTGGGTGATTTGTATTCAATGTGTCTGCATGAGATTGAGTCTAGCATTTGCTTTATTTCTGATTTCCATACAGTGATTTGAGGGTTTAAGTTCATTAGTCACAGTGACACCCAAGTCTTTCTCTTTATCATCATTTTTAATCCAAATTCCATTCATATTATTATCAAATTCTAGATTTTTTGGCCCAATATGCATAACCTTGCACTTATCAACATTAAATCTCATCTCCCACTTATCTGCCCAGGCTGTTACCCTGTCAAAGTCTTTTTGTATTGTCATTGCTCCTGCTACTGACAACATTATGGCCTAATTTTGTATCATCAGCAAATTTTGATGTTTTACATGATAGGCCTTTCTCTAGATCATTTATATAGACAACAAAAAGCAGAAGTCCCAGCACAGACCCTTGTGGAACTCTGCTCAATACGGGTCTTCAAGTAGACTTATTTCCATTTAGATGAACTCTGTTTTCTATTTCTCAGCCATTCTTCTATCCAGTCAGCTATATGACCTCTTATACCATGGGCTCTAACTTTTACCAACAATCTTGCATGAGGAACTGTATCAAATGCCTTGGTTAATATTTGGCTGGACACAGGTGCTAATGAGAAATGAGAGGTGTTTCACTAGCACTATTTTTCATGCTCTTTACGATGGTACTAATAATTTTTTGTGGAAATGCAAGATTATAGAAAAAATTAGAAGCTACATTTTTATAGTGAATATTTCTTGTTTTGGCTATAATGTACTTTTTTTCATAAAATATTTTTCCTGATTGGGCTATTTTTTCACTACTCTGCGACTTAATTAGTTGGTTGGTTTCTGTTCTGTCTATTGTTTTTTCTAATTGGATTCAGTTTGGTTGTGTTTGTGATAGAATTATAACGTGCTGTTCGTGTGGTTTCTGACTTTGAGAACTTGATTTGTCATGTGCCCTAGATGAAGAGAAAGCATTGGAAGTTTTTATCAATTACGGTGTTATTCTCTCATCCTTAACTTGCCCAAAATGTGACAGTGAGTGCCTAATATGAAAAGATCAGAAGATATTTAGGTGAAATAACCAATATTAACCTGTTAGGTCAACTGTACACCCTTGATGATTGGTTAGGTTAAGTAATGATATTTTCGTTAGCTTAAATGAAAATGACGAAAATGAAAATGACATGGCCTGAAGTTGAAATAAAAAATATATTTTTCTAGTGTATTTTGGTGTGCTCTGTGGTTAGGTTAGTTAATTTAGTTAGGTTAACTAGGTTTTTATCAGAATTACATTTTCCTGGTGTAGTTTTCTCTGCTTTGTTGGAATTTGACACATATTTCTTGTGCAAATGAGTAGAAACACACTGTATTTTGGAATGTAAAAAAAATAGTTTCTATTCATTTGCACAAGAAATAGGTATCAGATTCGAACAAAGCAGAGAAAACTACCCTAGAAAAATGTAATTTTGATAAAAAATGTAGCTCCTGTGTCCAGCCAAATATTTACCATTCAATCAAGTTGATTAGACAGGACCTTCCATTTCGAAAGCCATGCTGGCTATCATTTATAAGGTTGCACTCTTCAAGGAACTCAGTAACTTTACCTCTAATGATACTTTCAAGTAATTTGCAAATAATGGAGGTGAGGCTGGTGGGTCTGTAGTTTTTTGCCAAGTTTCTGTTTCCTTTTTTAAAGATTGGAGCCACATTTGCTTTCTTCCAATCCTCTGGAATTTCAGCACATATCAATGATTTATTAAAAATAATTTCTAATGCCTGTGCTATATTCTTTTTGGCAGCTTTTATGACTCTTTGATGCATTTCATCTGGCCCTGAAGATTTTTCCATTTTTAATTTATCTATTGCTTTTAGGATATCTAGTTTTGTTACCCTTAATTCATTTATTTCTCTATCTTGTCCTGGTAGTATAAGATTAGGAATATTATTTAAATTTTCATTTGTGAATACTGATGAGAAGTATTTGTTTAGTTCTTTAGTTATTTGAAGATCATCATCTATAGTTTTATCATCTATATGGAGGGGGCCAATTTTCTTTTTCACTCTACTTTTCAAATTGAAGTGACTGAAAAACTTCTTAGGATTGTTTTTTGAATTCTTGGCTAGGCTTTTTTCCAGGTCTCGTTTGCTATCTCTGATTGCTTTCTTGCAAATGCTTCTTTTACTTTTATATATTTCAGAGTCTGTGCCATTTTTAGTTCTTTTGAATTTATGAAATGCTTTTGTTTTTTCTCTGATTGCTCTTTTTACATTGCAGTTTATCCAAGGTTGTTTTTTATTTTTTCCAGTTCTGATTTTACACTGGGATATGCTTCCTTTGTATGTTCATTATTATACTTTTAAATTTTTCCCATATACTAGTTACTGTCTGTTCAGGCTGTAGAATATCTGTCCAATTTATTAGACACAGATCATTTACTAGTCCATTTATATTTCCTCTTTTAAAATCTGGGATTTCTATTTTATTTTCACTAGGTCTTGAATTACAAACAATATTAAACCAAAGGATACAATGATCACCTGAACCTAGTGTTTCTGAAACTGAGATATCCTGGAAGGTATCTGGATTATTCGTTAGAATTAAATCTAGAATGGCATTGGCCCTGGTTGGCTCCTTTACTAACTGGGTTAAACCATTTTCAGTTATACAGTCTAAGAATCTCTCATTACTTTCTGGTGTTTGTAATATTTCCCAGTCTGTATGCCTATAATTGAAATCTCCAACAATAATAATATTGCTTGTCATTGCTTTATTTATTTCATCAATAAGTTTATTTTCTACATACTTATTTTCTTCTTTACTTTTGGGGATTCCTCCAACTGAACATCCCTCAGGTGGTCTATAGATACACCCTATCCTGATTTTCCTGGCATTTTTATGCCCAATATCTATCCATACGGATTCAACTATTTCTTCTTTAACGGAGGTAACTTCAGCTGGATTCAGATTTGTCTTGGCATAAATAAATACTCCACCACCCTCTGAAGATTTACGTTCATAATAAAAAGTTCATAGCCATCAGTTTCATAAGTAATGGTATCTGTTTCACTAAATGGACTATTTGGTATCATACTGAATTTTGTCCAAGTTTCAGTGACAATCATAACATCAGGATTTTCAATACCTATGTATGCCTTGAATTCATTTATTTTATCTCGGATACTTCTTGCATTTACATAGAAAAATGACAAAGAACCCTTGGAATATTTTGCTTGTAATTTAGTCTGGTTCTTGTTCTGTGATGGTATATTATTTGCATCTCTCTTACTTTCTTTGTTAACTTTTTTCTTTTGAGTTTTAATTATATTTTTTATTAGTTTATTGTTATCAAGAGTATTTGTACTAATTTGGCCTAATTTGACTAAACCTAACCTAACCTAATTTAAATAAATTTTATATTTTGTTTGATTTTTATTATTTCTTATTAATGCAATAGATGGGGACCCCATATGCCTATGTGTACAGCTGACCTAACTGGGCATTCAATTAACCTAACTTGTTGGTAAGGTTAAAGTCAAGTCGTGATATTTTCATTAAACCTATGGAAAAATTATTGAATGCCCAGTTAGGTCAACTGTACACTAGGGTGCCACTTATTTGGGGTGTTTTTCATGTTTTGGGAATTTCTATCAGGACGGGCGCATTTCTGGTGTCATTCCGTCTAAAAACATTGTGTGTAAAATATTTTTGAAATAAAATAATAATTAGAACTGCCTCAACGAGGTCAAAGTTTATACTTTTTGTCGAAAAGTACTCATGGCGTTCTGTTATCATGTCAGTTTTCGTTTCGATAGCTGCTGTAGTTTCTGAGTTGAAAAATGATAACAGACAGACAGACGGACGGTCAGAGTCGTTGGTTTAGTCTTCCGCACTGGTGTACAGAAGACTAAAATGAGGTATTATACAGGGTGTAACACGAGTTTATCCAAATATTGATACAGGCGAAAGAACATGTTATTCTAAGTAGAAAATGGGTTGGGACGAGTTTTGCCAACACTAACAGTGTTTCATTCTCTTTTTCAGTGAGTTCTGAAATGACGTGATGGCTTCGGCAACAAGATCTAAAACAGCAGTCTATCTCCTGGGGACCGTGGACCACAGCATCACAGGAAGCATGCTGCCTACGGGAAAGCAGGCGCTTCAGTACTTTTTCCACCTTCACCTTGACGTCAAGAAGCCGATCAAGGAAGCAGCCGCTGAGACAGTGACCGCAGTCAAGGAATTCTGGGAGCGGTCCCGTATTCCTACGCAGAAAGACCAAGGGACAAGGTTCTCCGAATGTACGAGAAGTGGCGGGCTCTGAACAAGAACTCGAAACGGCGCACTGTGACCCAAATCAGGAACGAGGCCGAGTTCCTCTCATCCCTTGACCGCCTCTTCGACATCGCACACGAACAGGCGATGTCGATGATCACAATCGAAGAGGACAGGGAGTTCCTGACGGGACAAAGGGCCGAGGTGCGGCGCGGCCGCATCTCCTACACGTGACATGACGCTGCACACTGAGGAGGAGCGTGCGAGGAGACAGGAAGCGGAAAGGAGCCGCCGGCAAGATGATGAAAGGGCGAACAGAGAGAGCCGAGAAGAACTCGTCGAACTGGCATCGAGCTCCAGCTCAGGTGCAAGCAGCCCGACTCGGTCACCGACACGGCGTCGTCGCCGAGAAGAAGAGGAAGAGCTCTCTCTCCCGGGCCCGTCCACGTCGAATGCAGAAGCATCTACGACCCCTTTACCACCCAAGCGATTCCGCGCGTCGAAAAAGATGATCACCCCTGATCTCTCCGCAGCGATGGATCGGACGAAACTTACCGACCGAGGTGGTGTTTTTTTGCTGTCGGCGGCTGCGAGGAGCTTGGGCCACGACCCTGAGGAGCTGGTCTTGAACCGCGAATCCTCCCGCCGCGACCGAGCAAAGTTCCGTGCTATGGCAGCAGCGGAAATGAAGGCAGCCTTCCATCCTACTGTGCCGCTGACCGTTCACTGGGACGGGAAAATCGTACCAGCGGCTGACGGAGGCCCTGCTGAAGATCGCCTTCCAGTTCTGGTGTCTGGGGAGAACGTCGACAAGCTTCTGGCTGTGCCCAGCCTCCCCGACGGCACCGGCCGCGCCATGGCGGAAGCCGTCCTCTCTGCCCTCGAGGATTGGGACATCAAGGGACGGATCTGTGCCCTCTCTTTTGACACCACCGCCTCAAACACAGGACTCTCAGGAGGAGCTTGCTATATCATTGAGCAGAAACTCGAGAAGACAGTGCTTCATTTGGCTTGCCGCCACCACATCCACGAACTGGTGTGCGAGAAGGCATTCACGGCGTGCCTCGGTCCCTCTACTGGTCCTGACATCCTCCTGTTCAAACGATTCGCCGCCCAGTGGGACTTCATCGATCAAACCAAAGCGAAGCCCTTCGAGGATGGAACCATGCCGCAGCACCTGAAGGACGCCCGCGACGACCTGCTGATCGAATTCAGCCGCCTCCTCGACGGTCAACATCCACGTGATGACTACAGGGAACTTCTGGAGCTCTCTCTAATTGTGCTGGGCGGTCCGAACAAGCGGGGTGCCCGGTTCGCTCGTCCCGGCGCCTTCCATTGCGCGCGCTGGATGGCAAAAGTCATCTATGCCATCAAACTGTTCCTGTTCCGGGAACAGTTTCAGATGTCGTCAGGCGAAGCGGCTGGAATCCGGCGATTCACCATCTTCGCCGTGTCCATCTACGTGACGGCCTGGTACAAAGCGCCGCTCCCGGCAACGGCCCCAGCCGCGGACCTCGCGCTGCTCAAGGCCCTCGTCTATTATCCGGACTCAGCGGTGGCCAAGGCGACGGCGACAGTCTTCGCCAGGCACCTATGGTACTTGAGCGAGCGCCTCGTCACCCTGGCCATCTTCGACGAGGGTATCGACTTGGCGACAAAGCGGGAGATGATTAAAGCGATGGAAGAAGAGGAAGGATCGGAGGATCCCCCGCGGCATATCAATGTGGACCTGTCCACCGCCTCAATCGCCAACAATACATTGGCCAAGTTCACAACGACTACATCAAAGGAGTTCTTCAAGGTTCTGGACATCAGCACCGCCTTCCTGCTCAAGGATCCGGAGGAGTGGCGGACGGACCCAGCCTTCATCGCCACATCCCGCCGAGTCCAGGCCCTTCAAGTTGTCAATGACTTCGCGGAGCGCGGGGTGGCGTTGATGCAGTCTTTCAACCTGGCCCTTACCAAGAGTGAAGACCAAAGGCAGTTCCTCTTACAAGTGGTCGAGAAGCACCGCTGTGACTTCCCAACCGCCCGCAAGTCCACCGTGACCTCTGCAAAGTAGGCAACAATGAGAGGGAGATGGGCGCCCATGATACCCCCCCCCCCCCCCCTTGAGGGGCTAATACTCAAGTTGAGGGGGACCTAGAGTTGAAAGTATGAAGTCCAGTTATATGTTTTAGGTCAAGATTAGTAGCTTGAACAAACTAGAAGTGATATTTTATTTGCTAGAGGCATAGAACATCATGATCTAAAATTTCTACTTTTCGAGAAAATATACAAACTTTGACCGTATTGAGGCAGTTCTAAATATGTTTTTTTCAAAAATATTTTACACACGATATTTTTTGACAAAATGGAACCAGAAACGCGCCCGTCCGATAAAAATTCAAACTTTCGAAAATAAGTGTCACCCTACTGTACACCCTTGATGATTAGGCTGGAGTGATTATGTGGCTGAACTTCATAATGCATCCAGAGATGCTTTTTTAATGTGGTGTGAACAAGGGAAGCCAAGGCATGGCCCTGTATTACAACAAAAACAGAGGGCTAATGCCAGGTTCAAGTATGCATTAAGATACGGTTTACATAGGCGTATGAGGCAGGGAATTGAGCATTTTCAGGGGAAATACTGAAATTTTCAGGTCAGATTTTTCCTGACTTTATTTTTTTTTGTATTTTTTTTTTTAACCTTCTTGAGGTGAATTAATTACTTGCTACTATACTTGGAAGGATAATGACATGAAATATAATCCTCCTAAAAGTTATGATTATGAGGACCAAGGCCTACAAATATATAAAATTTCCTGAAATTCAATTGAATGGTATGGTGCTGTCAGAAGTAACCCAGACTAAGTATCTTGGCCACATACTAATGGATAGTCTTTCAGATGACTGTAATATTCTAAGGCAATGTAGACAATTATATGCTGAGGGAAATACTTTGATTAGAAAATTTCACATGTGTACATTAGATATTAAGTTGATTTTGTTCAAAACTTTTTGTACTCTAATGTATAAAGCTCATTTGTGGTGGAACTATAGGATGTATAATTTGAGAAAATTATATGTTGCATATAATAACATTTTTAAGAGTTTATTAAGAACTCCAAGATTTATAAATGGTGCTCCTCCTAGTGTCAGTATGCTGTTTGTAGTCAATAAGGTGCTTAACTGTGCCAGTGTCATTCACAATTTTGTATTTAGATTTATCACTAGGCTTTGTGAGTCAGTCAATAAGATAATAGAAACCATCGTTAGTGAACTGGTCTCTGATATATTTTATAAATCTCAAATCTGAAAGCATTGGTGTAGGCAATTGTATGTTCATTATGCACAGTGATTCACTGGCCTACTTAGTCAGTGCTCCAGACAACTATCTCTTAATCTTCTATGGATCTCTTGTATAATGTTTGTACCTGTTGAGTGTGAAATAGTGTTTGTTTGTTAGGTAGGTTGTTGATATATTTTCGTTAGTTTTAATGAACATATTCTGTGTCAAAATTGTTACTAACTGTGAAGAAGAAATTGGGGTGCTATAAAGGAAAAGATCCAAAATTACTGATCATCCCTACTCTTTATTTGCAGCCTTTAAACACAGTTCAGAGAACTTTTGGGCGATCTTTTGATTTTACGTACCTAAAACAAAAGATTGCCGCCTTATTTGTAGCCTCGGTAAATATGCAGTTTCACAGCTCCATGAATGCCAATATTTTAGTCATAAAAACCATAAATATGTATATTTGGAGACTGTCTGAAGACCATGGCATTAGCCCTGTTCAAAAATCAACTTTTTCTTATTTTCATAGGTTTCTGTACTTTTTCCCATGCTTTTTGACCTGAAAAGGCCGAAAATCACAACCATTTTGACCTAGGTTGTTGGGAAGCATTGCCGCATGGAGCTTTAAGTTTTCTGCCTTGAAATCGGCCAAAAGCACCAGTTCCGGGGTCCCTTGAATCATGTTTTGCACTATAACTTTTTATCTAAACAAGATAGAGCAACAAAATAGGCACCAAATTAGTGTTTTTAATCCTCTTTCTAACTTATACAATTATGATAGTCTTGGAACAAGAAATGGCACATTGGTACATACAAAGATTTCAGAAATATCACAAAATTCGTTTTCTCACACTCAAGGCAGACAAGGCGCCTTATTCATGACACAAATTTGAGATTAACATTTTGTCAAGTCTAATCGATCAAGAAGTGAAAGCATTACATGATGATTAATTTCATAATGACATTTACACAGTCAGTTGTTGAGAGTTTGTTTCTTGAAGCTGTCAAAGCGGCGTCTGTTGAACTCCACAGCTTGAAGGAGATAGTCCCTTTGCTTGGCATCTGTTGTTATGACATTTGCAAAGTCGCTCATCATCTTGACACCACGTTCAGCAATGTCATTCACCACTTTCAGATTCTTAACATAGTCCAATGCTTTTCTGTAGTCCTCATTCTGTGGCCAAGACGTGACAGGTTCCAGAAGCCACTCGGATCCAATGTTCAGTGTGTCCAGCAGGAAATGTGATTCTGGGCCAATGAGATCAACCAGGGTGGTCTTAGCTGTGACTCTCTGGAATAGAGGCTTTCCTGTTCTGAAGCTGTCTGGCTTCTCAGTGGCATGTAACTGGGCAGCAATGTCATGCTTCAATGTGTCACTCAATCTACTGCTGAACAGGGCAAATGGCACAACTTCCTGCGTCAGGTACCATTTGTGGTTTTCCATCTTATTAAGTACTGCATCAGCAAGCTCTGGGTCAGTTTTCTTGTACTTCAACATGTCCTGGATTAGACTTGGATCATTCACGGGAGCATCTGCAGCAGACATTGACATCATCCATACAGGAGTGTAGAACAGCGCAAGGAAGGTGTTGAGTCTTTCCAGCTTTGATACAGTGTCTTCGTTGTACTCAAGTTGATCTGCAAACATCAGCATTTTCATGGAGTACAGGTTTCTGGCCATCCATCTGGCCTGATGAATGGCGCCTGGTCGACTCCAGTAAATACCTCGAGGAGGCGTTCCTCCAAGAACAATGACTGTCAGTTCAGCCATTTCCCTGTAGTCGGCTCTTGGAAGCCTTTCTGCTGTTAGAATGTCTTGGAGTATTTCTTCACTGTTCTTCTTCTTTTCCTTCAGCCATTTGCTGTTGATAGCCAACATCTTTGGGTTTTCCTTGGACAAGTCCGTCCAAACATCCTTCAGATGCTCAAACCAGGGATTATCTGGCCCCTTCACCTTCCCAAACAGCTTCTCCCAAACTGCTCCTACTAGGATTTCCAGGATGTGATGTCGACAGGCCAGATAAAACACCTTTTTGTTCAGCATTTTCTCTAGCAGTTTGGCAGCTCCTCTGTGAACTCCACTGTTACTGGATGTAGTGTCAAAAACAAGGGCAGTAACATTATCCGTAAGTTCCCATGTCTCCAGTAAATCCATTGAAGCCTCAGCCTGAGCTGTGCCAGAAGAATTGTCGATGACAGGTACTCCCAATAACTTTCCTTCAGTGTATGAAGGTGGACCAGACACTAGCACAGCTAAAGTCTCTGAGGTACTTCCAGGTTCACTGCCCAAGACGTCTTTGAGCAACTTTCCATCCCAGTGTAAGGCAGTGTACTGTGGGGGGTTTTCACAAAACTTGGACATGTGACTCTGGCTGATATTATACCTGGACAGCATTCTGTTGCGACGTGTGTTGAGGTTGAGATGACGAAGTTATCTAGATCAGCCCCTCCAGCTTTCAAGGTGGCAGAAACCATGGCAGTAACTTGATTGTCTGATAAACCAAGATGATCAGCTGTATTGCAGATGACATCACATTCCATGACCTTCCTTGGAAACGTCAAAGTCACACTAGTCACAGTGTCTTGATGGTGAGAACATCCAGGACGAGGCTGATGGTAATTCATGTCCTCTGTGTTAGCGTCGTTGTCAGTTGAGTCACCCCAGGTAATGTCATCCACATGAACAACTGCCTCTTGTTCTGCTGCAGCTGTAAAATAGTACAACATGTTAAGACAGTAATTGTTAAGTACATGCTAAATATCGCAATGGAGTAAAACTTAAAACTTTTTGTAACGTTCAAAGTAATTAGTTTTACCTTGTTCTTGTCTATGCTGCAGTCTTTCATTCCTCGCTGCTTGCTGCAGGGATCTTGTCTCAAAAATCTTGTCATGACCAGACATATGACCTTTCCTCTCAGTCTTTTGGTCTTCGTAGAACCTGATATCCTCATCTTTCTTCTCTCTGGATAACAGTCTGTTGTTCTGTATTTCCTGGATTGCATCTGGAGCTCCTATATCGAACAGGCTGTCTAATTCCAGCACAAATGCTCCTCTTTTTCCTCCAGGGTTACTTGCTCTTCCTTTGCTTTTCACCAGAGCACGATGTTTCTCATGTAGTTTCATGAAGAGCTTCATTGCATTGTACTTGGTCATTGTCTTGGTCCTAGCCATCTGCCAGAATGGGATGATAGATTCAATTGTTTCATATGCAAGGTCTTGAACCATGGGCCTCCCTGCATTTTCCGGTAAATTCTGAAGATTAAGGAAATACTGGAACGCCTGTCTGTTGGTGGGAAGCTGGGAACCACTGATAAAAGCTGAAGGGTATCCAACCAGGAAAGTTTCAGTGAGAGATCTGGTAGATGGCCCAGTTGACACCTGCCTGTGGACAGTACGTGGAGGTTCTGAGATATCAACTGTGCGCCCACGGAGCTCCCTCAGCTCCTTGCTTAATGCCATTGTGAAGTTGTAACTTGTAGATGGTTTTCTAGATTCTGATTGAGTTTCTGTTGTTTCCTGAAAAATGATAGATAATTATTATTATTATTATTAATTATTATTTATTTATTATTATTGTTATTATTATTATTATTATTTATTAATTTTATGCTCTTTCATTTGATACCTAATTTGTTGCTCTATCTTGTTTAGATCAAAAGTTAAAGTGCAAAACATAATTCAAGGGACCCCGGAATTGGCGCTTTGGCCGATTTCAAGGCAGAAAATTTGAAGCTCCATGGGGCAATGCTTCCCAACATCCTAGGTCAAAATAGTTGTGATTTTCGGCTTTTTCAGGTAAAAAAGCATGGGAAAATGTGCAGAAACCTATGAAAATAAGAAAAAGTTGATTTTTGAACGGGCCTACCATGGCATTGGTAAAGTTTTTGTAAAACCCTGTAAAGTATTTTTTATTAATATTTTTAATGAGAACTACTTTGGGTAAATATTTACTATTACACCGGTCTCTGGTAGAAAGTTTTAAAAGTTGGTTTTCAATGTGCTGAATTAAAAAATGATACTCATTTCTGTTGCAAATGATTTGTTAGAGAGTTATTGAAGCTTAAAGCTTTTAAAACTTTCTACCCTTTTTTACCCTTTTTTTACCTGGGGGACCCCCAGTGGGAACCAGGAGTTTTTGGGTGGGGAGAATCACAAAAATGAGTGGTTTCTGAAGATTTTGAAAGTCAGATTAATACAAAACACATCAAAAACCATAGGAAAAACAAGTTTCACCTTCAAAATTGGCCGAACCTAAAACAACCTAAGCAAACCAAACCTAACTAACTTAAAACAACCTAACCTAACCTAACATTATCCAAAATTATAAAAAATAAAAAAAATACCTTAATCACGTTTAAGCTTCAATAACTTTAACAAATCATTTGTGATGGAATGAGTATAATTTTTTAATTCAGCGCATTGAAAAACATTGAAAACCAGCTTTTAAAACTTTCTACTGGAGACAGGTGTAATAGTAAAGAAATACCCTACTTTATGCCATTCTGCCGCATGATTGCCTATAAAATGTAGCAATGAGGTGGAAATGCATCAGTTTGGAGTGAAACATTGATGATGGTGGGTGTGTGCACTGGATGTTCCGTCAGTGAGCTTAAACTAGTCACAGAGGATTGTGTTAAATTTATCCAAAGTAGCAGAAAAAAAAATCAGAATTATCACCAAATAATGCAGAAAAAAACAATAATTATCACCAATTAAATACCGTATTTCCCGGTGTATACGTGCACCCTAATTTTGAAGAGAAAATTTAGGAAATAATATACCTCCTGCTTCACTTACATGTGGGTAATTCCAGGACAAATAGACAAATGAAAGTGCCAAATGTCCACTCCACCATCTCCAAAATTCATGAAACTTGGTGTGAGGGTTGGTTTTGGTCCAAATTACAAAAATCTGAATTTTTTTGAAAATTGGTCAAGTTGGTCAAATTTTATGGCTTGACCAAATTTTGGCCAAATGAAAAAACCAACAATTTTCAAACGTAAATATCTCAGCTGCTAATTGTGGTAGCGTAATAAGTCTTAAATGATAAAATATGTAAAATTAACTGTAGTTTCTAAATATGTATCATTTTTTTAGAGTAACAAAAATAAAATTATGATTTTTTGGAAAAAAAATCATTTTTTTTTTTTTTTTTGCAATTTGGCAGCGAAGATATGATTTTTTGAAAAAAAGACCAAGAATAAAAAAATGTTTATTTGATGTATGTACACCATAATAAGTAATAAAAAGTCAGCTTATAGTTTATTATAAGGCTCAAAACTGAGTTTGAAATTAAGTAATAAATTTTTTTTCAGATGATGAAGATTTATTACAGACTTGTTGGTCCAAAAAAAGACAATTTTCAATTCATATAAAAAATACATGTAGATAAACCAAAGGAGAAAAAATATTTTAAAATATATGTACAATGTACATACATAACCTCTCTTATATTTAGGGACAGAATATATTGACAATAATAATGTTTAATTTATAAAGTGCTTATCAGAGTATAAAATACTCTTCCTAATACTACACATACACAAGTCTTTGAGAATGAATTAAGAGACAGTATTCTCATCCAGTGAATCCAAATTTTAGACACTAATAATATAATAATAAGAAAAACAAATTTGAAAAGATTTTTATAACTATTAAGTAGATACACAAATCTTAGATAAAAATTTTAGAAATATTATATAGACAATCTTAAATAGTATACATTCGATAGAATTTATTTTATCGACTTTGAAAAGTTATTTAATTCTTGAAGCGGAAAAATGTATTGTATTCTTGTTCCTCCTCGTAAACTTGCTTCAATACTCCCAAATATATTTTCTGTTGGAACGTGACAAACATCAATCATTTTGTGCAGGAAAAACGTATGAGGGACATACGCCCGAAGAATGGAGAAATTTTATCAGAAAATCATCATATTCATAGTCAAAGGACTGGACTAATCCAAGCCATAGTTTATTTTCATACATACAACCCACAAAAGAGCCTGTTTCAATTTCGCATTGAGAGAGAGTATTATGTTTTTGAACCGAAGCAGAAACTCTAATGAGCTCTCTTATTTCGACTGACTGTGCACTCTGAGAGAGTGGATAACCTTCAATGAATTCTTGGAAATTGGGACGAAGCGATGTAATTGTTGAGTACTTTTGATAGAAGTAATAGGTTCACTCAGACATTTTTGCAAAGAAAGCTCAACATCTACAACTTCGTAGAAGCCTTTATCTGTTTTTGTCCCGGCTTCAATCCAGCTGTAAAACAAATTCATAAATTTAGGTTGCGTGAAATAATCAAATATCAAATATTTTGTATATATGTATTCAAGTGCTGATGCTAATATTTAAAAACAGAAAACTACGAATTTGGCATTAAGAAACAAATGTCCTGAATGGAGTGTCTATTGTTTTATTAACTGTTTTAATAGGGCTTTCATCAAATAAAGGTAAAACATTGTTGCTGAGCAAATCTTTATTGAATTGCCTGTCTTGAATGACAAATTCTTCCAATGGTGGTGGATTCGTGGAATCACTACTGCTTCGCTCCATAGATTCGTTAAGATTTGTCAGCCAGACTCTGTACTGAACGGATGCATTTCCTGAGCTCTCTGATTTTGCATCTACTTTTATATATTGCTGAGAATTTTACTTTTGGATACTTTTGAACTTTATATACTTGCGTTTAAATTTACTTTGTTATAGTTAAGTAATTGAATATTAGTGGTTTTTAGCGATTTATAAGTTTTTATAGCGTGCTGGCTTAATTTAATTTATACCTGTGATGGTTTAAACTAATTTTTTGCGCGATGCCATCGCAGAAAGCGTCGTGTGTTAGGTGTAGGGTTAACCGGTGGTATTCGGAATTTAAGGATTATAACGGCGGTCCAATGGCGATTACCGATAGATCAGTTTGTTTCTTTTGCGAGTTTATGGAGGAATTAGTTGGTATAAAACGCAGTGTACGTGAGGTAGCGGATAGACTTGCAACGCTTGATGAGGGCAGGGTTAGGGCTATGGTTGATGGAAGCCGAACCAATACTAACGTTGAAGACGTTAGTAATTTGAAGGGTGAGGTGCGTAACTTAGTTTCTAGTTTAGGTAGCTTGTCAGGAAGGTTAGATAGAGTTGAGGAAGAGGTTAAGGTTAGTCCGAGAGTAGTAGATAGCGAGGGATTCAGAGAGGTTAACCCATCAAATCTTCGCATCGCGGAAAACGACGCTTCGTTCATTCCATAGATCTTCGCATCGCTGTAAGAGACGCGTAACGTCATTAACACGTAATTCACAAATTATGCCATAATTGGTTAATTTTGAATATGTAGGCATGTCTTCCACCATTTCTGACCAATTGTAAGTAAGAATTAATCAGCTGAAACGAGTAGAATCCAAGAAAACTGACTCCCAATTGGTTTAGGGTCATGAAATCCATAGAGTATAATAAAAATGGCCGCTAATTGGTTCAGGGTCACACGGTCTGTTTTGCCTTTTTTTTTTTTTCACTACAGATTTGTTTGTGGGTACTTTTTATTTATTTCTTGTATTACTTGTGTTACCTTATTTCTATACAATAATGTCTTGAAGTGAAAGTGATACTGACATCGTGTGTAATGATTCAAGTGTATTGGGGTGTAGGTATCAATACTTTAGGATAGGCCAATAGCAATAGCGCTTTCAAAAATCATTACTTTATATTTATTGAGACAGTGAAACTCATTTTCTTTTCAGATATGCAAGTTACCCATAAAATTTTAAGCTAAATAAGTAAAGAAAACTAATTTTGATGGGAGACTTGTCTTGCTAAGAGGCCTCCAAGACTAAACTTCTCTACTTTTTTTTTTTTTCCAATGTCAGACCATTACTTTGGTCTTATATAATTATTTTAGGAAAATTTAATAAACATAATATTAAAGTACATTTCTTTCTCATTAAAATGATGCATAATAATATATATCTAGCAAGAACAATCCGATCATTGCAAAAAAAAAAACTGGAAAGGTATGCAATTCCAGGAATTTCCAGGAACATTTATGCATCATTTGCATAACTTGTGATGGATTAAGGGTGGAGCTAGGCCGCGTACATTAGGTGATAGGAATCCCCCCGTATCGAGGTTTCGAACCCTTTTGCCCATTTGGAAAGGGACGTGAATGAGGGGGAAACTATTTTAATTGGGGACTCTTTAGTGCGCCACATGGACAAAGAGTTCGTTAAACGGAATCCAACCAAGAGGAGGAGGGTCTGTCTCCCAGGGGCCAGGGTTGACAGAGTTAGAGACGAAGTGGATAGGGTTGACGTTGCTTCCCGTCACTCAATGTTGGTGACGATGGTAGGAGGCAATGACTCGTATAGGCCCAATACGAGAGTGCCTGACCTTTTGGAGAGATATAGGGGTTTAATTAGGTCCCTGAAGGCGAGGTCAGATAGGTCTTTAGTTCTAGGTATTACCCCTAGGCACGGGTTGGGTCTTAGAATTACGTCAAAAACAATATTTTTGAATAACAAATTAGAAGAGATTTGTGCTGAGGAAAATGTACCCTTCATAAAGCTGTGGTCCGAATTCAGTGATCCTAGCCTTTTTATAAAAGATGGGGTGCATTTTAATGAAATAGGTAATGTTAGGCTAGGTAGGTTAATAGATGAAAATGTGTGAAAGCTGTATAGGTCGAAGCCTTCTTTAAACGTTGTGGGTCCGGGAAACGCGGGCCCGACATGATAAATAGTTTAAAACGTGGGCCTGTGGTAAAAAATAACTTAAATGACTTTTATTGCAACGCGCATAGTATTAGAAATAAATTAAATGAATTTAAGGCGGTAATTTATTCCGGCAACTATGATATAGTTGCTATCACTGAAACTTGGTTGAATACCGTGACTCGGGACTTGTTGGGGGAACTTGATATACCAGGTTTTAAACTCTTTACTAATGATAGGTTACATAGGTTTGGCGGAGGCGTTTTGCTGTACATTTGTAATTCCCTTAGGGCTATCGAGGTTAAGTTAGATTTTCCGGCAGCAATTAATGCGATATGTGTTGAAGTTAGGGCGCGTAGTATTAGTTTTAATTTTGTTGTTGTTTATAGACCTCCCGTTCAACCCCTCGATACAGATACTAGATTTTACTCACTTCTTGGTAATTTTATTGACAATCGGAATAGTATAATTGTCGGAGAATTTAACTGCCCTAATGTTAATTACGAGAATTTTACTGGTAATGAGGAGGGCTTGAGATTGGTTGAGTTTATGGATGACAACTTTTTACGACATAGTTACCGAACCAACGCGCGGTAGGTAATATTTTAGATTTGGTGATGACGAACGGTGAGAATATAGTCGAAGGTTTAGAAGTAGGCGAGAGTTTAGGATGTAGCGATCATCAAATTCTTAGGTTTAAGTTATTGATAGAAAACACTCAGGATAGTAATGTAATAGAAGTCCTGATTTTCGTAGGGCTAATTTTGATAGTTTTGCGGATAGGATGAGAGTAGTGGACTGGGATAACTTATTTATGGGTAATGACACAAATTTGCGTTGGGTGGCGTTTAAAGAAAGTTTTAGGAATAATGAAAGGGAGTTTATTCCTCGTAGGCCCAAGCGCATTGGAAATTGTGGTAGGCCGAAGTGGTGGACTAGGGAAATAGGCGAGTTCATAAACGAGCGTAATAGAGCGTATAAACTTAATAAGCGTAATGGCACGGCAGCTAACTTTAATAGATATATCGAGCTTAGATCAGGTTAAAAGATCAGTTAGGAATGCTAAGCGTAATTTAGAGATAGTTATAGCTGCGGATAGTAAACATAATCCAAAAATGTTTTTTGAATACGTAAATAATCGTAAGCCGGTAAAAGATAACATAGGCCCTCTAGTGGATGCTAATGGCGCTTTGGCTTCTGACCCTCAGGCGATGGCGGGTATTTTCAATAACTTTTTTGCAACAGTTTTTACCGTTGAAGAGGTAAATAATGTCCCCGATGTTGATGATATCGTTCCATTTAGTAGCGAGACTATTTTAGATGAAATAACTGTTTACGAGGCTGAGATTGCGCATTATATCGATAGTTCAAAAGCTAGCAAGGCTCCAGGCTCTGACGCTTTTTATCCTAGATATTTAAAAGATTTGAAAGACGTTATCGTAGGCCCCTTAACGAAGACTTTTAATCAGTCACTCGAAATGGGGAGTATTCCTGAAGACTTCAAATTAGCTAATGTCATGCCTATTTTTAAAAAAGGCGACTGCGCAGTAGCTAGCAATTATAGGTCCATTAGCTTAACATCAATTGTCGGTAAACTTTTGGAATCCGTAGTTAGGGATCGTATTATCGATCACTTAGAAAGTAGAGATTTGATTAATAGTAGTCAGCATGGGTTTCGACGCCATAGGTCTTGTTTAACTAATTTGTTAGAATTTTATAACGAAATAGCTGACGTTATTTATTTAGATTTTAAAAAGGCATTCGATCCAGTTCCGCATAGGAGACTAATTGCGAAGGTCAAAGCACACGGTATATGCGGTCATGTAGCTAACTGGTTAGAAGAATGGCTTCGTGCTAGGAGACAGAGGGTCGTAGTTAATGGTAGTGAATCAGGGTGGTTAGATGTAGGTAGCGGTGTCCCACAGGGTTCAGTGTTAGGCCCATTGCTATTCGTAATTTACATTAACGACATAGATGTAGGATTGACTAGTAACGTGTCAAAATTCGTGGACAATACTAAAATAGGTGGTAAGGTTGTTAACGAGGACGATAGAAATAGGATCCAAGATGATGTAGATAGGATTATGGAGTGGACAGCTAAGTGGCAGATGCAGTTTAACGTAGATAAATGTAAAGTTTTGCATATACGTTCTCGCAACAATAATTACGCGTACACGATGGATGATAGGGAGTTAGCGAGCGTTGACGAGGAAGTAGATTTAGGCATACGCGTATCTAAAGATTTAAAGGTTAGGAACCAGTGCCTGGAGTCTTGCGCAAAAGCTAATAGGATGTTAGGCTTCATAGCGTGTAATTTCGAATTTAAATCGAAGGATATTATATTGCCCCTTTACAAGTCCCTAGTCAGGCCTCATTTAGAATATGCCATTCAGTTTTGGTGCCCGTACTTGCGTGAGGATATTGATAGGTTAGAAAGGGTTCAGCGTCGTGCCACGAAACTTATCCGTCATTGTGCAATAAGCCTTATGAAGATAGGATTAAAGAGTTTGACCTGTATTCACTCGAAACTAGGAGATTAAGTGGGGAGCTTATTGAAGTTTTCAAAATCGTTAATAACATCGATAATGTAAATTTTGATAAATTGTTCACTTTCGATAATAGTAATACTCGCAATAACGGATTTAAGTTGCGTGGCAGACGCTTCATTACTAATATCGCTAAAAACTTCTTTACGTTTAAAGTAATTGATAAATGGAATAATCTTCCCGCGTCAGTCGTTCATTCTACCAGCGTTAATGTTTAAGAACCGTCTTGACAGACATTTTAAAAATATTAACGTTGTTTAAAATTTAAAAAAAGTTAACAACAGGAGCTCTGGTGGTGGTGCTCGAGGATGAGTCTGTTGACGAAGAATGCCAGCTTGTGACATGCCAGCATGTGATGCCAGCAATAAAAAAAAAAAAAAAAAAAAAATTAGACTAACACGAACGTAGATGTAGCTCGTAGCGTAAACTAACCCACTTTTTGTTTAACTTACCTACTTTTTTTTTTTTTCTTTTTGCATGTCTGTAACTCTCTTTCTTGCATGTTTGTAGTTTGCATGGTATGACAGTGAGTTAAGACTGTGTTTGCATGGTTTGTAAGCGTTCTTATTTTACTTCTTTTCATCTTTCACCCCTCTCCTATTTTCTCCGACTATTTTTCTGACTTGTCGGCAGTGGCCGGCGGATGATGATGGTGAGACTTTTTTCCTCTTTTTCTGAATGAATGTTAACCCACGAATGATAGGTGTTGCTCCTTACTTAACCCCTTATTCTCTTCTCTTCTCTTAACCCCCTACTCTTTCCTTTCTCTCGGGCTAGCCTTAGAGTGGATCTTAGGGTCTTTGTTAGCCTTAGCTTCTGTAGATCTGTATGTCTGGCTCAGGTATTGGCGCAGGTTCCGGCTCTCTGGATGAACATTGAACATGTTCTAATACAATTGGCTTCTTTTTAATTGTGACATAGCAATTGCTGCATAGTAATTGATTTTCTTCCAAAATTCCATAGCTTGCAGCTGCCATGGCAGAGTTTACTTTTTTGATGTTACAGAAAATTCTTCTTGAGTTTTTTCATAGGATCGCAACAAAATTTTGTGTTTTGAGGCATTTTAAGGGTTAGGTAAATTTACGTATACTAGAAAATTAGGTATATCCTGAAAATCTGGAAAGAAAGCAAAAAATTATTAAAATTTGGAGGATTTTTTTTTTGTCATTTTTTTTTCATAATAATCGTCGATACGCTGACTTTTTATTACTTATTATGGTGTACATACATCAAATAAACATTTTTTATTCCTGGTCTTTTTTTCGAAAAATGATATCTTCGCTGCCAAATTGCAAAAAAAAAAAAAAAAGACATTTTTTCCAAAAAATCATAATTTTATTTTTGTTACCCTAAAAAAATGATACATATTTAGAAACTACAGTTAATTTTACATATTTTATCGTCTCAGACTTGCTACACTACCACAATTAGGAGCTGAGATATTTACGTTTGAAAATTATTGGTTTTTTCATTTGACCAAAATTTGGTCAAGCCATAAAATTTGACCAACTTGACCAATTTTCAAAAAAATTCAGAAATTTGTAATTTGGACCTAAACCAACCCTCACACCAAGTTTCATGAATTTTGAAGAGGTGACCGTGTACTTCATTTGTCTATTTCTCATAGAATTACCCTGGTACAATTTTAATGAGTTAATTTTAATGCAGGGTGATTTTTGGAGTATTTTTTAGGGAAAAAAAGGGTGTGTTATACGCCAGGAAATACGGTAACTAAGGTTAACTGAATGCCCACTTAGGTCAACTGTACGCCCTTGATGACTGGTTAGGTTAAGTCATGATATTTTCATTAGTTAACAAAAATATCATGACTTAATCTAACCAATCATCAAGGGTGTACAGTTGACCTAACTGGGCATTCAATCAATATTAGTTATTTAATTGGTGATAATTATTGTTTTTTCTGCATTATTTGTTGATAATTCTTGATTTTTTCTGCTACTTTTACAGATCTGCAAAGTCGCGGAAGAATACAAAACACTTGTCTGCAATGTAAACAATAGTATTTTGTATTCCTCTGTGACTGCAGGGAAAATATTTAGATGGAGCCGTGAAACTGCATCTTTACTGTAGCCTCAAATTTAGGTACCTAAAATGAAAGATTGCTGCCTTATTTGTAGCCTCAATTTTAGGTACCTAAAACGAAAGATCGCCATCCTAGCTTTACACCAAGGCTAGTAGGATATTCAAGATGCCTTTGGGCTGTGACTGTAAGGTTTGTAAGAATGAAGGGTAGTTATAGCTACAGAAAAAGACCACTCCTGGGTTCAGACACAAAGCCATGTTTTTCTAAATAGGATTTTTCTCCACTTTGAGCATCTGAAATTTAGTAGTGACAGATTATTGCCTCTGTCAGCTTTGTGCTTTACAGGTTTACTCATACATGGTATTTTGCCAGATACAATGTTATTCGTTGTTTTGGTGCCAATACTAAAAGATAAAAAGGGTAAAATCAACAGTAAAGATAACTATATGCCAATAGCGATGGCCAGTATTATGTCTTAAGGTGTTTGAATATATACTTATTAATAGACTTGAATGTTACCTGTATACTAGTGATAATCAATTTGGTTTCAAAATGAAACACACTACTGTACTCATGTGTGTGTGTATGCCTTGAAGGAAATGGTCTGTAAATACCAAACTAGATGCTAATGCATTTTTGTGTTTCCTGGATGCCTCTAAAGCATTTGATCATGTTAATCATGACAAATTATTCATGAAACTTGTAAATCATAATGTACCTGGTTACTTGGTCCATATATTAATATTCTGGTATAATCACCAGATAATGATTGGAAGATCGGGTGGGGTTAATTCAGAGCCATTCTCTGTGACCAATGGTGTCAGGCAGGGAGGGATACTGTTTCCATTTTCTCATTGTTTCAGTTGTTCAGAGACACTAGCACCAGAACTCCACATACTATCGCCCTACTTATTCATTGTTTATATGGGTAATATATCTGTTGTGCTGAACACCTGTAAAATAGGCTGCTATATTGGTACAATGATTGTTAATCATCTGATGTATGGAGATGACCTAGTTCTTATTTCTCCATCTGTAAAAGAGCTCAGCACACTTTTGAAGGTGTGTGAAAGGTATGGGAAGGATACATAAAATATAATCCTGATAAAAGTCATGTTATGATTTTGAGGACCAAGGCCTACAAGTATATAAAATTTCCTGAATTTCAATTGAATGGTATGGTGCTGTCAGAAGTAAGCCAGACTAAGTATCTTGGCAACATACTAATGGATAGTTTTTCAGATGACTGTGATACAGGAATAGGTACTTGTAGGTTATCTCCCCTCCATCAATTTTGACAGAATATTTTTGTTAAAACTAACAAAAATATCATGACTTAACCTAACCAATTATCAAGGCATACAGTTGATCTATTAGTAAATAGTAAATACTATTCCAGAAACAAACAATGTTATAATTAATAATAGATCAACTGTATGCCCTTGATAATTGGTTAGGTTAAGTCACGATATTTTCATTAGTTTTAATGAAAATATTCTGTCAAAATTGGTGGCGGGTAGATAACCTACAAGTACACAGGAATACCTCGAAATTCATCGTTAATTCATTCTGGAATAACATGATGAAATACGAGATGACAAAATTTGAGGTAGATTATAACATGTTTAAATGAGAAAACATTTTACTGTATTATGTTATTAAACAGATTAATTAATCAAATTCTACTAATTTTTTGGCAAAATATAATGTATATTGCATTGGTAAACAGTTGAATTTCGTCAATTTCGATTGTTTTTTTCCACATTTTTTAAAAATCAATGGATTGAAACTATAGGTAGTAAAAGATTGACAATGAATCTGTGAAATGACAAATTTTGAGGTATTCTTGTTTTCTAAGGCAATGTAGACAATTATATGCTGAGGAAAATACTTTAGTTAGAAAATTTTGGATCACTTTAACATATTGCTTCCCAAAGCATTTGGGAAGCAATATGTTAAAGCGATTCCTCCTGGGAAGCAATATGTTAAAGTGATTAACACTGGGAAGCAATATGTTAAAAAGAGAAAGGTTGGTTGGTTAGAAAGAGGTTGGTAATCTAGGAGATAACCTACCAACCATAAACAAAGCTATAAATGCCCTAACTGGGCATTCTTTATATATTTAATGTAGGTTAACTGAATGCCTGGTTAAGTCAACTATATGCCCTTGATGATTGGTTAGGTTAAGTTGTGATACTTTCATTAGTTTTAACGAAAATATCACAACTTAACCTAACCAATCATCAAGGGTGTACAGTTGACCTAACTTAGGGTTACCATATTTGAACTTTCAAAAAAAGGACACTCCGTATCAGTATCTACCAACTCATGTTGTATTAATGTGTTATATATACTATGCGCTACATGTCGTCGATATTGAGTATTTATAAATAAAAGAAGTGTTATGGCCTCAAAAATCAATGTTATAAATATTCAAATTTCCCGGACATGTCCGGGAAAAACCGGACGTATGGTAACCCTAACCTAACTGGGCATTCAGTTAACCTACATTAAATATATAAAGACAATGAAAGGATGCAAAAAGGAGCTACTCAACTCATACTTGTGGCAAATGATGTGGCGTGACTGATTCTTCCAAAATCCACTTTTTACTTTGTGTGACTGTATAGCGCAATAATTCTAATAAATTTACCTTCACTCTAATATTTTAACATGTTATGATTTACTTTTTATGCCTTTACTTTATTAAGGCAAACATTTTTTATCATACTCCTTATCCTAAATATTGGGAAGCAATATGTTAAAGTGATATACACTGGGAAGCAATATGTTAGAGAGAGGTTCCTGGGAAGCAATATGTTAAAGTGATTCAAAATTTCATACGTGTACATTAGATGTTAAGTTTATTTTGTTCAAAACTTTTTGTACTCCGATGTATACAGCTCATTTGTGGTGGAACTACAGGATATACAATGTGAGGAAATTATATGTTGCACATAATAATATTTTTAGGAGTTTATTAAGGACTCCAAGATTTGTAAATGGTGCTCCTTCTAGTGTCAGTATGCTGTTTGTAGTCAATAAGGTGCCTAACTGTGCCAGTGTCATTTGCAATTTTGTATTTAGATTTATAACTCGTCTTGGTGAGTCAGTCAGTCAAGATAATAGAAGCCATGGTTAGTGGACTGGTCTCCGATATATTTTATAAATCTCAAATCTGGAAGCATTAGCGTAGGCAGCTGTATGTTCATTATACACAGTAATTCACTAGCCTACTTAGTCAATGCTCCAGACAACTATCTCTTAATCTTCTATGGACCTCTTGTATAATGTTTGATAGGGTGCATCAGCCTATAAGGGGTGAAATTTTGAACTTTGGATATTGATTCGGCCCTATGATATTATGGTTACAATCCCCAACAAACCTTCAGTGTCCACGTTTCAAGCTGTTCTGACAATATTTAGTGGGTCCACCTCGAAGATGAAAATTTGACAATTGTGGAATTTTAATGTTTGACTAGAAAATCTTGTGTGTAAGCATTGTAGATTTTGTTTGAAAAAAAAATTGTAAATATAGTTAGTTTTAGGCAAGTTTTAGCCTCAATTCATGAAATTATCTGTCTTTTTAGACTTTTTTTTGTATTATTCTGAGAATCATGAAGTGAGTTACCAGGATGTGGGATGAGGACCCAACTTGCCAAGCATCTCACCGACCACCTCCGCATATTAAAAATGGTATTTCATGATAAAATACTTGTAAAAATTGATTTATTGCTTATTGATATCTTAATTATTCTTCTTTGTCCTTTTTTCTTCTAAAACAGATGATAAAGAAGCTTGTCTCTTTCTCAGATTAGGAGTGGCTTTTCTGTTAGCTTCTACAACTTGGAGAACATTTTGAAGATGTTGTTCAGTCCTTGCAGCCTCATAAAAGTCACTGCATAGTTTTACTGCCCTCTCAGAGCCATCATTTATGACATTTATAGCCAAAAGTTTTTCTTTAGAAGATATAAATGATGCTGTTGTTTTCCATTCAACAATCTCAACCATTAAAAAATCATAGTCTAACTGTAGTGAAGAGAATATGAACCATGAGTTTTTGTCAACCAAGTCAGCTAGTGTGGTTTCCGATCGTAGATTGGTAGGGAAATTAGGCTTTCCAAAACTAGATCCATGTCTACCTTCTGGAACCACTGTCTCAATCTTGTGTGGTTTATAGGAAAGTAGATGGTTTGTTATAGCACGAAGTTCATTTTTTGGAACCAAATCGCTGAATAATACAAGAGGAATCATCTCTGATGAAAGGTACCATAGATGATGTTTCAAAGATGTTAGAGCACTTTTTGCTATTTGCTTGTTTACTTCCTCGTATCTAAGAAGCTTTTTGTAAAGCTGCAAATCGTGCCATGGTGCATCAAAAACTGAAGAGCAGGTCATCCACCATGGGTAGTAAATCAGTGAAATTAAGGTTGCAAAGTCTCTTAGTTTCAGAATTTGTTGCTTGTTTGTGATTGTTACTGAAGGTAGTTTCGAGATATTATCTTCTAGTAATGCAATTTTTAGAGCATATATTGCTTTACTCATCCATCTGGCTCTATGTATAGCACCAGGTCGCTGAAGGGTTATATCCTTATCACTAGGTCCTGCATTAAGTATAACACAACTAAGTCAGAAAATTGTTTGTAGTCATATCGTGTATGTTGCTTTTCTATATTACTTATTTGAATTGCATAATCAGTCCATTCCTGAAGAACCTCCTGGACAGCTTTGGAGTACTGATTGAAGTCAATTTTTTTCAATTTTTCATCCTTGGAAATCCACTGAAACTTTTCTCAAAATCTGTTAAAGACATTAATTTCTGGTCCACTCGAAGTTTCTACTTTCATGTCCTGAAACACATGACTCATAATAACTTCCACCAACATGATGCCTGCATGCAGACCATAATAAAGGCCGTCCAATCTCTTGTTGGGTAGTTATGCATGCAGCGCTCACATGTCCCGTGTTGGTTGCTGTAGTGTCGAAAGCCAAGTTCACTATTGAATCGGAGCAGTTCCACAATTTCGGTAGCTTCATAACTTCTTCAGTCAAGTTTTTCCCAGATTGGCCACTGCCACCAGCACTAGGATGATATGATGGAATACCAAGTAGTTTGAGACCATTGAATTTCCAACTGATACGGCTAATCGTTCTTCTGTAACATATTTATCCTGCAGAGTAGAAATTATTTTCAAATCCCAATGAAGAGAGGCCAATTTAGGAGGATTCCAGGATTTTTTAATGGAACTTGAAATTTTTTGGGCTACTTCGCGTCTTGCTCTATCAGCTGTAGCATATGAAGTTGCCACTGCCTTAGTGTTACCACCACATTCTTCAACAAAAGCTTTTGTGAAAGCAGCCTGTTGTGCCGGAGTCATTTTCATTCTTGATGCCAAAGAAACAAGTTTCGGTCTTTTCAGAATGTCATGAGGAATGATAGCTTGAGTACCTAAACAGACTGTTGACTGTGTGGATTTTCCATCTTTTTCAGCTCCATCATTAGCTTCTGACTCACTCTCAATGGTAGTTGTATCGCTTGTGCTACTGCTTTCTAATTCAACATAACTGCAAGAAGCTTCAGTGTCTCTCAATTCCTTTTCTTTTCTCGCATTTTCTTCACATTTTTGAAAATTAATGCGCTTCATTTTGGATGCTAAAGTTTGATCATGAGCTCCAAAAGAAGCAATTATATCCCCTTGCATAGATTGAAGAAATTGTATATCTTCTGGATTGCTCATAATTTTTTTGGCATTTTTAATCCACAGTGGAAAAGTCATTTTAAGTTGCATTTCCATATCTTCTAGTCTTGTCTTTGTACTTTGTAGCTCTCTTCTTTTCAATGGAATTTCTCTCAGTTTCGCATTCTTTTCTGACAATGAAATTATTTCCTCACATGCTTTTTTCTCAGTAATCATTGGTATGTTGGCTTTACTGTAGAATGGTTGAATTTCTGTTAAAACAATTTTAGCTATATCTCGCTTAGTTCTTCTCTCTTTTAGACCCTGTTGCTGGTGAAATAGGAAACATCTAAGAACTTGTTCACTTGTTGGCAAGCGACATCCTACAATCTTTGCATCATTATTTGTGATGCCAGGACCTAATCCAAATATACAGGTTTTTTTTCGTGTTTTTACATCAACTTTATCTGCACCACTTGAACAAGTTTTACCACTAGAAGTGGCTTCACTGGCTTTACCACTATTATCCATTATATCATATATCAACTATTATCACCAACATATATCAAAAATTGACCTGTAATAGAAACATAGATTAATATTAAAGTAGTCTACATGCCTGAAAATAAGAAAAAAATAGCTATAGGTATTTCATGATGGCAAATGATGTTTATTAATAGTAGCTATGGCTTAAACACAAGCAAACTAAACATATTAGGCCTATAGTACCTTAAGGATCATTCAATTCAATAAAATAAAGGTATATGTGAAAAAAATAATTTAAGGCAATTTATCCCAAAAATTGTCATTTTTGTAAAAGTTTAGGAGCTAGGTGGACCCAGTAGATATTAATCAATTGACCTGAAATTTTGCATGTGAATTTTTTTTAGGGAATGTAACCATAATAACGTAGGGCCAAATCAGTTTTTGAAAATTGCCATTTTTGATACACCCTAAATTGTATATATATATTTGGAATCAGCATGATCTGTAGATTCCAAAAATACCATCTATTTTGGTGTAGGTTGAAAAAAAAAAATACATTGAAATGATTTATAAAGGTCATATTTTGACCTCTTGGATACTGAATTTCAGAAAAAGTTGTAAATGTCAAAAATGTTGCCCCATCATTGTTCTATTATTATAAGCTTAGAAAAGTTTGTGTATGGACCATTTTAAATGATAAAACTCAATTTGAGTAATGCCAATTTTCTTGTTTTCCAATCCATCTACTAAAATTGTTCCACAATTCTTGACCTGAAGCCTATAGCTTTTTTTTTAAATAGAGAATTCATTTTGAGACTGCTTGAATAGCTACATGCTACCTGTGTATTAGGATTTAGTTTTATAGTAATATATAGTTTAACCACTTAACAAACTTATTTATTTCCAAGAAAGTGGACAATATATATCTATTTTTTTTAATAGAATATTTTATTCTTTATATTGTGCTAAAGAGGAAAATAATAGACATTTTATTATTTTTTTTATTTTTAAGAAGTTATAAAAAATTACATGTCCTTTGAAAAATTTGCCCGAGTTTATACGTTCATTTTTTAAAACAAAAAATACATGTTTTTTTGAATAAAAATAATAATAAATGTTAAGCAAATTCCTTTCAAAACAACTCTGAACTAAATAAAAACTATGTAAAAGAAAATTGGCATATTACTTTTAAGAGA
This sequence comes from Bathynomus jamesi, assembly GCA_023014485.1. Classification (NCBI taxonomy): domain Eukaryota; kingdom Metazoa; phylum Arthropoda; class Malacostraca; order Isopoda; family Cirolanidae; genus Bathynomus; species Bathynomus jamesi. The sequence continues at coordinate 200,415 of JAJOZX010002298.1, forward strand.
AATCATACTTCGAGTGATAAGCACGGAGAAACGCATAGGCCTACATCGCAATCTCTGCAGTAATATCTTGACTCACGGCAAATTTTTTTTCCCCTTTCGTTTTTCTTTCGTGTACAAACTGCACATATCCTTGTTGGGTTCGTTTTTTTCTCAGTTGCTGGAATAATATCTGGAAAGTGGCACCCTGACATTCGAAGTGGTGTGGCATTGGTGCTTGGTCGACCCTTGAAGCTACGAAAGATACTCTGTATTTTGCAACCATCATGTCGATCAGCTCCATTCTGTAGTCTAATGGTTTCTTGTTTTGTCCCGTTTGTTTGAAAAGAATGAAAGAATTCCATACAGCTAATTCTAAAAGATGAAAAAAAACTTCCGGTAATACTTCTTTCCCCGTTTCCTCATGATTGGGTAGCTTGAAAGTGTTTGATCAACCCGATCAACTCCTCCCATGGTGTTGTTGTAATCCTTCACAATCTGAGGCACACGGACAACATCTCGCCTTCTTACACATTCTGTCATTTCTGAAGAATGAACAGTTGATAGAAGAGTGACATCCCTTTTGTCTTTCATTTCATAGCCAAAACTTTCGACACCTAAATGCAATACTTTCCCCCTTTTTCAGTTTTTTGTTTTTTATTTGCGCAGGTATCCCTTTCCTTGTTTGTTTTACAGTCCCGTAAGTGTCTGTACGATGTTCAACCAATAAGTTAGCCAGCTCCGGTGAAGTATAAAAGTTGTCTGTAGTCAGGCAATGACCTTTCCCCAATAATGGCTCCATCAATGACATCACAATTTGGATAGATACTGGAAGATCTTTATAAACCTGACTCACTTGAGTACCTTTTCCAGTGTATATGATTGTTGACCAAACATAGCCTGACTTTGATTCGCAAAGCATGTATAATTTTATGCCAAAGCGAGCTCTCTTCAGAGGCATATACTGCACCCACCCAAGATATCCTTTATACATCATAAGGCTCTCATCAATTGTCACATCACGATCTAGGTTGTATAGAGAATTGAATTTGTCACTAAGGTATTTGTAAACTGGATAAATTTTGTTCAGTTTCTGGTATGGGTGGGTATTTGGGTCATAATCTTCATTATTTGCAAAATGTAAATTACTTTTCAAAAGCTGAAATCTTTTGAGAGTCATGCACTGTCTAAAAAATGGTGTATCCATGATAGGCTTTTTTGTCCAATAAAGCCAATAGTTAGGCTTTGGAATTAGGCCTTGCAGCATTGTTATTGCTAAAAACACACTTATCTCATTACTGTCTGTAGCTCTCCAAGCACTGTTGCGTTGCATACCGATTCGTTTCAGTTACAATAATATTGATGAGTTCATCAGTAAAATATAAATTGAAAAAATCTAATGGATTACCTTCAACGGGAACATTCATATTTGCATTACTCTTTGTGAAGTCAAATCTTGGAGGAGCTACCGTAGGCTGAGTCTCTTCAAACCACGATTGACGAAATTGCTCAAATGTTTCATCTGATTCATCCTCCAAAAAGTCTTCTGAGCAAGAGGAATCACTGTTATCATCTTCGGAAGAGCTCAGATGTATATCTTCAACATTTCCTAACAAACTTTCTTCTTCACTATCAGAATCCATCTTTATATGACTAAAATTACCATATGTAAAAAATGATTTGGACAGACATACAATGCCCCTCGGGTGACTGTTGCGCACTGAGAAAGTACTGTATACAGGGTGGGGCATGGGAACCAAGTGTTTTTGGAATAATCAGGAAAATGATATTTATTTTTGTAAAGAAAATATATTGGTAGAACAACATTCGTAAGAACATAGCATTTCATGTCATACCAATCATGTACCGAAAATTATATCTGGCATATGATGTCCTTGGCCGTCGACGCATTGTTGAAGGCGTTTACGAAAATTGGCCTCCACTCTTCCCAGCAGGTCTCTGTTGATTTGGATGATTTGTTGACGGATCGCTTCCTTCAATGCATCTAATGTACGGGGCTTGTCCTCGTAGACACGTGACTTGAGGTACCCCCATAGAAAGAAGTCACATGTGGACAAGTCAGGGGACCGAGGGGGCCATGCAATGTCACCAAATCTCGAAATGAGATGGTTGGGAAACAGGGGGCGAAGAACAGCCATTGACGCTCTGGCGGTGTGTGGCGTGGCCCCATCTTGCTGAAACCACAAATGTCGACGAGCAATACGCCTTCTTCGTAACTCAGGGATGAAAAAGGTGTTCACCATCTCAATGTAACGCCCAGATGTTATGGTAACGGTAACCCCATTTTGTTCGAAGAAATAGGGACCGATGACGCCAAACTTTCCCACCGCGCACCAAACTGTAACCTTAGGGCTATGCAGCGGTTTTTCATGGAGTTGTCGCGGATTTTCAGCAGCCCAATACCGACAGTTTTGATTGTTGACGGCCCCATTAAGGTGGAAATGGGCTTCATCACTCATTACCACCATCATGTTTTCATTCTGCTCATAAAGTGCAAGCATTTCCTGTGCAAAATTCAGTCGTTGGGGGCAATCGTTTACATTCAATTCCTGCACCATCGCTAACTTGTATGGGTGAAAATGTAATTCTTCATGCAAAATCCGTCTAACAGTACGATTGCTGATTCCGAGTGCAGCTGAATGTCTCTGAGCAGAGCGGCCTGGGCTTTGCAACATCGCTTGTCTGACCCTTTCAACGTTCTGTGGAGTACGCACAGTGCGTTGCGGCCCCTTCGGTTTTGTTTTCATTATTGAGCCTCCTGTTCGAAGATTGTTAACCCAACGTAAGATTGTGTCACGAGCGGGAACAGAGTCATTTCGATGAATGTTGAATCTGCGGCGAAACGCACGCTGAACTGCTGTCACTGACTCGCCACTCCTAACAAAATGATCATACGCGAACATGCGGTGTTCTAACGTCCACTGCTCCATGATGGCACCTGAAAGATAAAGGTGAGTGTTAGTTAAAGTTAAATGCTATGAACCCAGGAATGGAATGCTACCTACCGCACGCCCCTCCCATTCCTAATGGCCGATTACTAGCTATTCAAAAAACACTTGATTCCCGTGCCCCACCCTATATAAACATAATTATGTGTGTTATAAGTCAAAAGCCAGGCTTCAAACCACGCCCAGAGGCGTGGCTTTCGAGAAGTACAGCCAATTAGAGTAAATGCACGAGATATCTCGTTCAAATTTTAAACATACTTCAAATTTTTCATGCGCCCGAGTAAATTTGGGTAAATTATTTTAGAGTGAGTCTTTGATGCCCGAATATATTCGGGCAAATTTGTTAAGTGGTTAATGTTGTATAAGAATAACAAATAACAATTAGTAATATAAGATTTGGCCTGTTTATATATGTATGGTAACTTTGTAGACAAGATACATGAATAATGCAGATTCTACATATATTACAACATGCCTCCAATATCTGTACCTATTAATTTGTGTCTTTTTCTTTTGCAGTGAGCATGACATGTACCATATATAACTTTTGAAAATGCCTCAGAATATGAAATTTTGTTGTGATGCCGTGAAAAAAGACAAGAAAAGAATTTTCACTTGCCTAAGGTGTGTTAATGCTGCTTTAATTTATAAAAGCCATGGAATATTGAATGAAAATCAAATGCTCTGCTCCAATTGTTTCAAGTTAGTATCAAAGAAACCAGCTGTTCTTCAAGAAATAGAAAAACAAGATATGTCTGCAGAAACCAGAGATAATTCCAGTGACTCTTCAACCGCAAGCATCTCTAATCCAAAAGAAATTGCTGGCATCAAGCATGATAATATATCTCTTACTATGTATAAGGATGTACTTCAAGACAATATACTCCCTTACTTGGATGAAAGTCCATTAAAAACATGTAAGTGCAACCTTAACCCTTCGGATGCGCAATTCCTGACCGTGTACTTTCCACCTGTGCGCAAAAAAATCAGGAAATTTACCCATTTGTTAACGTAAAATAAATCAAGTCAAGCACCATTTTGTTAAATTATTTTTGTTTCCCTTAATAAATAAAGATTTTCTCTTACAAACTAAACATTTTCTCTTACAAAATAAACAGAATTTAGTGGGTAACTTGGGAATATGGTTGAGTAGAATTTTATGAAAATTTACACGTTTTCAAGCGTTTATGTTCAGTCTTGCATGAGAAATTGGGGGAATGAAACGTGCAAATGATCCACTAGGACATTCTGGAGCGATTGTAAAGACACTTTTAGCTAAATATTTGAATAAAGGCCACATTCTGTATACTGACAACTGGTATACGAGCCCATTACTATGCAAATATCTGCATGTAAATAAAACAGGATCTTGTGGAACTGTAAAGGTAAATAGAAAAAACATGCCCAAGTTTCACCCAAGTAAAAAAGGAGAGTGCCATCTGATGGAATCAAAACCTTTATTAGCACTAAAATGGACTGATAAAAGAGATGTGCATATGCTAACAACAATTCACAGTGGAAGCATGATTGACTCAGGAAAGGTTGATCGTCGAACAAACGAAATAAAATTCAAACCAGATGCTGTTGTGGACTATAACAAAAATATGCATCTGGTGGACAAATCTGATATGCAAATTAGCAGCGTAGAATGCGTTAGGAAAACTGTGAAGTGGTATAAGAAGGTATTCTTTCATCTTTTGGATATTTCTCTTTACAATTCCTTTGTACTCTACAAAAAAACTACGAAAAAGCAGATTTCAATGAGAGAATTCAATCTTACATTAGTCTCTCAACTACTCACGAAGTATGCTCAAATAACATCCCCACATCCTGGAAGACAAAGTGTGAGACCAAATGCTCCTGACAGACTTCTCTCAGCTAATTACATTGAAAAGCATCACCTGGAACAAGTTCCACCAACACCATCTCGACCTGTAGGTCAACGACAATGTCATGTATGCTCACATACAACACAAAGAGAAAAACATGTTAGAAAAGTTTCTACTTGGTGTCCGGAATGCAAAGTTGCATTGTGCCTTGAGTGCTTTGTTCTCTACCACACCTGTGCCAACTACTAAATACTAAATTCAGTAAAAGTGTAAAACAATGTTGTAAATAAGTATAATGGAAAGTGTAGATTTATCAAAATAATATTTATTTCATGAACAATTATTTTATAAGGAGTTATTTTTGAAAAGGAATAAAAAATTATTTTTCAAGAGGACAAATAAAATGTATATTCTTCAAAACTCAAATGTAAGTATAATACTTGCTCGTTTGTGTACATGTGCGCATATGCATACATGCATGTGTGTGTGTGTGTGTGTGTGTGTGTGTGTGTGTGTGTGTTGCGGATGGTTTATGAATATATCTGAGTCATAGATTCTTCAAAACTCAAATGTAAGCATAATACTTGCTTGTTTATGTGTACATGTGTGCATATGTGTACATGCATGCATGTGTGTGTGTGTGTATGTTTGTTGCGGATGGTTTATGAATATATCTGAGTCATCAATAGCATTAAAATGCAAAATCATTTATTTTTATTGGGATTTTGTGCGAAAACATAAAAAAAATAACGCGATCATCATATGATGCTGGGAGCATTCTTCCGACAAACTTCCTGAGCATCATATGAGGATGGGAGCAGCGTAAGTGTTAAGCAGATAAGATATAGGTAGATACCATACTTCTAAATAGTAGGTAGAACTCTATAGGCTGTTATATTATAAGCATATCGGATGTATATACATTTTTTTTTTAAGTTCGGGAAGAACCGATTCGCCTCTATTTAAAAGGGCATATCTCAGCGGAAAAACAAAGAAAAAGTGAGAGGAAAGACAGAGGAAAAAGAAAGGGTGGAGGGGACAGTCGAAGTGGAAAAAGACCAAGGATGACAAGGACTGCAGGGTCGAGCCCCATCATCCTTGGGTGCTAGGGCCGGGAGGGCGCACGTGAAACCTCCAGGAACAAGCACGTACAAACGAGCACAAAGAGCACTCAAGAGCACGAGCTTAGAACCCCCTTGCGGGGGGATGTATATACATGTAGCTGCCTTATATGTATATATATATATATATATATATATATATATATATATATATATATATATATTAAATATCTTTAAAAACAATTCAACATTATATAATATATGTATATGTACAGTTTGTAATTGTATATAGGTAATGTCCATAGTAACTTGAGTTTTTGTTTAGCCTGATTGACATCTCATCAAAAACAAAGAAAAGGAACTTCAAAACTGAACAAGACAACAGACAAAATCAAGAGTAGTTTGGAGTGTGCATATGGTATTGAACTACCAGAAGCTGGCACATCAAAGAAACAGCACCATTTTGAAGAGGAACATCATGCTCTACAGAAGTGAGTACCTACTGTATTTGTTTAGATCAGTATTTAGTGTCACTTATTCTTACTTAAAACATTCCTTTATATTGTTCAATTGTTGTCTAAAAGTTTAAAACAGTAAAACAGTAGTACCAGTACCTATAATATATTAATTCAATAGGTATCTCAGAATATATAACTACCTAGGTACTGTAGGTATACAGACATCCAATTTTATTAATGGGTTCCATTTCAACTGTGTATATATAATACAATCATATTATATTTTCTTAATTCTTTGGTGTGCTTTTTCAGGCATGAATGTCTCATGAGGGAGCTCAAGGATAGATACAATAAAACAAACAACTATAAGCTAAAACTGCAAATTCTGACACTGTCACCATTCACAATGAGAAAACTTCAACATTCTTTGAAATATCTACCCACATGGTAAAGAAAAGCCCCCATCTTAAGAAGCAATATGGAATACTTGCTGAAATACCAACAATGAGTAAGGGTAAATTAATTTCAAATGAGACAAAGGAGATTGTGAAAAATTTCTATGAGTCTGATGAATGTAGTTGCCAATGTCCAGGAATTAAAGATTGCAAAGTCATTAGGAATGATGGAGAAAAAATGAAAATGTTAGCGTTTATTGCTTTGCAATTTGATGGAATTCTATGAAGAATTCACCAAAGATTCAAATAATCCCAAAATTGGGTTTAGCAGTTTTGCAAGTCTGCATCCTCTGTGTTGTGTCCTTGCTGGTAGTAGTGGTATGCATTCAGTTTGTGTATGTACTTATCATCAAAATCCTAAATTGCAGGTAGGAACTTTGGGAATGAAGGGCTGGACTACAAGAAACATTTGGGGCTTTCAGAGTGTGATATCAGCAATGAGGCATGTATGATGCATATATATCAAGATTGCCCATGGCAGCAGGGTGTGAAGGCTTTCCTAGAAGGATTAGATGTAATAGAGAATTGGCTTGACTCAGAGATTCGCTATAAACAGTGGGTCACAGTAGACTGTTGCACTATCACAGAAACAGTTGAAAACATCAATGATTTTATAGATTCATTGAGTAATAGGATTGCTGGACCTAAAGGCGTCATTTCATCAGTAAATGTCAAGCAGAGTATTTAAAAAAATCTTAAGGATAGTTTACCATTAGATGAATGTTGTTTGGTGGGGGATTTTGCAGAGAATTATTTGTTTATTGTTCAGGATGCTTGCTCAAGGTTTCCACTGGGAAAATTCACAGTGCACAGTACATACATTTGTTTTCTATTGGAAACATTGTGGAAATCTTCACCATGAGAATTATTGCCTTATTTCAGATTCCCTAAAACATAATACTGTCACTGTATTCTTTCCTCAAAGAGCTGATACCTACTCTGTACAAAACACCAATATCTAAAAAATTCATTATTTTTCTGATGGATGTGCAGCTCAGTATAAAAACAAATTTAATTTTTTAAATCTTTGCTATCACAGAGATGATTTTGGAGTTGATGCTGAGTGGAATTTTTTTGCTACATCACATGGCAAAAATGCATGTGATGGAATTGGAGGCACTGTAAAGAGAGCAACTGCTAAAGCAAATCTACAAAGACCTATGGGAAATCAAATTTTGACAGCTGAAGACATGTATCAATATTGCTCTAAAGAATTGAAGTCTTCAATCAATTTTATTTTTGTTTCATCATTACAAATTAAAGAGATTGAACTTAGCTTAGAGTCTTGATTGCATCTTGCAATCAAACCAATCATAGGAACTTTAAAATTGCACAGATTTTGTCCCATGTCTACAGATACAATAATGGTGTACCTTGTTTCCCAAGGTAAAGGAGAGCTCAGGAGGATTCAAGAAATTGGAAATGAAACTGTCAACACTTCTGAAGAGAACCCACCTGACAAAGTAAAAGTTGGATGCTATGTTGGATACATTTATGACAATGAACTCTGGTTTGGGCTTGTGGAGGAATATGATGCACAATATGAAGAAGATTCCTGTATCCATCAGGAATTGCTCCTGCTTACACCTTTCCAGTTAAAGATGACATTTGTCCTGTACCAGGAGAAAATATCCTGTGTGAAATTCAAGCTCGCTTATGAGGGGGAACATGGATCCAATACACTTTTCCTCCAGAACAGATGGAGCATTTCTCCCAACAAAAAGTACTGAACTGTAGAGTAGGCTAAGCTCAGTTTGTTAATAGGTACCATATACATAATTCGTGAAATATATATATATATATTTTTATTTTTTTAGTTCAGGAAGAACCGATTCGCCTCTATTTAAAGGGCATATCTCAGCGGAAAAACAAAGAAAAAGTGAGAGGAAAGACAGAGGAAAAAGAAAGGGTGGAGGGGAGGGACAGTCGAAGTGGAAAAAGACCAAGGATGACAAGGACTGCAGGGTCGAGCACCATCATCCTTGGGTGCTAGGGCCGGGAGGGCGCACGTGAAACCTCCAGGAACAAGCACGTACAAACGAGCACAAAGAGCACTCAAGAGCACGAGCTTAGAACCCCCTTGCGGGGTTGATGTGGATATGCTGCAGCGTACATGGCAACATTTGGATTATCGATTGGATGTTTTGCGAATCACTGATGGTGCACATATCGAATGTTTGTAACAACGTTACTTTAATATATATATATATATATATATATATATATATATATATATATATATATATATATATATATATATATATATTAAACACAGACCGTGCATGGAACAAGGAACTCTTCTGGGAAAATTAAATCCACTATAGTCCGAATAAGTAATGGTAAATGACAAATACCATAGTTTTTCTTTTTCATGATGCTAGCCCGACGTGGGCAACGGGTCTCTCGCAAAGAGGTCCCATAAATATAGCTTCCCTCACCAGCTATCTGCAAAGCAGACAGGATCCAGCTTTGGGACATGGATCTAGGGTCCCAAAGCTGGATCCTGTCTGCTTTGCAGATAGCTGGTGAGGGAAGCTATATTTATGGGATCTCTTTGCGAGAGACCCGTTGCCCACGTCGGGCTAACATCATGAAAAAGAAAAACTATGGTATTTGTCATTTACCATTACTTATTCGGACTATAGTGGATTTAATTTTCCCAGAAGAGTTCCTTGTTCCATGCACGGTCTGTGTTTAACATATAAGTTTCTCAGGGGACCATTCTGAGTTTGTGTATATATATATATATATATATTTTTTTTAATATTTTTTTTAAGTTCAGGAAGAACTGATTCGCCTCTATTTAAAAGGGCATATCTCGGTGGAAAAACACAGAAAAAGTGAGAGGAAAGACAGGGGAAAAAGAAAGGGTGGAGGGGACAGTCAAAGTGGAAAAGACCAAAGATGACAAGGACTGCAGGGTCGAGCCCCATCATCCTTGGGTGCTAGGGCCGGGAGGGCGCACGTGAAACCTCCAGGAACAAGCACATACAAACGAGCACAAAGAGCACTCAAGAGCACGAGCTTAGAACCCCCTTGCGGGGATATATATATATATATATATATATATATATATATATATATAATATATATATATATATATATATATAACACACTGGTATATATATATATATATATATATATATATTTTTTTTTTTTTTTTAAAGTTTGGGAAGAACCGATTCGCCTCTATTTAAAAGGGCATATCTCAGCGGAAAAACAAAGAAAAAGTGAGAGGAAAGACAGGAAAAAGAAAGGGTGGAGGGGACAGTCGAAGTGGAAAAAGACCAAGGACTGCAGGGTCGAGCCCCATCATCCTTGGGTGCTAGGGCCGGGAGGGCGCACATGAAACCTCCAGGAACAAGCACGTACAAACGAGCACAAAGAGCACTTAAGAGCACGAGCTTAGAACCCCCTTGCGGGGATATATATATATATATATTAGGGTAGGTTGATTTTGGAACTGTGATCTTGGACTAGTCTAGATAGAAAGGTATTAATGTATAAAAAATGTTGCACCAACTCATATTTGTGAAAATGATTGTATTTTTTGAGGATTGTTAATTATTTTTAAGTTGTAAAATTGCCAAATTTTACGCGTAAAATCGCGCGCACAGCATTTGCGCAATGTAAACAAACAAAATATCAGACCTTATTTCATCAAAATAATGAATTAAAATTCAGCTTTTTTAATAAAACGATGCTTGAAACTTATTGTAAATGCATTATAGATGTTTATTAGTGCATTATTTTGTATTTTTTAATGATATTTACCTATAAAATGTGTATTAAATTAAGTTATTTTATGATGCGTTCATTTAATTATGTTTATTTTCAGATATTTCATAAAAATGGGTAAAAAACGGAAGTCTGTAGTGTTAACTCGAAGTGATAGTGCCAAAAAATTCAGTGGCCAGCCTTCCCCTTTGGATAAAACAGAGTCTCCTACCCTCCACCAAGTTATTCAATACAGTTATTTCCTCCAAAACAGCCACCCGGACTTGAAAAACTATGATATTGCTAAAATGATAGCAAAGGATGTGATTGAGATCTGGCAGGCAGTGAACCCGCGGCTGCCTTGTATGAGGAATATTATGTAGTGAAATTGGTGGATAAAGTGTGCTTCAAGAAAGCAAGAGAGATAAACAGGAAATCTCTTTCTACAGTCCAGGAGCAGAATCTGGAGGAAAAGCTGGATAAACTTTTTGACATTTCTGCTTGCACCTGTAAGCTACCTGTTCGTCCCTGTGATGACAATGCTGTGAAGTGCAAGAAAGAAAATTGTCAAACACAGCACATAATCTGCACTTGTCAATTAGATTGATGTCTGTGGACCAGAGGTGCTTACCCTCCAGAACTACAGGATAAGCTTTACCAGGCTTTACCAGGCCATCAAGTTCATTGTGGAAGTGTACGCAGTCAGTTGGTCATGGAAGGTAGGGAGGTCCAAGATTGTCTATAATATACTGTATGCTATAAAAAAAAAAGTGTGGGGGACAACTGGAAGGTTGTGTCCCCCTCTTTGTAAAAAGTGTGGGGGGGACATGTCCCCTGCATCCCCCCCACAATCGATGCCCATGAGTATACCGTATACTCGGATGTGTTAAGGAGTGGGGATAAGAAAGGGTGTTCAGATAGAATTCAAGGGTTCTTAACCTTTTTAGGCTGCAATCCAGATTCTGGTCTTGGGACTAGCTTGGCGACCAATGCCTTCAAACATTTCACTTGCAGTAGATAATAAAATAAATAATAATAATGGTAAAATGATTAGGGATAACAAATAAATGATAAATGACAATTTAATGACCCAAGTTTGGGTCATGACCCAGAGGTTAAGAACCACTGAGATAGATAGAGAGAGAGGACTTTAGAATGGACAAGAATGAGCAGGAATAAAAAGCACAGTACAGGCAAGACCTATGCCACTGAAGATTAATTGAAGAATTTTCCTTTGACTTGACATTATTTCAAAATTTAGTAAACCTTATTCCAGTGTATGACTTTTTATTTTGTTTTATTCTCTGTGATGAACAAATATGAACATTTTTTATAGAGGGTAACTCATTTGCTTCACTAGAAATAAACTCCTGAAGACATGACTTTAAAGTTTGATTTTTGCTTGAGAATTTTAATCTTAAACTGACATTGGGTCCTAATGAGTTGCTATACCCTATTTAATTCAGGCCTAACTTTGATCAAACTTTCTAGATTTGAACAAAAACCTTAACATGAATTATTTACAATTTATTCTGGAGGTTCAAGACAATGAGAAACTTTAATCTTAAATTAAATGATGGCATTAATAAGGTTAGTTATGATAATGAGCGTAAAGGTGATTTATACAAAACACTGAAGTTCTAAATAACTTTATCTTAAACGTAGGAGGATCTTAATTTTTGAGATTTTGACTGTATTATTCTCACTGGAGTTCTCACTTGTTTACAACTTAATTTATTTGATGAAGACAACATGTACAGGCACTTGATGTGTTCACATGCAATAGCTTAATTAAATGTATATAAGGCAAAGCTGCAAGAAAAGGGTACTTGCTTGTAACTGCAAGTAATTTGGGCTCTCACACACAGCACTGGATTGTCTGCCTAGAAGAAGCACTTAAGTTTTGGATCCTTAGCAAGGGCAAATCTAGAGGGGGGGGCGGTCAGCAATGTCTGGACCCTCCCCCACCTCAATTTCTTGCAAGTGCCCTTTTTTCAAGCATAAAAAATAAAGGCAATTTTTATTTTGTATCATATTTCACTGAGACTGATGTAATAGAACAATACAATTGATTTTACACTTGCTCATTGGTGGTCTGTTTTAAAAAAAAAAATTTATACTACTATGCCCTTTTTATTTTAGGGGTGCCCCTCTCCATATGGAATCTAAACCACACCCCACCAGCATCCCATTGTCTTAACTACTAGGCTACTATCTACCAACCACTTTTTTTATTGTGTGGAAGGATGAATAGCTGGGTTTTGCTGCATGCTGCCTACCATCACCGGGTCTCAATCACAGGACTGATGGATTCATAGTCAGTGGTGCTAACCACTATACCACTGAGTCACATTATTAATGTATTAATTTATATTTACTATTATATTCATTTTGTTCTAGCATAGTTATTTATATTAATATTAATGAATATATTGGGTTTGATTTGTATGAGAACACTTTTAATTTCAAACTTCTGATGAGAATCACAAAGGTTAAATCTAATTAGTCTTTTATCACCATCATTGCTGAGTCTTCCCACTCAATATGCTTGGGTGATGATATTTTGAGGGATGTTGAAGCAAATTTTATCCTTTATTGCTTCTATAAGTATTAGAATTTTTACTTTGGCTCTCCTCTGGGATACTGGGTCCCACAAGGAAGAAGGTAACTTTATGGGATTCTTGTTTCACTGCAGATTTTCTCATTTCCATTCTTCTGATCTTTAATATATTTTTCCAGTGTGGATATTTTCTCTGTGGGTGGTGACCTGTTGTTTTAGGTCAGTTCTGTTTTTTTGTTTTTTAAGGCCTTTGTTTTGTTTTCAATTTTATTAATCTGAGCATCTTTTCAATCCAACTCTGCCATTTATTCCAGAAAGAAGTAGTATGTGTCCAATGTCCATGTAAATTAGAAGTTGTTTGTTACTTTACCCACTTCATTTGCTTGATATTATTGTGAGCAGAATTGTGTTACTCCTTTAAGAATGCCCTCCCCTCAGTGGAAGAAAGGGGGATGGGAATACTTGCATTTGTTGTTTTGAGATATTTCCATTTGCTATTTCTGTATAATACATCTGCTAACATGATGAATGAGAAAATATTGTCACTTATTAAATCATCATCTTGCTTTAAATGTTAAATTATGTTGCATGAATTTGTAGTTTTTAACTTTTTTGTTAGCTGTCAGAAGAGGTGCTGTGTTCATTATTGTGAAGCTCTTTTCAAGGGTATCTACTATTTTGTCCAGGATTAAACTTTAAAACTGATTTTGGGTGGTTGCATATAAAACTGTGACTGCTCCCAGTCAATTTATACAAATTGTATGTACATACAACCAAAATTTGAATCCAGTAACCTATTTTGGGTTCTGGACATGGTAGAAAGACAATTTAAAAACTGTTTATGATGTATTTTTTACCTCTGAAACATTAAAACATTTGCGGAGGGTTGCAGGGTCAATAATGCATAAAAAAAAAATCTATATTTTATAATTTTTGCTCAAAATATGTAATTTTTCAGCCCTTTTTCTCCAAATATTTTGTTTTTTATTTGAAATTATATTTTATATTTTTCTTTTCAGGTTGAATTTATAGAATTGATAAATACATGTATTTTGATAAGCTTATTGCCAAAAAATACTGCATAGTAGGATGTTAAGATGCAGTGACACAGTTAAAATCCTTGATGGAGGTCACAGATTTTCAAGCACAGACTCATTCCCCAATGGAAAGCTTCCACTTGGTAAAGATGTCATCCAATGTGTAATGGCAGAAGAAAACTGGACAATAGTGATGCACTGGAGCTCTGGCTCTTGCTGAGCAGGAGTTCTGGCCATTTTAGAAAACCACCTGCTCCGGCCTGAGGTCTCACTAAACTCCAGCCTCTGGCCGAAAGTGCCAAGTACACCAAACTCAATTCTGACAACTTTTAGTTTTAATTCTATAAAACTATAAAACCTCATTTCTGCACCTATCCAAATATTTCAGTTCTCAGATGACTGTGATAATAATTTATTTTATGAGTGATCAGTGATTGTATTAATATTTCAGTTCTCAGTGACTGTAATAATTTATTTTATGAGTGATCAGTGATTGTATTAGTAATTGATTTGATATAGGCTACTTTACTCAGCATTCAAGATATCATAAATTTCATAACCTGAGAATATTCTGTTCAATGGGAATTTTTAGAGAAATTAGCACACACAAAGCATAGAAAGTCAACTTTTATAAAGTTTAAGTTATTAAAGACTTAATAATTTAAAATAGCAGGACTATAATATATAAACCCTAAATAGATGAGACAATGGAAAAAAAACAAAAAACACGCGCACACACACACACACACACACACACACACACACAGAGAGAGAGAGAGAGAGAGAAATAAATCAAATGGCCGGAACCTCCCATGGCTGGAGGAAAAAACACTAAGCCAGAGGTTCCGGCCCTCCAGCCTCTGGCCAAAATCTGCCTTTGGTGCATCACTACAGTAGACAACCAGACAAGCAGGTGATATGGTTGCATTAAGTCTGATTGAACACTGGGTTTGGTGCAATGTCTATCCAATTTCATGCCCCAGTGTCACCAGCAAGATTCAGGATCTAGTCAAAGAATTTTTGAGGTAAGACTCTAATTTTCAGTCCCTTATAAAAAGATTTATAATATGTCATACATTTGTAAATTTTGCAGTTACATTTATTTGTTTGTGACAGTAATTTTATTAACATAATCATGTGATTCAGTGATTTGCAAATCCTAAGAGTGATCGGTAATAAATTCCGTTTTGACTAGAACTTAACTTAGGGTTTATAATTGAAATTTGCATTCACAACATTAAAGTTTTGGTAATTTTGTAGGTTTGATAGATATCCAAAAAAGAAATGTGGTGACAAGTTCCAGAGTAATCTTTCTTCCTTCATTGAAAAACCAAGTTGTTTTACATCTTCTTTGAGGATTCAAATCAGAGAAGAGATTTGCAACATTTGTATCAACTCAAAATGACAGAAAAAGACTATGCTTTCTATGAGGACCAGAAAACAGCTAGAATAGGACGATGCATTGGTTTTAAGCCAGATGCCTTACATCGGCAGACATCAGATACAAAAGGAGAGGAGTACAGCATGAGCAAGCAAAAAAAAGAATTGGTGAGTTTGGTCTATATAAATTAAAAAACTTTTGATTAATGGCCACAAAAATCTATGTTTCTTGAAATGATTATGCTACAAATTATAAAATTTTATTTTTGTGTCTTTGGTAAACTATCTTGTATCATAATCATATTGTATTTTTTTATCCCTGGCAGGGAAGAGCTTGGAAGAATTTTTCAAGTTGTTCCATCAAGCTCAGCGGCAATACAAAACAGTGATCTCGACAATCTCTCTCAGTCTTGACTGTCTTTAAAATTGAGTAAATTTGCACTATGAACTTTGCACGAACAAGCTGAGAAGAGAGCGTTAAAAATATCATAAAGCCATAAGAAAAAAGGAGGGTAAATTGTTTGAATTGGTGATGCTATTTATGTGGATGGTCGCAAAGATGCAACAATGGTGACAGTTGAAGTGAATGGCAAATATTACAGAAGAACTGAATAGAAGAGCACTATGTAATTGTAGGAAAAACTGGTAAGATTTAAAATTTTGATCTTTAGTTTGCATTTTGTAACAGATATTACTCAAAATATTTATTAAGATGAATTTTGGATATAGAAATTGGAAAATAGATATAAACCTTGAAATATCTAAAAAATTGTCTCTAATTTCTGAATACTGTTTCAGGTGATTTCTACCTTTCACATGTGACTCCAAGTAATGGCAAGGGGTTGACTACTGAAACAGAGATATACAAGACCCTTAAAGACATTGAATTACAAACCAAACTTGCCATGATAAGATCTGATGGGACTAATACAATGACTGGTTCAAATGGTGGAGCTATGAGATGCCTGGAAGAACTGCTTGGTAGACCTTTACAGTGGAGCATTTGCCTACTACACTGTAATGAGCTCCCCCTTCATCCCGTCTTTGTTACTCTGGATGGAACAACAAAGAGCCTAGACTCATTTTCAGGAAAGATAGGGGTTGAACTTAGTGGAAGTGTATCTCAATGGGATGTGATTTCATTGAAGCCAATTAGGAATTCAAAATTTCCAGTTATTCTTAATGAAGTACTGGAGGACCTCAGCACTGATCAGTATTATGTTTACAGAATCTGTATGGCTGTTATGCTTGGCTGTGTTGATCCTGATCTTGAGCTCTTTGAAGTTGGACTGATCTGTCATTCAAGGTGGTTGACTCTGGCATGTAGAATCCTCAGATTTTATACATCTCAAAAGAAGCCTTCCAAAGTTCTGGTCACACTTGCAGAGTTTTGTATCTTGGTGTATTTTCCAAGTTGGTTCCAGATCAAAAAGGAGTATCGATGCACAGATGGTGCTAAGAACTTTTATGATACGCTCCAAAGGATCCTGAAATTTCCTCAAGGAAGCCAGGGAGATAGCCCTAAAAACTCTCTACCAAAATGCATACTATGCTCACCCTGAGAATGTATTGATTGTCATGCTTGTTGATTCAGACCCACAAATCTGCAACATTGCAGTTAACAAGGTACTTTTGGTCAGGGGGAATGAATCAGTTGAAACAGTGATAGACAATGACTTTGAAGGTGGTGACCTGATAATTGATTCAGATGAGGATATTAAAGTCCCAGAGTTACAGCCTGACTTGAGTGTTGAGAGATGGTAGTGTCAGGAAATTCATGGTGCTTAAAATTGATAATGAAGCTCGAGGGTATCTCAAAATGATATACTTAAATTCACCTGACATTCATGAGCCCCTTATCATAGCATCTCTAACCAATGAAGAACTCATAAACATAGGAAGAAAAGTGCTGAAACTCAACCAGCCTTGTCATAATCAGGCTGTTGAGAGGCACATTAAACTTGTAACAGAGGCTTCCTCTACTGTGGTAGAATTTGAACGTCATGATGGCATTATTTGACAAAAGATAAAATCAAGAAAACTGATGAGTGTTCAGTACAAGAATACAATATTCTGAAGCTGTTTAGGTGATTATTTTTTATTACTTTGTTAAATGCGTGATACTTTAAATTAATCTTAAGTTGATTTGTAATATTTTCAATAGAAAAAAATTTGTAAGAAAAGGGCTGAAAATTCAATTTTTGGCCAAAAATAATCTAAATATGGATTTTTTGTAGAGTTGCACTGATGTATCGGTATTGGCCATATCGGCCACTTTTCACAAAGTATCGGTATCGGCCGATACTGTTCTGAAAACCGATACTGATAGTTTGAATTACTGTTTTTTGAAGAAATTATCTTATTTTATATAAAATTAATTTTTTTTATTGTTATACAGTAATATCTTATTTAGTTGTTTAATACTGTATATATTTTATCAAAATTAGCAATGTTTACATTTACTAACAAAACAAAAAAATCATAAAATGTAACTATAGGCCCCCCCAATACAAGATTACAAATATTCAATACAGTATCATATAAATATACAATTTCAAATTACAATAATAGTTTTCAGTAAAAATGAAAGTTTTGTAAAGTTGTTCATAGATGGCACCACACGGCATGCATAATCATAATAAACCATTCAGTTGCTTGAATGCTTGAATCTCGTGTGTGCAAGTAACCACAAATTGTTATTTTTTCAATATATGGTACTGAATAATGAGGATTTATCAATGTATTATAGATACTATATTGAATTTTGTATTTTTTACACTACAATTGTTGCAGTGGCCCAGTACAGTAGAAAGTTTTTTTTTTTTTTTAATATATTTTATAGGACTTTATTAATGTACTACATTTATTTGAATTTTGTAATTTTTATTGATAAAAACTTTGAAAATACAAACTATTACTTTAATTACACTACTTTATTTATTGAAATGAAAAAAAACTTTATAATGCTTAACAAACCTCATTAAACTACCGGTATAATTATTGTATTTGAAGAGCTGTATATTAAAAATTTATACATTTTATTGTAGACATAATTTTATAAGTTGTTTGTTTGCAATATTTTTTACTTTTTTAGTACATTCAATTTTAAACATAATTAAATTACAGGCTCTAGCTATATATTATAATATATTATATTATTATGAAATTAAATGGAACTAAAGTTGGGATTGGGAAAGGCATTTTAAGTTAATTGAGATATTATATCATTTACTTGAACTTTTATTAATAATCATTTTTAAAACTATTAATTAATTAAAAAGTATCGGCATCGGCACTTTTTTGTAGTATCAGTATCGGTATCGGCCAAAATATTGGTATCAGTGCAACTCTAATTTTTTGATGCATTATTGAGCCTGCAGCCCTCTGCAAATGTTTTAATCTGCCTCTGAGGTAAAAAATACATCAAAAACAGTTTTTAAATGGTCTTTCTATCATGTCAAGAACCTGAGATAGGTCACTGGGTTCAAATTTTGGTCTCATGCACATATGATTTGTATAAATTGGCTGGTAGCAGTCACAGTTTTGTATGCAACCATCCAAAATCAGTTTTAAAGTTTAATCCTGGACAGAAGACAACTATCTAGACCACCTCAATTTCGATCTTGGCACTTTTGATTTTTTCACTCAACCCTAGTATCTTACTGTGTGATTATACCACCAGCCTGTTAAAGGGAGTACCATATGTCACAAGAGAAATTGAAGTAATATATGATCAATAATTTTTTGGTTAAATACTGCAGGTAAACAAGATTGTAACAGTGAAATATTCATATATTCACACTTTCAATGGTATTATAGAGCAATGTTCAACAACTTTAATCAGTATCAATTTTTATATGAGAGGAGGAGCACAAGAAATGGCATTGCAGCACTGGCACTGTCCTAATGTGTTAAACCTTATTTTTATTTCAGATTCAGTGCTAGGTTAGCCTTGCACAGAAATTTGTCTTGTTCAAATGTGTTAAAATCATTCCCACGTTCGCTTTCAGTGGACTTTGAAAAATAAACTATGAAAAGAAAAAATGAGCTTTGTAATTTGAAAACTTTGTTTTCAGTAAAAGCAATGAAATATATTTGTGTGGGTCCCAAGGTTTACAATGATATTCATTCAATATAGGGTGCAAACCCATTCTGTAGTTCATGAAGTGTTAAATTCTTTTCACATTAATATTTTATGTCCTTCAGAATAACAAACTTAACTAAAAACAAACTTTTGTTAAAGAAATTAATTTATTCCATTACTCAGTTGATGTTGAGAGTTTCAAAATGGAAAAAGGTGAAAGTGATTGTGATTTGGAAGAAGATAATTTAAACATTAAAGATGAATTTGATATCAAAGAAGAAGTAGATTTCTATGAAACAAATTATTGCAAGGAAGATATGATTGACCATAAAAACATCAGTGATGAATGGGAGGTAAAGAATGTAGTTTATGTAGTTTAATTGGATTGTGATTCTTGCCACAAGAAAAAGAAAATACAAGAACCTTTTTTAAGATTGTACGAGTCTCTGAATGAACAGAGATTATTCAGTAAGATTGGTAATTTATTTACTTATTAAAAAATTTGTAAAAATAATAAGTTTATGCACTCATTTTAAAAAATTTAATAGATTATAAGGCAGTTTTCTTAAACTTTGAAATAAATTGAAATAGGAGATTAATTATTGAATGTGATGAAAAAACTATAAAACTACTTTCAGAGTGGTCAGATCAAAGATGAATGGATGGAAAGTACTTCTGTTAAAGAAGAAACAGACTTTACTCATGAACTTAACATTAATAAAGTAAGTGTATTTATGTCCTACGGTCCTACCTGATTATTCCCTTGTTAAAATAATCCATTATCTGTGATACTTCTCTGCTTGGTTCATTTCCACATGTACAGACAACTCATGAATCATCACACTAATGGTGAGGTTGAGGTGTATGATGATGCAGAGTTCCATATAAAATACTGTACAGTGTACTTACCTTAAGACTGACAAAGGACTAACATCTGGTGCCAGAGAAAGGCAAAAGATGGTGGAATCAGGCATTGCATGGGCATCATCATACTTCAGATGTGCTATAAGTATTCAAAATCTGAAAAAAAGAGAGGAAAATATGAGTGCAATGATGCAGAGGTGATATAAGATGATTTGGAGGTTATGTATAGAGGGGTTAATGCAAAGAAGTGGATGTGTGACCATTCAGAATGTGATGACAAGTTGTCTGTATACTTTTAATGAATGAGGCAAAATAGTTGTGACACTCCAGGTTATTATTCTCTATCACAGTAGTGAGAGGCACCTTATATTGTTGGCTACCTTCCTATCTGACTGTGTGAATAACTCAGGAATTATATATGAAATGTTATTCAATAATTATTTTACAGTTTTTCATTTTCAGAATAGGCTAATATGAAAAAAGAAGATAGTTTGTAGTCTGTACCATATTTGATTAAGAATTTAGCAAATTTATTGTAGGCCCCTTTACAATTCTTTCCAATACTTGGACACTCCTGGGGTGGTCACCTTGTCATGGTGGGGGAGCTTGCATGTTCTGACCCAGTGGTAGGCAGTTTCTCACATCCCCTGGGCTCATTTTCTTTACTCTTCAATTTTTATGGATAAAATTAACTGCTTCCATTCTTCCAGTACTCAGGTGGTGGGTGACCAGGCCCTTGAGTCTACTACTAGAGAATCACATCTTGAGGGGGTTGTCCCCCTCTGTTTGTAGAAAATTTGCGTCCTCCTCATTCTAAGACTGCTTGTTTTATTCCCACAAGTCTCTTGACTCTTCATAAGAGTTGATGGCTCTGACCCTGATTACTGTCAGTTTCTTGTTCTTAGTTCTTCCACCTCTCTTCCTCTCTCACAGCAGGATGTTTTTGAGGTCTATGATGACTTTGCTTCCCATTGTGGTGATCCATGACAGATATGGCCCTAGAACAATGGCTCTCTTGTGGTGGAAGTCTCCTCCAGTATCCAGTACCAGAAGGTTTTGTCCCTCTCAAACTGTGGCTTCTGATCCCCTGGACTGCCTTCCCCACTCTTCCTTTAACACTTGTGCAGGTGTAGTTCATGCCCCACGACAAATTCCAGGAGAGATCACCCAATGCATGTCACCACTCCAACTCGGATTTTGATGAAAATTGACATATGGGGTTCTTCCGGGTGCTGATTTCACTGGTCAAAATAAAAGTTCTATGACCCATAGTTTTTGAGATATGGGCCCTAGGGTGCATCAGCCTATAAGGGGTGAAATTTCAAACTTCGGATATTGATTCGGCCCTATGATATTATGGTTACAATCCCCAACAAACCTTCAGTGTCCATGTTTCAAGCTGTTCTGACAATATTTAGTGGGTCCACCTTGAAGATGAAAATTTGACAATTGTGGAATTTTATGGTTTTACTAGAAAATCTTATGTGTAAGCATTGTAGATTTTGTTTGAAAAAAAATTGTAAATATAGTTAGTTTTAGGCAAGTTTTAGCCTCAATTCATGAAATCTGTCTTTTTAGACTTTTTTTGTATTATTCTGAGAATCATGAAGTGAGTTACCAGGATGCGGGACGAGGACCCAACTTGCCAAGCATCCCACCGACCACCTCCACCTATTAAAAATGGTATTTCATGATAAAATACTTGTAAAAATTGATTTATTGCTTATTGATATCTTAATTATTCTTCTTTGTCCTTTTTTCTTTTAAAGCAGATGATAAAGAAGCTTGTCTCTTTCTCAGATTAGGAGTGGCTTTTCTGTCAGCTTCTACAACTTGGAGAACATTTTGAAGATGTTCTTCAGTCAGCTTCTACAACTTGGAGAACATTTTGAAGATGTTCTTCAGTCCTTGCAGCCTCATAAAAGTCACTGCATAGTTTTACTGCCCTCTCAGAGCCATCATTTATGACATTTATAGCCAAACGTTTTTCTTTGGAAGATATAAATGATGCTGCTGTTTTCCATTCAACAATCTCGACCATTAAAAAATCATAGTCTAACTGTAGTGAAGAGAATATGAACCATGAGTTTTTGTCAACCAAGTCAGCTAGTGTGGTTTCCGATCGTAGATTGGTAGGGAAATTAGGCTTTCCAAAACTAGATCCATGTCTACCTTCTGGAACCACTGTCTCAATCTTGTGTGGTTTATAGGAAAGTAGATGGTTTGTTATAGCACGAAGTTCATTTTTTGGAACCAAATCGCTGAATAATACAAGAGGAATCATCTCTGATGAAAGGTACCATAGATGATGTTTCAAAGATGTTAGAGCACTTTTTGCTATTTGCTTGTTTACTTCCTCGTATCTAAGAAGCTTTTTGTAAAGCTGCAAATCGTGCCATGGTGCATCAAAAACTGAAGAGCAGGTCATCCACCATGGGTAGTAGTAAATCAGTGAAATGAAGGTTGCAAAGTCTCTTAGTTTCAGAATTTGTTGCTTGTTTGTGATTGTTACTGAAGGTAGTTTCGAGATATTATCTTCTAGTAATGCAATTTTTAGAGCATATATTGCTTTACTCATCCATCTGGCTCTATGTATAGCACCAGGTCGCTGAAGGGTTATATCCTTATCACTAGGTCCTGCATTTAAGTATAACACAACTAAGTCAGAAAATTGTTTGTAGTCATATCGTGTATGTTGCTTTTCTATATTACTTATTTGAATTGCATAATCAGTCCATTCCTGAAGAATCTCCTGGACAGCTTTGGAGTACTGATTGAAGTCAATTTTTTTCAATTTTTCATCCTTGGAAATCCACTGAAACTTTTCTCAAAATCTGTTAAAGACATTAATTTCTGGTCCACTCGAAGTTTCTACTTTCATGTCCTGAAACACATGACTCATAATAACTTCCCCAACATGATGCCTGCATGCAGACCATAATAAAGGCTGTCCAATCTCTTGTTGGATAGTTATGCATGCAGCGCTCACATGTCCCGTGTTGGTTGCTGTAGTGTCGAAAACCAAGTTCACTATTGAATCGGAGCAGTTCCACAATTTCAGTAGCTTCATAACTTCTTCAGTCAAGTTTTTCCCAGATTGGCCACTGCCACCAGCACTAGGATGATATGATGTAATACCAAGTAGTTTGAGATCCATTGAATTTCCAACTGATACGGCTAATTGTTCTTCTGTAACATATTTATCCTGCAGAGTAGAAATTATTTTCAAATCCCAATGAAGAGAGGCCAATTTAGGAGGATTCCAGGATTTTTTAATGGAACTTGAAATTTTTTGGGCTACTTCGCGTCTTGCTCTATCAGCTGTAGCATATGAAGTTGCCACTGCCTTAGTGTTACCACCACATTCTTCAACAAAAGCTTTTGTGAATGCAGCCTGTTGTGCCGGAGTCATTTTCATTCTTGATGCTAAAGAAACAAGTTTCGGTCTTTTCAGAATGTCATGAGGAATGATAGCTTGAGTACCTAAACAGACTGTTGACTGTGTGGATTTTCCATCTTTTTCAGCTCCATCATTAGCTTCAGACTCACTCTCAATGGTAGTTGTGTCGCTTGTGCTACTGCTTTCTAATTCAACATAACTGCAAGAAGCTTCAGTCTCTCTCAATTCCTTTTCTTTTCTCGCATTTTCTTCATATTTTCGAAAATTAATGCGCTTCATTTTGGATGCTAAAGTTTGATCATGAGCTCCAAAAGAAGCAATTCTATCCCCTTGCATAGATTGAAGAAATTGTATATCTTCTGGATTACTCATAATTTTTTTGGCATTTTTAATCCACAGTGGAAAAGTCATTTTAAGTTGCATTTCCATATCTTCTCAGGCGCGGATCCAAGGTGGGGTCGAGGGGGTCCGGACCCCCCCCCCCCCCCCCTGCTCACGGTGACCAACGATTTTTCGATTGCGTTTGTTTGCTCCTATATATGAAAAATAAGACCTGAAGACTTAAAATGGCTTAAGGTACATGTATCCCGGTTGCCACAAAATTAATTTCCTTAACCCTTTCAGTGCGTGTGGTAAACTATGTTTACCATAAAAAAGCCTGACTCAGGACGCATGGTAAACTATGTTTACCATTAAAAATCTTCTCTCAGGATGCATGGTAAACATTGTTTTCCACGTTTACTAAACAGTCTATGAACCCCCTCGTTCCTATTAGAACAACGTAGTTAGTTCCCTGACTAATATTAGACATCAATATGGTGGTATTTGGCATCTTTTTTTATTTTCTGACTCTCAGCTCACCAGAGGGGGGAGTGAAATAGACTCCCCCAATCAGTTCAGCATGGCATCCACAAGCAGTAATAAGCGTAAAAAATCCTCTCTAGATGAGAACGATATAAACGAATATCTCTCAATGTATTCTGAAAGTGATATAGAAGGTGAAAGTGAGGATGACTGGGCGCAAGATAATGTACGGAATATTATACAAAACACATCAAGTAGTGACGATGATGAAGAAAATGTGGTACTTTTGGAGAGATCTGCCTAAAGCAACAAAATCGAGTGAGAATTTTGAATGGCAGGAAATTGGTGAAAATATAGGCTGTACCAGAGGTGGGTGGCAGTTTTCTGGTGAAAATAAAGTGCTCTTCAATGGTCAAACTCATACGATGTATGATATTTTTTGTGAAGTTTTTCCCAAAGAAGTAATTGAGCTAATGGTCACATAAACAAAAATATGCAACTCAATTTCTGGCTGCTACACCTAATCTGAAATCAACATCTCGGTATAGTGCATGGGTCCCAACTACATTTACAGAAATGAAGCAATTTATAGGGCTTTTACTTCTCATGGGTATTATACAAAAACCCAAGATAGGTATGTATTGGTCAACCGACAGTTTTTATGCTACTCCAGTATTTACAGCAATCATGAAAAGAGACAGATTTACCAACATTCTTTTTTTGCATTTTGCTGACAATGCAGATGAGATGTTGAAGGAAAGAGGGAAGATGGTGAAATTGCATGACTTTATTGAGTTGATGACATCTGCTCTTGAATCAAAATATTCAACTTCTCAGAATCTAAGTTTGGATGAATCTTTGTTGCTGTGGAAGGGCAGACTCAGTTTCCGGCAATACATAAAAACAAAAAGATCACGTTTTGGGATAAAAATTTTCAAACTGGTGGATGAAAATTGTGTTACTTTGAAATATAAAATATATACTGGGACCATGGAAACTGTTGCTAATTTTTCTAAGACTGAAAGTATTGTAGTAAGTATGATAGAAAAATATTTAGGAAAAGGTCACATCTTCACTGATAACTTCTATACATCACCAAAACTATACAAATACCTTAGTGACAATGAAACTGGTGCCGCAGGGACTGTTAGAAGTAATCGTAAGGGCTTATTCCATGCTATGAAAACTATGAATGTGGCAAAAGGAAAAAAACTTGCCTTTGAGACTCCTGAACTGCTTTCCCTTGTGTTTCATGACAAGAGAAGAGTTTGTATGCTCTCCAATTACCATTCGAACAGTGATGTGACAGTAACACGTAGGTCAAAGGAAGGTTGAGTTGAAAAAACCATTCCAGCTTGCGTACATGAATACAACAAACATATGGGATATGTAGACTGAACAGACCAAATACTGCATTATTACTCTGTCCCAAGAAAGTCTCTAAAATGGTATAAGAAGCTGGCAATGCATTTGATTCAGGTCTGAGTACTAGATGCTTATGGAATTTATAATCTCATAAAAAAGGGAAAAGTTCCCTTTCTAGACTTTTGCCATGAGATTATAAAAGGACTGACATCTGCAGATGAACCTAACTTGAAGAAATCAGTAGTTCCAAGACTAGTTGGAAAACATTTTACCAAGAAAATTACATCAAATTCTGAACGTACCCCAAGACCAACAAAGAGATGCAGGGTATGTTATGCCCATGGGATAGAAAAACGAGTACGTTTTCAATGCGAGACATGCCCCGATACCCCAGGGTTATGTGCCGAGCCATGTTTCAAAATTTATTACTCAGCATTTAACTTTTAGTTAACTAAATAAAGATATCTCTACTTTATTTCATTTTAACCTTTATTTTTTTGTTACCCATGAAAAACTGAAAATATTATTGATAGAAAACCTATTTTAAAGGCAAACAAAAGACGAAGCAAAAAAAATAATTCGTTTATTTTTTGGCGCATTTATACGCACAGCTTTCGTTCTGGGGTATTAGCGTGGCACGCACGGGGCGTATCAGAATGGGATGCAGCGAAAGGGTTAAAAAGAATAAAGAAAAAAGTTTATGTCCGATCCTGAGACATTTCAGACCTGGCCTTGGTGTGTGAACAAGCAGGATTTTGATAATGGGAATATACTTCAAATCCATCTAAAGCTATCTTCAAATATGAAAATTTCCTACCGAGGGTGGGACACCACCCCTCAGGCACCCCCCCTGGCGCTCACTTCGCTCGCGCATCCTCGGCCGAAATGTAATGAGCCCCACCAAGACTGACCCCCCTCTGCTTAAATTCCTGGATCCACCCCTGCTTCTAGTCTTGTCTTTGTACTTTGTAGCTCTCTTCTTTTCAATGGAATTTCTCTCAGTTTCGCATTGTTTTCTGACAATGAAATTATTTTCTCACATGCTTTTTTCTCAGTAATCATTGGTATGTTGGCTTTATTGTAGAATGGTTGAATTTCTGTTAAAATAATTTTAGCTATATCTCGCTTAGT
The DNA here is from genome assembly GCA_023014485.1 of Bathynomus jamesi. NCBI lineage: Eukaryota > Metazoa > Arthropoda > Malacostraca > Isopoda > Cirolanidae > Bathynomus > Bathynomus jamesi. The sequence goes on from JAJOZX010002298.1 coordinate 227,505, forward strand.
TCTCTCTTTTAGACCCTGTTGCTGGTGAAATAGGAAACATCTAAGAACTTGTTCACTTGTTGGCAAGCAACATCCTACAATCTTTGCATCATTATTTGTGATGCCAGGACCTAATCCAAATATACAGGTTTTTTTTTGTTTTTACATCAACTTTATCTGCACCACTTGAACAAGTTTTACCACTAGAAGTGGCTTCACTGGCTTTACCACTATTATCCATTATATCATATATCAACTATTATCACCAACATATATCAAAAATTGACCTGTAATAGAAACATAGATTAATATTAAAGTAGTCTACATGCCTGAAAATAAGAAAAAATAGCTATAGGTATTTCATGATGGCAAATGATGTTTATTGATAGTAGCTATGGCTTAAACACAAGCAAACTAAACATACTAGGCCTATAGTACCTTAAGGATCATTCAATTCAATAAAATAAAGGTATATGTGAAAAAAATAATTTAAGGTAATTTATCCCAAAAATTGTCATTTTTGTAAAAGTTTAGGAGCTAGGTGGACCCAGTAGATATTAATCAATTGACCTGAAATTTTGCATGCAAATTTTTTTTAGGGAATGTAACCATAATAACGTAGGGCCAAATCAATTTTTGAAAGTTGCCATTTTTGATGCACCCTAATGGGCCCCCAAAATCTTGGGGGCCCCATTTTACCACCTAACTTTAATGGGCAATAACTCCCAAATATCTTACCATAGACCTATAAAACTATACATTTTTAGAATCAGCATGAACAGCTATTAAATGATACCACATTCAAATGTGTAGAATAATAATGAAAATTTTCCCCCTTTTTTATTTTTCTTTTCCTTTTTGACCCCCACCCCCCTAGGCAGTGAAATCCAAAAAAAAAATTTTCATTTGTTAAACTTCTATTAATTGTTAAAAGATACAAACAATAAAAAATGTGGGTATCAAGTTGCATGATATGAAAATAAAAACCCACTCTAATAGACAGAGTTTATTTCCATGACAGTTTCGATGCCCACTGGCATCCACCCGAGGAGGATGCCAGTGGGCGTCGAAACTGTCGTGGAAATAAACTCTGTCTATTAGAGTGGGTTTTTATTTTCATATTTTGACCTTCACGTAGAAAAAAGAAGTTTTTTGCATTTAAGTTGCATGATATTTAAAAAATTATTGAAAAAATATGTACATTGTGAAATTTTGACATTTTTATGCCTGCAGACTAAAATAGAGAACTACAAATGCTATATTCACATGGATGAAAATAAAACGGCAAAAATACAAATTGAACACATATTACATCAAGTTGATTCACAATTACAAGTTTTTTCAACTCATTTTCTGGGAAAACATATTGAATACGCATTGTTCCTGGCTTTAAAGTTGGTGTGCTTAATAAACCTAAAATTTTATCTCTTGATATGTGGCATGTATCTCTAATTTGTGGAAAGTAATAGTAAACACTATATCCTGATGGGTGCAAAAAGCTAACCTCAAAGTCATCAAATTCCTCATTATAGGAATGTACAAATCCCAACCATTTCTGATCATTGTAAGCACAAACTATGTACTCTCGTATTTTTGGATTAACTTCAACATTATCTTCACCCAGAAAAGCTTTGCTTATAATCCTCACCTCACCAACTTCATAAGAAGATAATTCAAATGTTTTTATGTTATTTGCATTAATAGGTACAAATCTGTGGAATTTTTGTGTTCCTGTTAGCCGCATACTTTTTTCATATCTGTCACTTAAAAATTTTCCATAGCTTCAATTTCTTCAGAATTTATTAAAAAAAAATTTATGCTGTCACTTATATTGTTTGAACAAAATTCAAACATGTCTTCTGGTGGTAATATTTGATTTGCGAATGTTCTCTGCATACTCACTCTGGCTACAGATCTTTTCACTGTACCCCCAATCCCATCACAAGCACTCTTACCATGGCTTGTGGCAAAGAAATGCCACTCACATTCCAGCCCAAAATCTTCTTCATATTTACAAATGTTAACAAAGTTGAAATTATTTTTATATTGTCCTGCACACCTGTCAGTAAAATAATGTAATTTTTTGATATGAAGGTGGGATTTTCTAATAATAGGTATGAGTGTATTTAAAAAAGTTTAAACCATTGTAGTGTTATGTTTTGTATTTGGAGATAAAAAACAATAACTTGAATGTTTTGTTTCATTACTTTCTGGTTCCTTATAATATAACACAAAGGGATGCACTGTGCATTGGATATTTTCCCAATGAAAACCTTGGGCTGCATTCTGTACTACAAATGAGTAATTTTCTGAAAAGTCACCAAGAACTACAGCTGTATGGCTATTTAAATTATTCTTCAAGTTTTTTAGAAATGCACTCTGATTCTTTGCTATAAAGTGATGATGTGTCAATTTGACAATTTTTGTGCTTAATGAATTTATAAAATCACCTACAGACTCTGTTTTTTCAACCATATTGCATCGATCTGTAGTAATCCATTGTTTATATTTTATTTCCTCACATTCAGGATCGTTAACACTTTGAAAAGTGAGCAAAAAATTCTTAATACCAGCAGCTCCAGCTAAAACAAAATGTCTGGAGTGAAGGCTGGCAAAACTAGAGAAGCCAATTTGGGGACTATCTGGATTATTTTTATAGAGACTAAAAGCTTCTTGCAGATTCATTAACACCAGTCTTTTCTGCACAGATTCTTTATACCCACTTTCATTTCTGATACTCATACAGTCTTTTGTACCTGGGCACAAATGACTAATTTCATCTGATTTGAAAAATTTCTGAACAGAATCTTTAGTACCTTTAGTTATTAATTTTCCTTTTGACATGGGCTCAATTTCAGGAATAATTCCATGTTTGTTTTATATTTTCTGCTTTTCTTAACTAAATACAGTATTCAGTTGTCTGAAATAGATTTATAGTTTTTGATATGGTAAATGGAGATAATGTCAGTATTGAGTTTCCTCTTATAACTGTCAGTAGAATGGAAAGCTTCAACCAGTTCATTCATGAGATGAATCATTGACCTATAAACAAAACATTACATGTGCATATTAAATTTTTTGGATTATAATATTGATTTCAAGTGTAACAAAATAAGCATTCTTTGAGATAGAGTCAAATTAAACCAAGAATTATTTTGTGACCAAATGAATTCCAAATGATTTAATGGGCCCATTGATCTCCAATCTTTAGGGAGTTGTGCTTCTAGTTTCCACTATCAAAGGTGAATACCTACATTTTGTTTTTATGCTTCAGTTTTAGTTTAGGTATATTCCTACTTAATAATAGCGTATCATTTTAAAATTCATACCTTTGAGTGTCATGATCCAACTTTGTAGCTTTTGATGGGCTTGGGATCTCAATTTCTAAACTTGTTTCTAGCTTTTGTTTTAAAGAACGACGTGCTTTTTCTATTGTTTGAATAGCTTTTGCTTCTTTTCTTGAGGAACCCAAACCATCTGAAATTTTTGAGTTAATAAATATTTGACTCCATTTGATATATATGGACAATAATAATTAATATGTCAACATATTAATTTCATAAGTTTAATAAGTTTGAGAAATTTAATATGTCAATATATTAATTTCATTAAGTTTTTCAGCAATTGCTATAAAACTGTCTTGAAAGTAAATGCATTATAAATAAATAATATAAATAAAAAAATTATAAATATAAAAAGTACCTATCATTAAATACTTACGCTTCTTCACTGGAGTCACAGCAAAACTTTCTAGAACTTGAGAAACCTCCTCTTTGGCATTACTTGATATACTTGGATCATATTCATTGCTTTCTGAAATAACATTCTCAGAAGACTGATTGTGATCAGACTCTTCACTTTATGATGTTGATAGCAACTCTGGTCTCTGGGTCAATAATTTTCTACAGTTGCTACATAGTACAGTATTCCTTTGTAGTTTCCATTTACATCGATCATAAAGTGATTGGCTGATGGTCTTATATCTTGTGTATCTTTTTCTTATGTTTTTGTAAAGGATCATCACAGTATCTAACTATTTTTCATTACTAAAAATACACAATTGTAAATCTCAAAAATAAGATATGATTTGACTCAAAATAAGCACATCTGTAATAAAATTAAGCATAATTAACAAACATTTGAGAGAGAGACTACATGAATATGAGTTATACATAGGATGTAAATATATCGTTTGTAGTTCTCTATTTTAGTCAGCGTAAAAATGTCAAAATTTCAATGTACAAATGTCAATGTACATATTTTTTTAATAATTTTTAAAATATCTTGCAACTTGATACCCACGTTTTTTATTGTTTGTATCTTTTAACAATTAATGAGAGTTTAATAAATGAAAAAAAAATTTTTGGATTTCACTATCTAGGGGGGGTGGGGGTCAAAAATAAATAAAAAAGGGGGGTAAAATTTTCATTATTGTTTTATACATTTGAATGTGGTATCATTTAATAGATCTCTTCATGCTGATTCTAAAAATGTTTAGTTTTATAGGTCTACAACAAGATGTTTGGGAGTTATTGCCCATTAAAGTTAGGTGGTAAAGTGGGGCCCATATCTCAAAAACTATGGGTCATAAAACTTTTTTATTTGAACCAGTAAAATCAGCACCTGGAAGAACCCTATATGTCAATTTTCATTAAAATCTAGGTTGGAATGGTGACAAATTTTTTAATTTTTGGGTGATATGTCCTGGAATGCCACCCCCTGTCTTTTGGAATACTTGGAGTCAGGTCTTCTCACCCTTCTCTCCTCTCAGAAAGTGACCTGTGTTTACTACCCCCCCCTCCCCATATTGTACAGGGGGCTGGTTATCTGCAATTTCTGATCTGCCATTATATCCCCAGACCATGCTGGTGTTTTTCTTGCCAGAGGTTTGGACATGTCAGTAAGATATGTCAAAGTTCCCCTGGTATTTATGTTAATTGCATGTCTCCAACGCATGGTTCCTCCTGCTCCAATCCTCCCCACTGTGCCAACTGCGGAGATGACCACAGTGCTGTATCCACCTACTTGAGTGTGAGATCCTGTCAGTCTGGGAATCTGACAAGGTCAGCTTCCAGGAAGCAAGGGTCTGTGTTAGATCCCATTCTGTTCATCCAGGCCTTACCTTTACTCAAACTCTGCATCCTTCCCACCCTGCTACCTCCCATTTGCCTGCTTTGTGCCCCCTTCTCCTCTGCCCCACTCCCTCCTTGACCTCCTGATTGACCTCCTATCATTCTCTCCTCCACCCCAGAAATTGGATTCATCCCCACCCTGCTTCATACCCATATTGTTGCAGCCCCCCCCCCAAAAAAAACTAAACTCCCTCAATTTCATTCATTCTTTGACCACCTCTTCCTCAACCTCCCCTCCTGCCAGTTTCATCGGTTTGCTCTTCTAGTCACACTTCTAAATCTCACCCAATTACATTTCTTGCCCCACCCTGTATTCCATTCTTGATGGCTGCTATCCTTCAGTGGAATTGTCGAAGCCTCCCTAATTGGGAGGACTTTCTCCTCCTTATTCAGGATTTTGATACAGTACAGTGTGTATCTGCCTTCAGGAGACCCAACTTGGGATTTGCCCCTTGCACCTTCTCTGTAGATTTTCATCATAACTCTGACCCACTCTCCATGATGCAGACCTCCATGGTGGTACAGACATCTTCATCCTATCTGATGAGCCATCTACTCCCCTTCCCCTCCATACTCTTCTCCAGGCTGTTGTGGCCCAGGTTTTCCTTGACCAACTGTATTTAATCTGCTCCTTATATCTCTCCCTGTCACAGGAAGCTTCTGTTAATGATCTTTCTGCCCTCCTTTTACATCTTCCTGCACCCTTCCTCCTCCTGGGAGACTTCACTGTGTGTCATCCTCTGTGGGTTGATACTGTCACCAATCAGTGGGGTTGCATAGTGGTCTTCCTTCTCTCAACTCCTGTCTGTCTGTCTGTCTCCTTAACACTGGCTAGCCCACAGCTTTTCACCTTCAGACCTAAATGTTTTTCTTCATAGATCTTTTGCTTACTTCTCCTTCTACCTTCCTTGATTTCTCTTGGTCTGTCACTCCAGACCTTTATGGTTGTGACCATTTCCCACTCCTCCTCAGCTCAGACTCTTGGCTCCTCCACCTTTCCTCCCCAATGGTCTCTTGCCAAAGCTGACTAGTCTCTTTTCTGGTCTGAAAGCCAAACAATATGCAGTTCCAAGCAACTTTCTGACTATCAATGCTGCCTCCACCTACCTCACCAACGACATCACTTGTGCTATTCTATCCTCCATTCCCAAATCAACATTTCTCCACTACCCCTTTGGTTTCATGGTGGACCCTGATATGCACTCTGGTCAATAGCTTTCAAATGTGCGCAACCTCAGGCCTGTTGCATTAGGGTGTGTCAATTTTAGTAAAGTCAATAATTCAAAAACTACTAATGCTCAAATATCTTTAGTGTTGTTTAAAAAAGCCATTTACCTACTTATATTTGACCATAAAGATTTGAAATATAACCTAAATATGACTGTAGCATTGTATATCAATGTGCCATTGATATGTATGGTCAACTTTGGTTATTTTTGGTGTGCAGTATGGTTTCTAAGTTTCATATATTTACAAATGCTGGAGTTTGGATTGTGAATGCATGTGTTTTCCCTCCTTTTTGACAATTTTGATTACTTCATAATGTAAATATTGTGTAATTCAAATTATTCGAAATGTTGTGTGTGACCCAAACTTTCTGTATATTTTGATATGATAGGTATATGAAATTGTCATTACTTTGAATAATTAAGTCTTGTACTATAACAAAACAACCTTTTATCTGAGCTTATAGGAAGATATCAAGAATTTCAATTAACTTAATTTTATGTAATCATAATCAGTAGGGCTATCCAAATTTCAATGACATTTCTTTTGTTCACAGGTCCACAGGATGAGTCAGAAAGAAATCGGAACCTGAAGCCCCAAAGTCCCCGGCAGGGACTGGGAAGGAACTTCCCCTTGCTGAGCTGCCCACAGCGAGAGATCTGCTGAGGTATGGTTTGTTGAGGAGAGAGATGAGTGAGGAAGACAGGAGGAATTACCCAGTTAATGACCTGATTAACAATGGCATTGTTCCAGGGCTCCTGGCTCAGTGGAGAAAGGCCAACGCTCTCTTCACAGGACCTGTAATCAGGGCTAAAGTGAAGGCACTGTGGGATGAGGCAGTGAAGGTGTCCATTGGCAATGTGAAGCTAGAGGTCAAAGATAGGTTCATGATGAAACTGGACAAATTGGTGGACATCCTGATCTGTCACTGTGTGATCAGGAGCTGCAGTGAGCTTGGGTGCAACCCTGTCTGCAACAGTGAGGTTCACATTGACTGCAGGAGCAAGCAGAAGATACCAGTGCAGGAGCTTGCCTTCATTAAAGGTCAGAGAGAAAAGGTGGGCAGTGTGGGGGCACACCAGATGGGTCTAGCTGATCACTGAGACCAGGAGACAGGAAGCAGTGCTGCAGAGACAGGAGCAGAGAAGGAAGGCCGAGGAGAAGAGGAGGAGGAAGGCAGAGGAGTCAGCCAAGAAAGAAGAGGAGTTGAGGGAGGAGTCATTGCTGGAGATGGAGTTGGAGGAGACTGGAGATATACTGGAGGAGGCAGGGAGGAGAGAGGACGACGAAGACTTCATACCAGAGGCTGCGACGACAACTTCCTTGCCTGTGGCTAAGAAGAAGAAATACAACACTGAAGATATCACCAACATAGTTCTGGCTAGCTTGAGACATCACATTGAGCTGAGAGAGACTGCAGAGATTGCCACTGCTGCATGGATTGATGCTGGTCTTATCACAGAGTTTGACACAGCACTGGTGATTGACCACAACAAGGTGAGGAGGGCTCAGGAGAGACTAACTAAGGAGCTGGTCAAGAAGTTTGATGAAGAGATAAGGGAAAATGGCATCACCTGTATCTTCTTTGATAGGAAAAAGAGATGACACCAGGTGTCTGAGACTCAGACCAGGAAACTGCCTGTCACTGCCAGGCAGTTTCCTGGCCTCATTAAGGAAGAACACTACACAGTGTGCAATGAACCAGGTGGAAATATTTGTGGCATTTTGTACCAGAGGAAGCTGCAGAGGAGAGAAGTCATGCTGAGGTCATTGCTGATCATCTGGTGAACTGGCTAAGAGAGAGAGAGAGCAGCAGACCAGACCCTTTTGGCCATAGGAGGTGACAGTACTAATGTGAATACTGGCTGGGAGGGAGGAGTAATGCATTATGTGAAGGCGAAGCTTAGCAGGAAGTTGGTGTGGATTGTCTGTGACTTGCACACTGGGGAGCTGAGTCTCAGACACCTGGTGACTGCACTGGATGGCAAGACATTGAGCAACAACAAGCGGTCTGGGCTCCTAGGGAAAATGTTAGACACTGCCACTGAGCTGGAGATCAACCCAAACTTCACAAGGATCACTGTTGGTCCTCCTCTACCCCAGCTCAGTCAGGAGGTAGTCAAGGACCTCAGCACAGACCAATCATATGGCTACAGAATCATCACTGCCATCAGATTGGGAGAGGTACCTCAGAGTCTAGCTCTCCTGGAGATTGGGCTAGTCTGTCACAGTAGGTGGCTCACCACAGCTCTAAGGTTCTGCAGATTGTGGATTTCCAAACATGGGCTGAATGGTAGGATCCTGAAGAATCTGAGGATAATTGTGGAATTCATAGTGGGAGTCTACATGCAAACTTGTTCAACATCAAGTTAAATCACAGCTGGGTGGAGGGTCCCAGGCATGTACTGTACCAGCTGGAGCTGCTTAGAAGTTAGAAGGTGATAGAAATAGTGATGCCTACAGTGAAGAGATCAGCCTGGTATGCACACACTGAGGCTGTGTTCCAGGCCATGCTGTGCAGTGAGGAGGAGGAGAGGAGGGAGGCAGTGAAGAGGATACTGGAAATCAGAGGTAAAGGAGATGAGGACACACAGGTAGGAGACTGCAGTGTCAGACCCAGGAAGACTCCTGACATCAACCCAGATGCCACCAAACTGTCGGAGCTTATTGACTGGAACTCTGGTGTGACTGAGCCTCCTCTGACCTGCTCCCTCACCACTGCTGCAATCAAGGAGTTTCTGGATAGACCAGTGGAAGTTCCTGCATGGCCCTCACACACACAGTCAGTAGAGAGGTATGTAAGGATGACAACTGAAGCAGCACAACATGTTTACTCACAAGAGAGGAGGGAGGCGTACATCAGTGGCCAGTAGGGAGCTCATGTCCAGGAACAAGAGCAAGGCAGACATGGCATCCTTGGCAAAGTTGAAGAAACCTATCTATATTTCTAAGTTTTAATATTGAAATACAATCAAAATGTCTTTAATTCTACGTAATATATGTAAAATGTAGTTATATACAATAAAAAAATAATTGAAAAATTGCTGATTTTTCATAAACTTCAACTTCAAATATAAGTAGCTAGGAGTGGTCAAATCTGGATTTTAAAGCCATATTTCGAATTAGCACATAAAAATGCATCATTTGGTCACTAGTAGTTTTTGAAAATCTAAAGATTTCACTTTGCTCCCTAAAATTAACACACCCTATGGTTGCATGGTCTGTGAAGCCCACCACTTTTCCTGGAGAACCTACATCTCCCCTCTCACCCGCACCCCTTCCTCCTGAATCTGGAACAAGATTTGGAAAATTTCTGGTAAATTCCCTCCTCCTCCTCCTCCTATCCTTATGATAGATGGATCTCCAGTAGGGTGCATCAAAAATGGCAACTTTCGAAAATTGATTTGGCCCTACGTTATTATGGTTACATTCCCTAAAAAAAATTTGCATGCAAAATTTCAGGCCAATTGATTAATATCTACTGGGTCCACCTAGCTCCTAAACTTTTACAAAAATGACAATTTTTGGGATAAATTGCCTTAAATTATTTTTTTCACATATACCTTTATTTGATTGAATTGAATGATCCTTAAGGTACTATAGGCCTAGTATGTTTAGTTTGCTTGTGTTTAAGCCATAGCTACTATTAATAAACATCATTTGCCATCATGAAATACCTATAGCTATTTTTTCTTATTTTCAGGCATGTAGACTACTTTAATATTAATCTATGTTTCTATTACAGGTCAATTTTTTATATATGTTGATGATAATAGTTGATATATGATATAATAGATAATAGTGGTAAAGCCAGTGAAGCCATTTCTAGTGGTAAAACTTGTTCAAGTGGTGCAGATAAAGTTGATGTAAAAATACGAAAAAAACCTGTATATTTGGATTAGGTCCTGGCATCACAAATAATGATGCAAAGATTGTAGGATGTCGCTTGCCAACAAGTGAACAAGTTCTTAGATGTTTCTTATTTCACCAGCAACAGGGTCTAAACGAGAGAAGAACTAAGCGAGATATAGCTAAAATTGTTTTAACAGAAATTCAACCATTCTACAATAAAGCCAACATATCAATGATTACTGAGAAAAAAGCATGTGAGAAAATAATTTCATTGTCAGAAAAGAATGTGAAACAGAGAAATTCCATTGAAAAAAAGAGAGCTACAAAGTACAAAGACAAGACTAGAAGATATGGAAATGCAACTTAAAATGACTTTTCCTTCCACTGTGGATTAAAAATGCCAAAAAAATTATGAGTAATCCAGAAGATATACAATTTCTTCAATCTATGCAAGGGGATAGAATTGCTTCTTTTGGAGCTCATGATCAAACTTTAGCATCCAAAATGAAGCGCATTAATTTTCGAAAATGTGAAGAAAATGTGAGAAAAGAAAAGGAATTGAGAGACACTGAAGCTTCTTGCAGTTATGTTGAATTAGAAAGCAGTAGCACAAGCGATACAACTACCATTATCATTATGAGTGAGTCAGAAGCTAATGATGGAGCTGAAAAAGATGGAAAATCCACACAGTCAACAGTCTGTTTAGGTACTCAAACTATCATTCCTCATGACATTCTGAAAAGACCGAAACTTGTTTCTTTGGCATCAAGAATGAAAATGACTCCAGCACAACAGGCTGCATTCAGTAACACTAACGGAATTACGGACGATTGTTCGAACACAATTGTTCGAACGCAATTGTTCGAACAACAGTTGTTCGAACAACAGTTGTTCGAACAACAGTTGTTCGAACAACAGTTGTTCGAACAACAGTTGTTCGAACAACAGTTGTTCGAACAACAGTTGTTCGAACAACAGTTGTTCGAACAACAGTTGTTCGAAAAACAGTTGTTCGAAAAACAGTTGTTCGAAAAACAGTTGTTCGAAAAACAGTTGTTCGAAAAACAGTTGTTCGAAAAACAGTTGTTCGAAAAACAGTTGTTCGAAAAACAGTTGTTCGAAAAACAGTTGTTCGAAAAACAGTTGTTCGAAAAACAGTTGTTCGAAAAACAGTTGTTCGAAAAACAGTTGTTCGAAAAACAGTTGTTCGAAAAACAGTCGTTCGAAAAACAGTCGTTCGAAAAACAGTCGTTCGAAAAACAGTCGTTCGAAAAACAGTCGTTCGAAAAACAGTCGTTCGAAAAACAGTCGTTCGAAAAACAGTCGTTCGAAAAACAGTCGTTCGAAAAACAGTCGTTCGAAAAACAGTCGTTCGAAAAACAGTCGTTCGAAAAACGTCGTTCGAAAAACAGTCGTTCGAAAAACAGTCGTTCGAAAAACAGTCGTTCGAAAAAACAGTCGTTCGAAAAACAGTCGTTCGAAAAACAGTCGTTCGAAAAACAGTCGTTCGAAAACAGTCGTTCGAAAACAGTCGTTCGAAAAACAGTCGTTCGAAAAACAGTCGTTCGAAAAACAGTCGTTCGAAAAACAGTCGTTCGAAAAACAGTCGTTCGAAAAACAGTCGTTCGAAAACAGTCGTTCGAAAAACAGTCGTTCGAAAAACAGTCGTTCGAAAAACAGTCGTTCGAAAAACAGTCGTTCGAAAAACAGTCGTTCGAAAAACAGTCGTTCGAAAAACAGTCGTTCGAAAAACAGTCGTTCGAAAAACAGTCGTTCGAAAACAGTCGTTCGAAAAACAGTCGTTCGAAAAACAGTCGTTCGAAAAACAGTCGTTCGAAAAACAGTCGTTCGAAAAACAGTCGTTCGAAAAACAGTCGTTCGAAAAACAGTCGTTCGAAAACAGTCGTTCGAAAAAAGTCGTTCGAAAAACAGTCGTTCGAAAAACAGTCGTTCGAAAAACAGTCGTTCGAAAACAGTCGTTCGAAAAACAGTCGTTCGAAAAACAGTCGTTCGAAAAACAGTCGTTCGAAAAACAGTCGTTCGAAAAACAGTCGTTCGAAAAACAGTCGTTCGAAAACAGTCGTTCGAAAAACAGTCGTTCGAAAAACAGTCGTTCGAAAACAGTCGTTCGAAAACAGTCGTTCGAAAAACAGTCGTTCGAAAAACAGTCGTTCGAAAAACAGTCGTTCGAAAAACAGTCGTTCGAAAAACAGTCGTTCGAAAAACAGTCGTTCGAAAAACAGTCGTTCGAAGTTATAATTGTTCGAATGAACAACCAACTAAATAAAATCTTAGTTGCCAAGACGCAAATACGAAGACATATAATAAGTTAGGTTAGGTTAAGCTTTAATGAAAATATCATGACAACCTAACCTAACCGTGCAACTGTAGTTTACCTTGACTTTCATATGCTTCTATCCTGTTTTATTAATAAAGATTTTTAACTTTGAATAACGTATGAATAAAGATTTTTAACTTTTAATGTTTTTTTAATACTTTTTGTTTTTTGAACTATGGTTTTCGAACAATTATAACCGAATAATTGTTGCTGCGAACAACTGTTTTTGAACTGTGGTTTTCGAACAATTGTGTTCGAACACTCGTCCGGCAATGACACTAATGCAGTGGCAACTTCATATGCTACAGCTGATAGAGCAAGTCGCGAAGTAGCCCAAAAAATTTCAAGTTCCATTAAAAAATCCTGGAATCCTCCTAAATTGGCCTCTCTTCATTGGGATTTGAAAATAATTTCTACTCTGCAGGATAAATATGTGACAGAAGAACGATTAGCCATATCAGTTGGAAATTCAATGGATCTCAAACTACTTGGTATTCCATCATATCATCCTAGTGCTTGTGGCAGTGGCCAATCTGGGAAAAACTTGACCGAAGAAGTTATGAAGCTACTGAAATTGTAGAACTGCTCCGATTCAATAGTGAACTTGGTTTTCGACACTACAGCAACCAACACGGGACATGTGAGCGCTGCATGCATAACTATCCAACAAGAGATTGGATGGCCTTTATTATGGTCTGCATGCAGGCATCATGTTGGTGAAGTTATTATGATTCATGTGTTTCAGGACATGAAAGTAGAAACTTCGAGTGGACCAGAAATTAATGTCTTTAACAGATTTTGAGAAAAGTTTCAGTGGATTTCCAAGGATGAAAAATTGAAAAAAATTGACTTCAATCAGTACTCCAAAGCTGTCTAGGAGATTCTTCAGGAATGGACTGATTATGCAATTCAAATAAGTAATATGGAAAAGCAACATACACGATATGACTACAAACAATTTTCTGACTTAGTTGTGTTATACTTAAATGCAGGACCTAGTGATAAGGATATAACCCTTCAGTGACCTGGTGCTATAAATACAGACACATGCAAGAAGTAAATAGACACCCTTAATTTTATGGTAAAATGTATGCATCCAATTTTTTTGCCATTATTATGACTAATATTCGTTTCCTACATTTCTATCCTTGAAGAAGGACTTATGCCAATATTCTCAAGTGGTCAAATTGAAAAAGACAGCTGCCTGTTCATGGAAGATGGAGCCCCATGCCACACTGCAAAAAAGACGAAAGAATGGGAGGAGCGAAATGGTATCAAACGACTTCCTTGGCTGAGTCAGTCCCCTGACATGAACCCCATAGAACACGTGTGGGCAATACTAGACAAGACTTTACGTAAAAAGCCCCAAAAACCAGCAACACGATCAGAATTGTTGAATCTTTTACACCAAATTGTTACAGCAAAATCTGGGCTGTCTATTTACTTCTTACATGTCTCTGTAGAGCCAGATGGATGAGTAAAGCAATATATGTTCTAAAAATTGCATTACTAGAAGATAATATCTCGAAACTACCTTCAGTAACAATCACAAACAAGCAACAAATTCTGAAACTAAGAGACTTTGCAACCTTCATTTCACTGATTTACTACCCATGGTGGATGACCTGCTCTTCGGAAACCACACTAGCTGACTTGGTTGACAAAAACTCATGGTTCATATTCTCTTCACTACAGTTAGACTATGATTTTTTAATGGTTGAGATTGTTGAATGGAAAACAGCAGCATCATTTATATCTTCCAAAGAAAAACGTTTGGCTATAAATGTCATAAATGATGGCTCTGAGAGGGCAGTAAAACTATGCAGTGACTTTTATGAGGCTGCAAGGACTGAAGAACATCTTCAAAATGTTCTCCAAGTTGTAGAAGCTGACAGAAAAGCCACTCCTAATCTGAGAAAGAGACAAGCTTCTTTATCATCTGTTTTAAAAGAAAAAAGGACAAAGAAGAATAATTAAGATATCAATAAGCAATAAATCAATTTTTACAAGTATTTTATCATGAAATACCATTTTTAATAGGTGGAGGTGGTCGGTGGGATGCTTGGCAAGTTGGGTCCTCATCCCGCATCCTGGTAACTCACTTCATGATTCTCAGAATAATACAAAAAAAAGTCTAAAAAGACATAATTTCATGAATTGAGGCTAAAACTTGCCTAAAACTAGCTATATTTACAATTTTTTTTTCAAACAAAATCTACAACGCTTACACATAAGATTTTCTAGTAAAACCATAAAATTCCAAAATTGTCAAATTTTTATCTTCGAGGTGGACCCACTAAATATTGTCAGAACAGCTTGAAACGTGGACACTGAAGGTTTGTTGGGGATTGTAACCATAATATCATAGGGCTGAATCAATATCCGAAGTTTGAAATTTCATCCCTTATAGGCTGATGCACCCTATAAGGGGTCCAGTGTCATCCCCTACTGCAGTGGCTGAGGCTGACCATTGCTTTCATCTCCCTACATAACCACTGTGATTCTGCTTTCCTCAGACATAAGGCTTTGCTTGTTTGCTTTCCTCACCTTTTCAGACTCCCAATAATTTCCCTTATAACTGCCTTTCCTATGTTGGAAATGCGCTTAGTATTGGCTTCTTTCAGTAACTCTGCTCCCAGCCCAATGGCATTCATTTTGATATGCTCCACCACTTACACAAAAAAAATGATATAGGGTTATGGTTTGATTGCTGTCACACTCATCCATTGGAAATTTTCAGCAGATATTGGTGGAGAGTTGAACAGAAAAAGCCCTACATTTTTTCATTAAAAAATTGTGTTTGTGGAAAAAAGAAAATAAAATTACCATATGTTATTATTTCATTGGTTTCTTCTGGTTGTAAGGTTTGTGGTTGTCCCTCACGCCTATCCTTCGATGTAGGTGATGTGGTTATGCAACGAGTTTATTCAGTTTAATTTAGGCATTCACTACACTTAAATACCTGAAGTAATAGGCCTATCCTTTTGAGTTATTAGTTTTATATTATGAGGTATTCACTTGGAAGACTTTACGAAGTCCCTAGATGTCAAATTTTTGTTATTATTATTTCTTCTCTCATAGTAATTTTAATGCATCAGTGATGGAAAATTTTGATACAAAATAAGTCATCCCTTACCTTTTGTGGGGGTTATGTTCCTGAAAACCCCTGTGATTGGCAAAACTGTGATAGGTAAAACTTAGGGCCTATGGGAAATAGAGGGTTAGGGGAACTTGCCCCGAGACAACACTTACCTTTCATTAACCTTTGGTTTGCTTCCGCCTGAATTGTTCATTCTGATGAAGGTCAAGCTTTTCACTCCACCTTCGACCTACTGTTTAACATGGAAACTGAACCACACTCCTTCAGCAGCCCAGCATTTAGGCCACACAGGGTATCCATTTATCTCCCAACCACCTTCTTTATTGTGTGGAAGGATGAACAGCTGGGATTTGCTGCACGCTGGCTGCAGTCACTGGGTCTCAAACCCGGGGCTGATGGATTCATAGTCAGTGATGCTAACCACTACACCACTGAGGCACATTAACTCACCACTGAACTCTAGAAAAAGGTTATATATATATATATATATATATATATATATATATATATATATATATATATATATATATATAGGTGAGTGAATTCGCGTAAAGCAAACTTAATAACCAATGGGAAAAATTTAAATTGTCCCATGACCTCCAAGAATTTTTACCAAAACTTTGAAAACGCATTCGTTTTTCATAAATTATGCGTTCAATGCCTTTTAAAAATGTAAAGAAATGATAAACTAGTAAAACTGAAGGTTTATTGGATAATTAACACACAAAAATACATGAAAAATTATTTTTTACTGCTTAGAAAAAACCTATCTAAAGTTGTTTGCTTTCTGCTGGCTTTCCTCTTGTTGTCATAAAGCCTACAGTACGGTGCTAGCATCTTCTCAATACCGTGTCGAATTGCCATGCTTCTTTCCATGTTAGGGTCCGCATACAGCATCTTTTCTTTGGTGCTTTCAATGTCTTGAAAAATGCTTTCAAGTTCCTTTAAAGTGAATTCCTTAGCCGGCGTCAGTTGTGCAGAATCATCTTCATCATCGTCTTCTTCATCATTATCTTCAAAAGCCCGTTCTTGGTCCATGGAAATAAGTTCATCTTCAGTAAGTTCATCTGGTCGCAAATCCAGTGTTTCCCTAACATCCACTGTTTCAAGTTCTTTAGAACAATTTTCATTCCCGAGGACAGCTATCTCTTTTATAAGTGAGTTAAGATTTGTTTCAAAACCAGTGAAGTCATTTGCACAATTAGGTAGAAGTTTTTGCCACACTTCACGCATGTTACTAGTTGTTAATTCCTCCCATGATGCATTAATATTTTTGATAGCACGTCTTATGTCATATTTCTTCCAAAATTCACTTAAAGCAATTGCATTTTCACCCGTTGTCTCAATAGCCTGAGCAAAAGTACGTCTGAGATAATAGGCCTTAAAAGTCGAGATGACTCCCTGGTCCATTGGCTAGATTAATGAAGTGGTGTTTGGAGGTAGAAATTCCACTCTCACATTATGGTTTAACTCCCCAAGAGAATTAGGGTGGCCTGGAGCATAATTATCTAGAAGAAGTAGAGCTTTAAAAGTTAAGTTATTCTTCATGCAGTACCTCCCTACACCAGGACAAAAATACGATTGGTACCACTCTTGAAACAATGGTGCCGTCATCCAAGACTTCTTATTCGACTGCCAAATAACTGGCAATGAAGCTTTGTTATAGTGTTTCAATGCTCTAGGATTTTTGCACTTATAAACAAGCATTGGTTTCAATTTAAAGTCTCCCTCTGCGTTGCTGCCTAACAATAAAGTTACTCTATCTTTTATTTGCTTATGGCCACTTTGAGTAGATGCGGTTTTTGACACGAAAGTTCTAGAAGGCATTGTTTTCCAAAAGAGGCCTGTCTCATCAACATTAAAGATTTGACGTTTGTCGTAAGCTTCAGCTTTTATTATTTCTTGAAAAAATTCTGGATAATTCGAAGCTGCATCAACATTAGCGCTAGTGGCTTCGCCAACTATTTTAATTTTAATTCTGCTCAACTTTTGAAACGCATAAACCATCCTTTACTAGCGTTAAAAGCTTCACATTCTGTGTACTTGCCACTTTCTCGCAATACAGACATTAACTTTAAAGCCTTAGCTTGAATGCTTGCAGTACTGACAGGAATTCTTTTTTGATTGCAATCCTCTAGCCAAATTTGAAGTAAACATTCCATTTCCACCATAATTGGTTTTCTGTTTTGAGTGCTATTTAATGAATAGGTAGTTGAAGATACTTTACCTTGTTCTTTGTACTCATCAGTTCTTTTCAAAATGGTTCGTATGGTAGATTCAGCCAGGCCTAGGCCACGTGCAATTTTAGATTTGCTTTCTCCACTTTCAAATCTCTTAATAATATCAAGTTTTTCATCTAATGTTATTACTTTTCTTCTCTTTGCTGCACTTTCCCCTTTGCAATCCAAATCTCTCTTTTGGGTATCCATTTTGTGAAAATATTGTTCAAAGAATATTATGAGATTCTAGCAGCAAGATACACAGACAGTAACACAACCACACGCTTTGGTACCTGAGCATGAACTGGCGCTCGATTTGCGGTCGTATGATTGGCTAGCGCTGCTGGCGTGTGATTGGCTGCTGTGATTTTGGCATGTCATATAAAAATACTTCAAGAAATGTTTAGACTCTTGGTTGCTATACCACAGTAACTGATTCTTAGCCCTCGCAAAGTGAGACCTGGTGTTTTTTTTCAAACTGCGTTAACTGCATTTGGCGTATATCGAACTCTCATTAAGCGAGGTTTACACACACACACACACACACATATATATATATATATATATATATATTATATATATATATATATATATATATATAAGACTGGTCCAAAAAACAAAATTTTTGAAATCATAACATGGTACCTCAAATTATTGTGAACCTTTATAAGAATAACTTCTGACAAGAATATCAGCTCATTTGAAGTATATTTAGAGGTGCAGCACTACTGTCAAAAATATCAGAAATAAAAAAAATTAGTAATATATGGATTGTGGAGTAGTTATCTTCTGTAGGTATGTTACTTGTGTTGTTGAGATGATAGCATCATAGTGTAGGAGAGTGTCAAATGGCATCATGAACAAACAGGGTGTAAAATATGGCAAGTTCAGTAGAGACTAGAAAATCAACAGAAATGTGGTTTATTGGACAAACAATTGAGACAATATGTGGAAGAAAGCTACCATCCTATGGTGACGTTCTGTGGCTTATTTTTCATCATCTACATGCCAAAAAGATGTTGAAAGATGCATCTAAAGCTGTTTGCACTGAAGTATTGAAATTTTTGGGAGATGGCAAATATACCAATTGCTGACTATCGCAATGTTATGAAAAAAATAGAAAAGGAGTATTTTAATTATAGAGGACTTCAAAAATCTAAATCTAAACATTCACAGACACAAATAGATAAAGAAACTTCTTTTCAAGAACGTTTGGACGATTTATTTGATATCGCCCATGCCAATGCTCTGCAAAAAATGACAGTAGAAGAAGACAGAGCTTTTCTACAAGCTCAGTGAGAGAAGGGAAGGAGAGGCTACATAGGAAGTGTGGACAAAATATGTGCTCTTAAACAATCTAAGAGAAGATCTAGAGATTAAGCATTTCAACACCAAGTTAAGAAAGAAACTATGAGAAAGAAAATGAACACAACAGTGACTCAATTTTCGTCAAATAGTAGTTCCTCCGAGGAAGAGCCAAGTACATCAAGTACACCAGTCACCATAAAGGAGGAGAAACTTGGTAGTCATAAACCAGCAATGGTTGTATCAACAGAATTAGCAATGACACTGGACAAAAACAAATTAAGTGATCACCAAGCAGTATCAGTAGTAGCAGCTACTTCCTGCATCTTCTCTTGGATATGAAGTTGATGATATTGTTCTGAGTAGAAGTTCAATACGGAGAAAATGAATATCAGTTCATCAGCAAATTGCGGATGACATCAAGCAATCATTTGAAACTGATATTCCTCTAACAGTTCATTGGGACGGAAAGCTTATCCAAGATCTTACTGGTGATGATAGTGTGGATAGACTTCCAATTATTGTATCAGGCAGAGGAAAATCTAAGCTTCTCTCAGTACCTAAACTTAAATCTGGCACAGGAAAAAATATTGCAGGTGCTGTGGTCGAAGCTTTGGATGACTGGGGGCTACGAGATTGTGTGCAGGCAATGTGCTTTGAACCAACTGCAAGCAACACTGGTGATTAAAAAAAAGGAGCATGTACTCTTATTGAAAGCATACTTGAACGGCTGCTCCTTGGACTAGCTTGTCAACATCACATTCTGAAAATAGTAATAGCATCTGTCTTTGACAAATGTCACGGTGCTGCCACTGGTGGTCCGGATATCTTGTTATTTAAGCATCTTAAAAATAAATGGAAGACTTTTGACACAAACAAGTTTGAAATTGTTCAAATCGATGTACCGGAAAAGCCCAGTATAATTGAAAATTGCAAGCAACATTTGACTAAATTACAACCTCGAGCAGATTACTGAGAACTCTTAGATTTGACAATCATATACCTTGGAGATGTTCCTTTTGATGGCATTAAATTCCATCAACCCGGAGCATTGCACGGTGTGTGATGGATGGTGTGAGTGATATATGCAATAAAAATTTGTCTTTTCCACAAACAAATGGAAGTCACTAGACGTGAACTAGAAGGGATGCAACATTTTGCATTATATGCTGTTTGATGCTACGTAAATGAATGGTTTTTAGCACCCATTGCTTCCTCTGCACCAGCTAATGACCTATCTCTTCTCAAGAAACTTCAATCCTACGATGATAAAGAAATATCTGCAGCTGCATCTAAAGCGCGCTCTTGCCATCTCTGGTATTTGAATGAAGAGCTCATCAGACTTTCTTTTTTTGATGAAGAAACATCACTGGAAGTCATGCGAGAAATGGTGAAGGTGCTGGATGTGAATGGCTCTCAAAATCCTCCTAAACGGATAAATTTGAATGTGAATGATCCTAACCTACAAGACAAAACACTAGCTAGCTTTGTCAGTTCAACAACTCACAATTTCTTCACAAAATTAGCATTGCCAATGGACTTTTTGGACAGAGATCCTATTGGAATGCTAATGATGACTACAAAGCTGCTAGCAATTATGTAAAAAATATGAATGTTGTAAATGACAACACTGAGAGAGGTGTTGCTTTAATTAAGAACTTCAGTAGCCATCTTATGAAAAGTGAAGAACAACAACATCTACAAATTGTAGAGCAGCATCGTAAGCATTTTCCAAACGTAAAAAAATCTACAATAAAAGAGGGACTTAGATAAAGGAAATAAATGGAATAGAAACAAAATTAGAGGACTGTGGATTAGGCCTATAGGGGATACCACATTAAAAAAAATGCACTGATAACAGCTACCTCATCATCCTGTTTGCATATACGTTTTGTGTTTCGTATTTATCAATTATTACGAAAGAATTCTTTTATAACTTGAAGAGCCTAATCATTTTCATTAATCAGTAAAGTAACATAAATATCATCAACTGTTGCTGCAAAATAGAAGTCAACATCTTCCTTCCTTGACTAATCAATTTTAAAATTAGAAAGAGCCGTGTTGAGCAGAAAACTGAGATTTGTTTATAAAAAACGTCTGAACAGGTAGCGAGAACAACGTGAAAAAAGTGTTAGCAGCTGACGAGGAAGCTTCTAAACAGTGGCTGCATCCTCCAGCGCAGGACACGTCAACGCGAAGAGGTGACGTCAAACCAAAACATCAACGCGCTGGTGGCCAAACTTCCTCAAATCTCCGTGCAGCGGGCTGTCTACGGTTGGCTAGACTGGCAGTCGACGGCCTGTTGCGTGGCACGATCAGAGTGCCGATCGGCTCCCGGGGCCGGACCTATTCTCAGCGTGCTATTTTTTCAATTACAGGGAACAATTGCGTGCTCCCCGAACTACTCTTACTCTCTGGCGACATTAAGACTAATCCAGGCCCCACTACAACTTACACATGTCACCATACACAAAGACATAGACACAATAGCACCATGAGACACATACAGAAGTATAATATTAACATATTACAGTACAACGTAGATGGCCTCACAAACAAAATCATGCAGCTTAGGGAATTCGTACACAAACAAAACATTCACATAGCACTTATACAAGAAACAAAACTAAAACGCACACACAAAACACCCACCATCCCTGACTTCACGGCGATCCGTCAAGATCGTACTGGGGGTAACGGGGGTGGACTCATCACTTACATACGTAAAAGCATTAGCTACACTGATGCTACCCAAAACATTACAAACACAATCCAAGCAGATAACACGATAGAAATACAGGCAGTTAACATTAAAACACGCGCAAAACATAACACCACACTAATCAACATTTACATCCCACCAGATAGTTCACCTCAGGTGCCAGCCAATTACAATCCACAGTTACACAATTTTGCCTCTCACTAATGTCATCTTAGGAGGAGACTTCAACGCCAAAGACACTAGTTGGTACCTGCACAACCAAAACAACACCAGAGGCGCCAACATAGCCACACAACTAAACAGCCTCTTCATTCTTAACAATACAGAAGAACATACACACATACCACATCAAGCAGGATACTCAAACTCCTCCCCAGACATAACGTTCTGTTCCCCTCACTAGCAACACATACACAATGGAGAACAGAAAAACAACTGTCATCAGACCACCTGCCCATCATCATTACAACACATTCTACACTCTGCCCCAACAGCCTTAGGCACACTTACAGAAATTACAAGAAAGCTGATTGGGAACAGTTCAAAATACAGACTGAGGAACAATTCACCACATTAAACAGCACACCCATCATAAACATCGATACAACACTCAAGACATTTAATCAGATTATCAATAATGCAAACAAATACATACCCAAGGGCAACATTAGGAAATACAACCCAAATTACACTAGAGAAATAGCCCACCTCATAAGGCAACGTAACAACCTCAAACATAACACACAAACACACACACAGAAGCCATAGCAGCAGCAGATACAACAGCTCAACACAGAAATAAATAACAAACTCAAAGAAAAACAAACAGAAACATTCAGGGAATTCATAACAACACTAAACCACTCCACAGATACATACAGGCTATACAAGACTATAAACAGCATTACCCACTCTAACAGCGGCATTCACACCTCACACGCGGCTATCTGTCGCAGCCAAAATAATATCCCAACATACACACAACAAGCTAACATTCTAGTTAATCACTACGCAAAGATAAGTCACTTAAACAGAGACAACAACCAGAAACACGCAGACAGACAAACAGCCAGACACAAGAAAACCTACAGACTCGACACGACCATTACACCCTTCAATACAGACCAGACCACCAAGATCATCAAAAACATTAAAAATTCGAAGGCTACTGGACCAGACAACATATCTAACATACACCTTAAACACTTGGTCCCACAAGGAATACTAGCTCTCACAAATATCAGCACATATTCATACCAACACTGTATTATTCCTGACATATGGAAACAAGGTAAAATTATTACGCTACTCAAACCAAACAAAAATCCAACAGAACCAGCTTCCTATAGACCCATTACTTTACTATGCACACCTTCCAAAGTAACAGAAAGACTAATCTTACAAATCACCAACCCACACATACCACTATTGCCTACTCAACATGGATTCAGACCTCACCACTCAACCACGACATTACTCACTAACCTGACGCAGCACATCATGGATGGCATCAACTCTAGAAGACCAGCTCAACATACACTATTAGCAACAATAGACATTAGTAAAGCATTTGATGCTATCCCACGCTTCCCTCTCATAAACAAAATACTCAACACAAACATGCACAATAACACCAAAAGGTGGCTGAGCAACTATCTCTCAGGAAGATACTCACATGTCACATTTAATGGCAAGTCATCCAAAAACAAGCTTTTTCCGAATGGGGTCCCTCAAGGCTCTGTTCTCTCACCAACACTTCAACTTATACATGCATGACATTCCAACACCCATAGATAACAAGCTTACCTTATCATCATATGCAGATGATATCACTCTAACATCCACCCACAACAACATCGACACCGCTACAAATAACCTACAAACATACATAAACAGTATACAAGACTGGCTCACACACAATAGACTCAAAGTAGCGCCCACAAAATCAACCATCACCTTGCTTACAAGCAACACAAAAGAACACCAGGTAATTCCACAACTTACACTAAACAACATCAACATTCCACACACTCACAGAACCAAAATACTAGGTGTCACATACAACACATCATTATCTTTTGCAAACCACATTCAGGACATTAAAAACAAATGTACGTCAAGACTTAACACGCTTAGGGTACTAACAGGCACAAACTTTGGACACCAGCAGGAAACAACATCACTCATCTACAAACAATATATTCGCTCAGTTATGGACTATGCTAGCCCATGCTACACCCATTATCTCAAACACACACATAAACACCTTACAAACAATACAAAACAACGCACTTCGTATCATTACAGGATGCACTCAAACAACACCAATAGAACACCTGCACACAGAAACAAAAATACTAAAAGTTAGGGAACATTTAGACATGAGGGGAACACAATTCATGGCAGCAGCGACAACTAACCCACAAAACCCTTGCCACTACATGTACAATCATGCACCAACACCTCGCACCATTAAGGTAACACCAGAGAGACATTATAACCAAATACTCCATTCCATACCATGCCCCACAGACATCACACAGTACAGAAAACACACACACACCAACCCACAAAGCACTGACACGACTCGGTCCGAATGCGGTCCTAGGTGCGAAGCCGCTGCCCATTAACAGGTCAGAGATCAGCCTGAGCAGATCGGATCGAGTTAACTTAGCACGATTCCGATGTGGACATCACCCCAACTTACGGACATATAAACACAGACTAGACAACTCCATAGACGACACCTGCCACCTGTGCCAAGACACACCACAAACAATTGAACACATTATGACGGACTGTACCACTCTAGCACAACAACGAACACAACACAACATCACGAGTGCGCTGAACCTCTGGTCCACTCCGGAGAGGGCGATCGGTTACCTGCGTGCCGCCGGCTTGCTCGATCAGGGTGGGCTAATCGGCTAAACAACAACAACAACAACTCAGGGGTAAAAAATATTAATATAAATAATCTGATGGAGAATAAAATGAAATGTTTGACCTCCATGTGGCACCTCTAAATATTATCCAATTTGCATTAAAATTGGTATTAATAATTCTTTAACCATTCTTCACAATATCCAGGGGTACCATATCAAAAATAATAAATTTGAAAATTCACCCTTATAGGTTGGACCAGTCTAATATAATATATATATATATAACCTTTTTCTATATATATATATATATATATATATATATATATATATATATATATATATATATATATCATTACTAGCAACAGATCAGTATATCAGTACCTTTATTTATTAAGTAAAAGAATATTTAAAAAACATCATATAATCTAGAAATACTGTATGATAAGTAACTTTAATAAATACAAGTAACAAATTGTACCAACAAACATGGCTAGGTGTGTGAGGTGGGTGATGCGCAGCTCCCAGATAGTGCAGATAAAGAGTTAAATTGTTAATTCTAAACTTACATTTAATTAATGGAACACTGTCACAAACTGAAGTTAAATCATAAGAAAAATTAGTGGTATGAATGGGCTGAAATCAAATAAAATACATAGTATAAATTCCCTTATGTGGATATACAGTAATTTATTCATTCATAAATCACAGTACTGTGATTCAAGATACTGAAATCTAAAATATTGGTTGGGGCTCCTTTGATGATTTGTGAATGAGCAAAACTGGACCCCCATGATAGGGAAAACTGGTGTTCATTATATTGCTGCAAATGGCCAAAACCAACAAAACTGCGATAGGTGAGGGATGACTGTACTGTCTATGGATGGCTCCTGTCCTGTCTTCTTTGTGGGTAGAAGGGCAAGTTCTTCCCTCTCCTCCCTCCCCTTCCTACCTTCCCCCATGCTCTTTCCTCTTTACTGCTCTAAAGTTACAGTTCCACCCTTTTGTCCTCCATCAATTGTTTTCCTCCCACTCCTCTTCCCATTCTGATTCTATTCCTATGTTCACCAATGGCTCTTGCTTGCCACTTGCAGTGGGTTGTGCAGCATCCTTCTGGTTGGTAGTCCAATCATTATCCCTTCCCCAAGTGGCTTCCATTTTCATGATGGAACTGTCATCTATCCTCTTGGGCCCTTTGATTCCTCTCTCATCTCCCATTTACATCTTTGACCATCTACTCTGACTCTCGCAGTACTCTTGAGGCCCTGTCCTCTCTTGTCTCTTTGCACCTATGGGTGCAACAGATCCAGGACTGGCTTGTCCTTCTTTCATCATGTCACAAGTTGGTCACCTTTTGTTGGGTATCTTCCCATGTTGGTGTTCCAGGCAATAAATGTGAGGATGCTGCAGCAAGGGAGGTGTCCTCCCTACCTTTCGACCCTAAAGTATTTCCCGAGGGTTTTCTGGGAAGCACTCCTTCAGCAGTGGCAGCACCAGTGGGAGGATGTGTCTGGGAATTTCCTAAAGGCCTTGAAGCCCACAATCCATCAGTGGTCTTCCTCCTGACAGTGTGATCAATGCTTTGAGACCACTCTGGTACAACTGTGTATTGGTCATACCTTAAGCATGGTCATCTTATGATAGAGGATCTTGCCCCCTTTTGCCCTTGCAGTAACTTATTCCTCTCTCCATCTCACATTTACTTTTAGTTTATCCTGCCTTTGCCATTGTCCATACCCAGTTTTTCCTTTTCTGCCCTTCAGGCTCCACTCTTACTCTTCATCATTTGTTAGGTGACTCTACACCTGTACCAAAGGACACAATTTTCTCCTCCACCAGACTGGTCTCCTACTCTCTATTTAATGTAACTTGGGTATAATTTCTTCCTCTCTTTGCTGTTTCTACTGCCTTCTCTCTCTGTTATCACAGTCTTTCTTCCACTGCTCCTTCTATGGTGTTTCTCTCTTCCCATTTCCTTGTTCTCTCTTTATTTTAGTGTTGGTGCGATATGCCCTCAACAGTTGAAATGCCAGTGATGCACTGCTATTCATTCATTCATTCATTCCAATACTTGGATGACAATATGGAAATCGGGTGGTGAGTGGGTGGAGTGCTGTGGTTACCTGAATTAAATATAGGGCAAACTCCAGCTTCCTTTAGACAGTCATTGAATGTTTCCATCTAGCCTGGGAGTTTCTTAAATTTCTTTCACAATGAGGATATCTATTTTCAGTACATAGTATTCCACTCTTTCTTGGTTATTTATGTAGTTTTTACCCTTCTCTACCCTTACTGTTTGCATTTTTAGTAGCTTCAAGAGTGCATTCCAGATTTTGGAGTCTCATATGCATTAATGGGAATGAATATGAGGCCCAGTTCCCAAAATCTACTGTTTCCTGTACCTCTGTGTCTGAATGTCCTATACCTTTTGAGGATTTCCTTCCAGGATTCAGGCAATAGTTCACATTGTTTGCCAGTAAATTGAAGTATGAGGAAATACCTTGTAGGAAGGTAAGGAGTGTGGGAGGTTGTAGAGATAGGTGCAAAGAAGAGGACATCATTGTGGTGGGATACTGAGATTTCATCAGTGGTTGAGGATAAAAGGAGGAAATGGTTGTTGTGTGTGCAGGGTAATTGAGGGTAATCGAGATGAGAGAAGTGCAAATATAGTCTGATGGGATTTGGTGCTGTGAAGAGGACATATGAAAGAATGCCTGAGAATAACACCATGAATGAAGTGAAAGTAGTGGTTTGAAAGCTGAAAAATGGAAGAGAGGTAGGTGTGGATTAGGTATATGGGGAAATGACTTAGTATGGCGGTATATGGGGATTAGAAAGGGTTAGAGGTGTTGTGGTACCTATGTCAGAGTGCATGAGCAAATGGGAGTGTGCCTGAAAACTTCGAAGAAAACAATAATTGTTTCATTGTACAAAATGAAAGGTGAAATGAGCGAATGTAAAAACAAGAACTACAGAGGTATAAGTCTGTTGAGTGTAATGGGGAAGGTGTATATATGGGAGGATAGTATGGTTGCACCAATATGTAATTTGGCCAATTACCAATTAATCAGCTGTCAGTAATTGGCCAATTATATATTTATTAAAAATTTCAAATCTTAATTGGCACTATAAATTTGATTAATTGGTACCATAAATTAAAGACCACCACAATGTTATCAGCTTAGCTGTGCTGCCCACCTGCCATCTTCTATATGAGGAATAAATGGTTTTAGTGATACCCACCCTTAACAAATCTAGTATATTATCACCTTTGCTTGGTTGTAACCTTTCATTCTGTACACCCTAGTTATAAATTATATGAAATTGCTTGGTATTTGTATTTCTCTTTTTCCTTGTGGTCATCTTGGATGCTAGTGTGAATGACAGTGTAAATAAAGTTAGTGTACCATCCAATGGTACCCAACCTCTCGAGCCTCATTATTTGATCATTTTGATTATGTTTTTCTGTCTGTCTTTCATATAATACTTGTACTGGAAAATAAACAGAATTATACTGCTCAGAAAATTTTAATATTTTAGCATTACAATTGCAGTGTTTAATTTAGATTACTAGGTGTATTAAGTGGCCTGTCATTTGATGGTCATTAGCTATATTCTGAATTTTCTTATGTAAGCTTGTTGAATGTTAATAGAATAAAAATGTTGAAATACTATTTTTTCTTTGCTGCAATAAAAGGCAATGTTTGTTTAATATTCTAATTTTAGAGTTGAATTTGAATTACTTAGGTTGATTAATCATGAGTGAATTTGATTCTTCCTTTGGAAGCAATGGAGTAGCAGAATATATTTTCAGTCCAAGTCAGGTAAACCAGACATATGACAACAACATCAGTAAGGGCTTGAGAGTAAAAGTTTGTTTTTAGTTGCTTATAAAAAAATAAAACAAGATTCCTACTTTTTGCTTTTATTTTGAATGTTTTTTTTGTATTTTTTATTTTTTGTATAATAAAGGAAATGGAAAGTTCAAAAAACTAAAGGGGAGCTCATTAAAATGAATATAAGGGGATGAAGGAGGTTGTATGAAGTTTTTTTCTAACTTTATGTAGGAACTACTTGGGGGGTAGATTTTTGGAGAGGCATTAGATTTTTGGAGAGGCATTAGATTTTTGGCTAGATCACCAGATTAACTGATTATTACCTAATAAAAAGAGAAATTACAGAGATAAATTTTTCAACTAATTGGCTCTGATTAATCAATCAAAAGGCCGATTACTGATTACCTACTGATTAATTGCTTCAACCCTAGAGGATAGTGATAGAATGTATTCTTGGTATCACAGAATCCTTTATGAGTGATGCATAAGGAGAGTTCTGAGGGGGAACAAGCTGTCTAGATCAAGTGTTCACAGTGAGACAAGTGACTGAGAACAGATGTGAAAGGGATTGCAATGTATGCATGGCTTTTGTGGATTTTGAGAAAGCATATAGAGTAGCGTTGTGGTATTGCTTGAGTATATTTGGGGTTTGTGGTAGACTTGTGAATGTAGTGAAGAATTTCTATGGTACAAATAGTACATATGTGAGAGAAAATAAAGAAGTGAGTGAATGGTGCCATATAAGTGTTGGTGTGCATCATGGATGTGTGATATCTCTGTGGCTGTCCAATCTCTTTATGGATGGAGTGATGAGAAAGATGAAAATATGAATGCTAGAAAGAGAAATGAAACTGGTTATTAATTTTTTCCTTCATCTCGTACTTCATTTAATGATTAGGTTTCAGCTATAGTATATTAGGCATCAATGACCATGTGTGACATCAGATAGATTAACCCTAATTACTCTCTCTCAAATAAAACCTGGGAGTCTGAACATTCTAGTAATGAAATGACCAAGTTTTTATGAAACTTTTTGGTTCTAATATCTTTTTGAAATTATCAAAATTCAGTAATCATTTTCATCTATATCAAATATTTGCATGTAAAGTTTTTTAACAATTTGTTTCAGGGATCTGAAATTTCCTGTCATAAAGAAAGTCCTGAACTTTGTGATGATTCAAATTTAGAGGAAATTTCAAAACTTCAGAATCAGAAACAAGATTTAGATACATCATTGAGTAGGCGTATTCTGTTCAGAAGAATTCAGTGTTCCAAATACCCAATGGTTAAACTTAAAAAACTGAACATTAATAACCATAAACTGAAGACTGTCAGAAGTCCTTTAAATGAACAGGTAAGATGAAAACCTTTTCTCAGTTCATTTGAAAGAAATGAAAATACAAACAACAGCCAAATGGTAAAGCAGAGTGGAAGTCATAAAGACAAAAATACAGGGTGTTCATAAAAGATCTGAATGATTTCAATCTTTATTAATGTGATAACCCAATAACATACAAAGAAACAAGTGTGTCCATGTGACTTCATACAGCTAAAAATTTTATATACATGTTTAATAAACTTCAACATGTGTGCCATTGGTCACCCATACAACATCCAATTGATATTCAATTTCTCACCATGTGCATTCAAGCATCAACCAATGCTATTGCAAATCTGATCCTGATTCATAGTTCATGAATATTGACAATCTTGGTCTTGTACAAAAAAAAACTTTATTAGCTGCTCTATTGCTTACACATGCTTCATGTTTTAAAACTTATTTAGTATGAAAAATATTAAAAATCAAATCATTCAGCTCTTTTATGAATGTCCTGTACTATTATAAATATTCTGAATATAAATACTGAAATTCTCTTCACCCTTTTTGACTTTTGAGATTGAAAACCTTACATCAAATTCACTTTATCTAGAAATTAAGAATTGAATGTCACGTCATTTGAAAATGAAATTGAGAATTAAGAGTTGATTATAATGTAATTTTCACCCTTGCAGTGAGTCTCAAAAATAAATTTGATTCTATGGTTCCATCACTCATCATGCACAATTTGACCAGATAATGTAGTTTGTATGAAGACTAGGTGTCATATCAAAAGCAAATTAATTCCTGATTTTCTTTTTTATATGAAAATCTATTTGTCCATTAAATTTTGCTTTACTTCATATCTCTAATCCTAGCTAAATGTAGGGCAACACCACAGCAGTGAGATGAGTGAGTTAATTTGGCACAGCTTTTTAAAAAATAAATTGTAGGTTGTATGCTGTCTGTTTTGGAATTAGTATCTTTCTTGATGAAAATACTTTATTCACTAGCTTTAATCCAAGTCAGTGTATGCATATAACTTTACTTGATTTATCAGTGAGAGTAGCCTATTGGTAATCTGGGTTCTAGGTTTGAGTGTTGGCTTTGACTTCAGATTTCAGGGATGAAGGTCTGAGTCTACATTGGGATGTTTCAGATCCTATAAAAAAAAAAACCCTGTTGATTCCTTTTTTCATAGGACCTTAGCTGCTACAATTGAGACTGAATAAACCCAAGTCATTATTATTACTAATATGGTTTTGGTTGAATGAAATTAGGTCCAACTTAGATTTGAACAAGAAATGGTTTTATTTTTTTGTAGGTAAGAAAACTTGTTCCCATCCTAAACAATACTAAAATAAATAGTCCAACACCTCATCTGCACCTCATCTCCAAGCCAAATTGTCATAAAATAAATTTTCATTTGCTAACCATTTAAATGATAGTAAGAAAGTTCAGTCCTGAAGGGTCATTCCATGACAAATCATGCAGTGGTCAAAACCACACCCTCATAGATTTTGCTTAAATTTGGTTTATAGAGTGGTCTATGCTAGGAAGTACCAAATTTCAAATATCAGCTCAATTGGAGTTACGGTTCAAAAGTTATACTCCCCCTTTTTTGGGGTGGGCGAGATAAAAACTGTAAATATTCAAACCACCATAACTCAGTCCCTAATTGACATAGAACAGTGTTTTAAAGGGTTTATAAAAGGTAATTGCACACATAACAAATTAGCATAAGTAGAGAAAATGGCTAAAATTAACAGAAAAAAAATTATGACACTTTATTCCATCATTTTAAGGGGTCTTGCACCCCCCCCCCCTAAATTACAGATTTTTTAAAAATTTTCATATATACAAAAAATGAGTTTCAACCTTATTCTATCAATATATGAAAAGAAATATATGTGTATTTGCATATAAAATAGGTATTTACAGATTTCAAAATGGCCACTTTTACTTAAAAGACTAATTTTTACAAATTCATGTAAGCTGTTAGGTAATTAATGCATTGCAATTTACACATGGTGCAATAATTCTTAATGCTAATAATCTATACTTACCTAAGCTTATATATAGTTAATTTTCAACAGATTTTTATCCTAGTTTTAGTTCAAAACTCCCACTAAGTTCTTGAACTTGCTTTGGATTGAAGGAGTAAATAATCTTAACACCAGGCTTGATATTTGGTGTCATCATGCTAGAAATCATATCACTTTGTTTTATCCAGCAAACATCCTCTTTCATCGGAAAATAATACTGAGTGGTAGATCCTGATGAGGTGAGGAAACTGATTTTATAATCACCATATTCTTCTGAAGTGTCTAAAATAATTCCAAACCAAACTTTATCATCATATTTACAGGCAACATACTGGCGAATTTGATACTCATCTTTTTCAACTAGTTAACTGTCTTTATCTGGTTCAGTCCCAGTACTTATTCTAAACAATTTACCATTATCAGAATCAGATGTCTGATAAGCTTGTATTAGGTTTTCTGACTCTGGTACAAACCTGTGGAAACCCTGTGTACCTTTAACAGGTAAAGCTTCATTAAACCTACAGGAAAGATTGAATTTATCCGCATGAACCTCCTCCTTTGTAACATACAAACAAATAATTGAATTAAAGTGTTCAGTGCAAAAATCATAGAAAGCTCTCAGTGTTAGAATATGACCAGTATCAGTATGTTGCAAACTAGCCTTTGCTACAACTCTTTTAATAGTTCCTCCAATACCTTCTTCTTCCGCAGCTTATTATCCCATCTTTACATGGGGTCGCTGTTTTTGGTTTGTCTTCTCCACTCTCCTCTGTCGTATACCACGTCCTCCTCCAAGTCCTTCTTCCTGATGTCCGCCACCACACAGTCCCTCCATCTCATCTTCGGTCTTCCTCTTCTTCTTCATCCCAGCAACTCCATCTCCAGCACTCTGCGCCCCACATACTACTCCTCTCTTCTCCTGACGTGTCCATACCACCTCAGCCTGGCCTCCTGCACCTTCTTAGATGCTTCCGCCACCTTCACTGTTCCTCTTATATGCTCATTTCTGACCCTATCCCTCCTCGTCACTCCACACATCCATCTCAACATCTTCATTTCAGCCACATCAATTTTTCTTTCATTGCTCTTCTTCATTGGCACAGTCTCCATTCCATACAACATTGCCGGCCTCACCACTGTTTTGAATACCTTTCCCTTCAGTTTCACTGGGACCCTCTTATCACAGAGCACCCCTGATACGTCTCTCCAGTTCTTCCACCCCGACTGTATTCTACAGTTTCTCTCTCTCTCTGCTCCCCCCTCTGCATCCACTGTTGACCCCAAGTATTTAAAATACTCCACCGTCTTAACAATAGTTCTTCCAATACCATCACAAGCATTTTTCCCATGATTTGTGGCAAAGAAATTCCACTCAGCCTTCATACCAAAATCCTGTTCATGATAGCATAGATTGCTGAAATTATATTTGTTTTTGTATTGGCCTCCACACCCATCAGAGAAATAAATTACTTTTTGTACATTGGGGAATTTCTGTTTAATATCCTTCATTAAGTATTGCTGAAAAGTGTGAACTGCTGATGTTGAGTGCTCAAGACAATCGCTAATAATACAGTAACTAGTATGAATTAATTCCTCATCCTTCATGTGATACACCACAAATGGATGGAGGGTCACCTGGTCATTTGTCCAGTGAAAACTTTGTGGGTCATCTTGAGTGATGAATGAATAGTTTTCTGCAAAATCCCCTAGCACAAGTATTTCATCACAGTGAAGATTCTGTTTCATAGTCTTCAAATACTGACTGTAGCTTTTTGCAATGTACTGGTGCCTAGTAAGAGAAAAAATGTTTTCTGAAAGGTGTTCAATAAATTCATCTGGAGAAGCTATATGAGTTTCCAATGTTGATCTATTTGTATTAGTCCACTGAACATATTCGACAGAATCTCTGCTTGTCAAGGAAGGTATAGTATTTAAGAAATTGAATATGCCTATGCTACCAGGACATTCTCAACATCCATGTAACATGCATGTAGAAGAATTTATATCAAACACTTTTTTCCATAAGTGTGTAATAGGTTAAATTTTTCTCTGCAATTGCTGATACCATGAGTTTAGGATTCTGGTAGTGGGTGCAAACACAAACTGAGTGGGTTCCTTTGCCTCTAGCAATTACACACCATTTAGGCCTCAGATTGACAAAGGTAGAAAACCCTATGCTATTATCATTGTTTTCTCTATATTTTGAATATAATTTTAAATTCCCTAGTAATAGACGTTTTTGCTTGTACTCTTTTTTCACCATCTTTATTTCTTATGCTAACACAATCAGATTTCCCTGCACACAAATGACTGACTTCATCATCTTCGTACAGTTCCTTTATTTCAGAGATTATATCTTGTTAGTTTTCTTCCTTTACTGTAGATAGGAATCTGTGGCATAATACCAAATGTATGTTTCATATGTCTGGCTTTGTCAGCCATGTATCTGGTTGCACCAAACAAATCCATTGTCCTAGAAATAGGAAATGGTGAGTGTGTAAGTATCTGAAGCCTCCTTTTGTACGATGATGTGGATTTGAATTCTTGTACAAGATCACTTATGAGGTTTTCGTACCTATAAAAAAAACATAACCCCAAGTTACTGTACAATATTAAGGATGTAAGTACATGATTTATATTATTAAAAAATTAAGGAAGTACTGTACTTCATGAATTTGAACATATACCAATACCAGTATATTTAGTATATGGGATGATGTCACATTTTAGGAAATATAGCTAATGTCTACATTAATATCCAAACATGACAACCTATAATACTGTACCTATATACAGGTATTTACATACATACATTAATAGTTCAAAGTCATCTCATTAATTATTTTTAGTTTCTTACCTCTCCAAATCTGCTTTTTTGAGATGCTGTTTACTCAGTGGCTCACCAACATCTTGAACTTCAATGGCAAATGCAGTTTCCAACTTCCTCTTGAGGGAGGTTGAAGCTTTTTTGTATTTTTGTGAAACTGCCTTTGATCTGCTTCCACTGCTCAGGGCATCTGAAAAATATTTGAAATACAATTAATTAATAAATATAAGTATGACATATCTAGTGGCAACTATCTGAATTTCTGAACTGAAGTATATTTTTTAGGTAATTTCATATATACAGTGCCCGCGAAAAGTATCCGATCACCCTTGAAATTTGTATTTTTTACATAAAAAACAATGTTTAAATGTATACTAACCTTATATTAGTATTTTGTCATCTGTCCTTTGGTTTGGATGACTTGTTCTAGACGTTTTGGCATGGATTTAATCAAGTTTTGACAAACTTCCACTGATATTTCCTTGCACCATACCTTTTTGATGGCCTCTTATAATTTTTCGACTGAGCCAGTGTCGTGGCATTCAACCTTATTTTTTATTATTAGCCACAGATTTTCTATCGGATTGAGATCTGGACTATTACCAGGCCAATCCAAAATATCAAATTTATTGTCAGTAATCCATTTTGTCACTATTTTGGCCCTGTGACATGGTGCACCATCATGCATGTATGTTTTTGTCCTTTGGATTGCCATTGCCATTGGAAGTTTATCCTGTAGCATTGCTAAATACCGTGCACCATTCATAGTTGTGTTCTTCGGAAGAAAATATAAGTTTCCACGCCCATAGTAACCGAAACAACCCCAAACCATCACACTTGGAGGGTGTTTCATTGTCTTTAGGTGTATTTAAGGTCCATCCTATTTGAGCCAATAGGCCGGCGAACCTTTTTTGGACAACTTCTGAATGTCAAAAATGTCGACTCATCGCTAAATAAAACCTTCTTCCAGTCATCAACAGTCCAATGAATGTATTTTTTACAAAATGCGACACGTTTTTTACGCATTTTTCATTAATGAACGGTTTCTTAGCAGCATGGCGAGATGGTAATCCGAGTTCTTTTTGGAGCCGCTCCTGGATAGTTCGTTCAGAAACACCAGATAACAAATTATTCATATTAAATTTTATTTCTTTCGCAGTTATTGTTGGGTTTTTCAATACTAAACGTTTCATAAGTTTGTCTGTTCGCGAATTTGTTTTTCTCGGTCTGCCAGATCGTTTTTTAGGGACTGGCGTGGTTAGGCCACCATTGTTCTTAGCCCGTGAAACCCATAAATTAACGGTACTTTGGGATATGTTTAATTCCTTAGCTATCTGTCTCTGTGATTTCCCACATGCATGCAAAGCAACAATAGCACCTCGACAATCACTCTTAAGTTGTTTTTTAGCACACATTATATATAAATTTTATTTACACCACTTTGTGTAAAAAAAAAAAAAAAATATCAAGAAATTTACACAAACAGTGAAATCTGACAAATTTGAGACACAGCCACCCGCAACGAAGGCTACCAGAACACTAATTTGAGAATGCGTTGGATAGCTCTCATATCAGCGAGCAACCTCAAAGTTACCAGATGTCGCTAGAACAAATAGAAAGTGAATTACGTGTCTCTGAATATCAAGGGAAAATATTGTATTTTCTTGAGTGATCGGATACTTTTCGCGGGCACTGTATGTATTAGGTATAAGACAACTATATCTGAATTAAATTTCAGCTGACAGTATAAAAATGCATTATCTGTACACACATTAATAGCTAGTTACTTAGGTAATTTCACTGGGGTAACATGAAGTTGCTCCAAAGTTGCATTAAGATCTTCTCGTTGAATATCTTTATCTGTTTCAGTACATTTTCTTGGAATTTTTTCTGGGGATATGTCAGGTGAAGTAGTCAAATTAATTTCAGACAATTTATACAAACTTCTAATTCATCACTGAAATTATATTTAGGGTTACTATTTCACCAACAAGCTTTGGAAGTGGCCTCAAGTTTTGCAGAATAGGCTTTTTGTGCAGTTCAAAAGGGTTGCAACAGTGCTTGTTATAGCTTTTATGTGTAGACATTTTCATCAAACACTTTTACTTACTAAAAATCACTATGTGTATATGTACATAAATCTGTTCAAAATGAAAAAAAATATATACATTAAATGAGAACACAGTGAATGCTTTGCGCATCACAGAAAACAAAATAAGATCTCTCTAGTTAGGCAATAGTTATCCTGGGTAGGATTGCCACTTTTTTAATGTCCACATGGGATGTTTGTTCAACCAATTTACCTAACAATCGAATGGGGAAGATATTTTGTGGTAGGTACTAGTGTTTTATGTTTAGTTCTTAGAATACTAGTTTAACACACATGTATTTACATTTTTAACAAGTACACCAATCTATATACCAGAAGACAATGAGAATGTTGAACAGTTTGTTAGAAATTATTGTCTCTTAAGTGAAAGTAGTCATTTTCAAATCTGTAAATACCTATTTTATATGCAAATACACATATATTTTTTTTCATATATTGATAGAATAAGGTTGAACTAATTTTTTGTATATATGAAAATTTTAAAAAATCTGTAATTTTGGGGGAGGGCAGGACCCCTTCAAATGGAATAAAGTGTCATAACTTTTTTCTGTTAATTTTAGCCATTTTTTCTGCTTATGCTAATTTGTTAAGTGTGCAATTACCTTTCATACTCACTTTAAATCACTGTTCTATGTCAATTCGGATTGAGCTGATATTTGAAATTTGGTACACTAGCATAGGGTCATTCTCTGTCAGATCAACCAGTGCCTAACACACTCATCTCTCAGATTTTGCTGAAATTTGGTTTATAGGGAGTTTGTGGGCCCTGAATCCATTTCTGAAATTATAAGGTCAATCCAACCAACGGTTCAAGAGATATGACCTCGGGAAATTTGAGGTCACTTGCGAGGTCACTAACATTTGGCGACCCATAACTTGGGTAATAATGGTCACAATTATATAAAAGTATATATATTTAGAATCAGAAAATGACAAGGAATCCAAATATGCAAGTTTTAGAACTCTAGGTTGAAAAATAAAAAAGTTACACTGTAACCAAAATTTGAGGTCACGATTTGACCTCTGGGGTATCAAATGAGAATTTTTTTTTTAAATGTAAAAAATGAAGGCATAGGCATTGTCTATTAGAATC
Source organism: Bathynomus jamesi (assembly GCA_023014485.1). Classification (NCBI taxonomy): domain Eukaryota; kingdom Metazoa; phylum Arthropoda; class Malacostraca; order Isopoda; family Cirolanidae; genus Bathynomus; species Bathynomus jamesi. The sequence goes on from JAJOZX010002298.1 coordinate 265,490, forward strand.
AGCAAAAAAAGTTTCTTTATGTTAGTATTTTTCATGTAACTAACATATAAGTGAACACCATATTCATAAGTTGTGCGTCAATTCTACCTATTTTTTCACACTTAAGCTCATAATTTGACCTATAGAAATTAAAATTACATTTTTTTATAGATATAAAAACAAAGGCAAAAAATGTAAAATTGTATTTCACTGCTAATCTACACTGGCAATAATAGTTATAATAGTGAAAGGGGAAGACCTACTTTGAGGATTCATGTGCTAGCCTAATACAATTTTTGCATGCTCAATGCTCTCATCAATTTCTTTTTGTGGAAAAATGTATTGAATTCTGCTGCCTCCTCTTAGGGTAGGACAACTCATTACAGTTAATATATGATGTCCTGGCACTGCACATGAATCCTTGTTTGATGGATAATAATATGCACTTGATCCTGATGACCCAGAGGGATGTAGAAAGTTCACAGTGAAATCATCAAACTCTTCACAATATTCCTCCACAATTCCATACCAAACTTGCATGTCATAAATGCAGCCAACATACTCTCCTGGTTTGACACATTTTAGGTTACCAAGCATTGCAGGTTCATTAGTAAAATGACTTTTCCTTATTCTTTTCTTTTCTCCAATGCCACTTGAAATGGGATACACCATCAGTTCTTCCTTGTTTAGGGGAACAAATCTATGATATTTCTGAGTTCCAGGAATAGCCCTACTATCCTTGAATCGATGTTCCAACCGTTCTTCTGCATCTTTCAAATCAGCTGTAGTTACAAAGAAAAAATTTATCTTCTTGCTCAAGTTTTCTTCACAAAACTGAAACATGTGTTCTGGTGTAAGAATTTGCCTCTCTGTAGTTCTCTGCAAACTGGCACGAGCAGTAGCTCTTTTCACTGTTCCTCCAATCCCATCACATGCATTTTTGCCATGGGATGTAGCAAAGAAGTGCCATTCACAAGACAGACCAAAATCCTCTTCATGGTAACAGAGATTTGTGAAGTTGTATCTGTTCTTATATTGGCCAGCACATCCATCTGAGAAATAGTGCACCTTCTTCAATTGTGGGCATCTGAATTTAACATATGTCATAAGCTTCAATATGAATGAGTAAACCATTATAGTGTTGTGTTTTAGTGATGCAGATAAGAAACAGACACTAAAATGGCTAAGTTCCTGGTCTGCAGATGATCTATAATAGATGACAAAAGGGTGAACTGTACACTGTGAATTGTCCCAGTGAAACCCTTGGGCAGCATCCTGGACAATGAAAGAATAATTCTCAGAGAAATCACCTACTATAACTACCTCGCTCTGAGGTGGTAGTGTTTCTTTCAACTGCTTGAAGTACTGTGATTGTTGCTGAGCAACAAAGTGATGACGAACCATGCGGGATATTTTCATGCTTAGGGATGATAAGTATTCATGAAGTGGCTCCACCTTATCAACCATTGTACAATGGTCAACAGTCACCCATTGCTTGTAAGATATTTCATTTGGAGCTGATTTCACACTGTCAAGTAACTCAAGAAAATCCAGGACACCCTCTTCTCTTGGGCAATCATTGCAAAGTTGCATCATGCAAGTCTCTCTTTCTGTACTGCAGACACTGTAATCCATAAGATCCTTGTATGAAAGACCTCTTTCTCCCAATGCAGCCAGCTGCAATTTTGGATTTTGATGGTATGTGCAGACACAGACAGAATGAGTCCCACCACTACCGGCAAGCACACAATATGATGGCCGTAATTTTGCAAATGTGGAAAATCCTATTTTGGGATTCTTTTCATCATTTTTATATAGTTCAAACATCTCTCTTAAATTCCCGAGGACCAATCGTTTTTGCACCTTCATTGCACCTTCAGCACTGATAACTTTCACGCAATCCTTTTGGCCAGGACACATACGACTAACCTCTTCTGACTCATAGAATCTTCTAACTATATCTTTGTGTTCTTCAGATATCACTTTTCCTTTGCTCATTAGTGGAATCTTCGGAAGGATTCCATGTTCTGATTTAAGTGAACGGCTTCTTTTCACCATGTATGTTGTAGTTTGAAAGAAACTAGCTGTTTTTTCAATTGTGTATGGTGAGAGTGTCAATATTTGTAGTTTGTGATGGTGACATTTGCTCTCCAGGAATGACTGTTTCAATTCATTCATTAATTTGTCTAGATGTTTTTCAGATTTAGTTTCAGGTTTTGAAGTATCACTTACCTCCTCGGTAATTTGAACACCATAACTGAGTTCTAGCCTCTCCTTCAGGTGTTTCTGAGCAGATGATAGCTTACCACGAGCCTTGCGCTTTTTCTGGCTTAATGACAGCCCTTCTGAAAAGAACAGAAAAAAAGGTTTCACACACCTGAATATTAGTAATTAAATATTAATTATAGTACCTTAAATGCTATATAATTGGCTATATAGTAGATCAAACAGACCTTGTAGTAAAGTATAAGTTATTATATTAATTTATTACTTACTTTTTTTAACTGGTGTTTGGTCCAGAAATGCTAGAACTGGTTCAACTGAAGTTGAAGGATTTTCCTTTATCAAGCAATCACTGTCATTGTCCAGATCTTGAATTGAAGAGATGTTACTCAAGCCACTGATAGTAGATGATTCATTTGAATCTGCTCAGACTCGTTGTTTTCAGTGGTACTAAGTATAGTGGGGTTTTTCATTATCAGTGTCCAGCAGTTCACACACAACAATGAGTCTTTTTTCACTCTTCCAGCACATTTTTCAACAAGTACATCAGTCACTTTTCTAAGATTGATTGTTATCGTTTCTTGTGTTTTTGAATAGGGTCCTGGCAGTATTTCAAGTGCCGAACCATTGTATTTTGATCTGTAAAGATATAGGATTTACAATTAGGTAATATATATTTTTTAGAAAATATATAGCTATACACACTTAATATTTTAGGCCTTGATAGTCTCTGAGGCTCATTAAAACACCATACCCACCAGCCACCCACAGTGCTGGCTGGAACTGTACTAACCTGTAGACAAGGAATTTTGCAACTATCTGTGTTGATTCTGCACTTAGACAAGTAGCAACATGTTTCAACAGGTTTGTTTAGGCTACATGTGAGCTTAGTCTTCCCCTTTCACTATTATAACTATTATTGCCAGTGTAGATTAGCAGTGAAATACAATTTTTATTAAATTCTTGGAGCTTGAGGTCAAATTGATAGCTAAGATATAAAAATTCCTTGAAATGACAAGCAATTTATAAATATGGTGTTCACTTATAAGTTAGTTACATGAAAAGTACCAACATAAACAAACTTTTTATGATTGTTTTATTAGTCAAGAACTCTGACTTTTGTTTTTTATATCTATAAAAAATGTAATTTTAATTTCTATAGGTCAGGTCTATGGCAAAAGTGAAAAAATAGGTAGAATTGACGCACAACTTATGAATATGGTGTTCACTTATATGTTAGTTACATGAAAAATACTAACATAAACAAACTTTTTTTGCTGATTCTAATAGCCAATGCCTATGCCTTCATTTTTTACATTTAAAAAAAAAATTCTCATTTGATACCCCAGAGGTCAAATCGGACCTCAAATTTTGGTTACAGTGTAACTTTTTTATTTTTCAACCTAGAGTTCTAAAACTTGCATATTTGGATTCCTTGTCATTTTCTGATTCTAAATATATATACTTTTATATAATTATGACAATTATTACCCAAGTTATGGGTCGCCAAATGTTAGTAACCTCGCGAGTGACCTCAAATTGCCCGAGGTCATATCTCTTGAACCGTTGGTCGGATTGACATTATAATTTCAGAAATGGATTCAGGGCTCACAAACTCCCTATAAACCAAATTTCAGCAAAATATGAGAGATGAGGGTGCTAATTTCAATTTTTTTTGGTTGATCTGACAGAGAATGACCCCATAGACCATTCTGTAAACCAAATTTAAGCAAAATCTATGAGGGTATGGTGCACTTTTTCTTTCTTTTTTTTTGCACGATTTGTCATGGAATGAGCCTGAAATGAGTTCTATTGATTTGGAGAAATTTTAACTTTGTAAGGAGGTAGGAGAAGGTGAATATATTTTGGCTTTAATAGTGAAGGCATGACAAAATGAACTGCAGAAGCTAAGAGGCACCACTGTACCCCATTTATGGTGGAAATTAATTTTCTTGTTTTTTCTTTATGGGAAGGTAATTTGCTCACATTAAATATGACAAATTATAGATTGACTGCAAATCCTCAAAAATACAAAATAGCATTATTTAATGGGGATGAGAAAAGTTCTTAGAAATGAACAAGAGGATGCTAATTATCCATAATTTATTCATTTCAAAATTTTTTTAATCAGAATTAACTTGGAGGTAAAAAGCAGTGGTTGGAAAAGAATGGTATAAGAACATCACACTGAAGTGAACTATGAAACTTTTTTAAAATAGTGTTTTAATCATTGATAAGTTCATATTCTTTATACAAGAATACAAGTTCATTCTTTAGGTTTTAGCTGAGTAATTGGCCTGTAATCTACAGCTAAACTAATTTCATATAATCATTTGTATTTTTTCCAAGGTGGAGCAGAACTCAAGAGCAAAAGTGGAACTTGAAAAAACCCTTCAAAAGCAAATGGAAAATGTTTCAACACAAACTAAAAATAATATCATTAATTTACATAATTTTGAGAACAATTTCAGTCACAAAGACCATCTCATACAAAAGAATAAATTTAATTGTTCTATTTGCCCTTATCAGACAAAGTTCAAACAAAATCTTAAAAATCACTTGAGAGTTCATAGTCGAGATAAACCATTTAAGTGTGATATTTGTTCTTATACTGCAGCATGGAAATATCAGCTTCAAAAGCATTTAAGAGTTCACACTGGAGAAAAAACTTTTAAATGTGATTATTGTTCTTACTCTGCAGCATGGAAATGTCTGCTTCAAAAGCATTTAAGAGGTCATACTGGAGAAAAACCTTTTAAATGTGATCTTTGTCCTTACACTGCATCAGAGAAACGTCTGCTTCAAGTGCATTTAAGAGTTCACACTGGAGAAAAACCTTTTAAATGTGAGCTTTGTTCTTACACTGCAACACAGAAAAATCACCTTCAAATCCATGTAAGAATTCATACTGGAGAAAAACCTTTTAAATGTGATGTTTGTTCTTACACTGCAACACGGAAACATCACCTTGAAGTGCATTTAAGAGGTCATACTGGAGAAAAACCTTTTAAATGTGATTATTGTTCTTTCTTTGCTGCATGGAAATATCAACTTGAAAAGCATTTAAGAGTTCATACTGGAGAAAAACCATTTAAATGTGATCTTTGTTCTTACTCTACATCACAGAAAGGTCTGCTTCAAGTGCATTTAAAAGTTCATATTGGGGAAAAAAATTTTAAATGTGCAGTATGCTCCTATGCTGCATCATGGAAAGGTCAGCTTCAGAGGCATTTAAGAGTTCATACTGGAGAAAAAGCTATTAAAAATTGTAAAAGGAGTATAAACCAAAAAAGAGAAAAACCTTTTAAATGTGATCATACTGGAGATAGGGGATAGGGGATTTAAAGAATACTTCCCACGTGGTCCCAGCGTGTCATAAAAGGCGACTAAAAATAAGGGACAGCTGCGGGGGAAACCCCTCCCACCTGTATGTAGCTTTCTACAAACAAGAATGGGATGTAATGTCGACTAAGGAAAGCTCTCACACTGGCAGGATGTCATCCAGGATAAAAAGGTCCTCTCAACCCGCTTACACACCAGGATGGGTGAGGTGAGCAATGGTGCAACTTTTCTCAGTCCTACAGGAGAAGAAACTTTACCAAAGTGATCAATGCGGGGGATACCACCAGATCAAGGTATCCTGGACCCCAGTAGTTACATGGACAATGAGCCCAACAAGAAACATATGTTGGTATGACACAATAAACTGGACCATTGGAGAAAAGAACTTTTAATCCTTGCAGCAAATCAACGCAAGGCCAAGTTCAGACATAGTTGAAGTGTTTGGCTTCAGGTGGAAGCCCCAACTTGAAGCTATTAAACATACTAAAAAGAGTATAAACCAAGAAAGGAAAAGCTTTTAAATGTGATCTCTGTTCTTTCTCAGCAGCATGGAAATGTCAACTTCAAAAGCATTTAATAGCTCATACTGAAGAAAAATCCTTTAAATGTGGGATATGCTCCTATGCTGCATCACAAAAAAATGTGCTTGAAGTGCATTTGAGAGTTCATACTAAAAAATAAACATTTTTACATTTGATCTTTGTTCCTACACTGCATCATCACAAAAAGGTCTGCTTCAATGCATTTAAGTTTAAAAAACTATTTTGCAGAATAAATTTAGCAATTAATAGACTAGTCCCAGTCAATGCAGACCTTACTGAACTAAATCAAGTAAATTATGCTGCTGGCCCATATATGCAAAAGAAACTGGTCCCAAATTACATACCAAAGCCCCCTAGTTAAAACTGCAAGTGCAAACCAAAACCTCCTCCCTGGAAAGTTAAATTAACTGAACAACTTACACAAGCCAGGTGTGAACTGAACCAAATGAAACAATATTTCCAAACATCCCCACAACAAGGAAAACTTGAAAAACAAATAGGGAAAATAAAGAGAAAGTATAACTTGAGAGATAATCAGCTACATGACAAGTCACTGGAGTTGGAGAGAAATCTCCAGCCATAGCCAATAGGATTAAGAATAAACAAAAGCAGATTGACATGAAAAACCACAACAAATAATTTTCATCCAACCCTAGAGGATTTTTTCAAAATCTCATTAGAGAGAGAATAGCATCCATGACCCACCAGATCAAACCCAGCTGGAGACATACTGGAAGCCCCTCTTTGAAACCCCTCAACAGCATAACCCAAATGCTGACTGGATAGAGACCATCAGGGTGGCAAATGAGGGTAAACCAGAAATGGAGAAGTTATTAATAATGGAAGATAAGGTAAGAAGGAAATTGGCAAAATTCTCCAACTTTAAAAAACCTGGCCTAGATAAGCTCCCAGATTTCTGGCTGAAGCAGATCATGGCATTACACCATTATACTGCTGCCTTTCACAGAATTTTGCTGGGAGAAGAAGAAACCAGAATGGCTTGCAAGTGGAGGTACAACCCTCATTCCCAAGACCCATGAGACAAAACTCCCAAATAAATACTGCCCAATTTGCTGCCTCACTACCACCTATAAACTATTTACTGGCCTGATTGTTGACAGTATATATGAACACGTAGAGACTGGAGACTATCTGGAGAAAGAGCATAATGGATGTAGAAGAAACTGCTTTGGAACAAAAGCTTAGCCTGCTCATCACAAAACTATTCTTGAAGACTAAGAAAAGAGGCAGAAACCTAAGTATGGCATGGGTAGACTATCAAAAGGAATTTGATAGTGTCCTGCACTCGTGGATTTTGGAGTGCCTTAAGCTGGACAAGATCCATCCTACCATTATCAGAACTATAACAAATCAGATGACAAAATGGAGAATGAACATCAATCTCACCCATGAGAATGGAGAAATTCATCCCCATGTCAAGGTTATGAGGCGGGGGTATATTCCAGGGAGGCAGCTTGTCACCCTTGCTATTCTCTCTCACCCTGGACCCCCTAAGCAAACTAGTTAGCAATAGCACCAAGGGCTATAACCTCAATCAAACTAGGTGGAGAAACCCAGACAGTGGTCTAAACCATCTACTCTTTATAGATGATTTGAAGCTGTATGCACTCAGACCAAAACCTAGAATACCTATTATGGATCATACATAACTACTTCAGTGACATAAAAATGAAGCTCGAATTGGATAAGTGAGCTAAATGTACACTTAGGGGAGGTAAGAAAATACAAACACAGAACATCAATTTAGGAAGAGACACTGAGATTAAGGAATCGGTAGAGGATAGTTCCTACACATACCTTGGAATAGAAGAAAGTGGTAATATAGAACATTGGCAAATGTAAGAGGAAACCAGAGGACAGTATGTTCAAATACTGAAGATGATCTGCAAGACCCAACTTGCATCAAAGAACAAAATAATGGCTATAAATCAACTTGCCATCCCTGTTTTTAACTATAGTATAGGGATAATAGACTGGCCTCAATCAGAACTGAATAAACTAGATGTTAAAATCAGGAAAATCGTCACTCTAAATAAAATAACATACAGGAACCAGTGTCTTCCCAGATTGTACCTACTAAGGAAACTGGGAGGAATGGGATTGACTGAGGTTAACTTGCTGCACCGATCATCAACCATCAGCATTGGGCAGTATCTGAGGAGCTCTACTAACCCTACAATAGCTCTGGTTCATGAGAACCACACCACAAGGGTGACTCAACAAATTTCCATAACTAAACTGGCCCAGCACTTTGGAGGGAATATGATGGAAGAAGTAGAAATTGAAAGAATACTAGCCACAGTAATAGCTAGGAAAAGTCGTAAAACGTTTGTGCTGGAACAACAGGCCAAACATGTAGAAGAGTGGGAACAACAACAAATGGCTGGAAAATATTATCAAGAACTACAGAAGGACTACATCAGTAAAGAAGGATCATTGGAATGGGTTAGGAGAGGAGTTCTGCAATATGATGGAGAATGACTAATACTGGGTGCCCAAGATCTTGCACTCCTAACAAATACAAAAAATGGCTGGACTAAGTAATAATGACAGATGTAGATTCTGTCATGGTGAGGTGGAAAGTGTTGGCCATCTAATATCGGGCTGTAGGGGTGCTCCTGGTAGATGGGTACTATACAGCCAGACAATAAAATCTGTAAATATATCCATTGGAAGATCATGACAGCATTAGAACTGGAATGCAGCAAAAAATGTATGGGACTACACACCTGCACCAGTCACTGGAAATAAGTTATAATATCTACTACAACACAATAATTCCAACTGCCACTTTCATAGACAACTCAGCAGTAAAACCAGACATAGTAGTGTGGGACAAGAGGGAAAGGGTTGCCTTACTTATTGAGGTCAGTGTCCCAAATGACTACAGCCTTAATAGAGCAGAAAGGGAAAAAATCATGAAATACCAGGTGCTTATCTACGACATAAAAAAAAACTGGAGATTGAAAGAAGCTGCCATTCTCCCCATCATAGTTGGGGCAACAGATATGATGAAGAACAACCTAGCAACTTGCTGAATTCAATCCAAGGACAGCCCCAGGCCATAGAAATGCAAATAGAGGCATTAAAAGGAATGGTCACCCTCCTTAAACGAATGCTAGGCCAAGTTCAGACATAGATGAAGTGTTTGGCTTTGGGTGGAAGCCCCACTTATAGCTGCAGCAAGGAAATAATAGTTTCAAGTGCATTTAAGTTATTACTAGTGAGCACCAGGCACAAATTAAAGCATTAGCTCAACAAATAAAGAAGAGAGAGTAGAGACAAAACGCTAAAGAACAAAATCAATTATTTGCAGAGAAACCATATATACTCTTTATAAAAATCTAATATGAGAAATGATACAAGTTCAGCAACCACCAGATTAAAGTGCATTGGATAACTACTGGAGGCAACTTTTCCAGGACCCAGGTCAACACAACAATGAGGCTGGATGGATAGAGGAAGTAAGACAGGTCAATAGAGACAAACAAGAAATGGAAAACATCACCATTATGGAAGACAAACTTAGATCAAAACCAGCAAGTTTTACCAACTTCAAAAGTTCAGCAATAGACCAACTTCCAAAGTTTTGGATTAAACAGACTGCTCCACTTCATAAGTATTATAAACAGGACTTTCAATGAATGATAAATAATGAGAAGGCCCCAGGAATGGATGAAAATAGGGAACATCATTTTAAAACACAAGAAACTCCTTCCCCAAAATACAAATTATTGAGAGGAATAATAGTAGATCACATATACAGCCATCTTATAGAGAACAGTTACCTAGAGCAAGAACAAGATGCATTGGAACAAAGGATCACTTTGTAACCAAACTATAATGGAAGATTGTAAGAGAGGAAGAAGTTTGTTTATGTCCTTCATAGACTATCAGATGGACTTTGATTGTGTCCTCCATTCATGGATATTAGAATATACGAGGCTATACAACATAGATGACAGTAGATTTTCTAAGCTGAAGAATGGAGTATTGTAGAACAAATATAACCCTAACCCATGAACAGGGCCAAATCAAATTAGAGGATGTCCACATACAAAGAGGCATTTTTGAGGGAGATAGTTTGTCACTTCTGTTTTGCCTCACCTTGGACCCATTAAACAAGCTTCTCAAACCAAGCAATAGGTGCTGCAACCTGTCACAGGGAAGACAGATCCAACTCAGACAATAAATCATTTGTGTTGTTTATGGATGCCTTAAACCTGTATGCAGACACTGAAGAGAACTTAACTATTTTGCTAGATAGTGCCCACGGTTTTTCCACAGATACACAGGTGTAGTTTGGTCTTGGGAAGTGTTCAAAGTGCATCATTAGGAGAGGGAAAAAGGTGAGTGCAGTAAACTTAAAATTGGCTGAAAATGTTTTAATTGGAGACCTGGGAGAAGATGCCACCTACAAGTATCTATGATTTGAAGAAAACATCAACATTGGGCATGGGAAAATGAGGAAGTGTGTCTACTGATTATAAAAAGAGTGAAGAAAATATGTAGGACAGGACTAACTACTAAACACAAAATAACAGCAATTAACCAATTAGCAATCCCAATTATCCAATACAGCTGTGGAATAATAGATTGGCCACAAAATGAAATTAATAGATGATGTAAAAATTAGGAAAATTTTAACACTACACAAATTAATATAGAGGAACCAGTGCTATAGCAGGTTGTCTTTGCCTAGAAGACAAGAAGAATCAGGATTAATTGAGATCAACCAAATGCTCAGATCTACTATAGTTAGTACATGCTAGTACCTGATTTGTGCCAATAACCCCAATATAAACCTGGTACATGAACATCATAAAATAAAATCATAGCCAACAAACCTTAATCACCAAACTAGGAAAAAACCTTGCACCAACTAACACTCATGAAATAAAGGAATTACCTCAAAGACCAGCAACTTCAGTAGCATGAAAGAGTAGAACAGAGTACCATGAGAGATCAACAAAGAGGAAAACTCTGCCAATATGGCCACATGTACATCAGAAATAGGGAAAGACTACATCAGTAAAGGGAGATCACTAGAGTGGCTATGCGAAATTGCCTCAGGTTTCAATGAGGAGTGAATTGTGATGGGTGCCCAAGATGAAGCACTATGCACAAATGGATTTTAAAAAATTACCTAATAAGTAGTGGTTCTGCAAACAGGAAGTGGAGTATGTGAGGCACTTAGTGTCAATGTATGCAACACTTGTGGGGGATGGTTATTACACAAATATAGCTAGGCTCATCCATTGATGTCTCTGCAGAAAGTTCCAGATCCCAGTCACTAAGACATCCTGGGAACATTTACCACAACCAATCATAGGAAATGAAGAAGTTACTATTTTCTTTGACACCATCATGTTATGGGTAAGCTAAATGCTGCCCCTTTTAACTAAAGGAATTTTACCTTCCACAACAGTCCTGTGCTCAATAGGAATGACGAGATAAACCTTCCTTATTACAATCTGAGTGATAGCATAGTTTTCTGTTGTATCTTTCTTGAGAATACTGGGTAAGTTCCAGTATATTACAAGATTTCTGTTAAATAATTCTATAATGTATATTGTCTTGTAAATAACCTAATTAAATATTAAAAAATCTATTGTGTATAGGGTGTATGGGAATGCACTTATCCAATGGAGAGAGAATCAGCAAAAAAACTTGCCTGTAAATAACTGTGATAGGGCAGTACACTATATGTCAAATAATACCTATATACAAATAAATCAGTATTAGACATGAAAAATTGACAATAACAAGTAATGTACATTTAATCCTAGATTTTTATTAGGCCCATATTCCATTATTAATGAAGATTTGAAATTGGTTTTAAACAAATTTACATTCACAATAATTTTTATATCAGCATTTAAATCATTCCATAGTTTCAGTCCAATGAAAATGGGTAATTTTTGAGATGAAGACAATGTAAATTGAGGAATAATATGCTTTGATCTATTTCTGGTCTGATATGAGTGGATTTATTGAGAAGTTAGAGAGTATTTATTTACCCATTGTATGTTAATGTTTTTGTTCTTACATTTGTAAATAAAAATAAAATGTGCCAATTTGATTACACCTTTGAGCTTTAGTAGTTTTAGCTCTTAAATAATGCATTAGAATGATCATGGAAATCAGTATCAAATAATAACTTTATTGCTAGTTTTTAGATGGCAAAGATACTGCTGAAAGCATTGTTAGTGGAGTTTCCCCAAACAAAGGTTCAGTAAAGTCCTGTTTAGGGACTAAATTTGAGTATTATAGCAACACTGATACAAATCATCTTTTTGTGATATAACTTATATGATCACTCCATTGTAAATTCTTGTTGAGTATTACACCAAGAAATTTTGTTACAGTACACTCCTTTACAGCAATTTCATCAACATTCAGTTCATGAAGATGCACATTTTGTTTATTAGTAAAAATCATGAAATTTGTTTTACTGGTATTTAGGAAGAGTGTATTGAAGGTCAACCCTTTCATTACATTGGTAAATTCAGATTTAAATACAGGCAGTCCTCAGATAGCAATGTTAATGCATTCCTGGAAAATGCATTGTTATCTGAAATGTTATTATCTGGATTATGTTTTGCCATAGGTTAATTGTTATAAGTTGGGGTTATGCTCCTGGACTTTGGACAAAATATTTTTGAACCATTATTTACACTATAAATGAATAGTTTAACAACCTCCAAATTTGCAAAAGTCTTTCCATTTCATCCATTACAACATTCTGTTTCTTTGACAACACTTTCGCTTTTAAATTCCCAGCATTCTTGACATGTTCAAGTATTTTTCTCTTCTTATAAATTGTAGCCACTGTCAAATGATACAAGTTTAGCAACCTCGCTATTGATGCTAATGATTCACCTGAGTCACCATAATATCCATTTTAAACTCAAAACTGTACCTTTGCCTTTTCTCCACACTTTCCCCATCACTAATTCTCCCTTTTGGTGCCATGATATTAATCACAAGTAGTGATGTGAGTCGTTTTTTATTGTCGTTTTTTTTGTTTTTATTGTTTTAAACTTATTCCATATTTTTCTTCCTTTAATCTAATAAGTATATTAGTATTACCTATAATTTACTATACTACCATGCTTATACGGTTATACCTAGTATATATAGTCATCTTTTAGAAAAACTGAATCACGCAAAAAGTATATAATAGAAAGGAAAAACAAACCCTCATTTTTTATATGTATATATATTTTTTTAACTAAACATAAAACATTCTTCCTCATTTCAAACAATTTGGCTACATAATTGTGATTGGCAAGAGTACCAGTGTATATATTCCAGATAGAAAAAAAAAATATTCACCTTTTTTTGAACCTTTTTGTTAACCTAATGTTGTTTAACCTTCATTTCCATGGAAGAATCATCACTAGATTGGGTAGAGCATATATGCTAGTTTCAATATCACAGGTACTGGTATAATATACATAATAAAAAATACATAATACTGGTATAAAACAATATATATAATTGTGATGGCAAGAATACCAGTGTGTGTGTATATATATTCCAAATAGAAAAATAAAAAAAATAAAAATATTCATCTCTTTCTTTAACCTTTGTATTAATCTAATGCTGTTTAACTTTCATTATCTGATTCTATTTCCATTGAAAATCATTATCACTAGATTGATTAGAGCATATAGTTTCAATATCACAGGTACTGGTACTTATTGCAGATTTGGATGTTGATGAAGCCAATGTAGCACCATGTTTTACTTCACTTTCTTGGAATTTTGCATTTTGGGATATAAATACTAGCTTTGCTGCTCTGTCTGTGCTCAATCAGTTTCTTTTGGTTGTATGGATATTACTGTATGTGCTAAATGATCTCGGAGGTAATGAAAGGGCGAAATAGAGGTGTATGAGTTTGTGTAGGTATATATGTGAGTATGCATGCGTATGTATCTGGAATTCTGGATGTATGCGTGTGTATGGGGTATATAATAGATATAAATATGTGTATATAAGTATTTATGTATATATTGGTATATATGTATATGGGTGTATGTGTATGTATATATATGGATGGTCTCGGGGGGGGGGGGGGGGGAAATATGTCATCGCGGGTCTAAAGGATAGTTAAGTGGGAGATTCAAAATCCGAGGCATGGATGGGAGAGTCCTGGAAAGGTTGGACAATGGGCAGTCAGCTCCCAGCCAGTGTTCTCGCAAGTTTAATGGATCTCAAGATACGAGACTTTCAGTGCAAGAAAGAGGCCAGTTTTTTCTGTAAATAGGCTGAAAAGGACATTCTATACTGGTACCATATGGCCTATTTTATTATTTAATTATTTATTTTTATATATATCATTGCAAAAGTATACCTTATAATTAAATTGGCAATATCTATATTAATTATTAAAAAAAACAATAAAAAACAAAAAAAAACTACAAAAAAAACATGGACATAAAAAAAATGTTTTTTTAACATCACTAATCACAAGTCAATATTTATTATAAAACCACTAAATAATAAATGTTTGTTATGTGAACAGTGGAATAACTCTTCCAAAATGGCAATCTGGCTCAACTGAACGTTCTAGACTCTTTGTGCCAACCGAAGTTGCAGAAATTTATGTACAGTGTAGCTACTTTGACGGAATTCCCCAAATGTCAGTATTGGGAGGAATGGGCATCGGTATCTGGGTTGGAGGTTATAATGTATAAACATCGTTATTGCAAAAATGTCATTATCTGAGTCATGTTATCTGAGGACTGCCTGTATATTCTTAGCTGAATTAACATCTTTGCAAGAAAAAGATACAATTGTATCACCTGCAAACATTATGAGGTTAAGTATATCAGATGAATGTGAAAAGTCATTTATACAGGGTGTTTCAGGTCAACCCTAGAAACATGGAAATTGGTGAAATTTGTAGTTTGTATTTGGTATTTGAAGTTGTACCTGCAATAAAAAGAAACACTTCATATTAGTTATGGAATTACTATGAGAAACTACAAATTCCGCCAATTTCTATATTTCTAGGATCAACCTGGAACTCCTTGTATATAATAAAAATAACAGTGAACCCAAAACTGAGCTCTGTGGTACACCATGTTTGACAAACATTTGAGCAGACTTTATTTACTGATATAAAATTATATCTGTTGCACAAATAACTTTTAAACCAATCGCTGATAGCTCCTCTAAAGCTGTAACATAATTTAAGTAGGATATTAATGTCTATTACATCAAAAGCCTCAGTCAAATCCATAAATACTGATGATATTTCTTTATTCTCTTTAGCTATATTTGCATTTTCCATAAGATTTAAAATAGCCATTTCCATTTTGTTATGGAAGCCATTCGTGATTTGGAAATAATGAATTGTAGGATTCTAAATATTGCTGCATTTCTACAATGCTGTTATACAACCAATTTTTAGCATTAATGGGAATATTCCTTTGGAAATATTTTGATAAATTTAGCCAAAGTTTAGATATTTTATCTTCAACAAGCTTCAATGTTGGTACAGTAATATTATGAATGTTATTTTTTGTATTTACCAATAATATTCTGGACCTAAGTAGAGGTAGCTAGCAGGAACAAAAAATTAATTTAGTGTGCTGAATGGCATATATTCTGATAGTGATCATTATTTCGTAACTGTGAGCAAAGGGTCTACAATAGAATTATCATCAGTAATTTATTATAAACATTTAGTTTCTGTATTGAATTTTTCTTAATTTTGTTTCTAAGACTTTTTTTAATGCAGGAAGAAGGGGCCAAGGGCAAATGACTGCAGAAGAAGAAGAGTCAAAATCAAGGTCTAGGGTTTTCAAGATGCTTAGACACTGTGTTTGAAAGATGGGAGGTCATAGACAGGAGGAAAGATGGATTGAGGAAGATTGTTCCAGAGTTGACCAGTTGAGTAGATGAAAGACTGAAAATACCGATTAACTCTTGCATTAGATAGTTGGACAGAAAAAGAATAAGAAAGTGTAGAAAGTCTGGTACTGCATTCTCTCCTAAAGGAGGAGGCATGCAGCTAGAGAGTTGAGAAGAGCAATGTCTGTTATAATAGCGATAGTAAAGAGAGAGTGAGGCAACATTGTGGTGAAGAAGAGATTAAAGACAATCATTAAGAGGCGGGGAATTGATGAGATGAAAAGTCCTTTGATTCCACCCAGTCAAGTACCGCTGTGTGGGTTGAACCACCCCACATATGAGAAGCATACTCCATACAGGGGTGAACAAGACCCCTGTGCAGAGACAGCAACAGAGTGGAGTGAAGAAACTGCAGAGGTGGTACAGCAAACCTAACCTCTTAGAAGTTGTTTTAGAAAGAGAGTATATGTGATCTTTCCATTGAAAGCCACAAGGTTTTCTCTGCCCCAATCAGATATAGCAGAAAGATCAGAGGTCAGGTGTCCCATAGCTGTTCTATGCGAATCATGAAGTGATTGCTGTGAGAGATGCTTTGGGAAGCAGGTGGAGAAGTGAAGAGTGGAATCATCAGCATAGGTGTGAATAGGACAGGAAGTGTGAATTAAAAGATCATTAATAAATAAAAGGAAAAAAGTAGGTGACAGGACAGAACCCTGAGAAACACCACTGTTAATAGCTTTAGGAGAAGAACAGTGGCAATCTACAACTACAGCTATAGATTGACCAGAAAGGAAATTAGAGATGAAGACAGATAGAAGGATAGAAACTGAAGGAAGGCAATTTGGAATTTAAAGATTTGTGCCAGACTCTATCAAAAGCTTTTCATATGTCCAGCGCAATAGCAAACATTTCACTGAAATTCCGAAAGGAAGATGACCAAGAGTCAGAGATATGCAAGAAGATCGCCAATAGAGTGTCCCTTGTGGAATCCATACTGACAATCTGAAAAAAGATTGTGAGAAGAAAGGTGTTTAAAGATCTACCTATTAAGGATAGATTCAAAAACTTTGGAAAGGCAAGAAATCAAAGCAATTACGTGATAGTTGGAGGATTGAGAGTGGTCACCCTTTGAGACAGGCTGAATGAAAGTGAACTTCAGCAGGAAGGAAAACTACCAGATGAGAGACAAAGACGAAAGAGTTTGCCTAGGCAAGGTGTCAGCACATAAGCACAGTTCTTAAGAACAACAGGAGAAACACCATCAGGACCATATGCCTTCCTAGAGTTGAGCCCAGATAGGGCAGAAAAACCATCTTTAGAAGAGGTTCTAATTTCAGACATAATAGTCAGAGGGTGGAGGAGATGGAGGAACAGCACTGGAATTGTCTAGGGTTGAAGTGTAAGTGAAAATTTGAGCAAAGAGTTCAGCTTTGTCAGGAGAAGAGACGTCAACTGTGCCATCGGAATGGGAAAGAAGAGGAAGTAAAGTTGTTGAATAGGTTCTTAGCTAGATGCCAGAAAGAGCGAGAAGAATTAGAATTGGATAGATTTTCACATTTTTGTCTGATGAAGGAAATTTTGGTGAGTTGAAGAACAGATTTTGCATGATTCCGGGCAGAAATATAAGCTGAGTGAGAGTCAGGAGTTGGATGGTGATGGTACCTTCTGAAAGCCTCCTCTCTGTTGCGGATAGCATTAGAACAAGTAAAGTTAACCCAAGGTTTTTTTGTATTAGTAGTAGGAGTTCACCAGGGATGTCAGTGAAATGGAAGGAAAGCCAAAGGTGGTGAACAGTGAAATCTCCTAAAATTGAGATTTCAGCAAATAGAGAGCAGGAAAGAATGTATTCGACTTTGGAAGTGAGGTAGTCAAAGAATTTTGGATAGTCGATAGAATTAGGAGAAAGGTAAACAGTGGAGATGTATTTAGTTTGAGATTGGCATGTAAGCTGTAACCAGAGGGTCTAGAATTTGGAAGTTTCAACTTCGGGAATACGAGAATAAGTTAGGTCATTGTGTACATACATGATGTGGTGGGATCGGTTAACCTAATGGCCACACAAGACAAAATATAGAAATTTTTACTTTAAGGCCTTCACACAACCAGGCTGCCCACCTTGAAGGGTTGTTGGATCCACGCTCGCCGCCCAATCCTCCGATTCCACAACTGCTGGCTTGTGCTGCCAACAGTTTCTCGCCTTAAATTAAATTGCTCACCTCTTAAAATTTGAAAAAAAAAATTAATAGATCAGGTGAGGGCTTGCAGTCCCCCTCTAGAGCTCCCATCCATCAAACTTCCCAGTCACTGTCTCATTAATTTGTTGCCTCAATTTATTAACACCTAGCTACCTAACCTACTCAATCTATAAATTCTTAACTAATATTAAAAACATCCAAATATCAATACTGCGCAAAATATAAATGAATATAACTGGAACAGATAAGCAAGTCTATATTTATTAACTGCAAAATTAGCAGACCATAAAACAAGTATAAATGAAGAATATAATAAGAAAATAACTATCCATCCTAACCTACTAAACCTGACAATTTGGCATTTGAATATATTATAAAATCAAAAGTAATTACAATACCCTATGTTATTATTCTAGATGAGTTTATTTTCAAATATAATAAATATTAATAGATAAAAAATTAATTTCCATTCCAATACGGTACTTTAGGTTAATATTAATTAGATTTACTGTGGTTCTTGGTTCCTATGAGAATAGTCATTCTGCATCTTTCATTTGATTTATTTCAGTTCTTCATTAATTCCCTTCTATATATGAAAATGAAAAGGTTTATTGGCAGACTATAGTCCATATGACAAATATTATTAATACAATGACAGTTCATATACTAAGGAATAAGGATAGAAATATATACAATTGATTAGAAATAATACTGCACTGTCGAAGTTAAGTGGAGCTACAGACAGACATTTTCGTACCATGAAGTCCATAGCTTAGAGGATAAATGGCAGGACTCATGGATAGCTTGGATGATCGGGTTGGTTGATTTTTTAATTCTTTGCATTAGACTGTGTTGAGCACGTCTTGTTACCTCCGGGAAGCTCGGGACATTGCGGGTAGCAAACATTTGCGAAGCTGAGCATCTCGGGGGGGTAATTTATGTAAGAGTCTAAAAGACCTGTTGTACAGCAAATTTAGGGTTCTGCCAGAACCTTTTTTATAATTCACCCAGAGTTGCTGACCATATATATTACTGCAGAAAGTACGAAAGAGTGTTTTTTAGCTTCACTTGTACAGAAACGAAAGTTCCTTATGGTCATATTCGCTTTAGCACACAGGCTTTGAGATTGTTTTCTTATATCCGAGTCATCACTCAAGGAGCTGGTAATAGTTTGACCCAAATACTTAAACTCTTATAAAACAATATGCCTTATGTCCACAAATGCTTAGGTCAGTCTATAGCTATCCTTATTATGCACAGTCTTTCAGGGATAACTAATATCTTAAATACTCAGCTGGTAGGAAGTAAAAGATCTTGTTCTCTTGCAGTTTATTTCATTTCATTGTACTATACTTATGTTTCATTCATTATTTACATTAAAATGATCATTTTCTAGTTCTATCATAATGTTGGAGTCCCCCTCCCCCAGTAGTTAGTCCCCCTCCAACAGCAGGTAGTGACTCTCCTTCAACGTTGGAGGGGGCTCAGGCTCCTGCGGAGATTGTCCCCTTGTTAGTGAGGGGCTCTTCAACTCCCGACAGCCCGGCTGTTTGGGAAACGGGTCGTGCTAGGGGGCAGTCAGAATAGGGGAGGCTCCCTCCGTGCAATGCTTTTTAATGCTAGGTCGATCAGAAACAAGTTTGGCGAGCTACGGGCGCTCTTAGCATCAGAATACCAGGATATCGTTGCTATCACTGAGTCCTGGATTCATACTGATCGTAGGGACTACGTTGGGGAGTTCGAAATTCCCGGGTATAGAATGTTTCGCAAAGAACGCACCCGTGGGGAGGGGGGTGGGGTACTAATATACGTCAGAGACACGTTGAGTCTGGTTCGGTTGACTGCCAGTTCCGGTCGGAACGGGAGCTGCTTGGCGTCGATCTGAACGTTGGAGGGACGAACTATAGGTTAATCTTGGTGTACAGACCTCCGCATCTCCTCCTCGAGGAGGATACAGCCCTGTACACCGAACTCAGTAGCCTGCTAGGGGATGGGGTGTGTAGTTTTAGGAGACTTTAACTGTCGCAGCATAAAGTGGGAAAACAGGACTGCCGATGCTGAAGGGAGGAGGCTAGTTGACTTTGCTGATGAGAACTTCCTCACTCAGTGGGTCAACGAGCCTACACGAGGCGAAAGCGTTCTAGACTTAGTATTCACGACCGAAGACAACCTCGTCACTGGCCTCACCGTTGACGAATCATTGGGCGGGAGTGATCACGGTCTTATTAGGTTCTGTGTGTGCGTCCCTCGGGTGAAGCGTAGTAACTCGAGAGGCAGTAAGCTCGATCTCTGGCGGGCAAACTTTGTTAGCCTCAGGGATAGCGTAGGAGAGATGGGGTTAGAGGTTGGCGGCGATGTTGAGGGAGTGTGGAGTGCATTCCGGGACGAGTTTATGGTGCTGCAGTCTGCTGCCATACCCTCAAAACCGGTCACCCCTGCTTCAACGCAGCCTAGGTGGTTCAATCGTGACATGGCTTCAGCTATCCGAAATAGGAAAGTAGCGTATAGGAGGGCGAAAGCCAATCGTTCCCACGAGAACACTGAAGCGTATGTCCGCCTGTGTAGGGAAGTGAAGGCGAAGGTTAGGCTAGCGAAACGTAACGAAGAACTACAGGTGGCAAGCCTCTGCAAGGGGAACCCTAAGGAGTTCTTCAGTTATGTTAATAGTAGAAAGCCCACTAGAAGCATGATAGGTCTGTTAAAGGATGGAAGCAGCGTTCTGTGGACCTCCGACGCGGACATCGCTAATGTGCTTAATGAGTACTTTGCGGGAGTGTTCACCAGGGAGGATACCCGCGTCATCCCCGAGCCAGGTGTGAGGCACGAAGGTGCTGGCCTGGATAGTGTTAGATGTACCGCGACTGTCGTTGCCGATAGAATAGACAAACTGAGCGCGTTTAAGGCTCCTGGGCCAGACCAGTTTCTCCCCAGAGTGTTGTGAGAAGTGCGCGACCAGGTGGCTCCCCACCTGGCTACAGTCTTCAACAAATCGTTGGAGATGGGCCAGGTGCCTGGTGACTGGAGGGAAGCCAACGTGACCCCTATCTTTAAGAAAGCGGATCACGAAAGTCCAGGGAACTATTGTCCCATTAGTCTCACTTCAGTTGTAGGTAAATTATTAGAAGGGATAATAGCTGATAGGATCGTTGACCATTTGGATTCCTACAAGCTGCTTGGGGACTCCCAACATGGGTTTAGACGGCATAGGTCGTGTCTCACCAACTTGCTCGAGTTTTTCCACGTCATGTTGAGTGAGTACGATAAGAGTAGGGCGATTGATATACTTTATCTCGACTTTCAGAAAGCCTTTGATAAGGTACCTCACCGCCGGCTAATGGCGAAAGTGCGCGCGCTGGGTATCGGTGGGGAAATAGGTAGGTGGATTGAAAACGCTGAGGAATAGGCGGCAGAGGGTGGTAATTAAAGGTGCTAGTTCGGGTTGGGCCTCGGTCACTAGTGGGGTTCCTCAGGGTTCCATTTTGGGGCCACTGTTGTTTATCATTTACATAAATGATATCGACGGTGGCATCGTCAGTCGGATCGCCAAATTCGCTGATGACACAAGCTTGGGGCCAATGTTGGGACGCCCGAAGCGATCGAGGAACTGCGTGCGGGCGGACCTAGGTAGGATAGGAGAGTGGTCCGAAAAATGGCAAATGCCGTTTAACTTGGGTAAATGCAAAGTGATGCACATTGGCTACGCCAATCCCAAGTCGGACTACTCGATGTTGGGTAGTAATATCGAGGTGACTGATTTAGAAAAGGACTTGGGTGTGCTAATTAGCAGCGACCTTAAGTTTACGAAACAGTGTGTAGAGGTGGAAAAGAAAGCCCAGAAACTATTGGGTTATATCAGGAGGCAATTTCAGTTTCGGAACAAGGAGATTGTGCTCTCACTGTACAATTCCCTAGTTCGGCCGCACCTGGAGTATGCTGTGCAGTTCTGGTCGCCCACCCTCAGGAAAGATATTGAGAGGCTGGAGCGAGTGCAGGCGAGGGCCACAAAGTTAATCCCTTCCGTTAGGGATATGGGCTACAATCGACGGTTACGCGCCCTGAACTTGTTTTCGCTTGAAACTCGGAGGCTGCGCGGTCAACTGATCGAGGTTTTCAAGCTCTTACGCAGGTTCAACGATGTCGATTTTAGAAACATGTTTAGTTTAAATGATAACCCAACTTCGCAACAATGGTTGGAAGTTGGATTTGAAACGGTTTAGGACTAGTGTGTGTGGGAATTACTTTACTTATAAGATCTGTGACACGTGGAACAGGTTACCTCCAGAAGTTGTGAACAGTTCCTCTGTGGATCAGTTCAAGAAAAGGGTAGACGAAATCTTGCACACTATTTGAGTGTGTAAAGACATTTAGGACCTCAGTCTGCGGAAATTTCTTTTCCTATAAAATAGTTAATATCTGGAACCAACTTCCCTCAGAGGTTGTTTCCATTCAAAGTGTAAATGTGTTTAAAAATAGGCTAGACAAAGTACTGAATACTCTCATAGTTCAAGACTAAAACATAAGAAAACTCTGCAGGAGATCGCTTGCACGGTGTCTCTGTGAGCAAGCTAAATATAGAGCTATTTATATATTCTCCACTTTCCTGTAAAATTTCCTTGGCTACTTTTCCAGGGTCAAGGTATTTTCTTCAACCTTTTTCCGTACCTGCCTCTGGCAGGGAGGGAGCGGAGGGTGGGGAGAGAGCCTTCTACTTTTCTATCCAGTTTTCTACTACTGCTAGGATAGTTGAAAGAAAAATAAACTTTTACAAAATTTTCCCTGGCACCCGTTGCCATTGGTACCTCCTCGGTATGGGCCGCAAGGCCTTTTGAGGTACTTCTTTTCCTTGTAACTCCTCTGTCTCTCTCTCTCTCTCTCTCTCTCTCTCTCTCTCTCTCTCTCTCTCTCGGCGTTGTGCGGACAACGATGTCGATTTTAGAAGCATGTTTAGTTTAAATGATAACCCAACTCGCAACAATGGTTGGAAGTTGGATTTGAAACGGTTTAGGACTAGTGTGTGTGGGAATTACTTTACGTATAAGATCTGTGACACATGGAACAGTTTACCTTCAGAAGTTGTGAACAGATCCTCTGTGGATCATTTCAAGAAAAGGTTAGACCAAATCTTGCACACTATTTGAGTGTGTAGAAAATTTTCCGTAGCACCCGTTACCATTGGTACCACCTCGGTATGGGCCACAAGGCCTTTTGAGGTACTTCCTTTCCTTGTAACTCTCTCTCTCTTCTGGATGTAGTAAACTTTATACTTGGGGTGTGACAGCCCTCCGGTCCCGAGTCGTGGGATTCTAGAGGAACTGGCTGCCAGTTCCTTTAGGTTCTCTCTCTCTTTCGGGAGGGCGGGTGAAGTATTTTGCACAATCCCGTCCCGTGGGTTACTAGGACCCCATCCCATCCCTACTCTGTCCTTTTAGCTTATGTTAAGGTTGTTCTCCTCTGACTGGAAAAAAAAAAAAACTTTTAGTATCAAGTCTTTTTCTCTTCTTTTACTATTAGGACCCCACTGCTACCTCATGCGTGAGAAGAGAGGCTTTGGAACCTCTATAAATAACACCATTTAACGCTCGTAGGTTGTGAGAGACTGGGATGAAGGCGTCCCAGGCGTAGGGGTGCGATGAATGGAGTGTGGCTAGTGCCCCGTTAAGCCCATTCCTAACGCGTAATGGCCTGACCAGCCCCCTGCAACCGTTCTTTGGTGACCAATTGATGGTGCTTGGCTGTACTGCTCTGAGGTGAGAGAGCTTTACTGCCCAGCTGGTTGCCAGGCCAGCGTAAAGTCTCGGGCGTGGGCTCTGGGTCTGGTGGGATATCCCTTGAACACTGGATTCTAAGAGTCTGGCCGCTTGTGAGTGACTAGTAAGACTTAGTAAGGGGCTGCATCTCGCTGTCGCTCCTGGCGGAAAATCCGTGACGCTTGTGTCGCGAGTGTTTGTCAGTTGGTAGCTGCGACACGTTTGGGACTGTCCGGCCCTGGGGAGACCTTTGGTCGGTGCGACAGCAGGAGAGGTGTAGCATTCTGGAAGGGATGAACGTCACTTGCAAATAGGTGGATGCGTCTACGCGCGGGATGAATTCACCCCCTCCCCCCTTTTTTATATACTGGTCAGAACGTTTTTGGATAGTTTTCATTGCTAGAACACTTTATCTTATTTAGAGTATTCAGAAAAAAAACAAAAAAAGAGAAAATATGGCAGGGCCAGCTAAATTGAAAGCAGAATGCTTTAAATGTAAAGTTAATCATTGGTGCGTTGACTTCCCTGAAGGTAGTATCAGCGATATCACATCCCTTAGTGTATGTTTGTTTTGTAAACTTAGAGACAACCACGAAAAGGAAGTTAAAGCGCTAAAGGAATTAGTAAAAAAGCTTGAAGCTAGGGTCATAGCACTGGAAATCCAACCCAGTGGACAAGATCAAACTAAAAACACACCAGCAGAGTTAAACTGTAAGATTAAGCATCTAGAACAAAGCGTGGCATGCTTGGAAAACACAGTGACTATTCAGGAAAATAGAACGGAGGAACAAGAATTCAAATTGGTAAAAAATAAAAGACCCTCCAAACCAAAACCAAAACAAAAGGATTTGGAACCCATTACCATCAGAAATAAGTTACTTGCTGATGAGGAGGATGAATCCTTTTTAATTGGGGATTCTATGGTCAGGAGTCAAGGGGACTTTTTCGGAGCAAGACGCGTGACCAAGAGAAAACTCCGATGTTTTCCGGGTGCCACAAGCCAGATAGTTAATAGGGAATTAGGAAAAATTAATATCAAGAATAAGAGTGGCCCTATCACTGTCCATGTTGGTGGCAATGACGTTTTTCTGGGAGGGACAGGAGGGCAGACAGAGTCCATTATAAAAGAATTCAAGAACCTAACTGACAAGGTTAGGGATAGGACAGACATGGGTATGGTAGTAGGAATTCTCCCTCGAATGCGTGCTAGTGACTATACTCTAAGTAAAGCCATTGGTATAAATAAAAGAGTTAAACGCATGTGTGAATGTAAAGGCCTAAAGTTTGTCGATTTTTGGCCTACATTCTACGGAAATGGGGAATACTTTGGTTCGGACGGGATACATTTTAACCAGAAGGGGAAAAAGAAGTATGGTGATTTACTGAACATTAATTTGTATAATCTTTTTAAACTAGGACCCCCCAAACCAGCAATTCATCCTGCTCCCCAAACAGTTAGTCCCCTCCCCCAGCAGTTAGTCCCCCTCCCGCAGCAGTTAGTCCCCCTCCCACAGCAGTTAGTCCCCCTCCCCCAGTAGTTAGTCCCCTCCCCCAGTAGTTAGTCCCCTCCCCCAGTAGTTAGCCCACTCCCCTATGGAAAACTGATGAGTGGGTAGTTGGGAGGTAACGAAAATGGTTCACTGAGTAGGTAGGTAGTTAATCTAACAATCATTAAATTCCTTTATGTCAATAACTGGGTGGATGAAACCAATTGGTTGCTCACCAGAGTTATTCTCCACACTAGTATTTATATACTGTGTGGGAGGAGCGTGCTCGGTAGTGGAGATACATTACCGCTCAACCAACCGAGGATAAACCAAGACAACGCTGGTAAGAGAAGCCCGCGAAGAGGAGAACAAAGGGAGAACGAAAACGACGAACGGGGCGAGAGGACGTACCAGCAAAGTGCGCTCTCGACAAACATAACCGGAGAAGGAGAGACTCAAATAACTAAAAGTAAGTGACTAATTGAGTTTTTACACCAGTAAGTTGTAAGCATTAAATTAAGCTGGGCCAGACAAGTTAGGCCTACATTGTGGCCTAAGACCCAGCATCAACTCATAGCTTAACAAAGGTGAAGGTAGATTGCCCTAACCTAATCTTGTGAGGAATCCTACTGTGGACCTCAATTTATCTGCCCGCTCTGGACCATTTCCGGAATCTCTAGGCTGACCCCTCTAGGCTAGACTTGATCTACTCTATAGTTAGACTGGAGATATAAGGGGTGGGTTAATTGTGGACCAATTCATAACAGAGCATTTTTCGCATTGGTGGTCCGTGTGTGGGGAATTTACAAACCTTAAGCTTACTTAACAAAAATTGCAGAATTAGGCTAAATAGTCTAGCCTAAGCCTAACCTGAGCAAGCCTAATTAGGTCTACAACCTAGGGCCTAACTAGGAAACATTTACATTAAAGGAGTCTCATTCTCTTATAAGCTTAGACCTGAGTGACACACAAGTACTTGGGGGGGATTAAACCAAATTTGAACTTGACTGTTTTGTCTGTGCTCTCTCTTCTCTGGTAATTTCTTCTTGTCCTCTATTTCATTACGATCCCCAGTTAAACAATTTGACTTAGACATGGACAGTGCAGAATTGAAAAAGTTAAAAAAGAAAAGGGGGCAAAGTTGGGAGCTGTTACAAAGGCTGTGAACACTTTTAACAATATTACACAACCAGGTAAGAAAAATATAGAGTGTGTAATTATTAAATTAGAAATTAAAAAGAAGGAAATAATAGCCATTAATGAGAGTATTTCAGAGTTAGTTGAATCCGAAATGGCTGAAGAACAATTGATAGACCTTTACGCTGATGATGATGATCAGGTAAGCTCAATTGAACAGCAAATAAGGGAACTACGGTCTCGGTTGACTGACTTAACACCAAAAAAACCTAATTCTGATTTTAATCAAAGTAGGGCTAACCTTCAACAAAATTTAAGTGGCATGCAAATCCTGAGTCACAAGAATTGAGGGCTCAGTTACCCATTTTGCAAATACCAACATTTAAAGGGGACACGGTACAATTCCCATCTTTCATTGACAAATTTGAGAATTTAATAGGTAATAAACCTTATATTTCAACTGTTGAAAAGTTTAGTTACTTAACTAGTTCCCTTAAAGGCCCAGCCTATAACCTGATAGCCTATTTACCAGCCGTAGGGGATTCATATGAAGTAGCTATTGATCTTTTAAAACGTAATTACGTTAATAAAGATGTGATTATATATGAATTATCTCAACAAATTTTTGAATTTGCACCCATAAAAGATAACCATAGTGATATGGAAAATTTTTATACAAAATTAGAAGCTATTATAGGACAACTGGTTAGCAATGAGATAGATATTAAAACTTCATCTTGGCTTATACAAAGCATAGTACTTAGGTGCCTTCCTTCGAGGGTTAAAGATAATTTAATTCTAAAGACGGGAGAAAATTATCCTAATTTAGCACAAATAAGACAACACTTCCCCAATATCCTAACTAATTACAACTTGAGAGATTTTCCAACACATAAGACCCAGACTATGGATAAACCAAAGACTGTTCCCAGAGACCAACTAGCTACAGCCAAACAGACAAAACTTGATACTGTAGAATCAAATGTGACCAACTACAAAACACGAACACCTACATTACAGAACTTTAATGTAACTGCTGCCTCAACTTACACACCATATTGCAAATTTTGTGCAAGTAATGAACACAGTAGTACTGGGTGTGACAAATATTCAGATTTTAACCAAAGGGCTAAAAGATGTGAACAGTTGAACCTGTGTAAAAAGTGTACTGGCCAGGGACATTATAAGAAAGACTAAATCTAGGTTAAGATTCAAGTGTAAGTTTTGTAAAAGTTTACGACATGTCTCATCAATGTGTGATTCACCAAAGTGTCCAAATAATAGTACTCAAACTCAAAAGATACCTCCCCCAAACAAAGGTAATCAAGAAAATGCCACTTTCATGGGACATTCTGCTTGTTCAAACAATGTAACAAGAAACACTGAGATTCTTTTACCAACTATTACTTTGGACTTAGTGAATAGTGAGGGTAGTACCACTCCAGTGAGATGTCTTATAGACTGTTGTTCTCAACAAACATTTGTTTCAAAAATGTAGTTAATAAATTGGGTTTGACACCAAACCCGAATGAACAAAACCTCAATATTGCGTCCTTTGTTAAGGATAACTCGGACAAAAATAGCTATAAGACAATTGACCTGGAACTACATTTAGAAAGTAAATTCAAGAAAATTGAAGCAGTTATTATTTCTAAAGTAGGACAAAACAAACTGGTTATACCCAAACTAGAACAAACCATAAATCATTTGAAAAAACTACAAAATAGCTGATAGACATATCACTAACAACACAATAGCTAACATTGAAATGCTAATAGGGGCAGATTATATTAATCTTATTCATAAGGGCATAGTAGAGATAGGTAATGGTATAGCTATTCAGACTCCATCAGGGATAGCCCCTTTGGGTGACCTATCAGAATACAACCTAGACCTAAACCAAAACAGTGCATGACCAACAAATACTATGTGCCTCAACTCAGTCTACATAACACCTGTAAGAATAGCAACACTTTGAATAATATTATCTCAACTGAGAACATTAATTCATCATTATCAAATGAAACTTTGGATGAGGCAATTCAAACTTTATGGTTGCTAGAATCTGTGGGTATACATGACACACATCAAACTTCAGAAGATCAGTTAATGGTAGAAAGATTTGAAGACACCATTCAGTGTAAAGACAATAGTTATTTTATTGAGTTACCTTGGAAAATAAATTGTCCAACTTTAAGAGATAATCTCAAAGTAGCTAAAGGACATTTATATAAAGTAATGAAAAACTCAAACAAGAAAATAATGTAAAAATATATAATGATGTCTTCAAAGAACAGCTACAGAAAGGCTTCATTGAAGAAGTAACAGATAACCCTTTTAAAAAAGATGGTTGTCATTATTTAACCCACAGGGGGGTTTATCGACAAGATGCCCCAACAACAAAACTCAGAGTAGTATATAATTGTAGCCTCAAAGACAGTGATAAACACAGTTTGAATGATTGCTTGATTGAGGGTCCTAATCTCATTTCTGACCTTGTGAAGATCTTACTGAGGTTCAGGTTAGACAAATATGCTGTACAAAGTGACATTTCGAAGGCATTTTTGAGAATAAATCTTAAAAAATGAATATGATAAGAACCAACTTAGGTTCTTATGGTTCAAGGATCCATTTGATTTGAATAAAGGGTTCATAACCTATAGATTTAATGTTGTGTTGTTGGAGCCAATTGCTCACCTAGCCTATTAGCATTGACAATTAAACATCATTTAAACCAGTTTAATAACTCTCTAACATTGAACTTCCTTAAGGAACATTTTTACGTAGACAATCTAATAGGCTCAACGACATCAAAATCTGAATTATCTGAAGTCTATGAACACTCTCAAAACATTATGCAACAAGGTAACTTTGAAACTTAGAGAGTGGATTTCAAATAATGAGGATTTAAACAAAAAGATTTTAAAAGATAATAATGGTCTTACTGAGCCATCAGACAGAGTTAAAACTTTAGGTATGAACTGGTATTTGGATGCAACTTCTAACAGTCATGATTCAATCTGTACTAAAGGTTTTAAACTTGATGAGGAAGCAAATACTAAAAGACAAATATTATCAGAGGCTTCAAAATTTTTGATCCTATGGGTCTATTCCTGCCTTCAACAATAAAATCAAAGATTCTCCTCCAAGAAATTTGGAGGACAAATGTTGGGTGGGATGATCCAATAACAAATGAAAATCAAAAATCTTGGAAGAAGTTAGCTACTGATTTAACAAAAGTGCAGAACATTAAAATTCAAAGGTGCTGTGGGTTTAGGGATAAGCCCCAGAGGCTTCATGTGTTTGCTGATGCAAGCACACAAGCTTATGGGTGCTGTGCGTATCTTGTAAGCCCTACAGAAAGTCATCTAATTTATGCAAAAGGGAAAGTTGCACCTCTCAAACCTACCCGAACCATACCTCAATTGGAACTATTGGCTGCTACATTAGCCATTAAAACTATTTCATTGCTTAAGGATGCTTACTACGATGTGTTCATAACTAATATCCACGTCTGGCTTGACAGTCAGATTTCTTGCATGGATACGGAATGATAGCATTAATAGTAAGAATATCTTTGTAAGAAATAGGCTAAAAGAAATAGCTGATGCTAATGAAAGCCTACAAGTAAACTTTCACTATGTTCCAACTAAACAGAATCCAGCAGACTTTCTGACCAGAGGTTTATCCTACAAGTTGTTGAAGTCAAACAAAACTTGGTTATGGGACCTAAGTGGCTCTGTAATACAGACCAATGGCCTGTGGAACAAGTTAACTTGACTTAAATTTAATCTTTTCAAATGAAAAGGTTGAACCAATCACTAATTATGAAAAGTATTCTGATTTCAACAAACTTGTTAGGGTGACAGCCTACTGTTTGAGGTTTGCTCACAACTGTTTAGCTACAATTAACAAACAGCTAAATAAAAATAATCATAATTATACAGAGGTTGCAACCCAATACTGGATAGGCCAAGCCCAACAAAAGAGTACAATAAAGAGTTAGAATTCTTAACTAATGGGAAACAAACAAAAGAACCTGTACCATCAGTAGTTGTGGATCTAAACTTGTTCAGGGATGAGGAAGGCCTTCTAAGGTGTAAAGGGAGATTAGACAAATCAAAACTGTCATACAAAAGCAAAAATCCAATCCTTTTACCTAGATTTAGCTATTTGACAACATTAATAATCAGGAAAACACACAATGATGTATATCATATGGGGGTACCACAGACCACTAACTACATTAAGAAAAACTTATTGGATACCCAAGGGAAGGATCACTGTTAAAACAGTCCTGAGTGAGTGTGTCACATGTAGGCGTATTCATGCTAGGCCCTATAGGAAACCAAATCCTCCTGCTTTGCCAGAGGAGAGAGTTACTCTCAACAGACCCTTTGAGACTGTAGGCATTGACTATACAGGAGCATTGACTCTAGGGGTGGGTGACACTGAACAAAAAATGTACATGTACTGTTTACATGTGCAGCCTCACGAGCTGTTTATTTGGATGTTGTGGAGGACCTAACAGCAGAATCTTTTGTTGCTGTCTTTAAGAGATTCTGTGCACGACATTCAGTACCCAAGACAGTTTGGACTGACAATGCTACATATTTCAAAGCTGGTGAACAAGTCATCCACGACTTGTTAAGCAATGAAATCACACAATTATATATACAAAATACAAACATAAAGTGGAAGTATATTCCGGTTGCCTCTCCTTGGTATGGTTCTATCTGGGAGAGGAATATACAGACAGTAAAGAATTGCTTGAAGAAAGCAATTGGCAAAAAAACAGATACACTTATTTGGGTTACTCACTC
The DNA here is from genome assembly GCA_023014485.1 of Bathynomus jamesi. Taxonomy (NCBI): domain Eukaryota; kingdom Metazoa; phylum Arthropoda; class Malacostraca; order Isopoda; family Cirolanidae; genus Bathynomus; species Bathynomus jamesi. The sequence goes on from JAJOZX010002298.1 coordinate 296,850, forward strand.
TCCTGGCTGAGATTGAGAACATCATTAACAATAGACCACTCACTTATGTGAGTGACAACATTAATGACCCAGAACCATTAACTCAAATCATTTGATTCGGGGAGAACAAGTTAGTCTCCTGCCGGACTACAATATAGACTCTTCAGAAGACCCAAACTGGACTCAACGACATGATGAGCTCCAGACTAAGTTACAACATTTAACTAGAGTTAAAGCTCATTTCATTAAACAGTGGAAAACTGAGTACTTGATGGGTCTAAGGGAGAGACATAAAAACAAATGACTAAGAAGGATTGGCCTGACACAATTAAGGTAGGGGACCTTGTTCTCATACATGACAGTACTCCAAGACAAAACTGGCCTCTGGCTAGAGTTTCAGAACTCAGACAGGGGCAGATGGGGTAACAAGAGTGGTCAAATTAAGGACTTCAACGGGTGACACAACAAGAGACATTTCTCTTTGTACCCTTTAGAGTCTGGACCCAAAACAATGGACTTTGGAGAACCTTCTCCACTGACAGTAACAACTGGAGACACTGAACTTCCAGTAACTATTCCTTTGACAGTAGGAGTGGTAACGCATCCTACTACAACATTGACAGACACAAGACCTCAGCGACAAACAGCATTAAAAGCGCGACTATTTTTACAACAAAAAATAGATGCTGGGGAATTGTAATTTTATCTTCTAACTTTCATTTTTTCTTTTCTTATGGTAAAGACCATAGACAGTTTCATCCTATGGATGTATATTTTCTCTTCTAATTAAATGCTACACCTTCTCCATGAGAAGGTGAGGATAGGCACTGTTAATCAGATTAACAGGCATTTACAGTTAAATAGTTAGCTAGTCTACACTCAGACAAAAATTGGTGACAATGACACCAAAATTTTTATCTCCCGGGGCCCCCAGTATATGGAAAACTGATGAGTGGGTAGTGGGAGGTAACGAAAATGGTTCACTGAGTAGGTAGGTAGTTAATCTAACAATCATTAAATTCCTTTTATGTCAATAACTGGGTGGATGAAACCAATTGGTTGCTCACCAGAGTTATTCTCCACACTAGTTTATATACTGTGTGGAGGAGCGTGCTCGGTAGTGGAGATACATTACCGCTCAACCAACCGAGGAATAAACCAAGACAACGCTGGTACGAGAAGCCCCGCGAAGAGGAGAACAAAGGGAGAACGAAAACGACGAACGGGGCGAGAGGACGTACCAGCAAAGTGCGCTCTCGACAAACATAACCGGAGAAGGGAGAGACTCAAATAACTAAAAGTAAGTGACTAATTGAGTTTTTACACCAGTAAGTTATAAGCATTAAATTAAGCTGGGTCAGACAAGTTAGGCTACATTGTGGCCTAAGACCCAGCATCAACTCATAGCTTAACAAAGGTGAAGGTAGATTGCCCTAACCTAATCTTGTGAGGAATCCTACTGTGGACCTCAATTTATCTGCCCGCTCTGGACCATTTCCGGAATCTCTAGGCTGACCCCTCTAGGCTAGACTTGATCTACTCTATAGTTAGACTGGAGATATAAGGGGTGGGTTAATTGTGGACCAATTCATAACAGAGCATTTTTCGCACCCCCAGTAGTTAGTCCCACTCCCCCAGTAGTTAGTTCAACTCCCCCAGTAGGTTAGTTCAACTGCGTCGGGAAACGACTCAGGCCAGTTAGGAAAAATCACAACTTAAAATCACTCAAAACTGTGCTCTTCAATGCTAGGTCAATTAGAAACAAACTAATGGAATTTATAGCGCTTGTCAAAACTGAGAAATTTGATATCATCGGAATAACGGAATCCTGGATTCATTCGGAATCAAGGGATTTTGTAGGAAAATTTGAAATGATAGGTTACAAAATGTTTCACAAAGATAGGAATGGAAGGGAAGGCGGCGGTGTACTTTTGTATGCTCGGGACTCCCTGCACCCGGTAAACAATAATATCATATCTGCTCATGAAATGTTGGGAGTTGATCTAAACCTAAATAATAAAGTAGTGGAGCTACTTCTAGTATATAGACCACCTCACTACCCCGTGGATAAGGATATAAACTTGTATAACAAATTAAGCAGAATAGTGAATAATAAGATCAGTGTGATTTTTGGTGATTTTAATTGTGGTAATGTAAATTGGGGAAAAAAAACAGCTGATGCTGTGGGCTCAAGACTTGGAATTTGCCGATGATAACTTATTAAGTCAATGGGTTGACGGGCCTACTAGGGGTAATAATAAACTAGACCTCATATTCACGAACGAAGATGACCTAGTCTCTAACCTGGCTATTGGTGAAAATTTAAGTAACAGCGATCATAATTTGATTAGGTTTGACCTCAGGGTTCCAGTTAATACACGCGAAAAGTCTCGTGAAAGACTGGATTTCTCGAGAGCAAATTTTGAAAGCTTCCGAAGTAGTTTAGACACACTTGAAGTTCTAGTAAGTGAGGATGTCAATGTCACCTGGAGCTCATATAGGGATCAATTTAGAATATTACAGAATACTTTTATACCCCTAAAATGGTTTCCTTGTCAACAAAGTCACCGAAATGGTTTAATAACGAAATTAGGAGGGCTATTACGGGAAGAAATAGAGCCTACAAACTACTTAAGTCGCATTTCAACCACACTAATTCAGAAAACTATATAAACCTACGTAGGAGGGTTAAGTCCTTAATTAGATCAGCCAAACGTGAAGAAGAAGCTAGAGTTGCCTCACTCTGTAAAGTTAACCCTAAAGAATTTTTTGCCCATGTTAATAGCAGAAAGCCAATTAAAAATTCTGTAGGCCCCTTAAAAGATAGAAATGGCGTACTGAAATTCGGTGATAAAGATATAGCTAATACGTTAAATGAGTTCTTCGTTACAGTCTTCACGGAGGAAGACACAATAGAAGTAGATTTTTAATGAGTCTATTTCTGAGGGGTGCGTACCAGATAATTTCAAGTTAGCAAACGTAACACCTATCTTTAAGAAAGGCGATAAAGGTGCGGCGGGAAATTATAGGCCTATCAGTTTAACGTCTGTTGTAGGTAAGCTACTGGAATCAATAATTAGGGATCGTATAGTCGAACACTTAGAAGTGCATAATCTGGTCCGAAATACGCAGCACGGTTTTAGGCGAAACAAATCTTGCTTAACTAATCTTTTAGAATTTTTCCAAAGCGTGGTTAACGTTTACGATAGACATCGGGCGGTTGATGTAGTGTATTTAGATTTTCAAAAAGCGTTTGACACCGTGCCGCACAAAAGACTGATTGAAAAAACTAAGGCTCATGGAATCAGGGGTGTAGTAATAAATTGGCTAGAAGAATGGTTGCGAGGCAGGAAACAGAGGGTGGTCGTTGATGGAGCGGAGTCGTGTTGGGCTAATGTAGCGAGTGGCGTTCCTCAGGGTTATGTATTGGCCCCTTGCTTTTTCTTATATATATTAACGATTTAGATGTCGGCCTAGTCAGTACAGTTTCAAAGTTTGCGGATGACACGAAGCTGGGTGGTAGGGCGATTAATGACGAGGATAGAGGTAAAATTCAGGAAGATCTGAATAAAATCGTTGATTGGTCAGTCACATGGCAAATGAGATTTAACGTGGATAAGTGCAAAATTATGCATATAGGTTCGCGTAACGGTAATTTTGCGTATAGTATGTCAGGGAAAGATTTAACAAGCGTAGAGCAGGAAAAAGATTTAGGAGTTATAGTCACTGGTGATTTAAAAGTAGCGAAACAAAGTACAGCGGCGGTCAATAAGGCGAACAAAGTGTTAGGTTTTATAGCTCGAAATTTTGAGTACAAATTGCGCGACATTATAGTTCCTCTTTATAAATCATTAGTTAGACCCCATTTGGAGTACGCGGTCCAATTTTGGAATCCGCATATGCGCAAAGATATAGACAGAATCGAAAGAGTTCAAAGACGAGCAACTAAGATGATTCCGTCTCTTAGGTCAAAGTCGTACGAGGATAGGCTTAAAGAGTTAAAATTGACTACACTCGAGACTAGGAGGTTAAGGGGTGATCTAATCCAGGTTTTCAAAATTATGAATGGGTTTGATAACGTAGATAGAGATAGCTTTTTCGAAATATCTCAATATAATAGGACTAGAAATAACGGGTGTAAGTTGACAAGTAGAAGGTTTGAGACAGCAGTTGCGAAAAACTTTTTTACGCATAGAATAGTAAATAGCTGGAATAGTTTGCCGGTAGAAGTAATTAGTAGCACGTCTATAAACATGTTTAAGAATCGATTGGACGCGCATGTTGATAGAAAGGGTATAGTTTAAGGTAGTAAAATTAAGGCTTGTGGGGATAGATCCCACAGCTCAACACAAGTGTTGTGGGATATAGGGAGGCAGCGTCTTGGGTTAGGGGATACTCTCTGTCCTTACACACCCCATTTAAAGAGATTCCTCTGCCGAGCGGTGCCCCCCATAGTACTGTGAGGTATTGAAAAACTCATGATCTTCACTTGCCCCACAAACACCTTTAAATGGGAGACCCATAATGGGTGCACACACATTTCTACATTACTGTACAGTCTTTACAGCCACACCTACACTTTTCCTCGAATGTGTATATATTGTAATGTATATGGTTGTAAATTTGACTTGGTCCGCAATCGATATGAACCGTGACTTGATGGATACCGTAATGAAATTGACTGGATTCTTTGGATCTGATATATTTGCATGTCCGTTATAAATAGATATAGAATGTAACATATTTGTGGATAGTAGTCTATTATGACTTGCTCCTCTGGATCGAGAGATTCTATCTTTAGTTTTAAATCGATAATTAATTATTTTTAAATTGATAATGTATATGGTTGTAAATTTTGACTTGGTCCGCAATCGATATGGACCGTGACTTGATGGATACCGTAATGAAATTGACTGGATTCTTTGGATCTGATATATTTGCATGTCCGTTATAAATAGATATAGAATGTAACATATTTGTGGATAGTAGTCTATTATGACTTGCTCCTCTGGACCGAGAGATTCTATCTTTAGTTTTAAACCGATAATTAAATATTTTTAAATTGATAATTATTTAGTTTCGTAAAAATTGGTCGTTGCCAATTTACCGGCAGTTTTTAAATAAGTTTCTTATGTTCTTGTGGTTCGGAACCCACGTAAAATTGTAGGTCCCCTCCGCCACCACGGAGGACATACACAATACACGATTACGAACACAGTTAGGTAGACCAGCCATGAGTGGATCCTAGGGTCTTTGTTGGTCTGAAACATTATAACATAACATTATAACAAGTACCAAGTCCTCGGATTACATATGATGGTGACAATCCCGTAGAGACCATAAGTTTTACGAGAAATGAGGTACAGCAATTAATCGATAAGATGAATAAATACAAATCACCTGGTCCCGACTTATTTCTTCCAAGGGTATTAAAAGAGGTTAGCCACAATGTTGTTGACGACTTAGTAACCATATTCAAACAATCAATCGAGTTAGGGAAAGTTCCAACCGACTGGAAGTTAGCAAATGTAACACCTATCTTTAAAAAGGGTGATAGGGAAAGTAATTATCGCCCGATCAGTTTAACATCAGTTGTCGGCAAACTGTTGGAATCCATCATTACAAAACGTATTGTGTATCACCTTGAATCTAACAATCTAATTTTTTATTCTCAACATGGATTTAGGCGACATAGATCCTGTCTGACAAACCTGTTAGAGTTTTTCCATAATATGCATACACAGTACGATGCAAGTAGGGCAATAGATATAGTGTATCTCGACTTTCAAAAAGCCTTTGACAAAGTCCCTCACGCTAGATTGATAGCTAAAGTCAAAGGACTAGGAATCACCGGGCTCGTTTCCAACTGGATTGAGGATTGGTTAAAAGATAGAAAGCAGAGAGTGGTAATAAATGGAGTGGCTTCAGTGTGGGCGCCCGTCATCAGTGGTGTCCCACAGGGTTCCGTGCTGGGTCCTTTACTTTTTATCATCTATATTAACGATATAGACGTCGGGCTTCTAAGTGCAATCTCCAAATTTGCAGACGATACGAAATTAGGAAGTAGTGTAGGTACTGAGGAGGGTGTAAGAACGTTTCAGAACGATCTTGACAGGTTGGGCGAATGGTCTGCTACTTGGCAGATGCCATTCAACTTGGACAAATGTAAGGTAATGCACGTAAGTTATAAAAACCCAAAGACCGATTACTCTTCTTGGGAAGGAACTTGACTGAGACCGATCTAGAGAAAGACTTGGGAGTCTATATCAGCAACGATCTGAAACCGTCGAAGCACTGTGCAGAAGTCGAAAAGAGGGCCTTAAAATTATTAGGTTATATTAAAAGACAGTTCCAGTTTTGGAACAAGGAGACTGTAATGTCTCTTTATAATTCTCTAGTCAGACCTCAACTGAAATAATGTGCGCAGTTTTGGTCTCCATCCCTCAGGAAGGACATAGAAAGGTTAGAAAGAGTACAAGCAAGGGCTACAAAATTGATCCCTTCAATGAGAATGCAAAACTACCAACGGAGATTGGAGCGCCTAAATCTGTTTAGCTTAGAGACAAGGAGGTTGCGAGGTCAGCTTATTCAAGTCTTCAAGATGCTCAAAGAAATAGACAGGGTAGATTACAGAAACTTATTCTCACTTAATGCCAATCCGAAAAGAAATAATGGGTTTAAACTGGAACTAAAGACATTTAGGACCTCTGTCTGCGGAAATTTCTTTTCCTATAAAATAGTTAATATCTGGAACCAATTTCCCTCAGAGGTTGTTTCCAGTCAAAGTGTAAATGTGTTTAAAAATAGGCTAGACAAATTACTGAATACTCTCATAGTTTAAGATTAAAACATAAGAAAACTCTGCGGGAGTTCGCTTGCACGGTGTCTCTGTGAGCAAGCTAAATATAGAGCTATTTATATATTCTCCACTTTCCTGTAAAATTTCCTTGGCTACTTTTCCAGGGTCAAGGTATTTTCTTCAATCTTTTCCGTACCTCCCTCTGGCAGGGAGGGAGTGGAGGGTGGGGAGAGAGCCTTCTACTTTTCTATCCAGTTTTCTACTACTGCTAGGATAGTTGAAAGAAAAATAAACTTGTTTTATAACAGGAACCTCCCAGAGTGGACCGAAAGGTCTTTGAGGCTTCCTCTTGTCCTTGTAACTCCTTGTAACTCTCTCTCTCTCTCTCTCTCTCTCTCTCTCTCTCTCTCTCTGCAGACCTCCGATGCGGACCGCCAATGTGCTTAATGAGTACTTTGCGGGAGTGTTCACCAGGGAGGACACCCGCATCATCCCTAAGCCAGGTGTGAGGCACGAAGGTGCTGGCCTGGATAATGTTCGATGTACCGCGACAGTCATTGCCGATAGAATAGACAAACTGAGCGTGTTTAAGGCTCCTGGGCAAGACCAGTTTCTCTGCAGTGTTGTGGGAGGTGCGCGACCAGGTGGCTCCCCCACCTGGCTACAGTCTTCAACAAATCGTTGGAGACGGGCCAGGTGCCTGGTGACTGGAGGGAAGCCAACATGACCCCTATCTTTAAGAAAGGGGATCACGAAAGTCCAGGGAACTATCGTCTCATTAGTCTCACTTCAGTTGTAGGTAAATTATTAGAGGGGATAATAGCGGATAGGATCGTTGACCATTTGGATTCCTACAAGCTGCTTGTAGACTCCCAACATGGGTTTAGATGGCATAGGTCGTGTTTCACCAACTTGCTCGAGTTTTTCCACATCATGTTGAGTGAGTGTGATAAGAGTAGGGTGATTGATATACTTTATCTTGACTTTCAGAAAGCCTTTGTTAAGGTACCTCACTGCCGGCTAATGGCGAAAGTCCGCGTGCTGGGTATTGGTGGGGAAGTAGGTAGGTGGATTGAAAACTGGCTGAAGAATAGGCAGCAGAGGGTTGTAATTAAAGGGGCTGGTTCGGGTTAGGCCTCAGTCACTAGTGGGGTTCCTCAGGGTTCTGTTTTAGGGCCACTGTTGTTTCATTTACATAAATGATATCGATGGTCGCTGATGACACCAAGCTTTGGGCCAATGTTGGGACACCCGAAGCAATCGACCAACTGCGTGTGGACCCAGGTAGGATAGGAGAGTGGTCCAAAAAATGGCAAATGATGTTTAACTTCGGAAAATGCAAAGTGATGCACATTGGCTACGCCAATCCCAAGTCAGACTACTCGATGGTGGGGAGTAATATTGAGGCGACTCATTTGGAAAAGGACTTGGGTGTACTAATTAGCAGCGACCTTAAGTTTATGAAACAGTGCGTAGAGGTGGAAAAGAAAGCCTAGAAGCTGTTGGGTTATATCAGGAGGCAATTTCAGTTTTGGAACAAGGAGATTGTGCTCTCTCTGTACATTTCCCTGCTTCGGCCGCACCTGGAGTATGCTGTGCAGTTCTGGGTGCCACCCTCAGGAAAGATATTGAGAGGCTGGAGTAAGTGCAGGCGAGGGCCACAAAGTTAAGCCCTTCCGTTAGGCATATGGGCTACAATCAACGGTTATGCGCCCTGAACTTGTTTTTTCTTGAAACTCGGAGGCTGCACTGTCAACTGGTCAAGATTTTCAAGCTTTTACGCGGGTTCAACGATGTCGATTTTGTAAGCATGTTTAGTTTAAACGATAACCCAACTCGCAACAATGGTTGGAAGTTGGATTTGAAACGGTTTAGGACTAGTGTGTGTGGGAATTACTTTACATATAAGATCTGTGACACGTGGAACAGGTTACCTTCAGGAGTTGTGAACAGTTCCTCTGTAGATCAGTTCAAGAAAAGGTTAGACCAAATCTTGCACACTATTTAAGTGTGTATAAAATTTTCCCTGGCACCCGTTGCCATTGGTACCTCCTTGGTATGGGCTGCAAGGCCTTTTGAGGTACTTCTTTTCCTTGTAACTCCTTGTAACTCTCTCTCTCTCTCTCTCATTAATACAAATTTAAAAATCTGACCGGTGCACACAAAGGCACAAAAAAAATCTGACCGATGCCTGTGCATTGATGTGCACCGGTCTGGATCCGCCCCTACTTGATGGATTATGAAGTTCAGCCACATAATTGCTTCAGCCATGTCTACATGGGCGATTCCATGACAGATCAACTAGTTCTGAAAAACTCTATAGGGCTATGGGTTGATTGCCTGATACCCTCATCCCTTGGAAATTTCCAGCAGATTTCAGTGGAGAGTTAACGACAAAAGCCCTATGTTTTTTCGTTAGAGAGTTATGTATATGTAGGTCTTCAAAGGACCTCTTTATATTTATTTGTTTTCGGGATTTGGACTACCTATATGGTAAAGAAAGAAATTGCCTTACCTTATTATGGAAAACTGATGAGTGGGTAGTTGGGAGGTAACGAAAATGGTTCACTGAGTAGGTAGGTAGTTAATCTAACAATCATTAAATTCCTTTTATGTCAATAACTGGGTGGAAGAAACCAATTGGTTGCTCACCAGAGTTATTCTCCACACTAGTATTTATATACTGTGTGGGAGGAGCGTGCTCGGTAATAAGGATACATTACCGCTCAACCAACCGAGGAATAAACCAAGACAACGCTGGTACGAGAAGCCCCGCGAAGAGGAGAACAAAGGGAGAACGAAAACGAAGAACGGGGCGAGAGGACGTACCAGCAAAGTACGCTCTCGAATGAGACAACCGGAGAAGGGAGAGACTGTAATAACTAAAAGTAAGTGACTAATATGAGTTTTAACACCAAACAGTTAAGAACATTAAATTAAGCTGGGTCAAACAAGTTAGGCCTACATTGTGACCTAAGACCCAGCATCAACTCATAGCTTAACAAAGGTGAAGGTAGATTGCCCTAACCTAATTCTTGTGAGGAATCCTACTGTGGACCTCAATTTATCTGCCCGCTCTGGACCATTTCCGGAATCTCTAGGCTGACCCCTCTAGGCTAGACTTGATCTACTCTATAGTTAGACTGGAGATATAAGGGGTGGGTTAATTGTGGACCAATTCATACAGAGCATTTTTCGCATTGGTGGTCCGTGTGTGGGGAATTTACAAACCTTAACCTTACTTAACAAAAATTGCAGAATTAGGCTAAATGGTCTAGCCTAAGCCTAACCTGAGCAAGCCTAATTAGGTCTACAACCTAGGGCCTAACTAGGAAGCATTTACATTTAAGGAGTCTCATTCTCTCATAAGCTTAGACCTGAGTGACACACAAGTACTTGGGGGGATTAAACCAAATTTAAACTTGCTGTTTTGTCTGTGCTCTCTCTTCTCTGGTAATTTCTTCTTGTCCCCAATATTTCATTACGATCCCCAGTTAAACAACATTAGTGAACAAGCATTTAAAATGCATACAACTCCAAGCATCCAATTCTTCTTTTAAGGAAGAATCACTCAACAGATTTTTTCAACAGGCACATGCATTCCTTGCAATCTGTGTATATATATGTATATATACACTGTACTCTTTACATGTGCCACAAATACACAAACCTATCTGAACATAAGCAATGATTGCATGGGTTACTCAAAAGGGTCTTATGGCCTACTTTGGCCATAGCCCAAACACTGAACCTTGGTCTTGTGGCCTACTTGGCCATAGCCCAAACAACTGAGCCTTGGTCTTATGGCCTACCTTGGCCATGGGCCAAACAATAAAGGTCTTATGGCCTACCTCAGCCATGGGCCAAAACAATGAGCCTTGGTCTTTTGGCCTACCTTGGCCATGGGCCAAACATTAAATGTCTTATGGCCTACCTTGGCCATGGGCTAAACATTTTCTTATGGCCTACCTTGGCCATAGGGAAAACTATTACAAGTGTCTTATGGCCTACCTTGGCCATAGGGAAAACTATTTGGGTTACTCATCTCCTGGCTGAGATTGAGAACATCATTAACAATAGACCACTCACTTATGTGAGTGACAACATTAATGACCCAGAACCATTAACTCCAAATCATTTGATTCGGGGAGAACAAGTTAGTCTCCTGCCGGACTACAATATAGACTCTTCAGAAGACCCAAACTGGACTCAACGACATGATGAGCTCCAGACTAAGTTACAACATTTAACTAGAGTTAAAGCTCATTTCATTAAACAGTGGAAAACTGAGTACTTGATGGGTCTAAGGGAGAGACATAAACAAATGACTAAGAAGGATTGGTCTGACACAATAAAGGTAGGGGACCTTGTTCTCATACATGACAGTACTCCAAGAAAAACTGGCCTCTGGCTAGAGTTTCAGAACTCAGACCAGGGGCAGACGGGGTAACAAGAGTGGTCAAATTAAGGACTTCAACGGGTGACACAACAAGAGACATTTCTCTTTTGTACCCTTTAGAGTCTGGACCCAAAACAATGGACTTTGGAGAACCTTCTCCACTGACAGTAACAACTGGAGACACTGAACTTCCAGTAACTATTCCTTTGACAGTAGGAGTGGTAACGCATCCTACTACAACATTGACAGAACAAGACCTCAGCGACAAACAGCATTAAAGGCGCGACTATTTTTACAACAAAAAATAGATGCTGGGGAATTGTAATTTTATCTTCTAACTTTCATTTTTTCTTTTCTTATGGTAAAGACCATAGACAGTTTCATCCTATGGATGTATATTTTCTCTTCTAATTAAATGCTATACCTTCTCCATGAGAAGGTGAGGATAGGCACTGTTAATCAGATTAACAGGCATTTACAGTTAAATAGTTAGCTAGTCTACACTCAGACAAAAATTGGTGACAATGACACCAAAATTTTTATCTCCCGGGGCCCCCAGTATATGGAAAACTGATGAGTGGGTAGTTGGGAGGTAACGAAAATGGTTCACTGAGTAGGTAGGTAGTTAATCTAACAATCATTAAATTCCTTTTATGTCAATAACTGGGTGGAAGAAACCAATTGGTTGCTCACCAGAGTTATTCTCCACACTAGTATTTATATACTGTGTGGGAGGAGCGTGCTCGGTAATGGATACATTACCGCTCAACCAACCGAGGAAAAACCAAGACAACGCTGGTACGAGAAGCCCCGCGAAGAGGAGAACAAAGGGAGAACGAAAACGAAGAACGGGGCGAGAGGACGTACCAGCAAAGTACGCTCTCGAATGAGACAACCGGAGAAGGGAGAGACTGTAATAACTAAAAGTAAGTGACTAATATGAGTTTTAACACCAAACAGTTAAGAACATTAAATTAAGCTGGGTCAAACAAGTTAGGCCTACATTGTGACCTAAGACCCAGCATCAACTCATAGCTTAACAAAGGTGAAGGTAGATTGCCCTAACCTAATTCTTGTGAGGAATCCTACTGTGGACCTCAATTTATCTGCCCGCTCTGGACCATTTCCGGAATCTCTAGGCTGACCCCTCTAGGCTAGACTTGATCTACTCTATAGTTAGACTGGAGATATAAGGGGTGGGTTAATTGTGGACCAATTCATACAGAGCATTTTTCGCATTGGTGGTCCGTGTGTGGGGAATTTACAAACCTTAACCTTACTTAACAAAAATTGCAGAATTAGGCTAAATGGTCTAGCCTAAGCCTAACCTGAGCAAGCCTAATTAGGTCTACAACCTAGGGCCTAACTAGGAAGCATTTACATTTAAGGAGTCTCATTCTCTCATAAGCTTAGACCTGAGTGACACAAGTACTTGGGGGGATTAAACCAAATTTAAACTTGCTGTTTTGTCTGTGCTCTCTCTTCTCTGGTAATTTCTTCTTGTCCCCAATATTTCATTACGATCCCCAGTTAAACAACATTAGTGAACAAGCATTTAAAATGCATACAACTCCAAGCATCCAATTCTTCTTTTAAGGAAGAATCACTCAACAGATTTTTTCAACAGGCACATGCATTCCTTGCAATCTGTGTATATATATGTATATATACACTGTACTCTTTACATGTGCCACAAATACACACAACCTATCTGAACATAAGCAATGATTGCATGGGTTACTCAAAAGGGTCTTATGGCCTACTTTGGCCATAGCCCAAACACTGAACCTTGGTCTTGTGGCCTACTTGGCCATAGCCAAACAATGAGCCTTGGTCTTATGGCCTACCTTGGCCATGGGCCAAACAATAAAGGTCTTATGGCCTACCTCAGCCATGGGCCAAAACAATGAGCCTTGGTCTTTTGGCCTACCTTGGCCATGGGCCAAACATTAAATGTCTTATGGCCTACCTTGGCCATGGGCTAAACATTTTCTTATGGCCTACCTTGGCCATAGGGAAAACTATTACAAGTGTCTTATGGCCTACCTTGGCCATAGGGAAAACTATTTGGGTTACTCACTCTCCTGGCTGAGATTGAGAACATCATTAACAATAGACCACTCACTTATGTGAGTGACAACATTAATGACCCAGAACCATTAACTCCAAATCATTTGATTCGGGGAGAACAAGTTAGTCTCCTGCCGGACTACAATATAGACTCTTCAGAAGACCCAAACTGGACTCAACGACATGATGAGCTCCAGACTAAGTTACAACATTTAACTAGAGTTAAAGCTCATTTCATTAAACAGTGGAAAACTGAGTACTTGATGGGTCTAAGGGAGAGACATAAACAAATGACTAAGAAGGATTGGTCTGACACAATAAGGTAGGGGACCTTGTTCTCATACATGACAGTACTCCAAGACAAAACTGGCCTCTGGCTAGAGTTTCAGAACTCAGACCAGGGGCAGACGGGGTAACAAGAGTGGTCAAATTAAGGACTTCAACGGGTGACACAACAAGAGACATTTCTCTTTTGTACCCTTTAGAGTCTGGACCCAAAACAATGGACTTTGGAGAACCTTCTCCACTGACAGTAACAACTGGAGACACTGAACTTCCAGTAACTATTCCTTTGACAGTAGGAGTGGTAACGCATCCTACTACAACATTGACAGAAACAAGACCTCAGCGACAAACAGCATTAAAGCGCGACTATTTTTACAACAAAAAATAGATGCTGGGGAATTGTAATTTTATCTTCTAACTTTCATTTTTTCTTTTCTTATGGTAAAGACCATAGACAGTTTCATCCTATGGATGTATATTTTCTCTTCTAATTAAATGCTATACCTTCTCCATGAGAAGGTGAGGATAGGCACTGTTAATCAGATTAACAGGCATTTACAGTTAAATAGTTAGCTAGTCTACACTCAGACAAAAATTGGTGACAATGACACCAAAATTTTTATCTCCCGGGGCCCCCAGTATATGGAAAACTGATGAGTGGGTAGTTGGGAGGTAACGAAAATGGTTCACTGAGTAGGTAGGTAGTTAATCTAACAATCATTAAATTCCTTTTATGTCAATAACTGGGTGGAAGAAACCAATTGGTTGCTCACCAGAGTTATTCTCCACACTAGTATTTATATACTGTGTGGGAGGAGCGTGCTCGGTAATAAGGATACATTACCGCTCAACCAACCGAGGAATAAACCAAGACAACGCTGGTACGAGAAGCCCCGCGAAGAGGAGAACAAAGGGAGAACGAAAACGAAGAACGGGGCGAGAGGACGTACCAGCAAAGTACGCTCTCGAATGAGACAACCGGAGAAGGGAGAGACTGTAATAACTAAAAGTAAGTGACTAATATGAGTTTTAACACCAAACAGTTAAGAACATTAAATTAAGCTGGGTCAAACAAGTTAGGCCTACATTGTGACCTAAGACCCAGCATCAACTCATAGCTTAACAAAGGTGAAGGTAGATTGCCCTAACCTAATTCTTGTGAGGAATCCTACTGTGGACCTCAATTTATCTGCCCGCTCTGGACCATTTCCGGAATCTCTAGGCTGACCCCTCTAGGCTAGACTTGATCTACTCTATAGTTAGACTGGAGATATAAGGGGTGGGTTAATTGTGGACCAATTCATACAGAGCATTTTTCGCACTTATTATTTTGCAGATGATGTAGGGCCGTGGTACAATGGAGCTATGTAATGAGTTCACTCGATGTAACTAATATAGGCAGTCACTATTTAAACACCTGAAGGAATAGGCCTATCCTTTTTATAGTTATTAGGTTTTATATTATAAGGAATTCACTCAGAACTTGTAGGAAGATAAAGGACATCTTCCTTGCTTAAAGCGATGCTGTAACCAATGATGGGCATCGATACATGAAAATCGCTAAAGCGATACTGATACATCGATACATGAAGAACGTCTTAGGCGATACCGATATGCTGATACTTTCTAGATGTCTTAAGCGATACCGATACCGATACATGCATCGCCGATACATGTATCGCTGGTACATTTTTATAATTATTCATTTAATATGTAGGTGTAAGATATTATTGTTTATACTAGTAATTTGTACGCACTGTAAGTAAAATCAACGACATTTTAATGGGTTTTATAGATGTAAATAAAAACAATTGCTTTATTTAATGAAAGTATGTTTTAATTTTGTAGGATACATGAATGACTGGAAATATTACACTAACAATTAAAAGTAATTACTATTACCCTTCAAAAATACCAGCTGGCTAAGCATCTGGTCAGACAATCTATTCCTTTTTGGAGCGTGAATGTGACCAGCCAAAATAAACAACCGTTCTACAGGAGCAGAGGATGGTAGTGGTGTGTTATACTCAGTGGTGGGCACCGTTAACCAAAAAGTTAACTTCGATAACGATAATCCGTTAACCCCAATTTTTAACTCCGATAACGATGATCCGATAATTTTACTACAAAGTTAACGGAAGTTAACGATAACTATTCCTTTACTAACATTTAAAAAAATCAAGGAAAAAAGCTTTAAAACCCATAGAAAATGTTTATTTATGCAAAATCCAACAATAAATAGGTATTTAACTGTATTTTTATCAAGTTTTGCAACTTTTTTGCTTAATAACTTTTTTTTTATTTTTAATAAAAAATGTACTGATTACATGTTTTGAAACCCTTGTAACCACTAACCATTAACTAAATTTTAATTTACCAGAGAATTATTATGGCGG
The DNA here is from genome assembly GCA_023014485.1 of Bathynomus jamesi. Classification (NCBI taxonomy): domain Eukaryota; kingdom Metazoa; phylum Arthropoda; class Malacostraca; order Isopoda; family Cirolanidae; genus Bathynomus; species Bathynomus jamesi. Next base: position 312,778 of record JAJOZX010002298.1, read on the forward strand.
GAACTGAAAGGTAAAATTAAATTTTAGGCACATTTATTAAAGACTATGACACAATGTGCTGGTTGCCCTTCAGAAAGACCAACTTCTCAAAGTTAGGCCCAACTGCCAGTCTTGACCTCTTGGGCCTCCCCAACCTCCCCTTGCGAGATCTGGAAGCAGACTGAAGTTATGGCAGTTTGAATTCATTCGCGGAGCGGTGATCTTCCGTGAATGACTCCTCGCAGTTAACGTGTTAACGGACTTTAACAGACTAAATATCGAGTTATTGGAAGTTAACTGGTCCGATAACGATAAATGGAAATTAACTTCCGTTAATAGTCCGTTAAAAAAAGTTAACTTCGTTAATTAACTGTTATCGGATTAACGCTTTAGTGCCCAACACTGGTTATACTTCAGGAAGACCCGTAGAATTCCTGGGTACTTCCTCAGAGATTGGAGAGAATGACTTCCGTCACCCAGATACTGTAAAACTTCCATCTCAGTGGAATCTTGGGTTGCAGAGACATTAGTGGAAGCAGACTCATAACAGAAGAAATCATCTGCACTTCCGTCAGATGCAGCATCACTTAGTTGTTGCTGGGGGGTCTGCTCGCTGAGGCTCTTAACAGCATTAACAAACATTTCTTGAACCCTCTTTTTGACAATGTTAGTATTAAATTTGCCTTTTATTGTCATCCACTTTAACTTCAACAGAGGATTTGAAGACGATGCCAGTATTGCTGCTTTACACTCATGCGATGCATCAAGGCACAGAAACTTTTCAAACCACTTAGTGAACCCTACTGTGACTGCATTGAGAAGTGGCTGACAATGACGCAATGCCTCCGAATTCAAACACTCTAGCTTCTTCTCTACAGCTAACAATGTATGTATATTCATAAATATAACTCAGTAGTGTCATATTATAACATGCATTTAAATATTTAAAAATTCTTATTAATGTATCGATTTTTTTTTATACATTTAAGAAAATTGACATTCGTGATACCGATAAGTCGATACTTTTGTCAAGTAGCTAAAGCGATACCGATACAAAAGTATCGATCGATACGTATCGGCGATACATGTATCTAGATACTGCCCATCACTGGCTGTAACATAAGCAGCTCCGAGGCCACTCCTATAATATAATCTTTGTATTTTAGTATAAATTGCTGATTTAGCAAAGGTCGTTGAATCCTCTCTTGTAATTTTCATGAGTTGGCAATGGAGGGTAGATCTGGAGGGCTTGGGGCTTTGAATCCTGTACTGTTTTTGTGTTTGGTCTCTGGCCATGGGAGGCCATAAGACTGTTGTTGTTTGGCCCATGGCCAAGGGAAGCCATAAGACTGTTGTTGTTTGAGGCCATAAGACCATTTTGTTTGGCCCATGGCCAAAGGAGGCCATAAGACCCTTGTTGTAGTTTGGTCTCTGGCCAAGGAAGGCCAGAAGACCCTTTTTGTAGTTTGGTCTCTGGCCAAGGGAGGCCACAAGACCCTTGTTGAATAGGTTAGGCTATGGCCAAGGGTATGCCATCAGCCCCATGATGAATATGTTGGGCTATGGCCAAGGGTATGCCATCAGCCCCATGATGAATATGTTGGGCTATGGCCAAGGTAGGCCATCAGCCATTTGATGAATTTGTTGGGCTATGGCCAAGGTAGGCCAAGGCCTTTTGATGATCTGTTGGGCTATGGCCAAGGTAGGCCAAGGCCCTTTGATGATCTGTTGGGCTATGGCCAAGGTAGGCCAAGGGGCCCTTTGGAGTAGTTTGGGTTATGGCCAAAGTAGGCCATAAAACCCTTTAGAGTAGTTTGTTTGTATGTGCCACTGTCTAACTATATAATTTTTGGCACAAAATTATGTGCACAGAACCAGAGCGCAGCAAGAAAAGCTTTTACTCTCCGATCCTTGGTTATGTTCAGACAGGTTGTTGTGTTTGAGACACATGGAAAGAGTACTGTGTCTGTGTGTGTTGTGTGTGTGTGTGTGTTGCTCTGAATCCAGTTGGTCTTCAAAACTGATTCACCACTCCAGTGAAGTCAATACCCGTAGCTATGATTGAGTAAAGGGTTATGTGTCCTACAGGCAAAGCTGGGCACAAACCGTTAATCCGTTAATTGTTAATTAACGAAGTTAACTTTTTTGTTAACGATTTAACTTTTAAGTTAACTTTGAAAATCATTATCGGACTAATTAACTTCCGTTACATTTAACTTCCGTTAACTCAAGTCCGTTAACCCAAAAAATTCATAAATAAACGTTTAAAAGTTCCTATTATTTTCAGTGCTGAGCAGGTGCGCAATTAATCCGCCACTGTTAATAGTGATGAACGAATTTCCATTTCCGCAGTGCAAAATCAGGCGATATATTTGTTTCCGTCGCCACAATTTGTCTTACCAAATATGGTAGTTATTTATGGCATTGGTTTGAGCAAAACATGGTTGACTGTAAAATCAGGCGGAAAGATTTGCCATTTGAGTTGAATGTTTCAACTTCTTTCAAGAAATATCACGAGCATTTTAAGGCACTTTCAATAATATATATGTAACAATTACAACAAATAACTACATTCGTTTCATTTGCAGTCTGTCTCTTGCGCAACATGTTTGTGCTAGTGAATATTTAAAAATAATCGTTGTCAAGTAAGTCAAGACCTGGCTGGAGACCAACTCCAAGGACTTGCTGACAGATGCTGCCTTCTTGGGTGAGCAAGTGTTGGTGGACTTGTTCATCAAGTTCAACACAGCCATCCCCTCCAGTGCTGCAGTGGAGCATTTGTTCTCTATGGGCAAGGACATCCTGAGGGCCAAGAGATCATCCCTGTCTGATGAAAACTTTGATATGCTAATTTTCATGAAGGGCAACATGCATCTCATGGACAAAATGGAGAACGAGAAGAAGAGGGAAAATTAAATTATATATATATTGTGTTTTTCATTTGTTTTATAATAAAAGTTAATGTTAACGGTTTATCGGTAGCTTCCGTTACATGTTTAACGGATTAACGGTTAATGAAGTTAACTTTTTGGTTAACGGATTAGCGATTAACGAAGTTAACTTTTTGGTTAACGGTGCCCACCACTGCCTACAGGTAGGTCTAGAAGGTTTGGGGTTTTGAAGGAATCCAATCTGTTTGTAAGGAATGTATGTGTTGAGTGATTCTTCCTTAAAAGAAGAATTGGATGCTTGGAGTTGTATGTATATATTTATATACTGTATGTATGTGTGAAAATGTATATTTTGTTGTAGGGTTTTATTTTTGGTTTTATTTTTGAGTTTTGTGTTAGGTTAACCAATTTGGCTGAGTAAAGTTCCTCAAATGTTGCATTTGAGACCCTTATATCAAGCCTTGTCTCTTTTATGCCTATATGTGAAATAGGACTTAGGATAGGTTGCGCCTATATGTGAAATAGGACTTGGAATAGGGTTACGCCTATATGTCAAATAGGTTGCGCCTATATGTCAAATAGGACTTGGAATAGGTTGTGCCTATGTCAAATAGGACTTGGAATAGGGTTGCGCCTATATGTCAAATAGGACTTGGAATAGGGTTACGCCTATATGTCAAATAGGACTTGGAATAGGGTTATGCCTATATGTCAAATAGGACTTGGAATAGGGTTACACATATATGTCAAATAGGACTTAGGGTTAAGAATAGGTGTTAGGAATTCACTCAGAACTTGTAGGAAGATAAAGGACATCTTCCTTGCTTAAAGCGATGCTGTAACATAAGCAGCTCCGAGGCCACTCCTATATAATCTTCATATTTTAGTATAAATTGCTGAGGTTGTTGACTACTCCTCTTGTAATTTTCATGAGTTGGCAGTGGAAAATTTTGAACATGAGATCATAATTTGGTTTCTGTTGTTATGCAGGCCCGAAGCCTACATATGGGTTCTATGTATGTATGGCAATCATTTCATCCCCATTAGGCTATGTCGCCAATCCTGAGGCAATTTTGTAGATATTTAATTCAATTAATTAATAATTTCTATTTAATTATGAAATAAAGGTAACACATACGATACGATGTTGTAAGCGTGTGTAGTTTTTCTATACCAGTGATGAACACCATCACCTCTTCAATTTTGCTGAAATTTGGTCCAGGGGTTAGCTTTGGGTAAAGAACAAGAATTTTCAAATATTGGCCCAATCTGACCAATAGGTCATGAGTTATGGCCAAGGTCATTTTGAGGTCATTGGTTGACTTCGCTATTATTCAAATTGCCATAACTGGCCTCCTATTGGTCCTGGACCTATATATGTATATATATATATATATATTTGGAATCAGCATGATCTGTAGTAGATTCCAAAAATACCATCTATTTTGGTGTAGGTTGAAAAAAAATACATTGAAATGATTTATAAAGGTCATATTTTGACCTCTTGGATACTGAATTTCAGAAAAAGTTGTAAATGTCAAAAATGTTGCCCCATCATTGTTCTATTATTATAAGCTTAGAAAAGTTTGTGTATGGACCATTTTAAATGATAAAACTCAATTTGAGTAATGGCAACTTTCTTGTTTTCCAATCAACATCTACTAAAATTGTTCCGCAATTCTTGACCTGAAGCCTATAGCTTTTTTTTTAAATAGAGAATTCATTTTGAGACTGCTTGAATAGCTACATGCTACCTGTGTATTAGGATTTAGTTTTATAGTAATATATAGTTTAATGTTGTATAAGAATAACAAATAACAATTAGTAATATAAGATTTGGCCTGTTTATATATGTGTATGGTAACTTTGTAGACAAGATACATGAATAATGCAGATTCTACATGTATTACAACATGCCTCCAATATCTGTACCTATTAATTTGTGTCTTTTTCTTTTGCAGTGAGCATGACATGTACCATATATAACTTTTGAAAATGCCTCAGAATATGAAATTTTGTTGTGATGCCATGAAAAAAGACAAGAAAAGAATTTTCACTTGCCTAAGGTGTGTTAATGCTGCTTTAATTTATAAAAGCCATGGAATATTGAATGAAAATCAAATGCTCTGCTCTAATTGTTTCAAGTTAGTATCAAAGAAACCAGCTGTTCTTCAAGAAATAGAAAAACAAGATATGTCTGCAGAAACCAGTGATAATTCCAGTGACTCTTCAACCGCCGCAAGCATCTCTAATCCAAAAGAAAATGCTGGCATCAAGCATGATAATATATCTGTTACTATGTATAAGGATGTACTTCAAGACAATATACTCCCTTACTTGGATGAAAGTCCATTAAAAACATGTAAGTGCAACCTTAACCAGATAAGATATAGGTAGATACCATACTTCTAAATAGTAGGTAGAACTCTATAGGCTGTTATATTATAAGCATATCAGATGTATATACATGTAGCTGCCTTATATATATATATTTTTTTTTTTTTTAAGTTCGGGAAGAACCGATTCGCCTCTATTTAAAAGGGCATATCTCAGCGGAAAAACAAAGAAAAAGTGAGAGGAAAGACAGAGGAAAAAGAAAGGGTGGAGGGGACAGTCGAAGTGGAAAAAGACTAAGGATGACAAGGACTGCAGGGTCGAGCCCCATCATCCTTGGGTGCTAGGGCCGGGAGGGCGCACGTGAAACCTCCAGGAACAAGCATGTACAAACGAGCACAAAGAGCACTCAAGAGCACGAGCTTAGAACCCCCTTGCGGGGATATATATATATATATATATATATATATATATATATATATATATATACAGGGTGGGCCGTAAGTTTCCATACATAGGAAAAATAAACATTTTGTTATGGACAACCATTTTTATTTATATAATATGCTCTACATGGTTGCCATTGTTTTGAAAACACATTTCAATACGTGTTCCCCACTGCTGATGAACACGCATTAGCACAGTTGACGTTATGCTTGTAATGGCGTTGGTGATACGTTCCTTTAGATGATTTATGTCTCGTATCTTTTCCTGATACACCATGGCCTTCAAGTGCCCCCAAAGATAGAAATCAAGGGGGGTGAGATCTGGGGATCTGGGAGGCCACTCCACAGGACCACGCTGACCAATCCAAGCATCCGGAAACTGCTGATCCAAATACCGACGCACGTGAAGACCATAATGAGGTGGAGCTCCATCTTGCTGGAAATAAACTGGGAAGTTACCTTCCTCGTTTAGCAGGGATGGGAAAATCTCTTCTTGCAACATGTTAAGATACCTTTCGGCATTAAGATTTCCACTGACAAAAATTGGTCCAATAATTCTGTCACCCCATATCCCGGCCCACACCATCACTTTACCGGCACCTTGCATCTTCGTCAGACTCAGCCAGTTAGGGTTAGCATTACTCCAATAATGTATGTTTTGCCGATTAACCTCTCCATTGACGTAAAAATTTGCTTCATCAGTAAACAAGATCTTACGTCAAACGCATATTCTTAGGGTATCTGAAACATAAAAACAAACGTTTAATTTTTCCTATGTATATTAAATATCTTTAAAAACAATTCAACATTATATAATATATGTATATGTACAGTTTGTAATTGTATATAGGTAATGTCCATGGTAACTTGAGTTTTTGTTTAGCCTGATTGACATCTCATCAAAAACAAAGAAAAGGAACTTCAAAACTGAACAAGACAACAGACAAAATCAAGAGTAGTTTGGAGTGTGCATATGGTATTGAACTACCAGAAGCTGGCACATCAAAGAAACAGCACCATTGTGAAGAGGAACATCATGTTCTACAGAAGTGAGTACCTACTGTATTTGTTTAGATCAGTATTTAGTGTCACTTATTCTTACTTAAAACATTCCTTTATATTGTTCAATTGTTGTCTAAAAGTTTAACCCTTAAGCTGCCAATTTGGTTGGAAATGTTTGTTCTCGAAAAAGTGCAGTTTTCCATAAAAAATCAAATTTTCTTTGATAGTAAATTTTATGATTCTCATTTTTAGATATAAGCATATACTTTCTTAAATTATCATTAAAATAATATAAATCGACCATTTAATGAGATAAATTTGTATTTATATAAGAGTATTTCCAGAATCTATTCCAAATTTGTATTAGGTCGCTAACAGAATGTATAACTCACTTTTTTATACAATAGAAACAAGTTTGATTTGCTATCAAAGGTATAAATGACATAAAAAAATATATATATGTATGCAAAGTTTATTCTAATTTAGTAAAATAAAAGTAGGCCTACAAAAAACAATAAAAGTACAAAATAAAGGCAAAAATAATTATCCACTGTAAAATAAGTACATTTCAAATTCTTTTTATTTATCAAACTAAACAACTAGTTTATGGATATTTAGAAATAAGTTTCCAAATGTTGGTATAGGCCTTACTGGAGTGCATTGAGGTTTCAGCATTTACACACCATTTTGTAGTCTTTTTTCGTGTGGTAAACTTCAAAACATGGTGTTATACACAATGGTGGATTACCATTGCATGCTTTACAGTAATAGCACGTTTGCTTTCTCTTACACGGGCCCTTGCCTTTCAGTTTGCATGGGCTGGCATAATTGAGCAAACTATGCAATTTGGCTTTTGGTTTCCTTCATATTTGGAGATGAAGTGCCTTTCCTTCAGTCTATTTTGTATGATAGGCTGAGAAAGCCTGTGCCCTCGTTTACGTGTATTATGCCGTGCATACCCATCTAAAAGGCCATCAATAACTTTCAATCTAAACATTTTCTGACTTAATTTTTTGGTTGGGTTTTGAATGTTGAAGCATATCCTTGAATTTATCAGTGCTACCTCAATGAGGAAATGCCAGATTACTTGATACCATTTCTTCATTCTCCTGTTGAAAGGATAAGTTGCACACAACTGGTCAAATGTATCTACACCTCCCATATGTTTATTGTAATTCACCTGAATGCTTGGCTTATCAACAACCCGATCTCCTTTTTTAGATTTTATTGCTACTTTTGTTATTCCACAGTCTCCTACAGTTGCTATCATATTTACTTTTCCAGTGTCTTGCCATGTACAGGCCAACATAGTTTTGTTTTGATTTATCCAAATTGTTGGAAGGTCACCTCGTTTCGTTTCATTCTTTTCATGTCAGGTGGCAGCCCTTTACGATTTGCTCTAACAGTGCCACAAGCACCTATATCTTTTAGTCTAAGGGCTTCATAAAGGTTAACGCTGGAATAGAAATTGTCAAGAACACAATATGGCCTTTATTCTCAAAACCTTTTAGAAGAGTTTGAACAACTGTACTTCCCAATCCTCCTACAAGCGTGTTTTCAGTATCTTTTCCTGTGTAAACATTGAACCTCAACAAATATCCAGTTTTAGAATCACAAAGAGACCATAGTTTCACTCCCCAATTAGTTGAAGGTTTACTTGGCAAATACTGCTTGAAAAATAAACGTCCTTTGAATTTTAGCATAGATTCATCCACACAAACTTCTTTACTGGCATTGTATACAGCAGTATATAAATCTTTCGTGATATCTATGATAGGCCTGATCTTATAAAGTCGATCATTTTCATTATTTTCGTTATCAGCAAAATGAAGAAATGAGCGTCAGGGGGTCAGTGTCGGGGGTCAGTGAGCTTCAAAATTAAGACAAAATTAAATAATTGGCAACTCTTATGAACTCACAGAGACTTCAGTCGAACAGTGCGCCAAAGAAAAATATTATTACAGAATATTGACTAGAGTCGAATATGGCACTTGTGACTACCAAAAAATCGTTCGACTACAGTCGACTACGGCATCCAAAGGGTTAAAACAGTAGTACCAGTACCTATAATATATTAATTCAATAGGTATCTCAGAATATATAACTACCTAGGTACTGTAGGTATACAGACATCCAATTTTATTAATGGGTTCCATTTCAACTGTGTATATATAATACAATCATATTATATTTTCTTAATTCTTTGGTGTGCTTTTTCAGGCATGAATGTCTCATGAGGGAGCTCAAGGATAGATACAATAAAACAAACAACTATAAGCTAAAACTGCAAATTCTGACACTGTCACCATTCACAATGAGAAAACTTCAACATTCTTTGAAATATCTACCCACATGGTAAAGAAAAGCCCCCATCTTAAGAAGCAATATGGAATACTTGCTGAAATACCATCAATGAGTAAGGGTAAATTAATTTCAAATGAGGCAAAGGAGATTGTGAAAAATTTCTATGAGTCTGATGAATGTAGTTGCCAATGTCCAGGAATTAAAGATTGCAAAGTCATTAGGAATGATGAGAAAAAATGAAAATGTTAGCATTTATTGCTTTGCAATTTGATGGAATTCTATGAAGAATTCACCAAAGATTCAAATAATCCCAAAATTGGGTTTAGCAGTTTTGCAAGTCTGCGTCCTCTGTGTTGTGTCCTTGCTGGTAGTAATGGTATGCATTCAGTTTGTGTATGTACTTATCATGAAAATCCTAAATTGCAGGTAGGAACTTTGGGAATGAAGGGCTGGACTACAAGAAACATTTGGGGCTTTCAGAGTGTGATATCAGCAATGAGGCATGTATGATGCATATATATCAAGATTGCCCATGGCAGCAGGGTGTGAAGGCTTTCCTAGAAGGATTAGATGTAATAGAGAATTGGCTTGACTCAGAGATTCGCTATAAACAGTGGGTCACAGTAGACTGTTGCACTATCACAGAAACAGTTGAAAACATCAATGATTTTATAGATTCATTGAGTAATAGGATTGCTGGTCCTAAAGGCGTCATTTCATCAGTAAATGTCAAGCAGAGTATTTAAAAAATCTTAAGGATAGTTTACCATTAGATGAATGTTGTTTGGTGGGGGATTTTGCAGAGAATTATTTGTTTATTGTTCAGGATGCTTGCTCAAGGTTTCCACTGGGAAAATTCACAGTGCACAGTACACCCATTTGTTTTCTATTGGAAACATTGTGGAAATTTTCACCATGAGAATTATTGCTTTATTCCAGATTCCCTAAAACATAATACTGTCGCTGTATTCTTTCCTCAAAGAGCTGATACCTACTCTGTACAAAATACCAATATCTAACAAATACAAATTTAATACAACATAATACAAATTTAATTTTTTAAATCTTTGCTATCACAGAGATGATTTTGGAGTTGATGCTGAGTGGAATTTCTTTGCTACATCACATGGCAAAAATGCATGTGATGGAATTGGAGGCACTGTAAAGAGAGCAACTGCTAAAGCAAATCTACAAAGACCTATGGGAAATCAAATCTTGACAGCTGAAGACATGTATCAATATTGCTCTAAAGAATTGAAGTCTTCAATCAATTTTATTTTTGTTTCATCATTACAAATTAAAGAGATTGAACTTAGCTTAGAGTCTTGATTGCATCTTGCAATCAAACCAATCATAGGAACTTTAAAATTGCACAGATTTTGTCCCATGTCTACAGATACAATAATGGTGTACCTTGTTTCCAAGGTAAAGGAGAGCTCAGGAGAATTCAAGAAATTGGAACTGAAACTGTCAACACTTCTGAAGAGAACCCACCTGACAAAGTAAAAGTTGGATGCTATGTTGGATACATTTATCACAATGAACTCTGGTTTGGGCTTGTGGAGGAATATGATGCACAATATGAAGACTATAATAAGATTCCTGTATCCATCAGGAATTGCTCCTGCTTACACCTTTCCAGTTAAAGATGACATTTGTCCTGTACCAGGAGAAAATCCTGTGTGAAATTCAAGCTCGCTTATGAGGGGGAACATGGATCCAATACACTTTTCCTCCAGAACAGATGGAGCATTTCTCCCAACAAAAAGTACTGAAATGTAGAGTAGGCTAAGCTCAGTTTGTTAATAGGTACCATATACATAATTCATGAATATATATATATATATATATATATATATATATATATATATATATATATATATATATCCCCGCAAGGGGGTTCTAAGCTCGTGCTCTTGAGTGCTCTTTGTGCTCGTTTGTACGTGCTTGTTCCTGGAGGTTTCACGTGCGTCCTCCCGGCCCTAGCACCCAAGGATGATGGGGCTCGACCCTGCAGTCCTTGTCATCCTTGGTCTTTTTCCACTTCGACTGTCCCCTCCACCTTTTCTTTTTCCTCTGTCTTTCCTCTCACTTTTTCTTTGTTTTTCCGCTGAGATATGCCCTTTTAAATAGAGGCGAATCGGTTCTTCCTGAACTTAAAAAAAAAAATAATATATATATATTAGGGTAGGTTGATTTTGGAACTGTGATCTTGGACTAGTCTAGATAGAAAGGTATTAATGTATAAAAAATTTTGCACCAACTCATATTTGTGAAAATGATTATATTTTTTGAGGATTGTTAATTACTTTTAAGTTGTAAAATTGCCAAATTTTACGCATAAAATCGCGCGCACAGCATTTGCGCAATGTAAACAAACAAAATATCAGACCTTATTTCATCAAAATAATGAATTAAAATTTGGCTTTTTTAATAAAACGATGCTTGAAACTTATTGTAAATGCATTATAGATGTTTATTAGTGTATTATTTTGTATTTTTTAATGATATTTACCTATAAAATGTGTATTAAATTAAGTTACTTTATGATGTGTTCATTTAAAGTTTTCATTTCATAAAAGATAAAAGATATTTCATAAAAATGGGTAAAAAATGGAAGTCTGCAGTGTTAACTCGAAGTGATAGTGCCAAAAAATTCAGTGGCCATCCTTCCCCTTTGGATAAAACAGAGCCTCCTACCCTCTGCCAAGTTATTCAGTACAGTTATTTCCTCCAAAACAGCCACCCGGACTTGAAAAACTATGATATTGCTAAAATGATAGCAAAGGATGTGATTGAGATCTGGCAGGCAGTGAACACGCGGCTGCCTTGTATGAGGAATATTATGTAGTGAAATTGGTGGATAAAGTGTGCTTCAAGAAAGCAAAAGAGAGAAACAGGAAGTCTCTTTCTACAGTCCAGGAGCAGAATCTGGAGGAAAAGCTGGATAAACTTTTTGACATTTCTGCTTGCACCTGTAAGCTACCTGTTCGTCACTGTGATGACAATACTGTGAAGTGCAAGAAAGAAAATTGTCAAACACAGCACATAATCTGCACTTGTCAATTAGATTGATGTCTGTGGACCAGAGGTGCTTACCCTCCAGAACTACAGGATAAGCTTTACCAGGCCATCAAGTTCATTGTGGAAGTGTATGCAGTCAGTTGGTTTGAGATCAAAAGGGACAGCAAGTTCCACAATCAGCAGCTGTACATCTTCAACATGATCCAGAGGATCAAGCAGCAGTCTGAAGAAATCCAGGGTGTTGCTTTCAAGAACCTGAAGTACAATGCTTTTGCCTTGCTGCCTGAGAATGTGCTGTACTCCATGATAAAGTCTGATGACTTGGAAGTGAGAGAAGCTGCTCTCAAGAAAATTCTGTCCATCAGGTAAGCATTTATCAATTTAAAAAAAATGTGAAAAAAAAATTTGATTATGGGGATTTATTTAATAAAAAAAAGGCCAGTTCTATAAATCCCCATAATCGAATTTTTTTTCACATTTTCTTATCCCAATTCCCCCCTTCCCCTCTGATAATGGAAATAATCTTACCTTCTTTCTGAAAAAAATTCGATTATGGGGATTTATAGAACTTTTTTTTTTTTTTAAATCAGCAATTCTGAGACTAATAGGGATTAAATCTTAAACTGGAATAAAAAATAAATTAATTATTATTCTTTCAGAAGTGGGAAGCCAGCCAAGAAGAGGCTGAAGAAGATCACAGCCATCAACATTGAAGCTACCCACTGGTCAGAACTAATCAACCTTTCTCAAAGTGGCATCTGTGAACCTGCTCTCACAGAAGACTCTTCTGACCAGGAGCTTCAAGAAGCATTGCTGAATGGCACCAAGCTGGAGCTGCCTGATCTGCCTTCACATTCTCAGAGTGTTGAAAGGGCCGTGAAGCTGACATCTGAAGCTTCCCATACTGTTTATGGACTCGAATCAAGGCACAAACACATTCTGGCCAAAACCCTAAGCTGCCAGATGAGGCCTTCCTTTGCTTCTAAGGGCTCTTACAGTGAAAATTATGCTGATCTTGGGATCTAAATGTGTCTATTTGACTCTGTACATGTTTTTTTTAACTTTTTTTCAATAAAATTGTAACTTTTTTCAGGATTTTTTATGAAAATAGCCCGTTTTTTTTGGCAAAAAATTGCGAAAATGCAGTATTTTTCTGTACAATTTTTTGATGATTTTTGAAACAGTTTCCTCAAAAAATGGTTAAAGCTAGGGATCTGAAATTTTTTGTCAGTTATTATCATATTAAGCCCTGACTATATCGACAAGTCCAAAGTTGATATCTAAAAAAATGTGGAAAATCAACCTACCTTAATATACATATATACAGGGCGTCCCAAAAAAATGTATACACACTTTAAATAATTATAAAGGCAGTGTTTATTAAAATACATTTCATTTTCAAAATGTAATAGAATCTACAGACATTATTTAATTGTTTTGTCAATGCCTGTTTTCAAACTGACATCCGTTCTGGTCCAGGCACTGCTGATAACGCGAAGCAATGGAATCGCAAACATCACGAAACATTTTGTTTGGTATTTGTGTGCATTCTCGTTCAATGGCTGCTCTCAATTCAGCGACTGTTGCAGGTTTTATAGCGTAGACCTTGTCTTTTAAGTATCCCCATAAAAAAAAGTCTAGTGGTGTGAGGTCTGGTGGACGCGGAGGGTATTCTACGAAACCCCTTCGTCCAATCCACATCCACATCGTGCCAAGTACCACTCGCAATACTCCACTCTTGGTCCGGATCATCTTCATTAATAGCATGGACTAAAATTGGAATGTAACTTTTCCATTGACAGCACTTCAAAATGCGTTGGACAGACGATTCTGAAATTCCTACCTCACGACTCGCTTGCCGCACAGATTTTCTTGGACTTTGGTGATACGTTTCCAGTACTCTTTCTTGCTTTGTGGGGCTTGTCGATGTCCGTGGTCTTCCGGAACGCTTCTTGTGGACATTCTGAACAGTTCCATCGGCTTCAAACTTATCTCTAATTCGAGTGATGGTAAGTCGCGTTGGTGGATCTGTTTGAAACTCCCTCCTAAACTGTCTTTGCACTTCAACTGCGTTTTCACACTTCCAGTAGCATTTTAGAATGAATTTCCTTTGTTCAAAACTTAGTCTGACTGCCATTATTAATTCTAATGGGCTTAACTTGGAAAGAAAGAAACATCAATTGAGCTATCAGCTGTTAAAGTGTGTATACATTTTTTGGGGATGCCCTGTATACACACACACCATATTTTTCGGTGTATAAGACGCACCCCTATTTTCAAGGCCTTTTTTAAGGAAAAAAAATTAGGACCAACTGCCTAATTGTCAAAAAATGTCCTTAATTTTCAACCAGCGAGGCTGACTTTTGTTAAAGCCCTCCATCAAAAGTATGGTGATATGTTTTCTTTCACCCATACTCATTATAAGAAAATAGTACAGGTAGCCCTCGATTTATGCCAGGGTTAGGTTCTTGGGGGGGACAGGTGCAAATGGAATTGGCGCAAATGGAACCCTTTATATAATGGAGTCAATAGGAAATCACAGGGTTAGGTTCTGGGCACCAAAAATTTTACCTAACCTTTTCAATACTGGAGTATTTAAAGCTCAGAAATAAACTTTTTTAACTAAAAAGTGTTTTATTTTTAACCTACATAAATATAATAAAAAAAAATAAATTAATAAATAAAACTGAAATTTTTTACACTTACCTTCACATGTTTGGAGCCCACACATGGTCTTATAAGCGCCACTGTCAGGCCCCTGCATTGATGTTTTTTGACAGTGGCATAATGCAGAAGTTTTAGTTGGCTTTTGAAGGTCCTGATTGAGGATCTTCTGTTGAAGGCCCTAGTTGAGAAGGTTGCCTTTTTTTGAAGAAAGAATCCAGTGTTGATTGCCTGGATTTCTTCCTCCTTTCTTTAACAATTTCAAAATAAGGGCTCAGGCTTAATATGACACTCCTTTTAACTGTGGCACTCCTCTCCCAGTCGTGATCAATGTCACAGAGCTCATTAGTGAGGGACTCTACACTTGCAAGAATCCATTGTAGATCACTGGTCTTCATAATTTTTAGAGGAGGGTCTTCTTCTTTCTCTTCCTCCTGCTGTTGGCTAAGTTCTGCAGCTAACTCTTCAAGGTCTTCATTTGAAAGAGTCTCTGCATGACTTTCCAAGAGCTCAGTTACATCTTCAACTGTAACTTCTAACCCTGCCTCTTGTGCCAGCCTGCTGATGTCTTCTATAACATTCTGTTGTGGCTCGAATCCTCTGAAGTCATGCATGAAATCTGGAAGTTTACGCCACACTCCATTCAGACAATTGACAGTCATTTCTTGCCAGGCTGTGTTAATGTGATTGATGCCCTTTAAGACATCAAATGACCGCCAATATTCTTTGATGGTAATGTTGGACATGTCTAAAGCTTTTACCATTTCTCTAAATGTTTGCCATAGGTAATAAGCTTTAAAGGTGGCTATTACTCCCTGGTCCATGGGTTGCAAACCTGATGTTGTATTAGGGGGCATGTAGACAACATTAACTTTAAATACAGTACAGTACTTGCTGTACAGCACTTATACAGTATATATATATATATATATATATATATATATATATATATATATATTGTATATATAGTTTATATATACAGTAGTTACATATTTTTACCATTTTTGATGATTTTAAATTTTTAATTTATAAAAAAATTTAAAAAATAAATATTCATGGCCTTGTGGATAGTGACCAGCGCTATTGCGAATCGGCACAAATCGGACCAGCGCAAAACGAGGGCTACCTGTATTAAGTATACGGGAGACTACACTATATGTTATGAAACATAAAAGTAAATCATTATGAAATATGTACTGTTTTTCTTGTTATCAGTGGGTTGGGAAGAGTAGAAACTTAGTGTAAAATTGACCAAAACAATGCACAGTCAGGAGGGACTAAGAGATGATGAATTTTTGTAAAAATCCATCAGTTCTTCTAGCCCATATAAAAGTAATACTATGACCTTTGGTGTATAGGACACAGGGTGATTCTGAGACCCCTTTTTTTTGGAAAAAAAAGTGCGTCTTATACACCAAAAAATACGGTGCATATATATAAGGAAAAAACTTTATTTTATTTTGCTTCATTAAATATATTTTCACTTAATAATGTATGTCTATTTTGTATTTGAACTTTGTTTTCATTAAAGTGGAGCTTCCCCCATAACAATTCTCAATTCTCAATTTTGAAACATTGAATAATATCAAGTTGACATTACTCAAATTGAGTTTTATCATTTAAAATGGTCCATACACAAACTTTTCTAAGCTTATAATAATACAACAATGATGGGGCAACATTTTTTACATTTGCAACTTTTTCTGAAATTCAGTATCCAAGAGGTCAAAATATGACCTTTATAAATCATTTCAGTGTAATTTTTGTTTTTTGAACCTACATCAAAATAGATGGTATTTTTGGAATCTACAGATCATGCTGATTCCAAATATATATATTTTTTTTTTTTTAGTTCAGGAAGAACCGATTCGCCTCTATTTAAAGGGCATATCTCAGCGGAAAAACAAAGAAAAAGTGAGAGGAAAGACAGAGGAAAAAGAAAGGGTGGAGGGGACAGTCGAAGTGGAAAAAGACCAAGGATGACAAGGACTGCAGGGTCGAGCCCCATCATCCTTGGGTGCTAGGGCCGGGAGGGCGCACGTATATGGGTCCAGGACTAATAAGAGGCCAGCGATGGCAATTTGAATAATAGCGAGGTCAACCAATGACCTCAAAATGACCTTGGCCATAACTCATAACATATTGGTTGGATTGAGTTAATATTTGAAAATTCATGTTCTTTTACCCAAAACCAACCACTGGACCAAATTACAGCAAAATTGAAGCGGTGATGGTGTTAATTTTCATTTTTGTTGGTTGATCTGTCATGGAATTCCCCATGTGTAATTTTTTCTTCTAAAGGTATTTAAGTGTAGGGTAGCATTATTGAGAGAGGAAACAGTTTGTTCATACATGTCTTTAAATGCCAAAATGTGTGTTTGAATTCTACAGTTTACATTCTGACAAGCTAGAGCATCATTAGGGATAGATATACACTGGGTATTACTTAAGAATACATCATAAAAGTATAGTCTTTATAAATGACTTGTATACAGTAGGTATAAGTGACTTGTGTAGGTATAAATGACTTGACTTAGGCAAGGATAAAGATGATAGATTTAAGTTAAACAGTAATTCAGAAGCGGTTAAACAGAGGTACAGGGAATTGATAGAAACTTTGGTAAAAATTGGTTATTACAACTAGTTGGGTTTTTTGAGAAGAACAAATTTTTCTGGTCTATTTTGAGTTGTTTTGTGCAAATGTGATCCCTGTTTCCTGTGCAAATGCATAGTTTTTGAGATATCTTAACCTAACCAAACCTAACCAAAGTTTGGTTAGGTTAAGATAGGTCTTTAGGTGAAGATATCTCGAAAACTATGTGTTTGCACAGGAAATGGATATCACATTTGTGCAAAACAACTCAAAATTGACCGGAAAAATTTGTTCTCATCATTTTTGTTTAAACTAACAAAAACATCATGACTTAACCAATCATCAAGGGCATACAATTGACCTAACTGGACATTCAGTTAACCCAACCAGGCATCAGTGGTGGCTCATGGTCAGGGAAGGTAGGGAGGTCCAAGATTGTCTATAATATACTGTATGCTATATAAATAAAATAGATTGCAAAGTGTTAGATGCCCTACTTTTTGCATGTCATGATCATATAGAATTAATACTATCAATAAAATCCTGTTTCATAGTTTTTAGTAATAAATTAGAGGAGGCCTGGCCTCCTATGCCTCCTCTGAAAAACCACCACTGCTGGGCATTCAATTAACCTTTAGAACAGGTTAATATTGGTTATTTCACCTAAATATCATCTGATCTTTTTGTATTAGGCAGTGGTGTAGTGCTGTGGGAACGCGTGGGAACGGCGTTCCCTTACTTTTTTTGGTAGACAGAACGGCGTTCCCTCACTATTTCAAATAAATCTGAACTTACAAATCTCTAACATCATGAAATTTTAATTCCCACCCTAGAAGAAATATGAGAAAGAATCATTAACTGCTTCATTTCTTTTAGCTTCGACAGGCAATGCTAGCCTATAAAGATCTGGTGAAACAGTCACCACGGTGTACCAGTTGTTAACTTTTTTTTAGTTAATCATTCCAGTTGTTAGCTATTTTTATTGATCGTACTGGATGTCGTATATCTAATGACACTGGAAATACTGCATCTTCAACCTTGGAATATATCCTAATATCCAGTGCATATGACCTCAAAATATCCCTGAAATTGGTCAGATTTTATAAGATTTCCCAGGGGCTTACCGTGCCCCCAGACCCCCAGCTGTATGGGCTCGCCGCGCTCGCCATTGTCCCCCCTGCATCTGAGTAACACTTTCAAAATGTGTTCCCTCACTTCTTTATTTAGCACTACACCACTGGTATTAGGCACTCACTGTTGCATTTTGGGCACAATAATTCCATGATTGATAAAACCATCCAATGCTTTGTCTTCACCTAGGCTTACATGGTGAATCAGGTCCTCAAAGTTGAAATGACATTAATGGCATGTCATAATTCTATTGCAAACACCTCCAAACTGAATCCAATTACAGTGCCCGCGAAAAGTATCTGATCACTCAAGAAAATACAATATTTTCCCTTGATATTCAGAGACACATAATTCACTTTCTATTTGTTCTAGCGACATCTGGTAACTTTGAGGTTGCTCGCTGATATGAGAGCTATCCAACGCATTCTCAAATTAGTGTTCTGGTAGCCTTCGTTGCGGGTGGCTGTGTCTCAAAGTTGTCAGATTTCACTGTTTGTATAAATTTATTGATATTTTGTTATTTTTTACAGAAAGTGGTGTAAATAAAATTTATATATAATGTGTGCTAAAAAACAACTTAAGAGTGATTGTCGAGGTGCTATTGTTGCTTTGCATACATGTGGGAAATCACAGAGACAGATAGCTAAGGAATTAAACATATCCCAAAGTACCGTTAATTTATGGGTTTCACGGGCTAAGAACAATGGTGGCCTAACCACCAGTCCCTAAAAAACGATCTGGCAGACCGAGAAAAACAAATTCACGAACAGACAAACTTATGAAACGTTTAGTATTGAAAAACCCAACAATAACTGCGAAAGAAATAAAATTTAATATGAATAATTTGTTATCTGGTGTTTCTGAACGAACTATCCAGGAGCGGCTCCAAAAAGAACTCGGATTACCATCTCGCCATGCTGCTAAGAAACCGTTCATTAATGAAAAAATGCGTAAAAAACGTGTCATTTTGTAAAAAATATATTCATTGGACTGTTGATGACTGGAAGAAGGTTTTATTTAGTGATGAGTCGACATTTTTGACATTCAGAAGTTGTCCAAAAAAGGTTCGGCCCATTGGCTCAAATAGGATGGACCCTAAATACACCCTAAAGACAATGAAACACCTTCCAAGTGTGATGGTTTGGGGTTGTTTCGGTTACTATGGGCGTGGAAACCTATATTTTCTTCCGAAGAACACAACTATGAATGGTGCACGGTATTTAGCAATGCTACAGGATAAACTTCCAATGGCAATGGCAATCCAAAGGACAAAAACATACATGCATGATGGTGCACCATGTCACAGGGCCAAAATAGTGACAAAATGGATTACTGACAATAAATTTGATATTTTGGATTGGCCTGGTAATAGTCCAGATCTCAATCCGATAGAAAATATGTGGCTAATAATAAAAAATAAGGTTGAATGCCACGACACTGGCTCAGTCGAAAAATTACAAGAAGCCATCAAAAAGGTATGGTGCAAGGAAATATCAGTGGAAGTTTGTCAAAACTTGATTAAATCCATGCCAAAATGTCTAGAACAAGTCATCCAAACCAAAGGACAGATGACAAAATACTAATATAAGGTTAGTATACATTTAAACATTGTTTTTTATGTAAAAAATACAAATTTCCAGGGTGATCGGATACTTTTCGCGGGCACTGTAGAATAAAAAAAATAGTCAGAACTTGAAACAGTAACCAGAAATACAAAAAAAATGACAAATTAGCTTTTCTGAGGGAAGTAATAGGGAAGGTAAC
The DNA here is from genome assembly GCA_023014485.1 of Bathynomus jamesi. NCBI lineage: Eukaryota > Metazoa > Arthropoda > Malacostraca > Isopoda > Cirolanidae > Bathynomus > Bathynomus jamesi. The sequence goes on from JAJOZX010002298.1 coordinate 332,910, forward strand.
TACTTCATTGACTGCTACAATGACTGTTTTATAACGCAATTTGTTAGCAAACAAACTAGGGATCAAGCAATCTTAGATCTGGTTCTTTCCAGTGATCCTGAACTTATTAGGGAACATGTGGTAGGAGAGTCACTAGGCAATAGTGATCATTGGATCATATGTTTTAAGATAGAATTAAATAGGGATCTAGTCAACAATCTAGTCCCTTGTTTCTCAAAGGGTGACTGTAGTAAATTTAGGGAGTTGTTAGGCTCAGTAAAGTGGGATAATGAATTTGCCAATAAAAATGCTATTGAGATGTGGTCTAGATTGAAAGAAATTTTAGAGGATGTATAATGTAGGTGTATTCCTTTCAGAAGTGTTAGGAATAACAAGATTAGGAAACCTTTGTGGTGGAATAGGGAAATAGCTAAAATGATTAAAAATAAAAAAAGGGCATTCAGGGAATTTAAAGGCAGTGCAGTATTTTAGACTTGGATAATTATAGGCAGTTAAGAAATAAACTAAATAGTTTGATTAGGAAGAGCAAAAGGCTTAGTGAAATAAATCTAGCTTGAAATAGCAATAAAGATCCAAAGAAATTCTTTAGTTTTTATAAATATAATAATAAAAAGCATGATAGAAATGGCCCAATAGAACATGATGATAGGATGTTTGAAAAAGATCAGGATATTGTTGGTATTTTTACTGATTATTTTAGCTTTGTTTTTACTGAAGAAAATTTAAATAACTTTGATTTTAATTCAATGATATCCTAAAAGGCACTCCAACACTTTCAAATTACTTGTTTATGTTAATTAGGTTAATTGACTACCCAGTGAGGTCAACTGTACGCCCTTGATGATTGATTGGTTAGGTTAAGTCTTGATATTTTTATTAGTTTAAACAAAAATATAATGACTTAAAGTAACCAATCATCAAGGGTGTACAGTTGACTTAACAGGTTGGTTGAATAATTTGTTCAGGTATTCTTGATCAATTCACATAAGGAAGGATGATGTTAGGCAAGTGATTCATACATTGAAGTCAAATAAAGCTGCTGGACCTGATCATATGTTCGCTAAGATTCTCAGAGAAGGGAAAGAAAGTTTATCTGAGGCACTAACTATTTTGTTTTCTAGGTCAAATAATTATGCAGAAGTACCAGATGAATGGAAAAAAGCAAATGTAGTACCCATTTACAAAAAGGGTAGTACGGTAAGAAGAAAGAATTATAAAGAATAATATTCAAGATCATTTGGAGAAGTTTGATCTTATTTCAAGTTCACAACATGGATTTAGATGAGGAAGGTCTTGTTTGTCTAATCTCTTAAGACTTCTTAGAGTTTGTAACTGATCAGGTAGATAATGGAAACGTAGATGTTATTTATCATATTTGGATTTTAGTAAAGCATTTGACAAGGTTCCACATAAGAGACTTTATATAAATTAAAAGCTCATGGGATATTGGGGTCAGTTATAAATTGGGTAGATAAATGGTTAGAAGACAGAGAACAGAGAGTAATTCTAAATGGTCATGAATCTGGGTGGCAGAAAGTGAAAAGTGGGGTGCCACAGGGATCAGTTTTGGGTCTGTTGCTCTTTATTTCATATCTAAATGATTTAGAGAAATGGGTTGGTTGTAAGATTTCTAAATTTGCAGATGATACAAAAGTAGTTGCCCCAGTTACAAATATAGAAAATTCTTATAAACTACAAAAGGATCTTGATAGATTAATTGCTTGGGCTAGTAAATGGCAGATGGAATTCAATTAAAAAATGCAAAGTCATGCATTTTGGTAGAATTAATGGAAACTAGTTATGAGATGCAAGGGAACTGGTTGGAGGATGTTAGACAGGAAAGGGATCTTGGCATTATAGTTGGTAGTGATCTAAAATTTTCTAAGCAGTGTTTAGAGGCTAGAAATAAGGCAAATAAAATGTTAGGTATTATTAAGAGGAATGTTAGTTACAAGAGTAAGGATCTGAAAATTATATAATTCTTATGTTAGGCCTCGCTTACAATACTGCATTCAAGCTTGGTCCCCTCACCTTAGACATGATATTGATATGCTTAAAGGTGTGCAACATAGGGCAACCAAGCTTATCCCTAACCTTAGAAGATTGGAATATAGGGATAGATTGGAGGAACTAGGTGAGGGGAGATATGATATGGATGTTCAAAATGTTTTCAGGTTTGGACAATTTAGATGTACATAACTTTTCCTCACTGGAGATGGATGGGGCATAATAAGAAAATTAGAAACTGTCCTTATAGATAACGTAGACTTGATCTGAGAAAGTACTTTTTCAGTCATAGAGTGGTAGATTTTTGGAATGACTTGCCATATGATGTGGTTAAACAGTAGCTCATTAGTTAATTTTAAGAAAAATTTAGATTTTTCATGAATAAGAGAGTGAGTTTGTAGATTGTAAATACTGTATATTTTTAGCTAAAGTTTGTAGGTTACTTTGATAGTAGTAAATAGTTGTATGTTAGTTAGCTGATTTGAAATTGATGTTTTGCAGGATTCTATTAATATTAGCTCATGACTTGGATAACCTTGATAGGCCCCAGTGGCCTCATGCTTTCCAAATGAAATGTAATGTAATGTATCTGAACCCAGGAGCAGTCCTTTTCTGTATATTAGCAGAATGAAGTTGGGTTTAGGCCCAGTTTAGGGATAAGGTTGTAGCATGCAAGAGTTGTGATGATTGGTTTACACAGCCTTCTTCAGAATTGCAGAACAAGTGTACAGGGGTATGAAGTTGCCAAGTATTTTGTGGTTTTATAGTAATGGTAAATTCCTTGGCCTACTACTTTATTGGACTACTCTTTTGAAACTGGTGCCATTTTTTGCAAGTTGTTATACTATTTGGTAATTATTAAATGTTTCACCAACACTGAAATTAATATCCAAAATACATTTTTCTAATGTATTTTGGTGTGTGCTGTTCAAATATGACCTTCATATCTTATGCAAGTGAACTGAAACAAAGTTATAAAACATTAAAATTTTCATATATATAACTTAACCTTAACTCATGTGTTTTCCAATTGCATGTGCTAACTGGAGGGGCTTGCCCCCCCCCATGATCACCTCCCAAGGTCACTGCTGGTGAAACATTCAATAATAATCTACTATTCATCAATCATATATATCTGGCAAACCTTGCTGTGGCACAGATGATAGGGTGTGATAGTAACCAGGTCATGGTACAGGTTGGGTTAGATTTATTGTTCTGAAAACATTAGGAAATTGTGTTGATTTTTAAAATTATGAATCCCCAACTAACTAAACCTAACCACACCAACGCAGTCACATTTTGGTTAGCTTAATGCCACATCCAGGGTTGCCAGATACGTATGATGAAAAGTAGCATGATTACTCGCAAGAAGTAGCCCAATAAATTGATTGCTAAACTAGGAATTTACTATAGTAACTGCTTAGATTGGATTTAAGGATATGCTTAAGGCATGGTCTAATAAAGCTGCTAACTCAGAGTCAAGTGGGCCAAAGTTAGTTGGCCTTGCAAGTTATAGTATAGCTCCCAAACTCTTAGCTGGGAAATAATTTTGATTGACTAGGAGAATTGCGGGTAAATATTTGTTTTAGCACACATCAGGGTTTTTTGATGACATATTTTTTTGGTCGATTTTTAGTCATTTTGCATGAATCTGACCTCTGTTTCCTGTGCAAATTTGTGGTTTTTGAGATATCATCACTTGAAGATATTGCAAAAACTATGCATTTGCATAGAAAATGGATATCAGATTTGTGCAAAATGACAAAAAATTGACCAGAAAAATATTTTCATCTTTCCCTAATGAATAACCTAACCTAATCTAACCTAACCAAACCTAACCCAGCCCTAACCTAGCAAGGAAAGTATGTAATTTCTCACCTTATTTGGTGGGATATGAAAAATCAACATATCATGAATACAGATACTAAATGAGGAGCAAAAAAATATAAAATGGTGAAATCACTAGATAAAAACTACATATTTTCAAGTGATGATATCTCAAAAAATACATGTTTGCACAGGAAATGGAAGTTAGATTTGTACAAAATGACTAAAAATTGACCAGAAAAATGTTTTAATCAAAAAACTCTGATGTATGCTAAAATTAATATTACCCAAATTGCTGAGTATTTGGACTACTTTATATCAATAAATGGACAAAAATTGGTGGTATATTTATGTAGGTCAGATCAAAGGTCACAAAATGGTCACACTCTTGTTTTCCATTTGATAAAACATTTCATAAAGAAAGATAGTCCTGCATATTGGCTTCAAATTGACACTAAAATCATTATTCAAGGACAAATAAAACAAGTTATGGAATTTTGAAAATGGGCAACTTTGACAATCTGGTCAAATTTTGGTGACTCCTATCTCAAGAAGTAAAGGTCAAAGATCTGAAAGTTTGGTGGTGAGTGTTTCTTGTATATACCAAAGTGCATGCCAAATTTCATGAGAATCAGAGAGGGTCACAGTTTTGGGTGATTGATTTGATATGCAATGACCCTATCATAAATGTAGATGTATGGCAATACTATAATAAATGGCTTCGAGTCATTTATTATTTATTATATGATTATAAATTTTAATGAGATATTGACTGTCCCACTGTCTATGGAGAGGGGTGGCTTAAGTTTTCCCCAGCTCTGATTTTTGTGAAACTAGAAATTAAGAATAATTTCATTGATTATAGTAATACAGTATGTGCAAAAAGTATGATTCCTATATAAACCATGAAATATTTTTTTTTAACTTTATAAAAACCAGTTGAAGATAAGTTTAAAGTAAATTAAAAAACAAAATAATGTTCTATGCAGACTTGGGGTCAAGTAGAGTACTTTTTCTCAAGTATAAGTAAAGTACAAGTACTTTTAGAATTTGCAAGTGCAAGTAGGCCTACTTGATATAGGAAATTTGGTCAAGTAATTCCAAGTACTTAATGATCAAGTACAAGTACTATTGCAGAAGAAATGAATAAAAGAGTATGTGGGCACTTGGTGTTAGTGTATAAGGTGTTTTATGGAATAAGTATTGGTTTGAACTCTGAGATAAAGACTCAAAATTAGTGTTAATTAATTAATTAATTACAGTGTACATAAATATTACAGTGCATGTTACTGTATTTCACTGCCCCTCACTGCCTCCACACTACCTTCAGGAGTCAGGAGAGCTTTGGATTTAAAGGTAAGCACTTATTTAAATAATAAACTATTATTTTTAATTCTATTAATCTACTTTATTATTGTTTTACAGGTTATTTTAATGCATTATTTCTTATTAATGGGTTTAGTTTGGTTCATTTACACGTGTTAGGCCATGTTCTATTTTTCCCCATGATAATCCATAGTTTGCACCAATCTGAATGACCCTTCTCCCCCCCAATTAATTTGGATTAGTGAGGGTTCACTGTATTTCCATATTTTATCGATCATTTCATTTCAATACACAAAAACATTAAAACACTTCACAAGGTCCATGTATTGCATAAATTATATGGCTCATGGTTACAGCAACAATAAACATGTCTCTTTATCAGTAAAGAATGTAATGTATACACTATAGGCTACTAGTGAAACTATACATCAGCTGAGTATTTAAAATGGGGTGGGAAAAAAGTTTTACATTGCATTGACTTAGAACATACCCACTCATTGGACACCAACTTTTTATCAAATGATGATGATGATTATGAGATAAACAGAAACAGTCTTGTTACTGAGGGAGGAGGAAAGTGATGAAAATGGCTTTCTAGGTTTAGTTTTGGTAGTTCTTTATCCCCTACTGAATTTAATTCCTTAGGGCAGTTTGATAAACTTGTTACATCAATGACAGTGACCCTTGGTCAATTTATTGACCCAGTTAGTTCACCTGTAATACTTAATACTGCTTCACCCTTCAGCTTAGCCTCATTTTCAGGAACATGTCATGCTCCTGCTATTGTGGAGAAACTGAAAAATCCACATGGATTTGACTCTGAAGGCAGTTCTTCCTAAGGTAGGAATCCAGTTTTACTGGCAGGCTACAAAGTAAATGAAGATTGAGCAAACTGGAAGGCAGGAGACAGAGCTGTGCTAAAAAATCTCTTCTCAAGCAGTGCACTGGACATCAAGTGCGAAAGGACTATTTGCAAAAATGTTAAGCAGGAAGAGCAGGACCACCACAATGCAGTCAAGCAGTGCAAAATAAACAGTATACCCAGGGGCGTTGATTGCTCTAAAATAGTTGGGGGGCATTTTGCCTTCAAACAGTGAATCAAACAATATTCTGAGTAGCTGTTGCGTGTAATATATCAATGTCGTAATTCACCATTTACCCATTTTTTGTATTTTTCTCAGCATGCTAAAAAAAACTCAATTGTATTTAATCATTTTATGTCTTTCTTTATTTAAAGTTTTTTTTTGCAGAAATAAGAAATGCAATACAAACTATTTATAATATTTAACCTTTCATGTAATATCGCACATATTTGGATATATGGACATATGGATATTTTTCTGTAGACAAATTTTGCCAGCCCAAATTATTATCATTTCTACCAAGAACACACAAATGCTATGTGCAATTATTAAAATACAAATTGACTGCTAAATTCCATGATAAATATACACTGGTGTTTATGACAATAATTTATAATATTGCTATTACATTGGCATATAATATGACATACAATGTCTTATTAGGTGCCATTAATAGTTAGCATTTATATCAATTCATTTACGAAAGTGGGGGAACAACTGGAAGGTTGTGTCCCCCTCTTTGTAAAAAGTGTGGGGGACAACTGGAAGGTTGTGTCCCCCTCTTTGTAAAAAGTGTGGGGGGGACATGTCCCCTGCATCCCCCCCACAATCAATGCCCATGAGTATACCGTATACTCGGATGTTAAGGAGTAGGGATAAGAAAGGGTGTTCAGATAGAATTCAAGGGTTCTTAACCTTTTTAGGCTGCAATCCAGATTCTGGTCTTGGGACTAGCTTGGTGACCAATGCCTTCAAACATTTCACTTGTAGATAATAAAATAAATAATAATAATGGTAAAATGATTAGGGATAACAAATAAATGATAAATGACAATTTAATGACCCAAGTTTGGGTCATGACCCAGAGGTTAAGAACCACTGATGATAGATAGAGAGAGAGGACTTTAGAATAGACAAGAATGAACAGGAATAAAAAGCACAGTACAGGCAAGACCTATGCCACTGAAGATTAATTGAAGAATTTTCCTTTGACTTGACATTATTTTGAAATTTAGTAAACCTTTTTCCAGTGTATGACTTTTTATTTTGTTTTATTCCCTGTGATGAACAAATATGAACATTTTTTATAGAGGGTAACTCATTTGCTTCACTAGAAATAAACTCCTGAAGACATGACTTTAAAGTTTGATTTTTGCTTGAGAATCTTAATCTTAAACTGACATTGGGTCCTAACTTTGATCAAACTTTCTAGATTTGAACAAAAACCTTAATATGAATTATTTACAATTTATTCTGGAGGTTCAAGACAATGAGAAACTTTAATCTTAAATTAAATGATGGCATTAATAAGGTTAGTTATGATAATGAGCATAAAGGTGATTTATGTACAAAACACTCAAGTTCTAAATAACTTTATCTTAAACATAGGAGGATCTTAATTTTTGAGATTTTGACTGTATTATTCTCACTGGAGTTCTCACTTGTTTACAACTTAATTTATTTGATGAAGACAACATGTACAGGCACTTGATGTGTTCACATGCAATAGCTTAATTAAATGTATATAAGGCAAAGCTGCAAGAAAAGGGTACTTGCTTGTAATTGCAAGTAATTTGGGCTCACACACACAGCACTGGATTGTCTGCCTAGAAAAAGCACTTAAGTTTTGGATCCTTAGCAAGGGCAGATCTAGGGGGGGGGGGGGGGGGTCAGCAATGTCTGGACCCTCCTCCACCTCAATTTCTTGCAAGTGCCCTTTTTTTCAAGCATAAAAAAAATAAAGGCAATTTTTATTTTGTATCATATTTCACTGAGACTGATCTAATAAAACAATACAATTGATTTTATACTCGCTCATTGGTGGTCTGTTTTAAAAAATAATTTATACTACTAGGCCCTTTTTATTTTAGGGGTGCCCCACTCCATATGGAATCCAAACCATACCCCACCAGCATCCCATTGTCTTAACTACTAGGCTACCCAGGGTACCCATTTATCTACCAACCACTTTCTTTATTGTGTGGAAGGATGAATAGCTGGGTTTTGCTGCATGCTGCCTACCATCACCAGGTCTCAATCACAGGACTGATGGATTCATAGTCAGTGGTGCTAACCACTATACCACTGAGGCACATTATTAATGTATTAATTTATATTTACTATTATATTCATTTTGTTCTAGCATAGTTATTTATATTATTATTAATGAATATATTGGGTTTGATTTGTATGAGAACACTTTTAATTTCAAACTTCTGATGAGAATCACAAAGGTTAAATCTAATTAGTCTTTTATCACCATCATTGCTGAGTCTTCCCACTCAATGTGCTTGGGTGATGATATTTTGAGGGATGTTGAAGCAAATTTTATCCTTTATTGCTTCTATGATAAGTATTAGAATTTTTACTTTGGCTCTCCTCTGGGATACTGGGTCCCACAAGGAAGAAGGTAACTTTATGGGATTCTTGTTTCATTGTAGATTTTCACATTCATTCTTCTGATCTTTAATATATTTTTCCAGTGTGGATATTTTCTCTGTGGGTGGTGACCTGTTGTTTTAGGTCCGTTCTCTGTTTTTTTGTTTTTTAAGGCCTTTGTTTTGTTTTCAATTTTATTAATCTGAGCATCTTTTCAATCCAACTCTGCCATTTACATTTATTCCAGAAAGAAGTAGTATGTGTCCATGTAAATTAGAAGTTGTTTGTTACTTTACCCACTTCATTTGCTTGATATTATTGTGAGCAGAATTGTGTTACTCCTTTAAGAATGCCCTCCCCTCAGTGGAAGAAAGGGGGATGGGAATACTTGCATTTGTTGATCTGAGATATTTCCATTTGCTATTTCTGTATAATACATCTGCTAACATGATGAATGAGAAAATATTGTCACTTATTAAATCATCATCTTGCTTTAAATGTTAAATTATGTTGCATGAATTTGTAGTTTTTAACTTTTTTGTTAGCTGTCAGAAGAGGTGCTGTGTGTTCATTATTGTGAAACTCTTTTCAAGGGTATCTACTATTTTGTCCAGGATTAAACTTTAAAACTGAGTTTGGGTGGTTGCATACAAAACTGTGACTGCTACCAGCCAATTTATACAAATTGTAGGTGCATACAACCAAAATTTGAATCCAATAACCTATTTTGGGTTCTGAACATGATAGAAAGACAATTTAAAAACTGTTTATGATGTATTTTTTACCTCTGAAACAGATTAAAACATTTGCGGAGGGTTGCAGGGTCAATAGTGCATAAAAAAAATGTATATTTCATAATTTTTGCTCAAAATATGTAATTTTTCAGCCCTTTTTCTCCAAATATTTTGTTTTTTATTTGAAATTATATTTTATATTTTTCTTTTCAGGTTGAATTTATAGAATTGATAAATACATGTATTTTGATAAGCTTATTGCCAAAAAATACTGCATAGTAGGATGTTAAGATGCAGTGACACAATTAAAATCCTTGATGGAGGTCACAGATTTTCAAGCACAGACTCATTTCCCAATGGAAAGCTTCCACTTGGTAAAGATGTCATCCAATGTGTAATGGCAGAAGAGAACTGGACAGTAGTGATGCACTGGAGCTCTGGCTCCGGCTGAGCAGGAGTTCTGGCCATTTTAGAAAACCACCTGCTCCAGCCTGAGGTCTCACTAAACTCCAGCCTCTGGCCGAAAGTGCCAAGTACACCAAACTCAATTCTGACAACTTTTAGTTTTAATTCTATAAAACTATAAAACCTCATTTCTGCACCTATCCAAATATTTCAGTTCTCAGATGACTGTAATAATAATTTATTTTATGAGTGATCAGTGATTATATTAATATTTCAGTTCTCAGTGACTGTAATAATTTATTTTATGAGTGATCAGTGATTGTATTAGTAATTGATTTGATATAGGCTACTTTACTCAGCATTCAACAAGATATCATAAATTTCATAACCTGAGAATATTTTGTTCAATGGGAATTTTTAGAGAAATTAGCACACACAAAGCATAGAAAGTCGACTTTTATAAAGTTTAAGTTATTAAAGACTTAATAATTTAAAATAGCAGGACTATAATATATAAACCCTAAATAGATGAGACAATGGAAAAACACACACACACACACACACACACACACACACACACACACACACAAATAAATCAAATGGCCGGAACCTCCCATGGCTGGAGGAAAAAACACTAAGCCAGAGGTTCCGGCCCTCCAGCCTCTGGTGCATCACTACAGTAGACAACCAGACAAGCAGGTGATATGTTTCATTAAGTCTGATTGAACACTGGATTTGGTGCAATGTCTATTCAATTTCATGCCCCAGTGTCACCAGCAAGATTCAGGATCTAGTCAAAGAATTTTTGAGGTAAGATGCCAATTTTCAGTCCCTTATAAAAAGATTTAAAATATGTCATACATTTGTAAATTTTGCAGTTACATTTATTTGTTTGTGACAGTAATTTTATTAACATAATCTTGTGATTCAGTGATTTGCAAATCCTAAGAATGATTGGTAATAAATTCCGTTTTGACTAGAACTTAACTTAGGGGTTATAATTGAAATTTGCATTCACAACATTAAAGTTTTGGTAATTTTGTAGGTTTGATAGATATCCAAAAAAGAAATGTGGTGACAAGTTCCAGAGTAATCTTTCTTCCTTCATTGAAAAACTTCCAAGTTGTTTTACATCTTCTTTGAGGACTCGAATCAGAGAAGAGATTTGCAACATTTGTATCAACTCAAAATGACAGAAGAAGACTATGCTTTCTATGAGGACCAGAAAATAGCTAGAATAGGACGATGCATTGGTTTTAAGCCAGATGCCTTACATCGGCAGACATCAGATACAAAAGGAGAGGAGTACAGCATGAGCAAGCAAAAAAAAGAATTGGTGAGTTTGGTCTATATAAATTAAAAGACTTTTGATTAATGGCCACCAAAAATCTATGTTTCTTGAAATGATTATGCTACAAATTATAAAATTTTATTTTTGTGTCTTTGGTAAACTATCTTGTATCATAATCATACTGTATTTTTTTATTCCTGGCAGGGAAGAGCTTGGAAGAATTTTTCAAGTTGTTCCATCAAGCTCAGCGGCAATACAAAACAGTGATCTCAACAATCTCTCTCAGTCTTGACTGTCTTTAAAATTGAGTAAATTTGCACTATGAACTTTGCACGAACAAGCTGAGAAGAGAGCGTTAAAAATATCATAAAGCCATAAGAAAAAAGGAGGGTAAATTGTTTGAATTGGTGATGCTATTTATGTGGATGGTCGCAAAGATGCAACAATGGTGACAGTTGAAGTGAATGGCAAATATTACAGAAGAACTGACCTAGAAGAGCACTATGTAATTGTGGGAAAAACTGGTAAGATTTAAAATTTTGATCTTTAGTTTGCATTTTGTAACAGATATTACTCAAAATATTTATTAAGATGAATTTTGGATATAGAAATTGGAAAATAGATATAAACCTTGAAATATCTAAAAAATTGTCTCTAATTTCTGAATACTGTTTCAGGTGATTTCTACCTTTCACATGTGACTCCAAGTAATGGCAAGGGTTGACTATTGAAACAGAGATATACAAGACCCTTAAAGACATTGAATTACAAACCAAACTTGCCATGATAAGATCTGATGGGACAATACAATGACTGGTTCAAATGGGGGAGCTATAAGATGCCTGGAAGAACTGCTTGGTAGACCTTTGCAGTGGAGCATTTGCCTACTACACTGTAATGAGCTCCCCCTTCATCACGTCTTTGTTACTCTGGATGGAACAACAAAGAGCCTAGACTCATTTTCAGGAAAGATAGGGGTTGAACTTAGTGGAAGTGTATCTCAATGGGATGTGATTTCATTGAAGCCAATTAGGAATTCAAAATTTCCAGTTATTCTTAATGAAGTACTGGAGGACCTCAGCACTGATCAGTATTATGTTTACAGAATCTGTATGGCTGTTATGCTTGGCTGTGTTGATCCTGATCTTGAGCTCTTTGAAGTTGGACTGATCTGTCATTCAAGGTGGTTGACTCTGGCATGTAGAATCCTCAGATTTTATACATCTCAAAAGAAGCCTTCCAAAGTTCTGGTCACACTTGCAGAGTTTTGTATCTTGGTCTATTTTCCAAGTTGGTTCCAGATCAAAAAGGAGTATCGATGCACAGATGGTGCTAAGAACTTTTATGATATGCTCCAAAGGATCCTGAAATTTCCTCAAGGAAGCCAGGGAGATAGCCCTAAAAAAACTCTACCAAAATGCATACTATGCTCACCCTGAGAATGTATTGATTGTCATGCTTGTTGATTCAGACCCACAAATCTGCAACATCGCAGTTAACAAAGTACTTTTGGTCAGGGGGAATGAATCAGTTGAAACAGTGATAGACAATGACTTTGAAGGTGGTGACCTGATAATTGATTCAGATGGATATTAAAGTCCCAGAGTTACAGCCTGACTTGAGTGTTGAGAGATGGTAGTGTCAGGAGATTCATGGTGCCTAAAATTGATAATGAAGCTCAAGGGTATCTCAAAATGCTAAACTTAAATTCACCTGACATTCATGAGCCCCTTATCATAGCATCTCTAACCAATGAAGAACTCATAAACATAGGAAAAGAAGCGCTGAAACTCAACCAGCCTTGTCATAATCAGGCTGTAGAGAGGCACATTAAACTTGTAACAGAGGCTTCCTCTACTGTGGTAGAATTTGAACATCATGATGGCATTATTTGACAAAAGATAAAATCAAGAAAACTGATGAGTGTTCAGTACAAGAATACAATATTCTGAAGCTGTTTAGGTGATTATTTTTTATTACTTTGTTAAATGCGTGATAATTTAAATTAATCTTAAGTTGATTTGTAATATTTTCAATAGAAAAAAAATTGTAAGAAAAAGGCTGAAAATTGCAATTTTTGGCCAAAAATAATCTAAATATGGATTTTTTGATGCATTATTGAGCCTGCAGCCCTCTGCAAATGTTTTAATCTGCCTCTGAGGTAAAAAATACATCAAAAACAGTTTTTAAATGGTCTTTCTATCATGTCAAGAACCTGAGATAGGGCACTGGGTTCAAATTTTGGTCTCATGCACATATGATTTGTATAAATTGGCTGGTAGCAGTCACAGTTTTGTACGCAACCACCCAAAATCAGTTTTAAAGTTTAATCCTGGACAGAAGACAACTATCTAGACCTCCTCAATTTCGATCTTGGCACTTTTGATTTTTTCACTCAACCCTAGTATCTTCCACTCTGTGTGATTATACCACCAGCCTGTTAAAGGGAGTACCATATGTCACAAGAGAAATTGAAGTAATATATGATCAATAATTTTTTGGTTAAATACTGCAGGTAAACAAGATTGTAACAGTGAAATATTCATATATTCACATTTTCATTGGTATTATAGAGCAATGTTCAACAACTTTAACTTTTGCTATAGGAAAAATACATTCTACAGCTGCAGCTGCTACACTGTCCAACAAGTTACAGCTGAGTATATGAAGAAACTCTGAAGAAAGTTCGCATAAGTAAAGTACCAACCTGATCAGAGTGTAAATAACGAAAGAAAGATTACAAAAGAAATCTTTTATACTGTAACTTGAAGAGCCTAATCATTTTCATTAATCAGTAAAGTAACATAAATATCATCAACTGTTGCCGCAAAATAGAAGTCAACATCTTCCTTCCTTGACTAATCAATTTTAAAATTAGAAAGAGCCGTTTTGAGCAGAAAACTGAGATTTGTTTATAAAAAACCTCTGAACAGGTAGCAAGAACAACCTGATAAAAGTGTTAGCAGCTGATGAGGAAGCTTCTAACAGTGGCTGCATCCTCCAGTGCGGGACACGTCGACGCGAAGAAGAGGCGATGTCAAACCAAAACATCAACGCGCTGGTGGCCAAACTTCCTCAAATCTCCGTGCAGCAGGCTGTCTACGGTTGGCCAGACTGGCAGTCGACGGCTCCTGGGGACGGACCTATTCTCAGCATGCTATTTTTTCAACTACAGGGAGCAATTGCGTGCTCCCCGAACTACTCTTACTCTCTGGCGACATTAAGACTAATCCAGGCCCCACTACAACTTACACATGTCACCATACACAAAGACATAGACACAGTAGCACCATGGGACACATACAGAAGTATAATATTAACATATTACAGTACAATGTAGATGGCCTCACAAACAAAATCATGCAGCTTAGGGAATTCGTACACAAATAAAACATTCACATAGCATTTATACAAGAAACAAAACTAAAACGCACACACAAAACACCCACCATCCCTGACTTCACGGCGATCTGTCAAGATTGTACTGGGGGTAACGGGGGTGGACTCATCACTTACATACGTAAAAGCATTAGCTACGCTGATGCTACCCAAAACATTACAAACACAATCCAAGCAGATAACACGATAGAAATACAGGCAGTTAACATTAAAACACGCGCAAAACACAACACCACACTAATCAACATTTACATCCCACCAGATAGTTCACCTCAGGTGCCAGCCAATTACAATCCACAGTTACACAATCTTGCCTCTCTCACTAATGTCATCTTAGGAGGAGACTTCAATGCCAAAGACACTAGTTGGTACCTGCACAACCAAAACAACACCAGAGGCGCCAACATAGCCACACAACTAAACAGCCTCTTCATTCTTAACAATACAGAAGAACATACACACATACCACATCAAGCAGGATACTCAAACTCCTCCCCAGACATATTCTGTTCCCCCTCACTAGCAACACATACACAATGGAGAACAGAAAAACAACTGTCATCAGACCACCTGCCCATCATCATTACAACACATTCTATACACTGCCCCAACAGCCTTAACCCTTTCAGTGCGTGTGGTAAACTATGTTTACCATAAAAAAGCCCGACTCAGGACGCATGGTAAACTATGTTTACCATTAAAAATCTTCTCTCAGGACGCATGGTAAACATTGTTTTCCACGTTTAATAAACAGTCTATGAACCCCCTCGTTTCTATTAGAACAACGTAGTTAGTTCCCTGACTAATATTAGACATCAATAAGGTGGTATTTGGCATCTTTTTTTATTTTCTGACTCTCAGCTCACCAGAGGGGGGAGTGAAATAGACTCCCCCAATCAGTTCAGCATGGCATCCACAAGCAGTAATAAGCGTAAAATATCCTCTCTAGATGAGAATGAGATAAACGAATATCTCTCAATGTGTTCTGAAAGTGATATAGAATGTGAAAGTGAGGATGACTGGGCGCAAGATAATGTACGGGATATTATACAAAACCGATCAAGTAGTGACGATGATGAAGAAAATGTGGTACTTTTGGAAAGAGATCTGCCTAAAGCAACAAAATCGAGCGAGAATTTTGAATGGCAGGAAATTGGTGAAAATATAGGCTGTACCAGAGGTGGGTGGCAGTTTACTGGTGAAAATAAAGTGCTCTTCAATGGTCAAACTCATACGATGTATGATGTTTTTTGTGAAGTTTTTCCCAAAGAAGTAATTGAGCTAATGGTTACAGAAACAAACAAATATGCAACTCAATTTCTGGCTGCTACACCTAATCTGAAATCAACATCTCGGTATAGTGCATGGGTCCCAACTACGTTTACAGAAATGAAGCAATTTATAGGGCTTTTACTTCTAATGGGTATTATACAAAAACCCAAGATAGGTATGTATTGGTCAACCGACAGTTTTTATGCTACTCCAGTATTTACAGCAATCATGAAAAGAGACAGATTTACCAACATTCTTTCTTTTTTGCATTTTGCTGACAATGCAGATGAGACGTTGAAGGAAAGAGGGGGAAGATGGTGAAATTGCATGACTTTATTGAGTTGATGACATCTGCTCTTGAATCAAAATATTCAACTTCTCAGAATCTAAGTTTGGATGAATCTTTGTTGCTGTGGAAGGGCAGACTCAGTTTCCGGCAATACATAAAAACGAAAAGATCACGTTTTGGGATAAAAAATTTCAAACTTGTGGATGAAAATTGTGTTACTTTGAAATATAAAATATATACCGGGACCATGGAAACTGTTGCCGATTTTTCTAAGACTGAAAGTATTGTAGTAAGTATGATGGAAAAATATTTAGGAAAAGGTCACAACGTCTTCACTGATAACTTCTATACATCACCAAAACTATGCAAATACCTTAGTGATAATAAAACTGGTGCCGCAGGGACTGTTAGAAGTAATCGTAAGGGCTTATGCCATGCTATGAAAACTATGAATGTGGCAAAAGGAAAGAAACTTGCCTTTGAGACTCCTGAACTGCTTTCCCTTGTGTTTCATGACAAGAGAAGAGTTTGCATGCTCTCCAATTACCATTCGAACAGTGATGTGACAGTAACACGTAGATCAAAGGAAGGTCGAGTCGAAAAAAACATTCCAGCTTGCGTACATGAATACAACAAACATATGGGATATGTAGACCGAACAGACCAAATACTGCATTATTACTCTGTCCCAAGAAAGTCTCTAAAATGGTATAAGAAGCTGGCAATGCATTTGATTCAGGTGCGAGTACTAGATGCTTGTGGAATTTCTAATCTCATAAAAAAGGGAAAAGTTCCCTTTCTAGACTTTTGCCGTGAGATTATAAAAGGACTGACATCTGCAGATGAACCTAACTTGAAGAAATCAGTAGTTCCAAGACTAGTTGGAAAACATTTTACCAAGAAAATTACATCAAATTCTGAACATACCCCAAGACCAACAAAGAGATGCAGGGTATGTTATGCCCATGGGATAGAAAAACGAGTACGTTTTCAATGCGAGACATGCCCCGATACCCCAGGGTTATGCGCCGAACCATGTTTCAAAATTTATCACTCAGCATTTAACTTTTAGTTAACTAAATAAAGATAATATCTCTATTTTATTTCATTTTAACCTTTATTTTTTTGTTACCCATGAAAAAATTGAAAATATTATTGATAGAAAACCTATTTTAAAGGCAAACAAAAGACGAAGCAAAAAAATAATTCGTTTATTTTCTGGCGCATTTATACGCGCAGCTTTCGTTCTGGGGTATCAGCGTGACACGCACAGGGCGTATGAGAATGGGACGCAGCGAAAGGGTTAAGCACACTTACAGAAATTACAAGAAAGCTGATTGGGAACAGTTCAAAATATAGACTGAGGAACAATTCATCACATTAAACATCACACCCATCATAAACATCAATACAACACTCAAGACATTTAATCAGATCATCAATAATGCAAACAAATACATACCCAAGGGCAACATTAGGAAATACAACCCAAATTACACTAGAGAAATAGCCCACCTTATAAGGCAACGTAACAACCTCAAATATAACACACAAACCTCACCCACAGAAGCCATAAAACAGCAGATACAACAGCTCAACACAGAAATAAACAACAAACTCAAAGAAAAACAAACAGAAACATTCAGGGAATTCATAACAACATTAAACCACTCCACAGATACATCCAGGCTATACAAGACTATAAATGGCATTACCCACTCTAACAGCGGCATTCACACCTCTCACGCGGCTATCTGTCGCAGCCAAAATAATATCCCAACATACACACAACAAGCTAACATTCTAGTTAATCACTACACAAAGATAAGTCACTTAAACAGAGACAACAACCAGAAACATGCAGACAGACAAACAGCCAGACACAAGAAAACCTACAGACTCGACACAACCATTACACCCTTCAATACAGACCAGACCACCAAGATCATCAAAAACATTAAGAATTCGAAGGCTACTGGACCAGACAACATATCTAACATACACCTTAAACACTTGGGCCCACAAGGAATACTAGCTCTCACAAATATCAGTACATATTCATACCAACACTGTATTATTCCTGACATATGGAAACAAGGTAAAATTATTACACTACTCAAACCAAACAAAAATCCAACAGAACCAGCTTCCTATCGACCCATTACTTTACTATGCACACCTTCCAAAGTAACAGAAAGACTAATCTTACAAATCACCAACCCACACATTCCACTATTGCCTACTCAACATGGATTCAGACCTCACCACTCAACCACGACATTACTCACTAACCTCACGCAGCACATCATGGATGGCATCAACTCCAGACGACCAGCTCAACGTACACTATTAGCAACAATGGACATTAGTAAAGCATTTGATGCTATCCCACGCTTCCCTCTCATAAACAAAATACTCAACACAAACCTGCACAATAACACCAAAAGGTGGCTGAGCAACTATCTTTCAGGAAGATACTCACATGTCACATTTAATGGCAAGTCATCCAAAAACAAGCTTTTTCCGAACGGGGTCCCTCAAGGCTCTGTTCTCTCACCAACACTCTTCAACTTATACATGCATGACATTCCAACACCCATAGATAACAAGCTTACCTTATCATCATATACAGATGACATCACTCTAACATCCACCCACAACAACATTGACACTGCTACAAATAACCTACAAACATACATAAACAGTATACAAGACTGGCTCACACACAATAGACTCAAAGTAGTGCCCACAAAATCAACCATCACCTTGCTTACACTAAACAACATCAACATTCCACACACTCACAGGACCAAAATACTTGGGGTCACATACAACACATTATCTTTTGCAAACCACATTCAGGATATTAAAAACAAATGTATGTCAAGACTTAACACACTTAGGGTACTAACAGGCACAAACTTTGGACACCAGCAGGAAACACATCACTCATATACAAACAATATATTCACTCAGTTATGGACTATGCTAGCCCATGCTGGGCACCCATTATCTCAAACACACACATAAACACCTTACTGACAATACAAAACAACGCACTTCGTATCATTACAGGATGCACTCAAACAACACCAATAGAACACCTGCACACAGAAACAAAAATACTGAAAGTTACGGAACATTTAGACATGAGGGGAACACAATTCATGGCAGCAGCGACAACTAACCCACAACACCCTTGCCACTACATGTACAATCACACACCGACACCTCGCACCATTAAGGTAACACCAGAGAGACATTATAACCAAATACTCCATTCCATACCATGCCCCACAGACATCACACAATACAGAAAACACACACACACACACCTAACCCACAAAGCACTGACACGACTCAGTCTGAATGCGGTCCTAGGTGCGAAGCTGCCACCCATTAACAGGTCAGAGATCAGCCTGAGCAGATCGGATCAAGTTAACTTAGCACGATTCTGATGTGGACATCACCCCAACTTACTAACATATAAACACAGACTAGACAACTCCATAGACGACACCTGCCACCTGTGCCAGGACACATCACAAACAATTGAACACATTATGACAGACTGTACCGCTCTAGCACAACAACGAACACAACACAACATCACTAGTGCTCTGAACCTCTGGTCCACTCCGAAGAGGGTGATCAGTTACCTGTGTGCCGCCGGCTTGCTCGATCAGGGTGGGCTGATCGGCTAAACAACAACAACTTTAATCAGTATCAATTTTTATATGAGAGGAGGAGCACAAGAAATGGCATTGCAGCACTGGCACTGTCCTAATGTGTTAAACCTTATTTTTATTTCAGATTCAGTGCTAGGTTAGCCTTGCACAGAAATTTGTCTTGTTCAAATGTGTTAAAATCATTCCCACGTTCGCTTTCAGTGCACTTTGAAAAATAAACTATGAAAAGAAAAAATGAGTTTTGTAATTTGAAAACTTTGTTTTCAGTAAAAGCAATGAAATATATTTGTGTGGGTCCCAAGGTTTACAATGATATTCATTCAGTATAGGGTGCAAACCCATTCTGTAGTTCATGAAGTGTTAAATTCTTTTCACATTAATATTTTATGTCCTTCAGAATAACAAACTTAACTAAAAACAAACTTTTGTTAAAGAAGTTAATTTATTCCATTACTCAGTTGATGTTGAGAGTTTCAAAATGGAAAAAGGTGAAAGTGATTGTGATTTGGAAGAAGATAATTTGAACATTAAAGATGAATTTGATATCAAAGAAGAAGTAGATTTCTATGAAACAAATTATTGCAAGGAAGATATGATTGACCATAAAAACATCAGTGATGAATGGGAGGTAAAGAATGTAGTTTATGTAGTTTAATTGGATTGTGATTCTTGCCACAAGAAAAAGAAAATACAAGAACCTTTTTTAAGATTGTACGAGTCTCTGAATGAACAAAGATTATTCAGTAAGATTGGTAATTTATTTACTTAAAAAATTTGTAAAAATAATAAGTTTATGCACTCATTTTAAAAAATTTAATAGATTATAAGGCAGTTTTCTTAAACTTTGAAATAAATTGAAATAGGAGATTAATTATTGAATGTGATGAAAAAACTATAAAACTACTTTCAGAGTGGTCAGATCAAAGATGAATGGATGGAAAGTATTTCTGTTAAAGAAGAAACAGACTTTACTCATGAACTTAACATTAATAAAGTAAGTGTATTTATGTCCTACGGTCCTACCTGATTATTCCCTTGTTAAAATAATCCATTATCTGTGATACTTCTCTGCTTGGTTCATTTCCACATGTACAGACAACTCATGAATCATCACACTAATGGTGAGGTTGAGGTGTATGATGATGCAGAGTTCCATATAAAATACTGTACAGTGTACTTACCTTAAGACTGACAAAGGACTAACATCTGGTGCCAGAGAAAGGCAAAAGATGGTGGAATCAGGCATTGCATGGGATGCCAAGCCATCATCATACTTCAGATGTGCTATAAGTATTCAAAATCTGAAAAAAAGAGAGGAAAATATGAGTGTAATGATGAAGAGGTGATATAAGATGATTTGGAGGTTATGTATAGAGGAGTTAATGCAAAGAAGTGGATGTGTGACCATTCAGAATGTGATGATTCACAAGTTTTATTTCCCCAACAGTTTCGACGCCCACTGGCATCCTCCTCGGGTGGATACAGAAGCACGAAACATTCATTCGTGTTTCTGTATCCACCCGAGGAGGATGCCAGTGGGTGTCGAAACTGTCGTGGAAATAAACTGTCTATTAGAGTGGGTTTTTATTTTCATATTTTGACCTTTACATAGAAAAAAAGTGAAGTTTTTTGCATTGATTCACAAGTTGTCTGTATACTTTTAATGAATGAGGCAAAATAGTTGTGACACTCCAGGTTATTATTCTCTATCACAGTAGTGAGAGGCACCTTATATTGTTGGCTACCTTCCTATCTGACTGTGTGAATAACTCAGGAATTATATATGAAATGTTATTCAATAATTATTTTACAGTTTTTCATTTTCAGAATAGGCTAATATGAAAAAGGAAGATAGTTTGTAGTCTGTACCATATTTGATTAAGAATTTAGCAAATTTATTGTAGGCCCCTTTACAATTCTTTCCAATACTTGGACACTCCTGGGGTGGTCACCTTGTCATGGTGGGGGAGCTTGCATGTTCTGACTCAGTGGTAGGCAGTTTCTCACATCCCCTGGGCTCATTTTCTTTACTTTTCAATTTTTATGGATAAAATTAACTCTGCTTCCATTCTTCCAGTACTCAGGTGGTGGGTGACCAGGCCCTTGAGTCTACTACTAGAGAATCACATCTTGAGGGGGTTGTCCCCCTCTGTTTGCAGAAAATTTGCGTCCTCCTCATTCTAAGACTGCTTGTACATCTTATTCCCACAAGTCTCTTGACTCTTCATAAGAGTTGATGGCTCTGACCCTGATTATTGTCAGTTTCTTGTTCTTAGTTCTTCCACCTCTCTTCCTCTCTCACAGCAGGATGTTTTTGAGGTCTATGATGACTTTGCTTCCCATTGTGATGATCCATGACAGATATGGCCCTAGAACAATGGCTCTCTTGTGGTGGAAGTCTCATCCAGTACCAGAAGGTTTTGTCCCTCTCAAACCCTGGCTTCTGATCCCCTGGACTGCCTTCCCCACTCTTCCTTTAACACTTGTGCAGGTGTAGTTCATGCCTCAGGACAAATTCCAGGAGAGATCACCCAATGCATGTCACCACTCCAACTCGGATTTTGATGAAAATTGACATATGGGGTTCTTCCGGGTGCTGATTTCACTGGTCAAAATAAAAAAGTTCTATGACCCATAGTTTTTGAGATATGGGCCCCCAAAATCTTGGGGGCCCCATTTTACCACCTAACTTTATTGGGCAATAACTTCCAAATATCTTACCGTAGACCTATAAAACTATACATTTTTAGAATCAGCATGAAGAGCTATTAAATGATACCACATTCAAATGTGTAGAACAATAATGAAAATTTTCCCCCTTTTTTCTTTTTCTTTTCCTTTTTGACCCCCACCCCCACTAGGCAGCGAAATCCCCCAAAAAATTTTCATTTGTTAAACTTCCATTAATTGTTAAAAGATACAAACAATAAAAAATGTGGGTATCAAGTTGCAAGATATTTTAAAAATTATTGAAAAAATATGTACATTGTGAAATTTTGACATTTTTACACCTGCAGACTAAAATAGAGAACTACAAATGCTATATTCACACGGATGAAAATAAACAGCAAAAATACAAATTGAACACATATTACATCAAGTTGATTCACAATTACATAAGTTTTTTCAACTCATTTGCTGGGAAAACATATTGAATACGCATTGTTCCTGGCTTTAAAGTTGGTGTGCTTAATAAACCTAAAATTTTATCTCTTGATATGTGGCATGTATCTCTAATTTGTGGAAAGTAATAGTAAACACTATATCCTGATGGGTGCAAAAGCTAACCTCAAAGTCATCAAATTCCTCATTATAGGAATGTACAAATCCCAACCATTTCTGATCATTGTAAGCACAAACTATGTACTCTCCTATTTTCGGATTAACTTCAACATTATCTTCACCCAGAAAAGCTTTGCTTATAATCCTCACCTCACCAACTTCATCAGAAGATAATTCAAATGTTTTTATGTTATTTGCATTAATAGGTACAAATCTGTGGAATTTTTGTGTTCCTGTTAGCCGCATACTTTTTTCATATCTGTCACTTAAAAATTTTTCCATAGCTTCAATTTCTTCAGAATTTATTAAAAAAAAATTTATGCTGTCACTTATATTGTTTGAACAAAATTCAAACATGTCTTCTGGTGGTAATATTTGATTTGCGAATGTTCTCTGCATACTCACTCTGGCTACAGATCTTTTCACTGTACCCCCAATCCCATCACAAGCACTCTTACCATGGCTTGTGGCAAAGAAATGCCACTCACATTCCAGCCCAAAATCTTCTTCATATTTACAAATGTTAACAAAGTTGAAATTATTTTTATATTGTCCTGCACACCTGTCAGTAAAATAATGTAATTTTTTGATATGAAGGTGGGATTTTCTAATAATAGGTATGAGTGTATTTAAAAAAGTTTAAACCATTGTAGTGTTATGTTTTGTATTTGGAGATAAAAAACAATAACTTGAATGTTTTGTTTCATTACTTTCTGGTTCCTTATAATATAACACAAAGGGATGCACTGTGCATTGGATATTTTCCCAATGAAAACCTTGGGCTGCATTCTGTACTACAAATGAGTAATTTTCTGAAAAGTCACCAAGAACTACAGCTGTATGGCTATTTAAATTATTCTTCAAGTTTTTTAGAAATGCACTCTGATTCTTTGCTATAAAGTGATGATGCACTAGTGTAGCTATAGGGGGTGGAGGGGGTGGTCCGCCCTGGGCGGCACTTTTTGAGGGGCAGCACTTTTGGTCTACTGCAATGAAAAAAAAAAAAGGTTTTTTTTTATGTCGGGACAGTAGAAGGATACAAGACGCCAGACACAATTTTATTTTTCCACGAAAACACTGCTTGCTTCGTTAATTTCCGACAATGGTAAGGATTGTGTTCCCTTGAAGATGGCCTTATTGACCATCATACCTATTTAAGTGCTTAGTTGTGCTTAATTAATAATAGCATTGGTATAAATGCATTTATTTCATTAAAAAGGGAAATAATCCATAAAGTTCTGTAAATACGTTATAATCTATAAATATACGTTTAATATTTATAAATAATCAATATCAAAACTAATATGCTGGTATTAGTTGTAAAGTATAATCTTGGTAACTCTGTTCCAAATATTGTAATAGTGCTGCGGATTTTTCTCACAATTGCTGTTGGTGTTGCTAGCTGTGAGAGGAGTTTTTCTAAACTAAAACTGATAAAGAATTACCTAAGATCTACTATGAGCACCTTGCGGTTGAGAAATCTTGCCATACAGTCTATAGAACAACAATTGACAGATGAAATAGACTTCGACAATGTCATCAAAGATTTTGCTAACAGAAAAGCAAGAAAAATAACTGTGTAGAATGTTGTAGTTAATTTTTTCACTTCAGAAGTAAACATGTTGTCCTAATATTTTTCACAGGTTTTTTCTATACGTCGTTTTCACTTTTTGTTTAAGTATGTTTGTTATGTGTATTGTGTTATGTTTCAGGGGGTGGCAAACTCAAGGACCGCCCCGGGCGGCACAAACTCTAGCTATGCCACTGTGATGATGTGTCAATTTGACAATTTTTGTGCTTAATGAATTTAGAAAATCACCTACAGATTCTGTTATTTCAACCATATTGCATCGATCTGTAGTAACCAATGTTCCCTCTAAGGTGTGCACATGTGCGTGCACACACGCATTGTAAAACCCGTGCACACAGCAAAATAAAATGCGCACATGAGTCACGACAGTAAATGAAGTGCTTTCAAAAATTTCAGTTTAATGAATTCTATAAAGAACAAATTAAGAAACCGCTTAAAAGAAAATCATTTGGACATGCTCATGCGAATTAAAAGTTACCTGAATGACGGATGTATTAATCTTTCTAGAGTTTATTTGGAATGGGCAAATGCTAAAGATCGTAGGGAGAAATCATAATCATACTTAAATGAAAGGCACTTTCATTTAATGTTATTTTGATTATATTTTATTTTATTGAATTTTATTATTTTTTATTTTTTTCCTATTTTGTGAATGGATAAAATCATGTATTAATCTTGATAGTCTATTTTAAATTGCTAAATGCTAAAAAAAATTTTAAGAAATGATTACTAAAATAGTAATTAATTAATGTTATTTTTATTTTATTTCTTTATTTTGTTGAATTTTATTTTACTATTTTTTATTTTATTCATATTTTTAGAATGGATAAAATGTTTTCTTTTTTAAGAATATATAATATTGTAAACAGTTTTTTAATATCCATTTAATAGTACGTAATGATCACGCTATCACCTTATGGAAATAATATTTATTAAGTATTTAATATTTATATATATTTAATTTTGAAGATAATAGCGCTCAGAAAAGTTTGCACAATTTTTCACCATGAATCTAAACGTATGCACAACAAAAATTTCTTGCGCACACGGACTAAAAAAAATTAGAGGGAACATTGGTAGTAACCCATTGTTTATATTTTATTTCCTCACATTCAGGATTGTTAACACTTTGAAAAGTGAGCAAAAAATTCTTAATACCAGCAGCTCCAGCTAAAACAAAATGTCTGGAGTGAAGGCTGGCAAAACTAGAGAAGCCAATTTGGGGACTATTTGGATTATTTTTATAGAGACTAAAAGCTTCTTTCAGATTCATTAACACCAGTCTTTTCTGCACAGATTCTTTATACCCACTTTCATTTCTGATACTCATACAGTCTTTTGTACCTGGGCACAAATGACTAATTTCATCTGATTCGAAAAATTTCTGAACAGAATCTTTAGTACCTTTAGTTATTACTTTTCCTTTTGACATGGGTTCAATTTCAGGAATAATTCCGTCTTTGTTTTATATTTCTGCTTTTCTTAACTAAATATTCAGTTGTCTGAAATAGATTTATAGTTTTTGATATGGTAAATGGAGATAATGTCAGTATTGAGTTTCCTCTTATAACTGTCAGTAGAATGGAAAGCTTCAACCAGTTCATTCATGAGATGAATCATTGACCTATAAACAAAATATTACATGTGCATATTAAATTTTTTGGATTATAATATTGATTTCAAGTGTAACAAAATAAGCATTCTTTGAGATAGAGTCAAATTAAACCAAAAATTATTTTGTGACCAAATGAATTCCAAATGATTTAATAGGCCCATTGATCTCCAATCTTTAGGGAGTTGTACTTCTAGTTTCTACTATCAAAGGTGAATACCTACATTTTGTTTTTATGCTTCAGTTTTAGTTTAGGTATATTCCTACTTAATAATAGCGTATCATTTTAAAATTCATACCTTTGAGTTTCATGATCTCAATTTCTAAACTTGTTTCTAGCTTTTGTTTTAAAGAATGACATGCTTTTTCTATTGTTTGAATAGCTTTTGCTTCTTTTCTTGAGGAACCCAACCATCTGAAATTTTTGAATTAATAAATATTTGACTCCATTTGATATATATGGACAATAATAATTAATATGTCAACATATTAATTTCATAAGTTTAATAAGTTTGATAAATTTAATATGTCAACATATTAATTTCATTAAGTTTTTCAGCAACTGCTGTAAAACTGTCTTGAAAGTAAATGTATTATAAATAAATAATATAAATAAAAAAAATTATAAATATAAAAAGTACCTATCATTAAATACTTATGCTTCTTCACTGGAGTCACAGCAAAACTTTCTGGAACTTGAGAAACCTCTTCTTTGGCTTACTTGATATACTTGGATCATATTCATCTTTCTGAAATAACATTCTCAGAAGACTGATTGTGATCAGACTCTTCACTTTATGATGTTGATAGCAACTCTGGTCTCTGGGTCAATAATTTTCTACAGTTGCTACATAGTACAGTATTCCTTTGTAGTTTCCATTTACATCAATCATAAAGTGATTGGCTGATGGTTCTTATATCCTTGTGTATCTTTTTCTTCACAGTATCTAACCATTTTTCATTAGGGTCATTCCAGCTCAATTGGTACAGGGGTGGTCGGGTGACCATCTCCGATTTTCTTCAAATTTTCAGGGTTGATTCATACACCATTCAATAGCTTAAATCTAAAATTTTAGCTTCCTCAGTCAAACACACTTAATTTTATGGTTGCTTAAATGGCCCCCACCTTCGACAAAAAATGCCCATGTTCGGCTTGATCGGCCGATGCCTTCATTTTGAGAGGCCTTGAAAAGTGTCTTCTAATAGGAGTAGAAGCTTCAAAGTTGTCATGCCAATACAACTTCTGGTGGGCCTTTCAATTTTGCAAGCTAAAATGCTGTGGAACAAATAGTTTCTGAGTTACACGGGCTTAAACATGGCTCCATTTTGAAGCTTGCATCAATTCCTCCCACTTTTACGACTCTACCATTTTCAAAAGTTTTAGTTCTACATCAATCACAGCTGTTTTAATACTCCTAATAGTCTCTATGGGTTGTAAATTTATGAGTGAAATAAAAAAATAACCAAAAAAGGATTTATTTTTATTTTTAAAAATTTCCAAAAGTTGATATTTTCACAAAATTTGCAAAATTAACATCAACTTTGGGGCTTAATATAAAGGTGTCTGAAATAGTCAGGGAGTTGATACTTCTAGTAAAGAAAGATACATATGTGTAAAAAAACATATATTAAGGAATAGATCTCAACGCAACTCCTCTATATAGTTTTGGTGATTCAAAGAAAAGTGCTTTTTGTGAAAAATCTCAAATTTTTGCAGAATTTGTAAATTTTTAAATTTCTATTTATGACATTGAATTGTAATTTTACTTCCATTTTATTACTTAAGTTGATTTACAATTGTAATAATATGTAAATAAGTCTAAAACACAAGAAATTTAATATGTCTGTCAAAACAACCAGCGACTCGAAGGGCTCTGGGTAGCTCATTTCGCTTTGTATATTCTTATAAATATAAAACATGATGGTTAATCATTAATGTGCAGGCCTATTTTATAGATCATGATCTTTTATTTTCAGAAAATTTAACTAGAGCTTATTCTAATCAAGAATCAAAGTGCAGCTTTGGTATGTACTTGGATGATCCATGTCATGAACACAGACTCACCAGGAAGGTGGGTATGTATACCTTACATGAGCTGACAGATGAAACAAGGAAACTGCTATTGTGGAGAACAAAAGCAACTGTAATCAACCCAAATAGTGCTACTGTATGCTACCACCATGAAAAAATGTTTGGAATGCATTACCAACAATTGCAATGTAGCTGCCAAGATCCATGGAGAAATCATCGAAAGAAGATAACAAGTAAGTAAATATAGGTACTAATATATTTATATTTCATAAAGAAGTTTATATTGTAAATTGTAACCTAAATTAGCTATTTAATTTTAATAGGGTAGGCTATATACTGTGCTACTGAATGCATATGTTTTGAATATTTTATACGAATAGCCTATAACCAAATGTTGAGGTTTTAAAATTATTTTCCAATGTGTTTAGAGTTTACATTACCCTACTTTATTTGCAGAATCACTACAAATTATTGACAAAGACAGCAACTAGACTGAATCTGATACCAGGACAGAAACTTTGCTCAACATGCTTCTCTAGAGCCAAGACGATTGAAGATGAAAAAGACTCGGTAGTGATGAATATGTTCCAGAAGAAATAGTTAAGGAGACATTTGATGAAACATTAGGTTCACTAGAATGCTCACCCATTAAGTATGTAAGAGCAAGAGATCGAAAGTTTTACGCGAAAAGGAAACTAAAGCAAATTGAAACATCAACAAAATCAAAGCTGTCAAAAGTACTTCATATGAAGCCTAGCATTTTGGATGAGGAAGCGGAGAAACCTATAGAGAGTGAGGAAGAAAAGTGTTATCAGCATATGATAGAGGAACTGAAAGAAAAGTGTAAAACTAGTACCAGACAAGAAAAGATACAAATTCTAACACTCCTTCCAATTGGTAAAACCTGGTCCAGAGAAAGAATTATGAAAGAATTTGAAGTGTCAGCCAGAATGGTTAATGCTGTGAGGGCCTTAAAGAGAAAAGAAGGTATCCTTCCTATAATGAGAAATAAAAAGAGTAGCAAGGGTATAAGCGATGAAATAAAGGAAAGAGTGATAGAATTTTTCCAAAACAATGAATATACTAGAGAATGCCCTGGTAAAAAAGACTACAAATCAATAAAAACACCACAAGGGAAGGTTCACAAGCAGAAAATACTGTTGTTGACAAATATCAGAGAATTATATACGCTTTACAAAAATAAATATCCAAATGACAAAATCTCCAAATCAAAGTTTTTTGAACTGAGACCAAAATGGTGTATGGGTGTGGGGAGTAAAGGATCACACAATGTATGCATTTGTGAAATACACCAGAACTTTAAACTTTTATGTGAATCACTCCCCGTCAAAGTAGAATTAAGAGTTACTAGGGAAAATAGTCTGCAACACTGAAACCAGAAACTGCATGATTAATAACTGCAAAACATGTCCTGGTTTAAATGAATTACGGGATTGGCTTCTTACCATTTTTGAAAACAATGATTATGACATGGATGATGAGGTTTCCTTTAAGCAGTGGCTTCATACAGACCATACCCAACTGGTCACAATGACAAAAAGTGTTTCGAATGTAGTAGAAGACATATGTGAAAGTGCAAAAAAGTTGAAAGTACACCATTTCATAGCAAAAGCCCAATCAAAATATTTGTCCGACTGTAAAGAAAACCTCAATGATTCTACAGCATTAGTGCTTGTTGACTTCTCTGAAAACTATAGTTTTATAATTCAGGATGCCGTACAAGGGCATCACTGGGACAATACCCAGGCTACCTTGCATCCGGTAGTCTGCTATCAAAAAGTTGATGGTGAACTAAAAGTTACAAATTTTTGTGTAATATCAGATTCACTTACACACAACACAACTGCAGTTCATTCTTTTTATGTGAAGCCTTGAAATTACTTAAAAGTCAGAATCCTAAACTAAAACATATTTGTTACTTTAGCGATGGCACAGCAAGTCAATATAAAAACTATAAAAACATCATTAATTCAGTGTTACATGAAAAAGATTTCCAACTAACATGTGAATGGAACTTTTTTGCCACCTCTCACGGAAAGAGCCCCTGTGATGGTGTTGGTGGCACCGTCAAAAGGTTAGTTGCCCGGCAAGTCTACAAGCAACAAGTAAAGGTCACATCACCAATCCAAAAGAGATGTTCGATTGGTGCAAATCTAATATTAATGGTATACAATTTCTGTACATTGATTCAGCTAAAATTGAGGAAAATGCTAATTTATTTGAGTTAGAAAAAAGGTATTCCTTAATTAAGACAATCCCAGGAACCCATTCATATCACTGCTTTAGACCTTCATCAACAGGCATTAAACTGTACAAAATTTCTAGTGATGAAAATTTCTTTAACGTACAACTTTCCTTCCTCAATGCTACACAAGAAAATGTGGCTTACCAATATAAACCTGGTACATATGTGGCCTGTTTCTATGAAGGTGACTGGTTTGTTGGAAACATAGTTGAAGTGTGTGATACTGAGAAGGATCTATTAGTAAATTTCATGAAAAAGAATCCTTTTAAATGGCCTGAACAAGAGGACGTTTGCTGGATTCCATTCCAACATGTTTTGTGTTCAATTGAACCACCTACAGTTGCTGGGAAAATGGGGAGACAGTACAAGTTATCAAATGATTGTTTATCTAAAATTGAGGAGTATTTTAAAAAAAGCCTAAGTAACTACAGACCTGTATCAAGCTGAATAATAAATTGCAAATTTATGGCTGTGAGGCCATGGAGTGTTGAAGACAATCAGACTTAAAGCCTGAGTACAATAATAAATTCCTGAGTCAGTGTCTAAACATAAGAGTTATTAGCTATATATAAGTTTACATACGAATTTACATAAAACAACACATATTAAAAAAAGAATATGAACTTATAGCCAATAATTCACATGTTTAAAAACTCAGGAATTCATTATTGTACATAGCTAAGTACTGTACACTTGTATTAAAGGAAGTAATACAACAAAGCTACTTAAATTTAAGGTTTTGTACTGAAAATGGTGGTTACTGCTAGTTTATCTGTACTAACTGCATAATTTAAATTAAATGTAGTAATAATCTAGGTATATATTATGTCTTTTTTATGAGTAAAACTTATTTAGATAATTTAACATTTGTGAATTAACTTACCAAGTAATAAAATGGAAGTAAAATTACAATTCAAAGTTGTAAAAAGAAATTAAACATTTCAAAATTTTGAAAAAATTCAGTTTTTCACAAAAAGTACTTTTCTTTGAATAGCCAAAACTATATGAAGGAGTTGAGTTGAGATCTATTCCTTAATGTATGTTTTTGTGCACATATGTATCTTTCTTTACTAGAAGTATCAACTCCCTGACTAATTTCGGACACCTTTATATTAAGCCCTAAAGTTGATGTTAATTTTGCAAATTTTGTGAAAATATCAACTTTTAGAAATTTTTAAAAATAAAAATAAATCCTGTTTTGGTTATTTTTTATTTCACTCATAAATTTACAACCCATAGAGACTATTAGGAGTATTAAAACAGCTGTGATTGATGTAGAACTAAAACTTCTGAAAATGGTAGAGTCATAAAAGTGGGAGGAATTGATGCAAGCTTCAAAATGGAGCCATGTTTAAACCCTTGTAACTCAGAAACTATTTGTTCCACAGCCTTTTGGCTTGCAAAATTGAAACGCCCACCAGACGTTGTATTGGCATGAGAAATTTGAAGCTTCTACTCCTATTGGAAGACACTCTTCAAGGCCTCTCAAAATGAAGGCATTGGCCGATCAAGCCGAACATGGGCATTTTTTGTCGAAGGTGGGGGCCATTTAAGCGACCATAAAATTAAACGTTTTTGACTGAGGAAGCTAAAATTTTAGATTTAAGCTATTGAATGGTGTATGAATCAACCCTGAAAATTTGAAGAAAATCGGAGATGGTCACCCGACCAACTTTCTGAAATCTGTACCAGTTGAGCTGGAATGACTCATTACTAAAAATACACAATTGTAAATCTCAAAAATAAGATATGATTTGACTCAAAATAAGCACATCTGTAATAAAATTAAGCATAATTAACAAACATTTGAGAGAGAGACTACATGAATATGAGTTATACATAGGATGTAAATATATCGTTTGTAGTTCTCTATTTTAGTCAGCGTAAAAATGTCAAAATTTCAATGTACAAATGTCAATGTACATATTTTTTTAATAATTTTTAAAATATCTTGCAACTTGATACCCACGTTTTTTATTGTTTGTATCTTTTAACAATTAATGGAAGTTTAATAAATGAAAATTTTTTTGGGGGATTTCACTGTCTAGGGGGGGTGGGGGTCAAAAATAAAAATAAAAAAGGGGGTAAAATTTTCATTATTGTTTTACACATTTGAATGTGGTATCATTTAATAGATCTCTTCATGCTGATTCTAAAAATGTTTAGTTTTATAGGTCTACAACAAGATGTTTGGGAGTTATTGCCCATTAAAGTTAGGTGGTAAAGTGGGGCCCCCAAGATTTTGGGGGCCCATATCTCAAAAACTATGGGTCATAGAACTTTTTTATTTGAACCAGTAAAATCAGCATCTGGAAGAACCCCATATGTCAATTTTCATTAAAATCTAGGTTGGAATGGTGACATTTTTTAATTTTTGGGTGATATGTCCTGGAATGCCCCCTAGGGTGGTCCACAACAGCGTTTTTTGGAATTTTAAATTCGGTCACATCTGCCCTTATTCTATTCCCCTACAAGAATAAACGTGCTAATTATCTTTGCTCTAGGACCTTTTTATGCACTCGCTCAAAATGAAACAATTTGAATAATGACTTGTCAATTTATGACTGGAACATTTATTGAACAAGGATAATAATGACTTGACAATTTATGACTATATTATATATATATATATATATATATATATATATATATATATATATATATATATATATATATATATATATATATGATACACACAGACAGTGCATGGAACAAGGAACTCTTCTGGGATAATTAAATCCACTATAGTCCGAATAAGTAATGGTAAATGACAAATACCATAGTTTTTCTTTTTCATGATGCTAGCCCGACGTGGGCAACGGGTCACTCGCAAAGAGGTCCCACAAATATAGCTTCCCTCACCAGCTATCTGCAAAGCAGACAGGATCCCAAAGCTGGATCCTGTCTGCTTTGCAGATAGCTGGTGAGGGAAGCTATATTTGTGGGACCTCTTTGCGAGTGACCCGTTGCCCACGTTGGGCTAGCATCATGAAAAAGAAAAACTATGGTATTTGTCATTTACCATTACTTATTCGGACTATAGTGGATTTAATTATCCCAGAAGAGTTCCTTGTTCCATGCACTGTCTGTGTGTATCATAAAAAACTCAGGGGACCATTCTGAGTTCATTCCCATACATATATATATATATATTATGAAATTATAACAGCAGAACAAATAATGCACACAGTTGAAGATCTTTAGGTCTTCTTGAGACCAGTTTTAGTCGGCTCTTTGAATTCCTTGTGGTGCTGAGCGACTGCGCGGAGAAGGTACTGCTTTTGCGCTTCATCCTTTGTGATTGTGCTGTTGAAAGCCTTAATGAGTGCAACTCCTCTTTCTGCGCAATCATTAACCATTGCCATCTTCTCTACACGTTCCTTCATTCCTTGGTAAGCTGGATCTGTGTTCCAATCATTTGGTGTCTTGGACAGGAATGATTGCGCCTGTTCACTTCCGTGCTGCATGACGAGGTTGAAGAAGATTGCTGAACGTTTGGTGGCATAGAATTCCAAGGGATTGCTCGAGGAGAATGTTTTTCCATTGCCACGCTTGAGTCCTTTTCTTTTTTCGGGAACAGCTACGATGTTGTGAGCAATCCTCTCCTTTGTGGACGTGTGAACTCGAGGATCAAAGAGTGCCAAGGGGATTAAGTGCTCAGAAATGCACCACAAATGGCGCTTCATCGCGGCATTTGTCGTTCGTCTTTCCTGGGTGAGCTTTCAGCTGGCGCAAGAAAGTGAGGTCATTCAATGGAGCCATGTATGCAACACTGGCCTCGTTCCAGTAGCGGCCGTAAAGGAGCGTGATAAACAGGCTTAGTTCCTCAATGTTCCATTTCTCGGTCTGAAGCAAGGTGAATTGAGCTCTGAATAGGAACACCTTGAGCGTGTAAATGGCCTTGGCCATCCATCACGCATGGTGCATGGCTCCAGGGCTTCGAATTCTCACAGGACTGTCAAGCTTCCCTCCCAAGAAAAGGAGGCAGAGAAGGATCAGTTCATCATAGTCGTCCCGTTGGCTCTTCTTGACAGCCTCCTTGTAGTAGGAGACCATGTCCTTCCTCTGCTCTGCTGTTTCAATGAACAGGCTGTCAGGTGCACTCTCGAACTTGCTGCGATCATTGAAAACCCAGTGCTGCTTGAAGCGCTTGAATAGGCCAATTTCAGGTCCACTGGATGTTCCGAAACAAGCACCAAAGGCCGCAGCAAGGACGACTTCTATCACGTGGTGTTGGCAAGCAATCCACACCAGATCAATACCCAACTCCTTTTCAATGAGAGTACAAGCTCCAGCATGAAGTCCCATGTTGGACGCAGTTGTATCAAAAACAAGACCTCGAATGTTGCCCCTCAAAGACCAGTCATCCACAAGCTTCAGGCACGCCTGAGCCTGAGATGCTCCAGTTGCAGCAGCTACCATTGGAACTCCAAGGAGTTTCTCTTCCCCATTACCGGTTACAAGCACAGCCACACGGTCCACCACCTCTAACCTATGGGAGATATCTGTAAGCAGCTTACTATCCCAGTGCAAGAGAAGGGGCTCATGGGTCTTGAAAGTGGCCTGATCTTCGTGGCACACCACTTCATGTGTACATTGTCTCACGTGACGAATGGTGCTGCGTGAGATTGACACTT
Source organism: Bathynomus jamesi (assembly GCA_023014485.1). Taxonomy (NCBI): domain Eukaryota; kingdom Metazoa; phylum Arthropoda; class Malacostraca; order Isopoda; family Cirolanidae; genus Bathynomus; species Bathynomus jamesi. The sequence goes on from JAJOZX010002298.1 coordinate 368,030, forward strand.
TGTCGAAGTTGTGCCCCAGCAATTTAATAGTTGCTGCGACCACTGCCATCCTGTCACTGATGTTGTGGCGATCCAAGGCTAAGGAAATGTCAGGCGTGATCACAGACTTCAATCGCTTAGGAGTGGAACATTTTCGTGCTGACTCCTTAAAAACTACAGTATCTGAATCTGATGATTCAGATGTGCTTGAACTAGAAGCCTCCAGTTCTCCCTGGGACCATCTCGCATCCGCCTCGCGCTTGGCCTTCTCCTCTCGGTTCATCTCCGCCTCACACCGAATCCTCTTCCTTGTTTGTTGGTCAGCCATTTTCTTGTCAATTGGGCCAAAGCTGGAGGAAGTAGGATTATCGAGCTGAGCGACAAGGAAGTTCTTGTCCTCCTCATTCATCATGGTCTCGAGGGCATCATTACGTGAAAGATCGAACACATCATCAAGGTCTCTGCAAAATATGTCCTTTCATTCTGTAGGATGGGAAATTCTTTGTGCGGTTCTTCTTCAGCCCCTTGTATTGCTCGTACAGTTTCAGGAGCTGCTTCTCAGCGTATCTGGTATCCGTCATTGGAACGTTTGCTTTTGTCCAAAACGGGATCAAAGCCTCAATGGTCATCACTGCACTGTTATATTCTGTCTTCCTCTCCTCCAGATGGTGGAACATGAATTTCCGGAGGACTTGAAGCTTGGTAGGGAGTCCTGCCCTAGTTAACTTCTCCTCCGCCTTCCCTAGTAACCACACCTCACTGCTAGACCGTGTTTTTGATCGCTCAGCGGCATTTCTACACATTCCTACAAAAGAAGAAGCCAAATTTAGTCATACTATAGTAATCAGTCATTAGTGAGACACGTCATGCATGATTGAGTGACCTCTTAATGACACCGTAGACCAACCATACTTCACACAGTTATTCACACTAAGTGTAGGAACAAAAGCAATAATGACCCAAAAGTGAAATCTCAGATGCTAAATTTTCCCTATGCTTGTGAACCACCCTAATGCCCCCCCTGTCTTTTGGAATACTTGGAGTCAGGTCTTTCCACCCTTCTCTCCTCTCAGAAAGTGACCTGTGTTTACTGCCCCCTCCCCCTCCCCATATTGTACAGGGGGCTGGTTATCTGCAATTTCTGATCTGCCATTATATCCCCAGACCATGCTGGTGTTTTTCTTGCCAGAGGTTTAGACATGTCAGTAAGATGTGTCAAAGTTCCCCTGGTATTTATGTTAATTGCATGTCTCCAACGCATGGTTCCTCCTGCTCCAATCCTCCCCACTGTGCCAACTGTGGAGATGACCACAGTGCTGTATCTTCTCTCTGTCCAACCTACTTGAGTGTGAGATCCTGTCAGTCTGGGAATCTGACAAGGTCAGCTTCCAGGAAGCAAGGGTCTGTGTTAGATCCCATTCTGTTCATCCAGGCCTTACCTTTACTCAAACTCTGCATCCTTCCCACCCTGCTACCTCCCATTTGCCTGCTTTGTGCCCCCTTCTCCTCTGCCCCACTCCCTCCTTGACCTCCTGATTGACCTCCTATCATTCTCTCCTCCACCCCAGAAATTGGATTCATCCCACCCTGCTTCATACCCATATTCTTACAGCCTCCCCCCCCCCCCAAAAAAAAACTAAACTCCCTCAATTTCATTCATTCTTTGACCACCTCTTCCTCAACCTCCCCTCCCGCCAGTTTCATCTGTTTGCTCTTCTAGTCACACTTCTAAATCTCACCCAATTACATTTCTTGCCCCACCTGTATTCCATTCTTGATGGCTGCTATCCTTCAGTAGAATTGTCAAAGCCTTCCTAATTGGGAGGACTTTCTCCTTATTCAGGATTTTGATACAGTACAGTGTGTATCTGCCTTCAGGAGACCCAACTTGGGATTTGCCCCTTGCACCTTCTCTGTAGATTTTCATCATACCTCTGACCCCTTCTCCATGATGCAGACCTCCATGGTGGTACAGACATCTTCATCCTATCTGATGAGCCATCTACTCCCCTTCCCCTCCATACTCTTCTCCAGGCTGTTTTGGCCCAGGTTTTCCTTGACCAACTGTATTCAATCTGCTCCTTATATCTCTCCCTGTCACAGGAAGTTTCTGTTAATGATCTTTCTGCCCTCCTTTTACAGCTTCCTGCACCCTTCCTCCTCCTGGGAGACTTCACTGTGTGCCATCCTCTGTGGGTTGATACTGTCACCAATCAGTGGGGTTGCATAGTGGTCTTCCTTCTCTCAACTCCTGTCTGTCTGTCTGTCTGTCTCCTTAACACTGGCTAGCCCACAGCTTTTCACCTTCAGACCTAAATGTTTTTCTTCATAGATTTTTTGCTTACTTCTCCTTCTACCTTCCTTGATTTCTCTTGGTCTGTCACTCCAGACCTTTATGGTTGTGACCATTTCCCACTCCTCCTCAGCTCAGACTCTTGGCTCCTCCACCTTTCCTCCCCAATGGTCTCTTGCCAAAGCTGACTAGTCTCTTTTCTGGTCTGAAAGCCAAACATATGCAGTTCCAAGCAACTTTCTGACTATCAATGCTGCCTCCACCTACCTCACCAATGACATCACTTGTGCTATTCTATCCTCCATTCCCAAATCAACATTTCTCCACTCTACCCCTTTGGTTTCATGGTGGACCCTGATATGCGCTCTGGTCAATAGCTTTCAAATGTGTGCAACCTCAGGCCTGTTGCATTAGGGTGTGTCAATTTTAGTAAAGTCAACAATTCAAAAACTACTAATGCTCAAATGATGTCATATTATCTAGCAAACTTAGAAATATCTTTAGTGTTGTTTAAAAAGCCATTTACCTACTTATATTTGACCATAAAGGTTTGAAATATAACCTAAATATGACTGTAGCATCGTATATCAATGTGCCATTGATATGTGTGGTCAACTTTGGTTATTTTTGGTATGCAGTATGGTTTCTAAGTTTCACAATTATAGTTACAAATGCTGGAGTTTGGATTGTGAATGCGTGTTTTCCCTCCTTTTTGACGATTTTGATTACTTCATGATGTAAATATTGTGTAATTCAAATTATTCAAAATGTTATGTGTGACCCAAACTTTCTGTATATTTTGATATGATAGGTATATGAAATTGTCATTACTTTGAATAATTAAGTCTTGTACTATAACAAAACAACCTTTTATCTGAGCTTATAGGAAGATATCAAGAATTTCAATTAACTTAATTTTATGTAATCATAATCAGTAGGGCTATCCAAATTTCAATGACATTTCTTTTGTTCACAGGTCCACAGGATGAGTCAGAAAGAAATCAGAACCCGAAGCAAATCAAGTCACCCAAGTCATTTGGTGGGGACTGGGAAGGAACTTCCCCTTGCTGAGCTGCCCACAGTGAGAGATCTGCTGAGGTATGGTTTGTTGAGGAGAGAGATGAGTGAGGAAGACAGGAGGAATTACCCAGTTAATGACCTGATTAACAATGGCATTGTTCCAGGGCTCCTGGCTCAGTGGAGAAAGGCCAACGCTCTCTTCACAGGACCTGTAATCAGGGCTAAAGTGAAGGCACTGTGGGATGAGGCAGTGAAGGTGTCCATTGGCAATGTGAAGCTAGAGGTCAAAGATAGGTTCATGATGAAACTGGACAAATTGGTGGACATCCTGATCTGTCACTGTGTGATCAGGAGCTGCAGTGAGCTTGGGTGTGACCCTGTCTGCAACAGTGAGGTTCACATTGACTGCAGGAGCAAGCAGAAGATACCAGTGCAGGAGCTTGCCTTCATTAAAGGTCAGAGAGAAAAGGTGGGCAGTGTGGGGGCACACCAGATGGGTCTAGCTGATCACTGAGACCAGGAGACAGGAAGCAGTGCTGCAGAGACAGGAGCAGAGAAGGAAGGCCGAGGAGAAGAGTTGGAGGAAGGCAGAGGAGTCAGCCAAGAAAGAAGAGGAGTTGAGGGAGGAGTCACTGCCGGAGATGGAGTTGGAGGAGACTGGAGATATACTGGAGGAGGCAGGGAGGAGAGAGAGGAGGACGAAGACTTCATACCAGAGGCTGCGATGACAACTTCCTTGCCTGTGGCTAAGAAGAAGAAATATAACACTGAAGATATCACCAACATAGTTCTGGCTAGCTTGAGACATCACATTGAGCTGAGAAAGACTGCAGAGATTGCCACTGCTGCATGGATTGATGCTGGTCTTATCACAGAGTTTGACACAGCACTGGTGATTGACCACAACAAGGTGAGGAGGGCTCAGGAGAGACTAACTAAGGAGCTGGTCAAGAAGTTTGATGAAGAGATAAGGGAAAATGGCATCACCTGTATCTTCTTTGATGGGAAAAAGAGATGACACCAGGTGTCTGAGACTCAGACCAGGAAACTGCCTGTCACTGCCAGGCAGTTTCCTGGCCTCATTAAGGAAGAACACTACACATTATGCAATGAACCAGGTGGAAATATTTGTGGCATTTTGTACCAGAGGAAGCTGCAGAGGAGAGAAGTCATGCTGAGGTCATTGCTGATCATCTGGTGAACTGGCTAAGAGAGAGAGAGAGGAGCAGACCAGACCCTTTTGGCCATAGGAGGTGACAGTACTAATGTGAATACTGGCTGGGAGGGAGGAGTAATGTATTATGTGAAGGCGAAGCTTAGCAGGAAGTTGGTGTGGATTGTCTGTGACTTGCACACTGGGGAGCTGAGTCTCAGACACCTGGTGACTGCACTGGATGGCAAGACATTGAGCAACAACAAGCGGTCTTGGCTCCTAGGGAAAATGTTAGACACTGCCACTGAGCTGGAGATCAACCCAAACTTCACGAGGATCACTGTTGGTCCTCCTCTACCCCAGCTCAGTCAGGAGGTAGTCAAGGACCTCAGCACAGACCAATCATATGGCTACAGAATCATCACTGCCATCAGATTGGGAGAGGTACCTCAGAGTCTAGCTCTCCTGGAGATTGGGCTAGTCTGTCACAGTAGGTGGCTCACCACAGCTCTAAGGTTCTGCAGATTGTGGATTTCCAAACATGGGCTGAATGGTAGGATCCTGAAGAATCTGAGGATAATTGTGGAATTCATAGTGGGAGTCTACATGCCAAACTGGTTCAACATCAAGTTAAATCACAGCTGGGTGGAGGGTCCCAGGCATGTACTGTACCAGCTGGAGCTGCTCAGAAGTCAGAAGGAGAAGGTGATAGAAATAGTGATGCCTACAGTGAAGAGATCAGCCTGGTATGCACACTCTGAGGCTGTGCTCCAGGCCATGTTGTGCAGTGAGGAGGAGGAGAGGAGGGAGGCAGTGAAGAGGATACTGGAAATCAGAGGTAAAGGAGATGAGGACACACAGGTAGGAGACTGCAGTGTCAGACCCAGGAAGATTCCTGACATCATCCCAGATGCCACCAAACTCTCGGAGCTTATTGACTGGAACTCTGGTGTGACTGAGCCTCCTCTGACCTGCTCCCTCACCACTGCTGCAATCAAGGAGTTTCTGGATAGACCAGTGGAAGTTCCTGCATGGCCCTCACACACAGTCAGTAGAGAGGTATGTAAGGATGACAACTGAAGCAGCACAACATGTTTACTCACAAGAGAGGAGGGAGGCGTACATCAGTGGCCAGGTGGCCAGTAGGGAGCTCATGTCCAGGAACAAGAGCAAGGCAGACATGGCATCCTTGGCAAAGTTGAAGAAACCTATCTATATTTCTAAGTTTTAATATTGAAATACAATCAAAATGTCTTTAATTCTACATAATATATGTAAAATGTAGTTATATACAATAAAAAAAATAATTGCAAAAATTGTTGATTTTTCGTAAACTTCAACTTCAAATATAAGTAGCTAGGAGTGGTCAAATCTGGATTTTAAAGCCATATTTCGATTTAGCACATAAAAATGCATCATTTGGTCACTAGTAGTCTTTGAAAATCTAAAGATTTCACTTTGCTCCCTAAAATTAACACACCCTACCGTTGCATGGTCTGTGAAGCCCACCACTTTTCCTGGAGAACCTACATCTCCCCTCTCACCCACACCCCTTCCTCCTGAATCTGGAACAAGATTTGGAAAATTTCTGGTAAATTCCCTCCTCATCCTCCTATCCTTATGATAGATGGATGTCCAGTGTCATCCCCTACTGCAGTGGCTGAGGCTGACCATTGCTTTCATCTCCCTACATAACCACTGTGATCCTGCTTTCCTCAGACATAAGGCTTTGCTTGTTTGCTTTCCTCACCTTTTCAGACTCCCAATAATTTCCCTTATAACTGCCTTTTCTATGTTGGAAATGCGCTTAGTATTGGCTTCTTTCAGTAACTCTGCTCCCAGCCCAATGGCATTCATTTTGATATGCTCCACCACCTACACAAAAAAATGATATATGGTTATGGTTTGATTGCTGTCACACTCATCCATTGGAAATTTTCAGCAGATATTGGTGGAGAGTTGAACAGAAAAAACCCTACGTTTTTTCATTAAAAAATTGTGTTTGTGGAAAAAAGAAAAGAAAATTACCATATGTTATTATTTCATTGGTTTCTTCTGGTTGTAAGGTTTGTGGTTGTCCCTCACGCCTATCCTTCGATGTAGGTGATGTGGTTATGCAACGAGTTTATTCAGTTTAATTTAGGCATTCACTACACTTAAATACCTGAAGGAATAGGCCTATCCTTTTGAGTTATTAGTTTTATATTATGAGGTATTCACTTGGAAGACTTTACGAAGTCCATAGATGTCAAATTTTTGTTTTTATTATTTCTTCTCTCATAGTAATTTTAATGCATCAGTGATGGAAAATTTTGATACAAAATAAGTCATCCCTTACCTTTTGTGGGGGTTATGTTCCTGAAAACCCTTGTGATTGGCAAAACTGTGATAGGTAAAACTTAGGGCCTATGGGAAATAGAGGGTTAGGGGAACTTGCCCCCGAGACAACACTTACCTTTCATTAACCTTTGGTTTGCTTCCGCCTGAATTGTTCATTCTGATGAAGGTCAAGCTTTTCACTCCACCTTCGACCTACTGTTTAACATGGAAACTGAACCACACCCCAGCAGCAGCCCAGCATTTAGGCCACCCAGGGTATCCATTTATCTACCAACCACCTTCTTTATTGTGTGGAAGGATGAACAGCTGGGATTTGCTGCACGCTGGCTGCAGTCACTGGTCTCAAACCCGGGGCTGATGGATTCATAGTCAGTAATGCTAACCACTACACCACTGAGGCACATTAACTCACCATTGAACTCTAGAAAAAGGTTATATATATATATATATATATATATATATATATATATATATATATATACAGGGCGTCCCAAAAAAATGTATACACACTTTAACAGCTGATAGCTCAATTGATGTTTCTTTCTTTTCAAGTTAAACCCATTAGAATTAATAATGGCAGTCAGACTAAGCTTTGAACAAAGGAAATTCATTCTAAAATGCTACTGGAAGTGTGAAAACGCAGTTGAAGTGCAAAGACAGTTTAGGAGGGAGTTTCAAACAGATCCACCAACGCGACTTACCATCACTCGAATTAGAGATAAGTTTGAAGCCGATGGAACTGTTCAGAATGTCCACAAGAAGCGTTCCGGAAGACCACGGACATCGACAAGCCCCACAAAGCAAGAAAGAGTACTGGAAACGTATCACCAAAGTCCAAGAAAATCTGTGCGGCAAGCGAGTCGTGAGGTAGGAATTTCAGAATCGTCTGTCCAACGCATTTTGAAGTGCTGTCAATGGAAAAGTTACATTCCAAGATTAGTCCATGCTATTAATGAAGATGATCCAGACCGAAGAGTGGAGTATTGCGAGTGGTACTTGGCACGATGTGGATGTGGATTGGATGAAGGGGTTTCGTAGAATACCCTCCGCGTTCACCAGACCTCACACCACTAGACTTTTTTTTATGGGGATACTTAAAAGACAAAGTCTACGCTATAAAACCTGCAACAGTCGCTGAATTGAGAGCAGCCATTGAACGAGAATGCACACAAATACCAAACGAAATGTTTCGTGATGTTTGCGATTCCATTGCTTCGCGTTATCAGCAGTGCCTGGACCAGAACGGACGTCAGTTTGAAAACAGGCATTGACAAAGCAATTAAATAATGTCTGTAAATTCTATTACATTTTGAAAATGAAATGTATTTTAATAAACACTGCCTTTATAAGTATTTAAAGTGTGTATACACTTTTTTGGGACGCCCTGTATATATATATATATATATATATATATATACAGGTAAACCTCGCTTAACGCAGTAATGTGGGACCAGTAAAGTGGCTGTGTAGAGTGAATTCGCTTAAAGCGAACTTAATAACCAATGGGAAAAATTTGAATTGTCCCATGACCTCCAAGAACAAGAATTTTTACCAAAACTTTAAAAACGCATTCGTTTTTCATAAATTATGCGTTCAATGCCTTTTAAAAATGTAAAGGAAAATGATAAACTAGTAAAACTGAAGGTTTATTGGATAATTAACACAAAAATACATGAAAAATTATTTTTTACTGCTTAGAAAAAACCTATCTAAAGTTGTTTGCTTTCTGCTGGCTTTCCTCTTGTTGTCGTAAAGCCTACAGTACGGCGCTAGCATCTTCTCAATACTGTGTCGAATTGCCATGCTTCTTTCCATGTTAGGGTCCGCATGCAGCATCTTTTCTTTGGCGCTTTCAATGTCTTGAAAAATGCTTTCAAGTTCCTTTAAAGTGAATTCCTTAGCCGGTGTCAGTTGTGCAGAATCTTCTTCATCATTATCTTCAAAAGCCTGTTCTTGGTCCATGGAAATAAGTTCAGCTTCAGTAAGTTCATCTGGTCACAAATCCAGTGTTTCCCTAACATCCACTGTTTCAAGTTCTTTAGAACAATTTTCGTTCCCGAGGACAGCTATCTCTTTTATAAGCGAGTTAAGATTTGTTTCAAAACCAGTGAAGTAATTTGCACAATTAGGTAGAAGTTTTTGCCACACTGCACGCATGTTACTAGTTGTTAATTCCTCCCATGATGCATTAATATTTTCGATAGCACGTCTTATGTCATATTTCTTCCAAAATTCACTTAAAGCAATTGCATTTTCACCCGTTGTTACCTCAATAGCCTGAGCAAAAGTACGTCTGAGATAATAGGCCTTAAAAGTTGAGATGACTCCCTGGTCCATTGGCTGGATTAACGAAGTGGTGTTTGGAGGTAGAAATTCCACTCTCACATTATGGTTTAACTCCCTAAGAGAATTAGGGTGGCCTGGAGCATTATCTAGAAGAAGTAGAGCTTTAAAAGTTAAGTTATTCTTCATGCAGTACCTCTCTATGGCAGGACAAAAATACGATTGGTACCACTCTTGAAACAATGGTGCCGTCATCCAAGACTTCTTATTCGACCGCCAAATAACTGGCAATGAAGCTTTGTTATAGTGTTTCAATGCTCTAGGATTTTCGCGCTTATAAACAAGCATTGGTTTCAATTTAAAGTCTCCCTCTGCGTTGCTGCCTAACAATAAAGTTACTCTATCTTTTATTTGCTTATGGCCACTTTGAGTAGATGCGGTTTTTGACACGAAAGTTCTAGAAGGCATTGTTTTCCAAAAGAGGCCCGTCTCATCAACATTAAAGATTTGACGTTTGTCGTAACCTTCAGCTTTTATTATTTCTTGAAAAAATTCTGGATAATTCGAAGCTGTATCAACATTAGTGCTAGTGGCTTCGCCAACTATTTTAACCTTATGCAATTCTGCTCGACTTTTGAAACGCATAAACCATCCTTTACTAGCGTTAAAAGCTTCACATTCTGTGTACTTGCCACTTTCTTGCAATACAGACATTAACTTTAAAGCCTTAGCTTGAATGCTTGCAGTACTGACAGGAATTCTTTTTTGATTGCAATCCTCTAGCCAAATTTGAAGTAAACATTCCATTTCCACCAAAATTGGTTTTCTGTTTTGAGTGCTATTTAATGAATAGGTAGTTGAAGATACTTTACCTTGTTCTTTGTACTCGTCAGTTCTTTTCAAAATGGTTCGTACGGTAGATTCAGCCAGGCCTAGGCCACGTGCAATTTTAGATTTGCTTTCTCCACTTTCAAATCTCTTAATAATATAAAGTTTTTCATCTAATGTTATTACTTTTCTTCTCTTTGCTGCACTTTCCTCTTTGGAATTCAAATCTCTCTTTTGGGTATCCATTTTGTGAAAATATTGTTCAAAGAATATTATGAGATTCTAGCAGCAAGATACACAGACAGTAACACAACCACATGCTTTGGTACCTGAGCGTGAACTGGTGCTCGATTTGCAGTCGTATGATTGGCTAACGCTGCTGGTGTGTGACTGGCTGCTGTGATTTTGGCGTGTCATATAAAAATACTGTTCAAGAAATGTTTAGACTCTTGGTTGCTATACTGCGGTAACTGATTCTTAGCCCTCGCAAAGTGAGACCTGGTGTTTTTTTTTCAAACTGCGTTAACTGCATTTGGTGTATATCAAACTTGCATTAAGTGAGGTTTACCTTATATATATATATATATATATATATATACAGTGCCCGCGAAAAGTATCCGATCACCCTTGAAATTTGTATTTTTTACATAAAAAACAATGTTTAAATGTATACTAACCTTATATTAGTATTTTGTCATCTGTCCTTTGGTTTGGATGACTTGTTCTAGACGTTTTGGCATGGATTTAATCAAGTTTTGACAAACTTCCACTGATATTTCCTTGCACCATACCTTTTTGATGGCCTCTTGTAATTTTTCGACTGAGCCAGTGTCGTGGCATTCAACCTTATTTTTTATTATTAGCCACAGATTTTCTATCGGATTGAGATCTGGACTATTACCAGGCCAATCCAAAATATCAAATTTATTGTCAGTAATCCATTTTGTCACTATTTTGGCCCTGTGACATGGTGCACCATCATGCATGTATGTTTTTGTCCTTTGGATTGCCATTGCCATTGGAAGTTTATCCTGTAGCATTGCTAAATACCATGCACCATTCATAGTTGTGTTCTTCGGAAGAAAATATAAGTTTCCACGCCCATAGTAACCGAAACAACCCCAAACCATCACACTTGGAGGGTGTTTCATTGTCTTTAGGGTGTATTTAGGGTCCATCCTATTTGAGCCAATAGGCCGGCGAACCTTTTTTGGACAACTTCTGAATGTCAAAAATGTCGACTCATCGCTAAATAAAACCTTCTTCCAGTCATCAACAGTCCAATGAATGTATTTTTTACAAAATGCGACACGTTTTTTACGCATTTTTTCATTAATGAACGGTTTCTTAGCAGCATGGCGAGATGGTAATCCGAGTTCTTTTTGGAGCCGCTCCTGGATAGTTCGTTCAGAAACACCAGATAACAAATTATTCATATTAAATTTTATTTCTTTCGCAGTTATTGTTGGGTTTTTCAATACTAAACGTTTCATAAGTTTGTCTGTTCGCGAATTTGTTTTTCTCGGTCTGCCAGATCGTTTTTTAGGGACTGGCGTGGTTAGGCCACCATTGTTCTTAGCCTGTGAAACCCATAAATTAACGGTACTTTGGGATATGTTTAATTCCTTAGCTATCTGTGTCTGTGATTTCCCACATGCATGCAAAGCAACAATAGCACCTCGACAATCACTCTTAAGTTGTTTTTTAGCACACATTATATATAAATTTTATTTACCACTTTCTGTAAAAAAAAAAAAAAAATCAAGAAATTTACACAAACAGTGAAATCTGACAAATTTGAGACACAGCCACCCGCAACGAAGGCTACCAGAACACTAATTTGAGAATGCGTTGGATAGCTCTCATATCAGCGAGCAACCTCAAAGTTACCAGATGTCGCTAGAACAAATAGAAAGTGAATTACGTGTCTCTGAATATCAAGGGAAAATATTGTATTTTCTTGAGTGATCGGATACTTTTCGCGGGCACTGTATATATATATTAGACTGGTCCAAAAAACAAAATTTTTGAAATCATAACATGGTACCTCAAATTATTGTGAACCTTTATAAGAATAACTTCTGACAAGAATATCAGCTCATTTGAAGTATATTTAGAGGTGCCGCACTACTGTCAAAAATATCAGAAATAAAAAAAATTAGTAATATTATATGGATTGTGGAGTAGTTATCTTCTGTAGGTATGTTACTTGTGTTGTTGAGATGATAGCATCATAGCAGTGTAGGAGTGTCAAATGGCATCATGAACAAACAGGATGTAAAACATGGCAAGTTCAGTAGAGACTAGAAAATCAACAGAAATGTGGTTTATTGGACAAACAATTGAGACAATATGTGGAAGAAAGCTACCATCCTATGGTGACGTTCTGTGGCTTATTTTTCATCACCTACATGCCAAAAAGACGTTGAAAGATGCATCTAAAGCTATTTGCACTGAAGTATTGAAATTTTTGGGAGATGGCAAATATACCAACTGCTGACTATTGCAATGTTATGAAAAAAATAGAAAAGGAGTATTTTAATTATAGAGGACTTAAAAAATCTAAATCTAAACATTCACAGACACAAATAGATAAAGAAACTTCTTTTCAAGAACGTTTGGACGATTTATTTGATATTGCCCATGCCAATGCTCTGCAAAAAATGACAGTAGAAGAAGACAGAGCTTTTCTACAAGCTCAATGAGAGAAGGGAAGGAGAGGCTACATAGGAAGTGTGGACAAAATATGCTCTTAAACAATCTAAGAGAAGATCTAGAGATTAAGCATTTCAACACCAAGTTAAGAAAGAAACTATGAGAAAGAAAATGAACACAACAGTGACTCAATTTTCGTCAAATAGTAGTTCCTCCAAGGAAGAGCCAAGTACATCAAGTACACCAGTCACCATAAAGGAGAAACTTGGTAGTCATAAACCAGCAATGGTTGTATCAACAGAATTAGCAATGACACTGGACATAAACAAATTAAGTGATCACCCAGCAGTATCAGTAGTAGCAGCTACTTACTGCATCTTCTCTTGGATATGAAGTTGTTGATATTGTTCTGAGTAGAAGTTCAATACAGAGAAAATGAATATCAGTTCATCAGCAAATTACGGATGACATCAAGCAATCATTTGAAACTGATATTCCTCTAACAGTTCATTGGGACGGAAAGCTTATCCAAGATCTTACTGGTGATGATAGTGTGGATAGACTTCCAATTATTGTATCAGGTGGAGGAAAATCTAAGCTTCTCTCAGTACCTAAACTTAAATCTGGCACAGGAAAAAATATTGCAGGTGCTGTGGTCGAAGCTTTGGATGACTGGGGGCTACGAGATTGTGTGCAGGCAATGTGCTTTGACACAACTGCAAGCAACACTGGTGATAATAAAAAAAGGAGCATGTACTCTTATTGAAAGCATACTTGAACGGCTGCTCCTCGGACTAGCTTGTCAACATCACATTCTCGAAATAGTAATAGCATCTGTCTTTGACAAATGTCACAGCGCTGCCACTGGTGGTCCGGATATCTTGTTATTTAAGCGTCTTAAAAATAAATGGAAGACTTTTGACACAAACAAGTTTGAAATTGTTCAAATCGATGTACTGGAAAAGCCCAGTATAATTGAAAATTGCAAGCAACATTTGACTAAATTACAACCTCGAGCAGATTACTGAGAACTCTTAGATTTGACAATCATATACCTTGGAGATGTTCCTTTTGATGGCATTAAATTCCATCAACCCGGAGCATTGCACAGTGTGCGATGGATGGCGCGAGTGACATATGCAATAAAAATTTGTCTTTTCCACAAACAAATGGAAGTCACTAGACATGAACTAGAAGGGATGCAACATTTTGCATTATACCATATGTCCCACAAAAAAGTACACCCAACTTTAGATTGTACTAACTCCTCCAAAAATTGAGATATTTTGGATCTGTTTGTTTGATTTAATATAGCAAATTATTCTTTGTTAACGTTCAAATTTATTCATGTTTAAACGATTTAGTGTTTAAGCATCTGCTTTTAACTGAAGGGTACAGCAAAATGGGTTGCGCGGAATGATCATTTCTCCCAGCCAGATAGCTCCTCTTGCTTTAACCAATGTGCTACTTTTTACGTCGAAGGATATTGCAAATATTTTTTAAAAATAATTCGAACTTTTGTATCTAAGATACGAGTCATACATATAAATGAAGAATCTGAATTACTAAATTTATAAATAACTTTGAAACCCTTATCATGCAGTTTACACGAAGGCAACGCGTTCTCATGGTCACAACTTATCTGCAAACTAAAAGCTTAAAACAAGTTCAGAATACCTTCAAACTGCAATTTCCCGATAGAGCTTCTCCAACTAAACATACAATTTTGAAGAATGTTCGGAAATACAAAGAAGAAGGAACGGTCCTCAATTTGAACAAAGGACGTTCAGGCCATCCGAAGATGGCAAGAACAGACGAGAACATTCAGCATGTTTGGCATTTATTAGAGAGACATCCAAAAGTGTCCACCAGGCGAAATGGTACAGAACTCTCACGCATGTCATTTTATTGAATAGTTCGTGAGGATTTGAATTTGTACCCATACAGAATGGAAATTTGACATCAACTCATTGAAGGAGATCTACCTTGCCGCCTAAGATTTGCCCAGTGGTTTCTTGAAAAACCAGAAAGATTCACGGAACAATTAGTGGTTGGAGATGAGGCGGCCTTTTTTATGAATGGTCTAGTGAACAGACAAATCTGCCGTCAGTATGCACCAAAAAATCATCCACCTGACAATCATATCTACGAAAAGAATAACTAGACAAAAACTGTCTCTCTGGGTAGGACTGTGCGGTAATGTAATGGAGCAGTAATTGGCCTGGTCTTTTACAATGGTAATCTAAATGGTGAAGCTTACCTAGAAATGATAGACCGAGAAATCCTTCCACAGATACGTATTACTTATGGAAACCGATTTAATCGTATTTGGTGGACCCGTGCAAGATGGAGCTCCTGCTCACAGGAGAGTTATTGTGAAGGAACACTTGCAGGAAGTCTTCTACCAAAAAGTAATTGCTACAGGCCATGACATTGAATGGCCTCCCAGAAGCCCTGACTTGACCCTGTGTGATTACTTTTTATGGGGTCATTTGAAAAATAGAGTATTTGCATCACAACCTATCAATTTAGATGATTTGAGGACTCGCATCATAGCTGAAATCAACTTGTTAAAAGACAATCCAGATCTTATCAAAAGAGTGATGGGGAAGATGAGAGCTTGACTCCAGATTTGTATCGATAGGAATGGTGGTCATGTTGAAATAAAACGAAACTAAGCATAACTTTTGCAATAACTATAAGGAATAAAGAAAAATCTGCTTTGTATCTTATTAAAATTATGTTAAAGTATCTATTATTATGTATTTGTCTTTCATTACATTGATAGCACACACATTATTTTTTCATTGACCAATTTTGCGCAATCCATTTTGTTGTACCCTTCAGTTAAAAGCAGATGCTTAAACACTAAATCGTTTAAACATGAATAAATTTGAATGTTAACAAAGAATAATTTGCTATATTAAATCAAACAAACAGATCCAAAATATCTCAATTTTTGGAGGAGTTAGTACAATCTAAAGTTGGGTGTACTTTTTGTGGGACATATGGTATGCTGTTTGATGCTATGTAAATGAATGGTTTTTAGCACCCATTGCTTCCTCTGCACCAGCTAATGACCTATCTCTTCTCAAGAAACTTCAATCCTACGATGATAAAGAAATATCTGTAGCTGCATCTAAAGCGCTCTCTTGCCATCTCTGGTATTTGAATGAAGAGCTCATCGGACTTTCTTTTTTTGATGAAGAAACGTCACTGGAAGTCATGTGAGAAATGGTGAAGGCGCTGGATGTGAATGGCTCTCAAAATCCTCCTAAACAGATAAATTTGAATGTGAATGATCCTAACCTACAAGACAAAACACAAGCTAGCTTCGTCAGTTCAACAACTCGCAACTTCTTCACAAAATTAGCATTGCCAATGGACTTTTTGGACAGAGATCCTGCTGATTGGAATGCTAATGATGACTACAAAGCTGCTAGCAATTATGTAAAAAAATATGAATGTTGTAAATGACAATGCTGAGAGAGGTGTTGCTTTAATTAAGAACTTCAGTAGCCATCTTATGAAAAGTGAAGAACAACAATATCTTCTACAAATTGTAGAGCAGCACCGTAAGCATTTTCCAAATGTAAAAAAATCTACAATAAAAGAGGGACTTAGATAAAGGAAATAAATGGAATAGAAACAAAATTAGAGGACTGTGGATTAGGCCTATAGGGGATACCACATTAAAAAAAATGCAGTGATAACAGCTACCTCAGGGGTAAAAAATATTAATATAAATAATCCGATGGAGAATAAAATGAAATGTTTGACCTCCGTGTGGCACCTCTAAATATTATCCGATTTGCATTAAAATTGGTATTTATAATTCTTTAACCATTCTTCACAATATCTAGGGGTACCATATAAAAAATAATAAATTTGAAAATTCACCCTTATAGGTTGGACCAGTCTATATATATATATATATAAAACCTTTTTCTATATATATATATATATATATATATATCATTACTAGCAACAGATCAGTATATCAGTACCTTTATTTATTAAGTAAAAGAATATTTAAAAAACATCATATAATCTAGAAATACTGTATGATAAGTAACTTTAATAAATACAAGTGTGTGAGGTGGGTGATGCGCAGCTCCCAGATAGTGCAGATAAAGAGTTAAATTGTTAATTCTAAACTTACATTTAATTAATGAAACACTGTCACAAACTGAAGTTAAATCATAAGAAAAATTAGTGGTATGAATGGGCTGAAATCAAATAAAATACATAGTATAAATTTCCTTATGTGGATATACAGTAATTTATTCATTCATCAATCACAGTACTGTGATTCAAGATACTGAAATCTAAAATATTGGTTGGGGCTCCTTTGATGATCGGTGAATGAGCAAAACTGGACCCCCATGATAGGGAAAACTGGTGTATATTATATTGCTGCAAATGGCCAAAACCAACAAAACACAAAACTGCGATAGGTGAGGGATGACTGTACTGTCTATGGATGGCTCCTGTCCTGTCTTCTTTGTGGGTAGAAGGGCAAGTTCTTCCCTCTCCTCCCTCCCCTTCCTACCTTCCCCCATGCTCTTTCCTCTTTACTGCTCTAAAGTTACAGTTCCACCCTTTTGTCCTCCATCACTTGTTTTCCTCCCACTCTTCCCATTCTGATTCTATTCCTATGTTCACCAATGGCTCTTGCTCGCCACTTGCAGTGGGTTGTGCAGCATCCTTCTGGTTGGTAGTCCAATCATTATCTCTTCCCTCAGTGGCTTCCATTTTCATGATGGAACTGTCAGCTATCCTCTTGGGCCCTTTGATTCCTCTCTCATCTCCCATTTACATCTTTGACCATCTACTCTGACTCTCGCAGTACTCTTGAGGCCCTGTCCTCTCTTGTCTCTCTGCACCTATGGGTGCAACAGATCCAGAACTGGCTTGTCCTTCTTTCATCATGTCACAAGTTGGTCACCTTTTGTTGGGTATCTTCCCATGTTGGTGTTCCAGGCAATAAATGTGAGGATGCTGCAGCAAGGGAGGTGTCCTCCCTACCTTTCGACCCTAAAGTATTTCGCGAGGGTTTTCTGGGAAGCACTCCTTCAGCAGTGGCAGCACCAGGTGGGAGGATGTGTCTGGGAATTTCCTAAAGGCCTTGAAGCCCACAATCCATCAGTGGTCTTCCTCCTGACAGTGTGATCAATGCTTTGAGACCACTCTGGTACAACTGTGTATTGGTCATACCTTAAGCATGGTCATCTTATGATAGAGGATCTTGCCCCCATTTGCCCTTGCAGTAACTTATTCCTCTCTCCATCTCACATTTACTTTTAGTTTATCCTGCCTTTGCCATTGTCCATACCCAGTTTTTCCTTTTCTGCCCTTAAGGCTCCACTCTTACTCTTCATCATTTGTTAGGTGACTCTACACCTGTACCAAAGGACACAATTTTCTCCTCCACCAGACTGGTCTCCTACTCTATTTAATGTAACTTGGGTATAATTTCTTCCTCTCTCTGCTGTTTCTACTGCCTTCTCTCTCTGTTATCAGTCTTTCTTCCACTGCTCCTGTAGTGTTTCTCTCTTCCCATTTCCTTGTTCTCTCTCTATTTTAGTATTGGTGCAATATGCCCTCAACAGTTGAAATGCCAGTGATGCACTGCTATTCATTCATTCATTCATTCCAATACTTGGATGACAATATGGAAATGGGGTGGTGAGTGGGTGGAGTGCTGTGGTTACCTGAATTAAATATAGGGCAAACTCCAGCTTCCTTTAGACAGTCATTGAATGTTTCCATCTAGCCTGGGAGTTTCTTAAATTTCTTTCACAATGAGGATATCTATTTTCAGTACATAGTATTCCACTCTTTCTTGGCTATTTATGGAGTTTTTACCCTTCTCTACCCTTACTGTTTGCATTTTTAGTAGCTTCAAGAGTGCATTCTAGATTTTGGAGTCTCATATGTATTAATGGGAATGAATATGAGGCCCAGTTCCCAAAATCTACTGTTTCCTGTACCTCTGTGTCTGAATGCCCTATACCTTTTGAGGATTTCCTTCCAGGATTCAGGCAATAGTTCACATTGTTTGCCAGTAAATTGAAGTATGAGGAAATACCTTGTAGGAAGGTAAGGAGTGTGGGAGGTTGTAGAGATAGGTGCAAAGAAGAGGACATCATTGTGGTGGGATACTGAGATTTCATCAGTGGTTGAGGATAAAAGGAGGAAATGGTGGTTGTGTGTGCAGGGTAATTGAGGGTAATCGAGATGAGAGAAGTGCAAATATAAGTCTGATGGGATTTGGTGCTGTGAAGAGGACATATGAAAGAATGCCTGAGAATAAAACCATGAATGAAGTGAAAGTAGTGGTTTGAAAGCTGAAAAATGGAAAGATGCAGGTGTGGATTAGGTATATGGGGAAATGACTTAGTATGGCAGTATATGGGGATTAGAAAGGGTTAGAGGTATTGTGGTACCTATGTCAGAGTGCATGAGCAAATGGGAGTGTGCCTGAAAACTGGGAAGAAAACAATAATTGTTTCATTGTACAAAATGAAAGGTGAAATGAGCGAATGTAAAAACAAGAACTACAGAGGTATAAGTCTGTTGAGTGTAATGGGGAAGGTGTATATATGGGAGGATAGTATGGTTGCACCGATATGTAATTTGGCCAATTACCAATTAATCAGCTGTCAGTAATTGGCCAATTATATATTTATTAAAAATTTCAAATCTGATTAATTGGCACTATAAATTTGATTAATTGGTACCATAAATTAAAGGAATAAATGGGTTTAGTGATACCCACCCTTAACAAATCTAGTATATTATCACCTTTGCTTGGTTGTAACCTTTCATTCTGTACACCCTAGTTATAAATTATATGAAATTGCTTGGTATTTGTATTTCTCTTTTTCCTTGTGGTCATCTTGGATGCTAGTGTGAATGACAGTGTGAATAAAGTTAGTGTACCATCCAATGGTACCCAACCTCTCGAGCATCATTATTTGATCATTTTGATTATGTTTTTCTGTCTGTCTTTCATATAATACTTGTACTGGAAAATAAACAGAATTAGACTTTGCTCAGAAAATTTTAATATTTTAGCATTACAATTGCAGTGTTTAATTTAGATTACTAGGTGTATTAAGTGGCCTGTCATTTGATGGTCATTAGCTATATTCTGAATTTTCTTACATAAGCTTGTTAATGTTAATAGAATAAAAATGTTGAAATACTATATTTTTCTTTGCTGCAATAAAAGGCAATGTTTGTTTAATATTCTAATTTTAGAGTTTAATTTGAATTACTTAGGTTGATTAATCATGAGTGAATTTGATTCTTCCTTTGGAAGCAATGGAGTAGCAGAATATATTTTCAGTCCAAGTCAGGTAAACCCGACATATGACAACATCATCAGTAAGGGCTTGAGAGTAAAAGTTTGTTTTTAGTTGCTTATAAAAAAATAAAACAAGATTCCTACTTTTTGCTTTTATTTTGAATGTTTTTCTGTTTGTATTTTTTATTTTTTGTATAATAAAGGAAATGGAAAGTTCAAAAAACTAAATAAGGGGAGCTCATTAAAATGAATATAAGGGGATGAAGGAGGTTGTATGAAATTTTTTTTTCTAACTTTATGTAGGAACTTGTTGGGGGTAGATTTTTGGAGAGGCATTAGATTTTTGGCTAGATCACCAGATTGACTGATTATTACCTAATAAAAAGAGAAATTACAGAGATAAATTTTTCAACTAATTGGCTCTGATTAATGAATCAAAAGGCTGATTACTGATTACCTACTGATTAATTGCTTCAACCCTAGAGGATAGTGATAGAATGTATTCTTGGTATCACAGAATCCTTTATGAGTGATGCATAAGGAGAGTTCTGAGGGGGAACAAGCTGTATGGATCAAGTGTTCACAGTGAGACAAGTGACTGAGAACAGATGTGAAAGGGATTGCAATGTATGCATGGCTTTTGTGGATTTTGAGAAAGCATATAGAGTAGCGTTGTGGTATTGCTTGGGTATATTTGGGGTTTGTGGTAGACTTGTGAATGTGGTGAAGAATTTCTATGGTACAAATAGTACATATGTGAGAGAAAATAAAGAAGTGAGTGAATGGTGTCATATAAGTGTTGGTGTGCATCATGGATGTGCGATATCTCTGTGGCTGTCCAATCTGTTTATGGATGGAGTGATGAGAAAGATGAAAATATGAATGCTAGAAAGAGAAATGAAACTGGTTATTAATTTTTTCTTTCATCTCGTACTTCATTTAATGATTAGGTTTCAGCTATAGTATATTAGGCATCAATGACCATGATGTGACATCAGATGGATTAACCCTAATTACTCTCTCAAATAAAACCTGGGAGTCTGACACTCTAGTAATGAAATGACTTCAAGTTTTTATGAAAACTTTTTGGTTCTAATATCTTTTTGAAATTATCAAAATTCAGTAATCATTTTCATCTATATCAAATATTTGCATGTAAAGTTTTTTAACAATTTGTTTCAGGGATCTGAAATTTCCTGTCAGAAAGAAAGTCCTGAACTTTGTGATGATTCAAATTTAGAGGAAATTTCAAAACTTCAGAATCAGAAACAAGATTTAGATACATCATTGAGTAGGCATATTCTGTTCAGAAGAATTCAGTGTTCCAAATACCCAATGGTTAAACTTAAAAAACTGAACATTAATGACCATAAACTGAAGACTGTCAGAAGTCCTTTAAATGAACAGGTAAGATGAAAACCTTTTCTCAGTTCATTTGAAAGAAATGATGAAAGTACAAACAACAGCCAAATGGTAAAGCAGAGTGGAAGTCATAAAGACAAAAATACAGGGTGTTCATAAAAGATCTGAATGATTTCAATCTTTATTAATGTGATAACCCAATAACATACAAAGAAACAAGTTTGTCCATGTGACTTCATACAGCTAAAAATTTTATATACATGTTTAATAAACTTCAACATGTGTGCCCATTGGTCACCCATACAACATCCAATTGATATTCAATTTCTCACCATGTGCATTCAAGCATCAACCAATGCTATTGCAAATCTGATCCTGACTCATAGTTCATGAATATTGACAATCTTGGTCTTGTACAAAAAAAACTTTATTAGCTGCTCTATTGCTTACACATGCTTCATGTTTTAAAACTTATTTAGTATGAAAAATATTAAAAATCAAATCATTCAGCTCTTTTATGAATGCCCTGTACTACTATAAATATTCTGAATATAAATACTGAAATTCTCTTCACCCTTTTTGACTTTTGAGATTGAAAACCTTACATCAAATTCACTTTATCTAGAAATTAAGAATTGGATGTCACGTCATTTGAAAATGAAATTGAGAATTAAGAGTTGATTATAATGTAATTTTCACCCTTGCAGTGAGTCTCAAAAATAAATTTGATTCTACGGTTCCATCACTCATAATGCACACTTTGACCAGATAATGTAGTTTGTATGAAGACTAGGTGTCATATCAAAAGCAAATTAATTCCTGATTTTCTTTTTTATATGAAGATCTATTTGTGTATTAAATTTTGCTTTGCTTCATATCTCTAATCCTAGCTAAATGTAGGGCAACACCACAGCAGTGAGATGAGTGAGTTAATTTGGCACAGCTTTTTAAAAAATAAATTGTAGGTTGTATGCTGTCTGTTTTGGAATTAGTATCTTTCTTGATGAAAATACTTGATTCACTAGCTTTAATCCAAGTCAGTATATGCATATAACTTTACTTGATTGACCAGTGAGAGTAGCCTATTGGTAATCTGGGTTCTAGGTTTGAGTGTTGGCTTTGACTTCAGATTTCAGGGATGAAGGTCTGAGTCTACATTGGGATGTTTCAGATCCTATAAAAAAAAAAAATCCTGTTGATTCCTTTTTTCATAGGACCTTAGCTGCTACAATTGAGACTGAATAAACCCAAGTCATTATTATTACTAATATGGTTTTGGTTGAATGAAATTAGGTCCAACTTAGATTTGAACAAGAAATGGTTTTATTTTTTTGTAGGTAAGAAAACTTGTTCCCATCCTAAACACTACTAAAATAAATAGTCCAACACCTCATCTGCACCTCATCTCCAAGCCAAATTGTCATAAAATAAATTTTTATTTGCTAACCATTTAAATGATAGTAAGAAAGTTCAGTCCTGAAGGGTCATTCCATGACAAATCATGCAGTGGTCAAAACCACACCCTCATAGATTTTGCTTAAATTTGGTTTATAGAGTGGTCTATGCTAGGAAGTACCAAATTTCAAATATCAGCTCAATTGGAGTTACGGTTCAAAAGTTATACTCCCCCTTTTTTGGGGTGGGTGAGATGAAAATTGTAAATATTCAAACCACCATAACTCGGTCCCTAATTGACATAGAACAGTGTTTTAAAGGGTTTATAAAAGGTAATTGCTCACATAACAAATTAGCATAAGTAGAAAAAATGGCTAAAATTAACAGAAAAAAAATTATGACTATGGAAAACTGATGTGTGGGTAGTTGGGAGATAATGAAAATGGTTCACTGAGTAGGTAGGTAGTTAATCTAACAATTATTAAATTCCTTTTATGTCAATAACTAGGTGGATGAAACCAATTGGTTGCTCACCAGAGTTATTCTCCACACTAGTATTTATATACTGTGTGACAAGAGCGTGCTCGGTAATAGATATACATTACCGATCAACCAACCAAAAAAAGACCAAGGAGACACTGGTGGAAAAAGCCCCGCGAAAAGGAGAACAAGGGGGAATGAAAACGAGGAACGGGGCAACAAGACGGAACGAGAGAAGGGAGAAGAACAAACAACAAAAAAAGATCCCCACCAGCAAGTACGCTCTCAACAATTAAACAAAAGGGGAAAAGGGACTCTCTAATAACTAGCAGTAATTGACTAATTGTGTTTTTAACCCAGTTAGAAGTAAACGCAGTAAATTAAGCTGGGTCAGACAAATTAGGGTAAATATGGATATTATGGCCTCCACCAAGTTGACAATACTGGCTATTATCAAACGTTTCAGCATAATTTTCGGAGTCTAATGGTATATGTTATTATTTGTGCAGTTGCGTATTTATAATGTTATAGGCTTTAAATTATTTTCGTAACTCCATTTTTTGAATGACATCATCATAAGTATATCTATTTGGGTGGAAAAAAACAAAAAATGAGGTATCGTGTTTTCCGTTTTCTTTATCAGTTGATTTTCCAATATGGTGTGTAGAGGATGTGAAATGTATTTCAATGTTATTATGGAAATTAACAATAGTGATAATTCTGCTGTAAAATTTTTTGTTAAATATGGTGTGGTACAGTCGTATTTTAAATGCAGAGAGTGTGGATCTTTATGATTCCATTGATATTAGGGGTAGGTTAGGTAGGTTAGGTAGGTTAGGTAGGTTAGGTAGGTTCTCTAGCAATTTGGACACTGGAATGCATTTTTCTAGTAGTATTTGATGTGCAATGTTAAAATCTGGCCTTCATTTTATGGGGAAATGAACCAAAATATGTTAAAACTTTGAAGTCTCATAACTTTTGATTGGTTCATTTCCACATAAAATGAAGGCCAGATTTGAACAAAGCACATCATACACTACTAGGAAAATGTATTTTGGCATCAAAATTGGGTGGAGGCCGTAATATCCATATTTACCCAAATTAGGCCTACATTGTGGCCTAAGACCTAGCATCAACTCATAGCTTAACAAAGGTGAAGGTAGATTGCCCTAACCTAATTTGGTGAGGAATCCTACTGTGGACCTCAATTTATCCGCCCGCTCTGGACCATTTCCGGAATCTCTAGGCTGACCCTACAAGGCTAGACTTAATCTACTCTATAGTTAGACTGGAGATATAAGGGGTGGGTTAATTGTGGACCAATTCATACAGAGCATTTTTCACAATGACACTTTATTCCATTTGAAGGGGTCCTGCCCCCCCCCCCCCCCCCCCAATTACAGATTTTTTAAAATTTTCATATATACAAAAAATGAGTTTCAACCTTATTCTATCAATATATGAAAAAAAATATATGTGTATTTGTATAGTAAATAGGTATTTACAGATTTCAAAATGGCCACTTTTACTTAAAAGACTAATTTTTACAAATTCATGTAAGCTGTTAGGTAATTAATGCATTGCAATTTACACATGGTGCAATAATTCTTAATGCTAATAATCTATACCTACCTAAGCTTATATATAGTTAATTTTCAACAGATTTTTATCCTAGTTTTAGTTCGAAACTCCCACTAAGTTCTTGAACTTGCTTTGGATTGAAGGAGTAAATAATCTTAACACCAGGCTTGATATTTGGTGTCATCATGATAGAAATCATATCACTTTGTTTTATCCAGCAAACAATCTCTTTCATCGGAAAATAATACTGAGTGGTAGATCCTGATGAGGTGAGGAAACTGATTTTATAATCACCATATTCTTCTGAAGTGTCTAAAATAATTCCAAACCAAACTTTATCATCATATTTACAGGCAACATACTGGCGAATTTGATACTCATCTTTTTCAACTAGTTAACTGTCTTTATCTGGTTCAGTCCTAGTACTTATTCTAAACAATTTACCATTATCAGAATCAGATGTCTGATAAGCTTGTATTAGGTTTTCTGACTGGTACAAACCTGTGGAAACCCTGTGTACCTTTAACAGGTAAAGGCTTAATTAAACCTACAGGAAAGATTGAATTTATCCGCATGAACCTCCTCCTTTGTAACATACAAACAAATAATTGAATTAAAGTGTTCAGTGCAAAAATCATAGAAAGCTCTCGGTATTAGAATATGACCAGTATCAGTATGTTGCAAACTAGCCTTTGCTACAACTCTTTTAATAGTTCCTCCAATACCATCACAAGCATTTTTCCCATGACTTGTGGCAAAGAAATTCCACTCAGCCTTCATACCAAAATCCTGTTCATGATAGCATAGATTGCTGAAATTATATTTGTTTTTGTATTGGCCTCCACACCCATCAGAGAAATAAATTACTTTTTGTACATTGGGGAATTTCTGTTTAATATCCTTCATTAAGTATTGCTGAAAAGTGTGAAATGCTGATGTTGAGTGCTCAAGACAATCGCTAATAATACAGTAACAGTATGAATTAATTCCTCATCCTTCATGTGATACACCACAAATGGATGGAGGGTCACCTGGTCATTTGTCCAGTGAAAACTTTGTGGGTCATCTTGAGTGATGAATGAATAGTTTTCTGCAAAATCCCCTAGCACAAGTATTTCATCACAGTGAAGATTCTGTTTCATAGTCTTGAAATACTGACTCTAGCTTTTTGCAATGTACTGGTGCCTAGTGAGAGAAAAAATGTTTTCTGAAAGGTGTTCAATAAATTTATCTGGAGAAGCTATATGAGTTTCCAATGTTGATCTATTTGTATTAGTCCACTGAACATATTCGACAGAATCTCTGCTTGTCAAGGAAGGTATAGTATTTAAGAAATTAAATATGCCTATGCTACCAGGACATTCTCAACATCCATGTAACATGCATGTAGAAGAATTTATATCAAACACTTTTTTCCATAAGTGTGTAATAGGTTAAGTTTTTCTCTGCAATTGCTGATACCATGAGTTTAGGATTCTGGTGGTGGGTGCAAACACAAACTGAGTGGGTTCCTTTGCCTTCAGCAATTATACACCATTTAGGCCTCAGATTGACAAAGGTAGAAAACCCTATGCTATTATCATTGTTTTCTCCATATTTTGAATATAATTTTAAATTCCCTAGTAATAGACGTTTTTGCTTGTACTCTTTTTTCACCATCTTTATTTCTTATGCTAACACAATCAGATTTCCCTGCACACAAATGACTGACTTCATCATCTTCATAGAGTTCCTTTATTTCAGAGATTATATCTTGTTAGTTTTCTTCCTTTACTGTAGATAGGAATCTGTGGTATAATACCAAATGTATGTTTCATATGTCTGGCTTTGTCAACCATGTATCTGGTTGCACCAAACAAATCCAATGTCCTAGAAATAGGAAATGGTGAGAGTGTAAGTATCTGAAGCCTCCTTTTGTACGATAATGTGGATTTGAAGTCTTGTACAAGATCACTCATGAGGTTTTCGTACCTATAAAAAAAACATAACCCCAAGTTACTGTACAATATTAAGGATGTAAGTACATGATTTATATTATTAAAAAAATTAAGGAAGTACTGTACTTCATGAATTTGAACATATACCAATACCAGTATATTTAGTATATGGGATGATGTCACATTTTAGGAAATATAGCTAATGTCTACATTAATATGCAAACTGACAACCTATAATACTGTACCTATATACAGGTATTTACATACATACATTAATAGTTCAAAGTCATCTCATTAATTATTTTTAGTTTCTTACCTCTCCAAATCTGCTTCTTTGAGATGCTGTTTACTCAGTGGCTCACCAACATCTTGAACTTCAATGGCAAATGCAGTTTCCAACTTCCTCTTGAGGGAGGTTGAAGCTTTTTTGTATTTTTGTGAAACTGCCTTTGATCTGCTTCCACTGCTCAGGGCATCTGAAAAATATTTGAAATACAATTAATTAATAAATATAAGTATGACATATCTAGTGGCAACAATCTGAATTTCTGAACTGAAGTATATTTTTTAGATAATTTCATATATATGTATTAGGTATAAGACAACTATATCTGAATTAAATTTCAGCTGACAGTATAAAAATGCATTATCTGTACACACATTAATAGCTAGTTACTTAGGTAATTTCACTGTGGTAACATGAAGTTGCTCCAAAGTTGCATTAAGATCTTCTCGTTGAATATCTTTATCTGTTTCAGTACATTTTCTTGGAATTTTTTCTGGGGATATGTCAGGTGAAGTAGTCAAATTAATTTCAGACAATTTATACAAACTTCTGATTCAGCACTGAAATTATATTTAGGGTTACTATTTTCAACAACAAGCTTTGGAAGTGGCCTCAAGTTTTGCAGAATAGGCTTTTTGTGCAGTTCAAAAGGGTTGCAACAGCGCTTGTTATAGCTTTTATGTGTAGACATTTTCATCAAACACTTTTACTTACTAAAAATCACTATGCGTATATGTACATAAATCTGTTCAAAATGAAAAAATATATATACATTAAATGAGAACACAGTGAATGCTTTGCGCATCACAGAAAACAAAATAAGATCTCTCTAGTTAGGCAATAGTTATCCTGGGTAGGATTGCCACTTTTTTAATGTCCACATGGGATTTTTTGTTCAACCAATTTACCTAACAATCGAATGGGGAAGATATTTTATGGTAGGTACTACTGTTTTTTGTTTAGTTCTTAGAATACTAGTTTAACACACTTGTATTTACATTTTTAACAAGTACACCAATCTATATACCAGAAGACAATGAGAATGTTGAACAGTTTGTTAGAAATTATTGTTTCTTAAGTGAAAGTAGTCATTTTCAAATCTGTAAATACCTATTTTATATGCAAATACACATATTTTTTTTTTTATATATTGGTAGAATAAGGTTGAACTAATTTTTTGTATATATGAAAATTTTAAAAAATCTAATTTTGGGGAGGGCAGGACCCCTTCAAATGGAATAAAGTGTCATAACTTTTTTCTGTTTATTTTAGCCATTTTTTCTGCTTATGCTAATTTGTTAGGTGTGCAATTACCTTTCATATTCACTTTAAATCATTGTTCTATGTCAATTAGGGACTGAGTTATGGTAGTTTGAAAATTTCCAGTTTTCATCCCCCCTCCCCCCTCAAAAAAGGGGGGAGCATAACTTTTGAACCATAACTCAGATTGAGCTGATATTTGAAATTTGGTACACTAGCATAGACCATTCTATAAACCAAATTTAAGCAAAATCTATGAGGGTATGGTGCACTTTTTCTTTTTTTTGCACGATTTGTCATGGAATGAGCCTGAAATGATTTCTATTGATTTGGAGAAATTTTAACTTTGTAAGGAGGTAGGAGAAGGTGAATATATTTTGGCTTTAATAGTGAAGGCATGACAAAATGAACTGCAGAAGCTAAGAGGCACCACTGTACCTCATTTATGGTGGAAATTAATTTTCTTGTTTTTTCTTTATGGGAAGGTAATTTGCTCACATTAATATGACAAATTATAGATTGACTGCAAATCCTCAAAAAATACAAAATAATATTATTTAATGGGGATGAGAAAAGTTCTTAGAAATGAACAAGAGGGATGCTAATTATCCATAATTTATTCATTTCAAAGTTTTTTTAATCAGAACTAACTTGGAGGTAAAAAGCAGTGGTTGGAAAAGAATGGTATAAGAACATCACACTGAAGTGAACCATGAAACTTTTTTAAAATAGTGTTTTAATCATTGATAAGTTCATATTCTTTATACAAGAATACAAGTTCATTCTTTAGGTTTTAGCTGAGTAATTGGCCTGTAATCTACAGCTAAACTAATTTCATATAATCATTTGTATTTTTTCCAAGGTGGAGCAGAACTCAAGAGCAAAAGTGGAACTTGAAAAAACCCTTCAAAAGCAAATGGAAAATGTTTCAACACAAACTAAAAATAATATCATTAATTTACATAATTTTGAGAACAATTTCAGTCACAAAGACCATCTCATACAAAAGAATAAATTTAATTGTTCTATTTGCCCTTATCAGACAAAGTTCAAACAAAATCTTAAAAATCACTTGAGAGTTGATAGTGGAGATAAACCATTTAAGTGTGATATTTGTTCTTATACTGCAGCATGGAAATATCAGCTTCAAAAGCATTTAAGAGTTCACACTGGAGAAAAACCTTTTAAATGTGATCTTTGTTCTTACACTGCAGCATGGAAATATCAGCTTCAAAGGCATTTGATAGTTCATACTAGAGAAAAGTCATTTAAATGTGATATTTGTTCTTACACTGCATCACAGAAACGTCTGCTTCAAGTGCATATAAGAGGTCATACTGAAGAAAAAACTTTTAAATGTGATTATTGTTCTTACTCTGCAGCATGGAAATGTCTGCTTCAAAAGCATTTAAGAGGTCATACTGGAGAAAAACCTTTTAAATGTGATCTTTGTCCTTACACTGCATCAGAGAAACGTCTGCTTCAAGTGCATTTAAGAGTTCACACTGGAGAAAAACCTTTTAAATGTGAGCGTTGTTCTTACACTGCAACACAGAAAAATCACCTTCAAATCCATGTAAGAATTCATACTGGAGAAAAACCTTTTAAATGTGATTATTGTTCTTACTCTGCAGCATGGAAATGTCTGCTTCAAAAGCATTTAAGAGGTCATACTGGAGAAAAACCTTTTAAATGTGATCTTTGTCCTTACACTGCATCAGAGAAACGTCTGCTTCAAGTGCATTTAAGAGTTCACACTGGAGAAAAACCTTTTAAATGTGAGCTTTGTTCTTACACTGCAACACAGAAAAATCACCTTCAAATCCATGTAAGAATTCATACTGGAGAAAAACCTTTTAAATGTGATCTTTGTTCTTACACTGCAACACGGAAACATCATCTTCAAGTGCATTTAAGAGGTCATACTGGAGAAAAACCTTTTAAATGTGATATTTGTTCTTACACTGCAGCACACAGAAGTAGTCTTCAGTATCATTTAAGAGTTCACACTGGAGAAAAACCTTTTAAATGTGATATTTGTTCTTACACTGCAGCACACAGAAGTAGTCTTCAGTATCATTTAAGAGTTCACACTGGGTATACCCACCAGAAGAGGTGGGTATGAAGAGCCTATGTGGTGTGCTCCTCGCATGCCCAGGTCCCATCACAGGGTTTGGCTGTGTACAGCCATGAGGAAGTGACCGCTATAAGGACACTAACCCTAGCTAAAAGCTTCAACAAAAATGAGATGTTTACTAAGGAAAATTTGTGCTGGCAGGACATCGCCCAGGATAAAAAGGTCCCCTCAACTCGCTTACACGCCAGGGTGGGTGAGGAGAGCAATGGTGCAACTTTTCTTAATCCCAGAGGAGAAGCTTCTCCAAAGGGATCAATGCAGGGATCCCATCAGGCCAGAGTAATGACCCTGGACCCCAACAGTGCCAATGGAAAATGGCCCCAAAGCAAAACCTGAGAAAGTACGACACAATAAAATGGACTATTGAAGAAAAGAAAATAATTTTGCACTGCTCTGAATACTCAAGGTTTGAGAAATGGAGCAGGCAGAAGAACATAATCCTAGCGGAACAAATCAGGAATTCCAACTTGCCTGAAGAGAAGAAAAATACCTCTGTCAAGAAACTACAATCATTAGCCTCACAAGTGCATAAGTACCTTACAGAGGAAGAAATTAGTAATATTAAACAAAACGCCCTTAGGGAAGCAACTGAGGATTACATTGCTAGAGAAGGAGAAGAAAGAGAGGTAAAAATGAAAAAGACTGTGGACAAGAGAAGAGAAATGGATACTGATATGGGCTACAAAGTATGCCAAAAAGAAGCACGTGAGGCAGAAGGACATCACAAGGGAATGGAGAGAGATCTTCTTCCACTTTTGCCCATGTAAGAGAGAGACTCCAGCTGCAAGGTTGACCACTCAGAAACACAGCTTTATAACACAGAGGGCATTTAGTGACCAAGAAATGGAATACATGAATGATGAAATAGATAAACTTATTCAAAATGATTCCAGCCCAATAATGAACCCTATCCCACTATTACAGTGCCTTGAAGCTACCCAAAATAGTGATGATGAAGCATCTGGTAGTTCAGAGGACACACAAAACAGACAGCACATTAGCCAACATTCTGTAACCAATCCAATTCAGCAAATGGGACTGGGTGGTTCACCACCCAGTTCGCCTGGATCCTCTGACTCATCATTCCCCTCCCCAGCCAGATCAAGAACCCCTCCCACATCACCACCGCCACCATCACCGCCGCCGCCACCACCACCACCACCACCACCACCACGATATGAAGATATGGATCTACAGCAAATGGAAGTGGAGGAGGAGTTAGCAAATACAATTGAAAATGTTAAAACCATGTATATGGAAAACTGGCCCTCGATTGATTAAACTTAGTAAAAATAGAAAGTTTAAACAACTACTATGCAGAGTAAATGTTGCAGTTAATAGACTAGTTCCAGTCAATACAGACCTTACTGAACTTAACCAAGTAAATTACGTTGTTGGCCTATACATGCAACAGAAACTTGTCCCAAACTTTAGTCCAAAGTCCCCCAGCCAGACGTGCAATCCAAAACCCCCTCATTGGAAAGTTAAATTAACTAAACAACTTACACAAGCCAGACGTGAATTGGATCAATTAAAGCAATATTTCCAAGCACCCACACAACAGGGAAAACTCAAAAACAAATAGGGAAAATAAAGAGGAAGTATAACCTGAGAGATAATCAATTACATGACAAGGCGCTGGAATTGGAGGGAAAAATCCCAGCCATAGCCAATAGAATCAGGAATAAACAAAAGCAGATTGACATGAAAAACCATAACAAACAATTTTCATCAAACCCTAGAGGCTTTTACCAAAATCTCATGAGGGAAAGAATAATAGTTCATGAACCACCAGATCAAACCCAGCTGGAGGCATACTAGAAACCCCTCTTTGAAACCCCTGAACAGCATAATCGGGATGCTGCTTGGATAGAGACCATCAGGGTGGCAAATGAGGGTAAACCAGAAATGGAGGAGTTATTTATGACTGAAGACAAGATAAGAAGGAAACTGACAAAATTCTCCAACTTTAAAAAACCTGGCCTAGACAAGCTCCCAAATTTCTGGCTGAAACAGGTCACGGCATTACACCACCATTATACTGCCGCCTTTCACAGGATTTTGCAGGGAGAAGAAGGAACACCAGAATGGCTAACAAGTGGAGACACAACCCTCATCCCTAAGACTCGCGAGACAAATCTCCCAAATAAATACCGCCCAATCTGCTGTCTCACCACCACCTATAAACTTTTTACAGGCCTAATTGCAGACAGTATGTATGAACATCTGGATGCTGGAGACTATCTGGAAAAAGAACAGAAAGGATGTAGAAGAAACTGCTTAGGTACAAAGGATCAGCTGCTCATCAACAAAACTATCCTTGAAGACTGTAAAAAGAGAGGCAGAAACCTTAGTATGGCATGGATAGACTATCAGAAGGCATTTGATAGTGTCCCACACTCATGGATTTTGGAATGCCTTAAACTGTACAAAATCCACCCTACCATTATTAGCACTCTAACAAACCAGATGACAAAATGGCAAACAAACATCAATCTGACCCATGAAAATGGGAAAATATCCATTCCCGATGTCAAGATTATGAGGAGTATATTCCAGGGAGACAGCTTATCACCCTTGCTATTCTGCCTCACCCTGGACCCCCTTAGCAAACTACTTAGCAATAATAATGGCTACAACCTCAGTCAAACTAGGCGAAGAAATCCTGACAGTGTACTGAACCATCTCCTGTTTATGGATGATTTGAAGCTGTACGCAGACTCTGACCAAAACCTGGAATGCCTATTAAGGATCGTCCATGCTTTCTCCGGTGACATCAAAATGAAGTTTGGATTGGACAAGTGTGCTAAGTGTAAACTTAGAGGGGGTAGGAAAATACAAACCCATAACATCGATTTAGGAGGAGACACTGAGATCAAAGACCTGGAAGAGGATAGTTCTTACAAATATCTTGGGATAGAAGAAAGTGGAAATATAGAGCACCGGCAAATGCGAGAGAAAATCAGTGGAGAGTATGTACGAAGACTGAAAAAGATCTGCAAAACCCAACTTACATCAAAGAATAAAATAACAGCCATAAACCAACTCGCCATCCCTGTTATCAATTATAGTGTAGGGATCATAGACTGGCCACAATCAGAACTAAATAAACTGGATGTTAAGACCAGAAAGATCCTCACTCTAACCAGAACAACATACCGGAACCAATGTCTTCCCAGATTGTATCTACCAAGAAAACTGGGAGGAATGGGATTGACTGAGGTTAACCAGCTGCACCGATCATCGACCATCAGCATCGGGCAGTATCTAAAAAGTTCAGTAGTCCTACAATAGCTCTGGTCCGTGAACACCATAACACAAGGGTAACAACATACTTCCATAACCAAACTGGCTCAGCACTTTGGAGGCAACAATATGACGGAAGAAGTAGAAACGAAAGAGTACCAGCCACCTTAATAGCTAGGAAAAGTCGCAAAAGATTTGTTAAGGAACAACAGGCCAAGCATGCAGAAGAATGGGAACAACATCAAAGAGCTGGAAAATATTATCAAGAGTTACAGAAGGATATATCAACAAAGAAGGATCATTGGAATGGTTAAGGAGAGGAGTTCTGCAATATGACAGAGAGTGACTAATAATGGGTGCCCAAGATCTTGCACTCCTCACAAATGCATTTAAAAAAATGGCTGGAATAAGTACTAATGATAGGTGTAGATTCTGTCATGTTGAGGTGGAAAGTGTTGGCCATCTAATATCAGGCTGCAGGGTGCTCCTGGCAGAGGATACTATACAGCCAGACACAATAAAATTTGTAAATATATTCACTGGAAGATTATGATAGCATTAGAATTAGAATGCAATAAAAATGTATGGGAACACACACCTGCACCAATTACTGGAAACAACCAGTATACCATATACTATGACACAATAATCCCAACAGCCACTTTTATAGATAATTCTGCAGTAAAACCGGACATAGTAGTATGGGACAAGAGGGAAAGGAGTGCCTTACTTATTGAGGTCAGTGTCCCAAATGATTATGGCCTTAATAGAGCGGAAAGGGAGAAAATTACAAAATACCAGGCACTCATATATGATATGAAGAGAAACGAGATTGAAAGATGCTGCCATTCTCCTCATCATAGTTGGGGCAACAGGTGTGATGAAAAACAACTTATCAACTTACCTGAACTCAATCCCAGGATAGCCCCAGGCCATAGAAATCCAAACAGGGGCATTAAAAGGAATGGTCACCCTCCTTAAACGAATGCTAGGACAAGTTCAGACAAGTTCAGACAAGTTCAGACAAGTTCAGACAAGTTTGGCTTCGGGTAGAAGCCCCCACTTCTAACTGTAAAAAATATATTAAAGGGTATAAACCAAGAGAGAAAAACCTTTTAAATGTGATTATTGTTCTTTCTTTGCTGCATGGAAATATCAACTTGAAAAGCATTTAAGAGTTCATACTGGAGAAAAACCATTTAAATGTGATTATTGTTCTTTCTTTGCTGCATGGAAATATCAACTTGAAAAGCATTTAAGAGTTCATACTGGAGAAAAACCATTTAAATGTGATCTTTGTTCTTACTCTACATCACAGAAAGGTCTGCTTCAAGTGCATTTAAAAGTTCATATTGGGGAAAAAAAATTTAAATGTGCAGTATGCTCCTATGCTGCATCATGGAAAGGTCAGCTTCAGAGGCATTTAAGAGTTCATACTGGAGAAAAGGCTATTAAAAATTGTAAAAGGAGTATAAACCAAAAAAGAGAAAAACCTTTTAAATGTGATCATACTGGAGATAGGGGATTTAAAGAATACTTCCCACGTGGTCCCAGCATGTCATAAAAGGCGACTAAAAATAAGGGACAGCTGTGGGGGAAACCCCTCCCACCTGTATGTAGCTTTCTACAAACAAGAATGGGATGTAATGTAGACTAAGGAAAGCTCACACACTGGCAGGATGTCATCCAGGATAAAAAGGTCCTCTCAACCCATTTACACACCAGGGTGGGTGAGGTGAGCAATGGTGCAACTTTTCTCAGTCCTACAGGAGAAGAAACTTCACCAAAGTGATCAATGCGGGGGATACCAACAGATCAAGTTACATGGACAATGAGCCCAACAAGAAACATATGTTGGTATGACACAATAAACTGGACCATTGGAGAAAATAACTTTTAATCCTTGCAGCAAATCAACGCTAGGCCAAGTTCAGACATAGTTGAAGTGTTTGGCTTCAGGTGGAAGCCCCAACTTAAAGCTATTAAAAATACTAAAAAGAGTATAAACAAAGAAAGGAAAAGCTTTTAAATGTGATCTCTGTTCTTACTCAGCAGCATGGAAATGTCAACTTCAAAAGCATTTAATAGCTCATACTGAAGAAAAATCCTTTAAATGTGGGATATGCTCCTATGCTGCATCACAAAAAAATGTGCTTAAAGTGCATTTGAGAGTTCATGCTAAAAAATAAACATTTTTACATTTGATCTTTGTTCCTACACTGCATCACAAAAAGGTCTGCTTCAAATGCATTTAAGCTTAAAAAACTATTTTGCAGAATAAATTTAGCAATTAATAGACTAGTCCCAGTCAATGCAGACCTTACTGAACTAAATCAAATAAATTATGCTGCTGGCCTATATATGCAAAAGAAACTGGTCCCAAATTACATACCAAAGCCCCTTAGTTAAAACTGCAAGTGCAAACCAAAACCTCCTCCCTGGAAAGTTAAATTAACTGAACAACTTACACAAGCCAGGTGTGAACTGAACCAAATGAAACAATATTTCCAAACATCCCCGCAACAAGGAAAACTTGAAAAACAAATAGGGAAAATAAAGAGAAAGTATAACTTGAGAGATAACACTAGGCAACAAATTTCAACTTTTTTTTTGTTACAGACACGTGAACTACTGATTCCTACTAAAGCGCTGATGCTGATTTCAGATCTGATATCAAAATTTCTCTATCACGTCCAGATTTTGTGTAAGCGAAAACCCCTATTTTTCATTTTTTTTCTCACCCGCTTCTATTACGAAAGCCGTCTAAGCTACTTTTCCATGCCACGTTTTATGGTAAGCATACTTAAATAATTAGTGAACAGGGATTTCTTTTCTCTATTCTGTTCTTAAGACAGACAGCGGAATTCCGCTGGCGGAGTTACCACCCCTGCGCCCAACCATCCACCCAAAGCGCGTTAGTATTTTGTTGTTACTACTGAAAGGCAAATTCCTGTTCTTAAGTGAAACTTTGGTGTGTCCTCTTCCTTTGTCGCTTGTAGGATGACAAGCTCTCCTTCTGCAGGAACCAACAATAATCTCCCATCATATTTGGGTTGAAATTACCTTGGTATCTGTTTTCCATAACTGAGATCTGTTGGTGGAAGCGCTCACCATGCTCGTCACTTACAGCCCCAAGGTTGGCCGGGAAGAAGTCAAGATGAGAATGTAAAAAATGAATTTTCAAAGACATTCTGCATCCCATTATTTCATAAGATTTAAGCATGTTTTCTACGAGTTTACGGTGGTTTTCAGCTTTGTGGTTTCCAAGAAAATTTTTGACAACTTCAACGAAAGATGTCCATGCTCCTAGTTCATTCTCATTTAGGTTAGATGGAAACGATGAGTCGTGGATGACACTGCGGATCTGTGGTCCAGTGAAAATGCCAGCTTCTAGCTTAGCATCTGTCAATATTCCTTTGAATTTATCCTTTAAATATTGGAAACCACTACCTTGATGATCCATACCCTTCACGAAATTTTTCATAAGGCCAAGTTTAATGTGAAGTGGTGGAAGATGTACTTTCTGAGGGTCAATAAGTGCTGGGTGTTTCACATTGTATTTACCAATAACATGTTCAGTTCTAGATGGCCAATCATGTTTTTTGTAGTGGTTCTTGTCATCTCTGCTGTTCCATAGACACAAAAAGCACATATGCTTTGTGTAGCCCAACTGTAACCCAAGAAGTAATGATACAACTTTAAGGTCGCCACAAATATTCCATGTGTGGTCCTTATATTTGATGAGTCTTAGCAGCAGTTTCATCGATTCATAAGTCTCATTAAGGCCAGTGGCATGTGCTACAGGTATTGAAGGTTTTTCATTGCCGTTGTGCAGTAATACAGCTTTAAGGCTAGCTTTACTAGAGTCAATGAACAGTCTCCATTCTTTTGGATCATAGCGACAGCCAATCCCTTGCATTAGACCACTGATATCGTGGCAGAAACAAACGTTTTCTTCCTGTAAATAAAATGATGAAAACTGCAAATGGCGATGGCGGAAATGGGAAACTTTGGTGTTTGGTTGGAGAAGATTAAATTCTTGAAGTCTTGAACCAAGCAACTCTGCCTTTTCTTTTGGTAATTCCAAATCGCGCACTAAGTCATTTAACTCCGCTTGACTTAACAAATGTGGGGAAATATTTGCATCTGGAACATATATGCCATCTTTCCCTGTTTCTATATCACTAGCAGAATCTTCAGATGAACTGCTGTCTGTTATCGTTGCTGGTGGAACTGGTGGTGGATTTGTTTCATCATGTGGTACTGGTTTCATTGCTGATTCGCAGTTTGGGTACGTGATCTTTGATTTGTTTTTCTTTGTGAAACCAGCAATCTTTGTCAAACAAAAATAACAATCATTGAAGTGATTTTTCAGCTCACGCCAAACCATGGTGACTGAGAACGGCATAGCTTTTCTTTTACCATTCATCCAAGCTATTAACATTGCATTGCACTGTGCACAGCAAATATGTGGTGCCCAGTCCCTCTGTTGGTCTTTTAACTTAGTCAAAATAACACTTGTAGGCAAGTTTAATCTTTGTTGTTATGTTTCTACATTGTGGCTTAGGTGTATATTGTCCACAGACAAAGCAGAAGTTGTCTGGGTGATTTACACAAGCACATCTATTTGATGCCATTTTGAATTACCATACAATATCTGAAAAAACGTAGAAAGTAATTATTACGATGTGCAAAATAAAAAGAAATACACACCGTAGTACAAAACAAATGCTATAAAAACACACAAGTCACCAAAACCTGTCACTTGCTCATCAGCAGAGAGCTTCAACAACCGTTCTGCTTGACTGTCACGTAGCGACTGACCGTTGGGCCGTTGCCCGTTACTATGCTCTTGACTCGGTGTTGCCAACTCGGGATAAATTTTATTTATCAAAATTGTTTGAATTTGTATATAGTTGGCAAAAAAAATTGCTTTAACCTTGAAAAGCAAGTTTCATATTACTGGCATTAAGCCGATTAAAACCAAAATCTGGACATGGTAGAAAATTTTACTAAAAGTGATTTGCATTTTACACAAAATCTAGACATGATAGAAAACATCTAATTATAGATTTGAAATCAGCATACCGAAATTAGCTAGGAGCACCTATTTGGTCTTCTGTAACAAAATCTTTGTTGCCTAGTGTAATCAGCTACATGACAAGTCACTGGAGATGGAGAGAAATCTCCAGCCATAGCCAATAGGATTAAGAATAAACAAAAGCAGATTGACATGAAAAACCACAACAAATAATTTTCATCCAACCCTAGAGGATTTTCTCAAAATCTCATTAGAGAGAGAATAGCATCCATGATCCACCAGATCAAACCCAGCTGGAGACATACTGGAAGCCCCTCTTTGAAACCCCTCAACAGCATAACCCGAATGCTGACTGGATAGAGACCATCAGGGTGGCAAATGAGGGTAAACCAGAAATGGAGAAGTTATTAATAATGGAAGATAAGGTAAGAAGGAAATTGGCAAAATTCTCCAACTTTAAAAAACCTGGCCTAGATAAGCTCCCAGATTTCTGGTTGAAGCAGATCATGGCATTACACCATTATACTGCTGCCTTTCACAGAATTTTGCTGGGAGAAGAAGAAACACCAGAATGGCTTGCAAGTGGAGGTACAACCCTCATTCCCAAGACCCATGAGACAAAACTCCCAAATAAATACTGCCCAATTTGCTGCCTCACTACCACCTATAAACTATTTACTGGCCTGATTGTTGACAGTATATATGAACATGTAGAGACTGGAGACTATCTGGAGAAAGAGCATAAAGGATGTAGAAGAAACTGCTTTGGAACAAAAGCTTAGCCTGCTCATCAACAAAACTATTCTTGAAGACTAAGAAAAGAGGCAGAAACCTAAGTATGGCATGGGTAGACTATCAAAAGGAATTTGATAGTGTCCTGCACTCGTGGATTTTGGAGTGCCTTAAGCTGGACAAGATCCATCCTACCATTATCAGAACTATAACAAATCAGATGACAAAATGGAGAATGAACATCAATCTCACCCATGAGAATGGAGAAATTCATCCCCCATGTCAAGGTTATGAGGCGGGGGTATATTCCAGGGAGGCAGCTTGTCACCCTTGCTATTCTCTCACCCTGGACCCCCTAAGCAAACTAGTTAGCAATTGCACCAAGGGCTATAACCTCAATCAAACTAGGTGGAGAAACCCAGACAGTGGTCTAAACCATCTACTCTTTATAGATGATTTGAAGCTGTATGCAGACTCAGACCAAAACCTAGAATACCTATTATGGATCATACATAACTACTTCAGTGACATAAAAATGAAGCTCGAATTGGATAAGTGTGCTAAATGTACACTTAGGAGAGGTAAGAAAATACAAACACAGAACATCAATTTAGGAAGAGACACTGAGATTAAGGAATCAGTAGAGGATAGTTCCTACACATACCTTGGAATAGAAGAAAGTGGTAATATAGAACATTGGCAAATGTAAGAGGAAACCAGAGGAGAGTATGTTCAAATACTGAAGAAGATCTGCAAGACCCAACTTGCATCAAAGAACAAAATAATGGCTATAAATCAACTTGCCATCCCTGTTTTTAACTATAGTATAGGGATAATAGACTGGCCTCAATCAGAACTGAATAAACTAGATGTTAAAATCAGGAAAATCGTCACTCTAAATAAAATAACATACAGGAACCAGTGTCTTTCCAGATTGTACCTACTAAGGAAACTGGGAGGAATGGGATTGACTGAGGTTAACTTGCTGCACCGATCATCAACCATCAGCATTGGGCAGTATCTGAGGAGCTCTACTAACCCTACAATAGCTCTGGTTCATGAGAACCACACCACAAGGGTGACTCAACAAATTTCCGTAACTAAACTGGCCCAGCACTTTGGAGGGAATATGATGGAAGAAGTAGAAATTGAAAGAATACTAGCCACAGTAATAGCTAGGAAAAGTCGTAAAACGTTTGTGCTGGAACAACAGGCCAAACATGTAGAAGAGTGGGAACAACAACAAAGGGCTGGAAAATA
Source organism: Bathynomus jamesi (assembly GCA_023014485.1). Classification (NCBI taxonomy): domain Eukaryota; kingdom Metazoa; phylum Arthropoda; class Malacostraca; order Isopoda; family Cirolanidae; genus Bathynomus; species Bathynomus jamesi. The sequence goes on from JAJOZX010002298.1 coordinate 408,610, forward strand.
TTATCAAGAACTACAGAAGGACTACATCAGTAAAGAAGGATCATTGGAATGGGTTAGGAGAGGAGTTCTGCAATATGATGGAGAATGACTAATACTGGGTGCCCAAGATCTTGCACTCCTAACAAATACATTTAAAAAAATGGCGGACTAAGTAATAATGACAGATGTAGATTCTGTCATGGTGAGGTGGAAAGTGTTGGCCATCTAATATCGGGCTGTAGGGGTGCTCCTGGTAGATGGGTACTATACAGCCAGACAATAAAATCTGTAAATATATTCATTGGAAGATCATGACAGCATTAGAACTGGAATGCAGCAAAAATGTATGGGACTACACACCTGCACCAGTCACTGGAAATAAGTTATAATATCTACTACAACACAATAATTCCAACTGCCACTTTCATAGACAACTCAGCAGTAAAACCAGACATAGTAGTGTGGGACAAGAGGGAAAGGGTTGCCTTACTTATTGAGGTCAGTGTCCCAAATGACTACAGCCTTAATAGAGCAGAAAGGGAAAAAATCATGAAATACCAGGTGCTTATCTACAACATAAAAAAAACTGGAGATTGAAAGAAGCTGTCATTCTCCCCATCATAGTTGGGGCAACAGATATGATGAAGAACAACCTAGCAACTTAGCTGAATTCAATCCAAGGACAGCCCCAGGCCATAGAAATGCAAATAGAGGCATTAAAAGGAATGGTCACCCTCCTTAAACGAATGCTAGGCCAAGTTCAGACATAGATGAAGTGTTTGGCTTTGGGTGGAAGCCCCACTTATAGCTATAAAAAGTACTAAAAAGAGTATAAACCAAGAAAGAGACAAACCTTTTAAGTGTGTGATATACTCCTTTGCTGCAGCAAGGAAATAATAGTTTCAAGTGCATTTAAGTTATTACTAGTGAGCACCAGGCACAAATTAAAGCATTAGCTCAACAAATAAAGAAGAGAGAGTAGAGACAAAACGCTAAAGAACAAAATCAATTATTTGCAGAGAAACCATATATACTCTTTATAAAAATCTAATATGAGAAATGATACAAGTTCAGCAACCACCAGATTAAAGTGCATTGGATAACTACTGGAGGCAACTTTTCCAGGACCCAGGGCAGCACAACAATGAGGCTGGATGGATAGAGGAAGTAAGACAGGTCATTAGAGACAAACAAGAAATGGAAAACATCACCATTATGGAAGACAAACTTAGATCAAAACCAGCAAGTTTTACCAACTTCAAAAGTTCAGGAATAGACCAACTTCCAAAGTTGTGGATTAAACAGACTGCTCCACTTCATAAGTATTATAAACAGGACTTTCAATGAATGATAAATAATGAGAAGGCCCCAGGAATGGATGAAAATAGGGAACATCATTTTAAAACACAAGAAACTCCTTCCCCAAAATACAAATTATTGAGAGGAATAATAGTAGATCACATATACAGCCATCTTATAGAGAACAGTTACCTAGAGCAAGAACAAGATGCATTGGAACAAAGGATCACTTTGTAACCAAACTATAATGGAAGATTGTAAGAGAGGAAGAAATTTGTTTATGTCCTTCATAGACTATCAGATGGACTTTGATTGTGTCCTCCATTCATGGATATTAGAATATACGAGGCTATACAACATAGATGACAGTAGATTTTCTAAGCTGAAGAATGGAGTATTGTAGAACAAATATAACCCTAACCCATGAACAGGGCCAAATCAAATTAGAGGATGTCCACATACAAAGAGGCATTTTTGAGGGAGATACTTTGTCACTTCTGTTTTGCCTCACCTTGGACCCATTAAACAAGCTTCTCAAACCAAGCAATAGGGGCTGCAAACTGTCACAGGGAAGACAGAGATCCAACTCAGACAATAAATCATTTGTGTTGTTATGGATGCCTTAAACCTGTATGCAGACACTGAAGAGAACTTAACTATTTTGCTAGATAGTGCCCACGGTTTTTCCACAGATACACAGGTGTAGTTTGGTCTTGGGAAGTGTTCAAAGTGCATCATTAGGAGAGGGAAAAAGGTGAGTGCAGTAAACTTAAAATTGGCTGAAAATGTTTTTATTGGAGACCTGGGAGAAGATGCCACCTACAAGTATCTATGATTTGAAGAAAACATCAACATTGGGCATGGGAAAATGAGGAAGTGTGTCTACTGATTATAAAAAGAGTGAAGAAAATATGTAGGACAGGACTAACTACTAAAAACAAAATAACAGCAATTAACCAATTAGCAATCCCAATTATCCAATACAGCTGTGGAATAATAGATTGGCCACAAAATGAAATTAATAGATGATGTAAAAATTAGGAAAATTTTAACACTACACAAATTAATATAGAGGAACCAGTGCTATAGCAGGTTGTCTTTGCCTAGAAGACAAGAAGAATCAGGATTAATTGAGATCAACCAAATGCTCAGATCTACTATAGTTAGTACATGCTAGTACCTGATTTGTGCCAACAACCCCAATATAAACCTGGTACATGAACATCATAAAATAAAATCATAGCCAACAAACCTTAATCACCAAACTAGGAAAAAACCTTGCACCAACTAACACTCATGAAATAAAGGAATTACCTCAAAGACCAGCAACTTCAGTAGCATGAAAGAGTAGAACAGAGTACCATGAGAGATCAACAAAGAGGAAAACTCTGCCAATATGGCCACATGTACATCAGAAATAGGGAAAGACTACATCAGTAAAGGGAGATCACTAGAGTGGCTATGCGAAATTGCCTCAGGTTTCAATGAGGAGTGAATTGTGATGGGTGCCCAAGATGAAGCACTATGCACAAATGGATTTTAAAAAATTACCTAATAAGTACTGGTTCTGCAAACAGGAAGTGGAGTATGAGGCACTTAGTGTCAATGTATGCAACATTTGTGGGGGATGGTTATTACACAAATATAGCTAGGCTCATCCATTGATGTCTATGCAGAAAGTTCCAGATCCCAGTCACTAAGACATCCTGGGAACATTTACCCACAACCAATCATAGGAAATGAAGAAGTTACTGTTTTCTTTGACACCATCATGTTATGGGTAAGCTAAATGCTGCCCCTTTTAACTAAAGGAATTTTACCTTCCACAACAGTCATGTGCTCAATAGGAATGACAAGATAAACCTTCCTTATTACAATCTGAGTGATAGCATAGTTTTCTGTTGTATCTTTCTTGAGAATACTGGGTATGTTCCAGTATATTACAAGATTTCTGTTAAATAATTCTATAATGTATATTGTCTTGTAAATAACCTAATTAAATATTAAAAAATCTATTGTGTATAGGGTGTATGGGAATGCACTTATCCAATGGAGAGAGAATCAGCAAAAAAACTTGCCTGTAAATAACTGTGATAGGGCAGTACACTATATGTCAAATAATACCTATATACAAATAAATCAGTATTAGACATGAAAAATTGACAATAACAAGTAATGTACATTTAATCCTAGATTTTTATTAGTACCATATTCCATTATTAATGAAGATTTGAAATTGGTTTTAAACAAATTTACATTCACAATAATTTTTATATCAGCATTTAACCCTTAACCGCCTAAATTTTTATTTAGCTCTGAAAAAAATTAAATTGTTGAAAATTGTGATCTAACAGGAGTCAATAAGGCATGTATGTATTTACATTAATTTATTTTTGTTTTTTTAATGAATTAATGAAGGTGGATTATTTTGGGCACCTAGGCACACAAGACAAATTTAATGTGAAAATCTACGGAGAATAAAACACAAAATCTGGAACAATTTTTACTGATATTAAAATATAAAACTAATACAAAACATTTTTATGGATAATGAATAGCTAAGACTTATTTTTATTACTATTCAAACATTTTTCTGCAAATATAATAATGAAATTTGAATATTACTTTACAAATTTTTTGTATGAAAGTCTGCAAAACAATTCTTTTTTTGTGTAATACACAAATATACATTACATTTCTGGCAGTGTATCATAACTCTGCTTTTGCAACCAATCATCTTACACATGTGTCTAACTGAACCAACATTAGGTAAATGGCCAAGATTGTCAAATCTTATATCATTTTCAGGTATAGGTAAACCTTGGTTAACAATTTTTCTTTTCGGTTCTTCTGTGGCTTCTATAGATGGTCTCCCCCTTTTACATTATTTAGTTACTTTACCAGAAAACATCAAAGATTTAGCTGCCCTAGCCTTGAATTGTGCCAAAATATTTTGGTTTTTATGGGGAACACTCATATCATCACATGATCGCCTGTACAGTAGCCAAGCATTGATCAGTGCCATGTCAAACAGGTTCCAAACAATCCTATGATAATACTTTTTAGACTTAAAAGAAAACCTATACAAGGATACCAATTGGTCATGCAGGTCTACACCACCCATTGCTTTGTTATACTTGTGTACAATACTGGGGCAAATAATGGATATCTTTCCCTTTTGGTGATGGTCAAACCTCTCTTTCTGAACAACAGGCTCTGCTGTTGCAAAGGTTGACAAAGTTGTAACAGCTCTACTATCAAACCATTTTACTGCTGTTACTCTTATTCCATCTACATTTGCATCCCACTCTTCAAATGTACCTCTACCCTTAGCCTTCATTTCTTTATCCTGGGTGAATGATAGACCAGGTAGCCTTCTTGATTGAACAGTGCCACAAGACCAATAAATTTCATAAAGAATTGAAAAGGACTAACCAAGCAATCTTCAGGATTTTCCGATACCAAGATATTATCCTCAAAATCTGGATGTTGTGGAATAGGATCCCGTGCTTCAATCTTTTCCCAAATGGGATTTCTCTTTTGAAGGGTTTTCTTCTGACCATTTACACGTGATGAAGGCAAGGGTGAACTGTTATCAACACACAAAACAACAGTGCTAGAAGATGAAAGGTCCTGTTCCTGTTCTGATTCTGAACTCGACTGTTGTGACTGTCCTCTTTCTTCCAAAATGTTTGTTTCTTCATCTCCTGATCCATTCTCTTCGTCGCTTGTTTCAGCAATTGCAAGAAATAGAGACTTGCGAGTGCGATTTCCAGCATAAAAGCTTCCTGTTGCAATTGAAATGACTGGCCTCTCGGATAATCCACTAGTTCCTGGAAAGAGTGTTTGAGTATATATATTAAATATATTTTTTTTTTTTTTTTTTTTTTTTTTTTTTTTTAGTTCAGGAAGAACCGATTCGCCTCTATTTAAAGGGCATATCTCAGCGGAAAAACAAAGAAAAAGTGAGAGGAAAGACAGAGGAAAAAGAATGGGTGGAGGGGACAGTCGAAGTGGAAAAAGACCAAGGATGACAAGGACTGCAGGGTCGAGCCCCATCATCCTTGGGTGCTAGGGCCGGGAGGGCGCACGTGAAACCTCCAGGAACAAGCACGTACAAACGAGCACAAAGAGCACTCAAGAGCACGAGCTTAGAACCCCCTTGCGGGGATATTAATATATATATATATATATATATAACTATATATACATATATATATATATATATATATATATATATATATATATATATATATATATAAAAATTTTAGTCTACAAAATATCTATTAATACTATTCTAAAAAATAAAATAGTTTCCCAAAATTTTCAATCTATGAAAGAAAACGTTTGCCCAGGAGGACTTTGCCATGCCTAGCTGCTCATTTTTGAGCACTATACTCTAATGACATCTAATATTTATGCTAATATATTTTTTAAATAAAAGCAATCTTATTTACAATCCAGGATACATGTTTTTGCCCTAAAAATTATTAGAACATTGTATCTTACCTGTAAATGATTCCATTCCATTCAAAATATTTTTGGTTTTGAACTAACATTTCCCTCAAGACAAACATCGTTTGAAAAGGCCATGAAATAAAAAAAAAACCCGAGATATTGCTGAAAGAGGCATCTGGCATCTACAGTTAGGTGTTCAAGAAAGGCCACCTCAGCGTAGCAGATGATATTACAATAATTATTCAATATATTTCGATTATTTTGAAGGTGTCCAAATATGGGCACCACGGCGGTTAAGGGTTAAATCATTCCATAGTTTCAGTCCAATGAAAATGGGTAATTTTTGAGATGAAGACAATGTAAATTGAGGAATAATATGCTTTGATCTATTTCTGGTCTGATATGAATGGATTTATTGAGAAGTTAGAGAGTATTTATTTATCCATTGTATGTTAATGTTTTTGTTCTTACATTTGTAAATAAAAATAAAATGTGCCAATTTGATTACACCTTTGAGCTTTAGTAGTTTTAGCTCTTAAATAATGCATTAGAATGATCATGGAAATCAGTATCAAATAATAACTTTATTGTTAGTTTTTAGATGGCAAAGATACTGCTGAAAGCATTGTTAGTGGAGTTTCCCCAAACAAAGGTTCAGTAAAGTCCTGTTTAGGGACTAAATTTGAGTATTATAGCAACACTGATACAAATCATCTTTTTGTGATATAACTTATATGATCACTCCATTGTAAATTCTTGTTGAGTATTACACCAAGAAATTTTGTTACAGTACACTCCTTTACAGCAATTTCATCAACATTCAGTTCATGAAGATGCACATTTTGTTTATTAGTAAAAATCATGAAATTTGTTTTACTGGTATTTAGGAAGAGTGTATTGAAGGTCAACCCTTTCATTACATTGGTAAATTCAGATTTAAATACAGGCAGTCCTCAGATAGCAATGTTAATGCATTCCTGGAAAATGCATTGTTATCTGAAATGTTATTATCTGGATTACGTTTTGCCATAGGTTAATTGTTATAAGTTGGGGTTACGCTCCTGGACTTTGGACAAAATATTTTTGAACCATTATTTACACTATAAATGAATAGTTTAACAACCTCCAAATTTGCAAAAGTCTTTCCATTTCATCCATTACAACATTCTGTTTCTTTGACAACACTTTCGCTTTTAAATTCCCAGCATTCTTGACATGTTCAAGTATTTTTCTCTTCTTATAAATTGTAGCCACTGTTAAATGATACAAGTTTAGCAACCTCGCTATTGATGCTAATGATTCACCTGAGTCACCATAATATCCATTTTAAACTCAAAACTGTACCTTTGCCTTTTCTCCACACTTTCCCCATCACTAATTCTCCCTTTTGGTGCCATGATATTAATCACAAGTCAATATTTATTATAAAACCACTAAATAATAAATGTTTGTTATGTGAACAGTGGAATAACTCTTCCAAAATGGCAATCTGGCTCAACTGAACGTTCTAGACTCTTTGTGCCAACTGAAGTTGCAGAAATTTATGTACAGTGCAGCTACTTACTCTGACAGAATTCCCCAAATGTCAGTATTGCGAGGAATGGGCATCGGTATCTGGGTTGGAGGCTATAATGTATAAACATCGTTATTGCAAAAATGTCATTATCTGAGTCATCGTTATCTGAGGACTGCCTGTATATTCTTAGCTGAATTAACATCTTTGCAAGAAAAAGATACAATTGTATCACCTGCAAACATTATGAGGTTAAGTATATCAGATGAATGTGAAAAGTCATTTATACAGGGTGTTTCAGGTCAACCCTAGAAACATGGAAATTGGTGAAATTTGTAGTTTGTATTTGGTATTTGAAGTTGTACCTGCAATAAAAAGAAACACTTCATATTAGTTATGGAATTACTATGAGAAACTACAAATTCCACCAATTTCTATATTTCTAGGATCAACCTGGAACACCTTGTATATAATAAAAATAACAGTGAACCCAAAACTGAGCTCTGTGGTACACCATGTTTGACAAACATTTGAGCAGACTTTATTTACTGATATAAAATTATATCTGTTGCACAAATAACTTTTAAACCAATCGCTGATAGCTCCTCTAAAGCTGTAACATAATTTAAGTACGATATTAATGTCTATTACATCAAAAGCCTTAGTCAAATCCATAAATACTGATGATATTTCTTTATTCTCTTTAGCTATATTTGCATTTTCCATAAGATTTAAAATAGCCATTTCCGTTTTGTTGTTATGGAAGCCATTCGTGATTTGGAAATAATGAATTGTAGGATTCTAAATATTGCTGCATTTCTACAATGCTGTTATACAATGTTATACAACCAATTTTTAGCATTGATGGGAATATTCCTTTGGAAATATTTTGATAAATTTAGCCAAAGTTTAGATATTTTATCTTCAACAAGCTTCAATGTTGGTACAGTAATATTATGAATGTTATTTTTTGTATTTACCAATAATATTCTGGACCTAAGTAGAGGTAGCTAGCAGGAACAAAAAATTAATTTAGTGTGCTGAATGGCATATATTCTGATAGTGATCATTATTTCGTAACTGTGAGCAAAGGGTCTACAATAGAATTATCATCAGTAATTTATTATAAACATTTAGTTTCTGTATTGAATTTTTCTTAATTTTGTTTCTAAGACTTTTTTTTTATGCAGAAGAAGGGGCCAAGGGCAAATGACTGCAGAAGAAGAAGAGCCAAAATCAAGGTCTAGGGTTTTCAAGATGCTTAGACACTCTGTGTTTGAAAGATGGGAGGTCATAGACAGGAGGAAAGATGGATTGAGGAAGATTGTTCCAGAGTTGACCAGTTGAGTAGATGAAAGACTGAAAATACTGATTAACTCTTGCATTAGATAGTTGGACAGAAAAAGAATAAGAAAGTGTAGAAAGTCTGGTACTGCATTCTCTCCTAAAGGAGGAGGCATGCAGTTAGAGAGTTGAGAAGAGCAATGTCTGTTATAATAGCGATAGTAAAGAGAGAGTGAGGCAACATTGTGGTGAAGAAGAGATTAAAGACAATCATTAAGAGGCGGGGAATTGATGAGATGAAAAGCCTTTGATTCCACCCAGTCAAGTACCGCTGTGTGGGTTGAACCACCCCACATATGAGAAGCATACTCCATACAGGGTGAACAAGACCCCTGTGCAGAGACAGCAACAGAGTGGAGTGAAGAAACTGCAGAGGTGGTACACCAAACCTAACCTCTTAGAAGTTGTTTTAGAAAGAGAGTATATGTGATCTTTCCAGGAAAGATCACAAGAAAAGGAAACGCCAAGAATGTTAAAAGAAGAGGAAGGATTGAGTTGTGTGGTGTTGCTGTAGGTAGTGGGATAGTTGTGTAGAAGATTGTGATGAGTAGACAGATGGAGGAACTGAGTTTTTGAGGCATTGAAAGCCACAAGGTTTTCTCTGCCCCAATCAGATATAGCAGAAAGATCAGAGGTCAGGTGTCCCATAGCTGTCCTATGCGAATCATGAAGTGATTGCTGTGAGAGACGCTTTGGGAAGCAGGTGGAGAAGTGAAGAGTGGAATCATCAGCATAGGTGTGAATAGGACAGGAATGTGAATTAAAAGATCATTAATAAATAAAAGGAAAAGAGTAGGTGACAGGACAGAACCCTGAGAAACACCACTGTTAATAGCTTTAGGAGAAGAACAGTGGCAATCTACAACTACAGCTATAGATTGACCAGAAAGGAAATTAAGATGAAGACACAGATAGAAGGATAGAAACTGAAGGAAGGCAATTTGGAATTTAAAGATTTGTGCCAGACTCTATCAAAAGCTTTTCATATGTCCAGCGCAATAGCAAACATTTCACTGAAATTCCGAAAGGAAGATGACCAAGAGTCAGAGAGATATGCAAGAAGATCGCCAATAGAGTGTCCCTTGTGGAATCCATACTGACAATCTGAAAAAAAATTGTGAGAAGAAAGGTGTTTAAGGATCTACCTATTAAGGATAGATTCAAAAACTTTGGAAAGGCAAGAAATGAAAGCAATTACGCGATAGTTGGAGGATTGAGAGTGGTCACCCTTTGAGACAGGCTGAATGAAAGTGAACTTCCAGCAGGAAGGAAAACTACCAGATGAGAGACAAAGACGAAAGAGTTTGCCTAGGCAAGGTGTCAGCACATAAGCACAGTTCTTAAGAACAACAGGAGAAACACCATCAGGACCATATGCCTTCCTAGAGTTGAGCCCAGATAGGGCAGAAAAACATCTTTAGAAGAGGTTCTAATATCAGACATAATGAAGTCAGAGGGTGGAGATAGAGGAACAGCACTGGAATTGTCTAGGGTTGAAGTGTAAGTGAAAGTTTGAGCAAAGAGTTCAGCTTTGTCAGGAGAAGAGACGTCAACTGTGCCATTGGAATGGGAAAGAAGAGGAAGTAAAGTTGTTGAATAGGTTCTTAGCTAGATGCCAGAAAGAGCGAGAAGAATTAGAATTGGATAGATTTTCACATTTTTGTCTGATGAAGGAATTTTTGGCGAGTCGAAGAACAGATTTTGCACGATTCCGGGCAGAAATATAAGCTGAGTGAGAGTCAGGAGTTGGATGGTGATGGTACCTTCTGAAAGCCTCCTCTCTGTTGCGGACAGCATTAGAACAAGTAAAGTTAACCCAAGGTTTTTTTGTATTAGTAGTAGGATTTCACCAGGGATGTCAGTGAAATGGAAGGAAAGCCAAAGGTGGTGGTGAATATTAAAATCTCTGAAAATTGAGATTTCAGCAAATAGAGAGCAGGAAAGAATGTATTCCACTTTGGAAGTGAGGTAGTCAAAGAATTTTGGATAGTCGATAGAATTAGGAGAAAGGTAAACAGTGGAGATGTATTTAGCTTGAGATTGGCATGTAAGCTGTAACCAGAGGGTCTAGAATTTGGAAGTTTCAACTTCGGGAATACGAGAATAAGTTAAGTCATTGTGTACATACATGATGTGGTGGGATTGGTTAACCTAATGGCCACACAAGACAAAATATAGAAATTTTTACTTTAAGGCCTTCACACAACCAGGCTGCCCACCTTGAAGGGTTGTTGGATCCATGCTCGCCGCCCAATCCTCCGATTCCACAACTGCTGGCTTGTACTGCCAACAGTTTCTCGCCTTAAATTAAATTGCTCACCTCTTAAAATTTGAAAAAAAAATTAATAGATCAGGTGAGGGTTTACAGTCCCCCTCTAGAGCTCCCATCCATCAAACTTCCCAGTCACTGTCTCATTAATTTGTTGCCTCAATTTAGTAACACCTAGCTACCTAACCTACTCAATCTATAAATTCTTAACTAATATTAAAAACATCCAAATATCAATACTGTGCAAAATATAAATGAATATAACTGGAACAGATAAGCAAGTCTATATTTAATTAACTGCAAATTTAGCAGACCATAAAACAAGTATAAATGAAGAATATAATAAGAAAATAACTATCCATCCTAACCTACTAAACCTGACAATTTGGCATTTGCATATATTATAAAATCAAAAGTAATTACAATACCCTATGTTATTATTCTAGATGAGTTTATTTTCAAATATAATAAATATTAATAGATAAAAAAATTAATTTCCATTCCAATACGGTACTTTAGGTTAATATTAATTAGATTTACTGTGGTTCTTGGTTCCTATGAGAAGAGTCATTCTGCATCTTTTAGTTGATTTATTTCAGTTCTTCATTAATTCCCTTCTATATATGAAAATGAAAAGGTTTATTGGCAGACTATAGTCCATATGACAAATATTATTAATACAATGACAGTTCATATACTAAGGGGAGAAATATATACAATTGATTAGAAATAATACTGCACTGTCGAAGTTAAGTGGAGCTACAGACAGACGTTTTCGTACCAGGAAGTCCATAGCTTAGAGGATAAATGGCAGGACTCATGGATAGCTTGGATGATCGGGTTGGTTGATTTTTTAATTCTTTGCATTAGACTGTGTTGAGCACGTCTTGTTACCTCTGGGAAGCTCGGGACATTGCGGGTAGCAAACATTTGCGAAGCTGAGCATCTCGGGGGTAATTTATGTAAGAGTCTAAAAGACCTGTTGTACAGCAAATTTAGGGTTCTGCCAGAACCTTTTTTTATAATTCACCCAGAGTTGCTGACCGTATACATTACTGCAGAAAGTACGAAAGAGTGTGTCTTTAGCTTCACTTGTACAGAAACGAAAGTTCCTTATGGTCATATTCGCTTTAGCACACAGGCTTTGAGATTGTTTTCTTATATCTGAGTCATCACTCAAGGAGCTGGTAATAGTTTGACCCAAATACTTAAACTCTTATATAAACAATATGCCTTATTTCCACAAATGCTTAGGTCAGTCTATAGCTATCCTTATTATGTACGGTCTTTCAGGGATAACTAATATCTTAAATACTCAGCTGGTAGGAAGTAAAAGATCTTGTTCTCTTGCAGTTTATTTTATTTCATTGTACTATACTTATGTTTCATTCATTATTTACATTAAAATGATCATTTTCTAGTTCTATCTTAATGTTGGAGGAGAAGACCTTGAGAGCGGTTGTAGGGAAAATTTTTATGCAGGAGATCCAGAGGTAAGGACCTCAACCCTCTAGGAGTTTATCTCTCCATAATGCTGGATTTATTTGCTAAAATGTCTTAACAAACAAGTACTTTATTCCTTTGCCAAAATGTCTTAACAAACAGTACTTTATTCCTTTGCCAAAATGTCTTAACAAACAAGTACTTTATTCCTTTGTTAAAATATTAACAACTTAGTACTTAATTCCTTTTGCTAAAATGTCTTAACAAACAAGTACTTTATTCCTTTGGCTAAAATGTTTCAACAAACAAGTACTTTATTCCTTTTGCTAAAATGTTTTAACAAACAAGTACGTTATTCCTCTGGAAAGAAAGAGAGAACTGGGGCATTCCAGGACAAATCACCCAGAAATTAAAAAATTTGTCACCACTCCAACCTAGATTTTAATGAAAATTGACATATGGGGTTCTTCCGGGTGCTGATTTCATGGGTTCAAATAAAAAAGTTCTATGACCCATAGTTTTTGAGATATGGGCCCCCAAAATCTTGGGGGCCCCACTTTACCACCTAACTTTAATGGGCAATAACTCCCAAACATCTTGTTGTAGACATATAAAACTATACATTTTTAGAATCAGCATGAAGAGATCCATTAAATGATACCACATTCAAATGTGTAGAACAATAATGAAAATTTTCTCCCCCTTTTTTATTTTTATTTTTGACCCCCCCCCTCTAGACAGTGAAATTCAAAAATTTTTTTTTCATTTATTAAACTTCCATTAATTGTTAAAAGATACAAACAATAAAAAATATGGGTATCAAGTTGCAAGATATTTAAAAAATTATTGAAAAAAATATGTACATTGACATTTGTACATCGGACATTGAAATTTTGACATTTTTACGCAGACTAAAATAGAGAACTACAAATTATATATTTACATCCTATGTATAACTCATATTCACACTCTCTCTCTCAAATGTTTGTTAATTATGTTTATTTTTATTACAGATGTGCTTATTTTTGAGATTTACAATTGTGTATTTTTAGTAATGAAAAAGGGTTAGATACTGTGATGATCCTCCTTTACAAAAACATAAGAAAAAGATACACAAGGATATAAGAACCATCAGCCAATCACTTTATGATCGATGTAAATGGAAACTACAAAAGAATACTGTACTATGTAGCAACTGTAGAAAATTATTGACCCAGAGACCAGAGTTGCTATCAACATCATAAAGTGAAGAGTCTGATCACAATCAGTCTTCTGAGAATGTTATTTCAGAAAGAGATGAATATGATCCAAGTATATCAAGTAATGCCAAAGAAGAGGTTTCTCAAGTTCTAGAAAGTCTTGCTTGACTCCAGTGAAGAAGCGTAAGTATTTAATGATAGGTACTTTTTATATTTATAATTTTTTTATTTATATTATTATAATGCATTTACTTTCAAGACAGTTTTTCAGCAGTTGCTGAGAAACTTAATGAAATTAATATGTTGACATATTAGATTTATTAAACTTATTAAACTTATGAAATTAATATGTTGACATATTAATTATTATTGTCCATATATATCAAATGGAGTCAAATATTTAATTATTCAAAAATTTCAGATGGTTTGGGTTCCTCAAGAAAAGAAGCAAAAGCTATTCAAACAATAGAAAAAGCATGTCTTTCTTTAAAACGAAAGCTAGAAACAAGATTAGAAATTGAGATCCCAAGATCAAAAGCTACAAAGTTGGATCATGAAACTCAAAGGTATGAATTTTAAAATGATATGCTATTATTAAGTAGGAATATACCTAAACTAAAACTGAAGCATAAAAACAAAATGTAGGTATTCACCATTGATAGTAGAAACTAGAAGCACAACTCCCTAAAGATTGGAGATCAATGGGCCCATTAAATCATTTGGAATTCATTTGGTCACAAAATAATTCTTGGTTTAATTTGACTCTATCTCAAAGAATGCTTATTTTGTTACACTTGAAATCAATATTATAATCCAAAAAATTTAATATGCACATGTAATGTTTTGTTTATAGGTCAATAATTCATCTCATGAATGAACTGGTTGAAGCTTTCCATTCTACTGACAGTTATAAGAGGAAACTCAAAATATTGACATTATCTCCATTTACCATATCAAAAACTTTTTTTTTTTGTTTAAGTTCGGGAAGAACCGATTCGCCTCTATTTAAAAGGGCATATCTCGGCGGAAAAACAAAGAAAAAGTGAGAGGAAAGACAGAGGAAAAAGAAAGGGTGGAGAGGACAGTCGAAGTGGAAAAAGACCAAAGGATGACAAGGACTGCAGGGTCGAGCCCCATCATCCTTGGGTGCTAGGGCCGGGAGGGCGCACGTGAAACCTCCAGGAACAAGCACGTACAAATGAGCACAAAGAGCACTCAAGAGCATGAGCTTAGAACCCCCTTGCGGGGAATATCAAAAACTATAAATCTATTTCAGACAACTGAATATTTAGTTGAGAAAAGCAGAAATATAAAACACAGACTTGGAACTATTCCTGAAATTAAACTCATGTCAAAAGGAAAAGTAATAACTAAAGGTACTAAAGATTCTGTTCAGAAATTATTTGAATCAAATGAAATTAGTCATTTGTGCCCAGGTACAAAAGACTGTCTGAGTATCAGAAATGAAAGTGGGTATAAAGAATCTGTGCAGAAAAGACTGGTGTTAATGAATCTGAAAGAAGCTTTTAGGCTCTATAAAAATAATCCAGATAGTCCCCAAATTGGCTTCTCTAGTTTTGCCAGCCTTCGCCCCAGACATTGTGTTTTAGCTGGAGCTGCTGGTACCCATTCTGTGTGTGTATGTACATACCACCAGAATGCCAAAATACAATTCTCAGCTTTGGGTGTCAAAGGGTTGGAATACACAACTCTTATGGAGAAAGTAGTGTGTGATGTCAACAACAGGAATTGCATGATGCAAATATGTAATCTCTGTCCAAAAGAACGAGGTATTAAGAATTTTTTGCTCACTTTTCAAAGTATTTAATGATCCTGAATGTGAGGAAATAAAATATAAACAATGGATTACTACAGATCGATGCAATATGGTTGAAAAAACAGAATCTGTAGATGATTTTATAAATTCATTAAGCACAAAAATTGTCAAATTGACATGTCATCACTTTATAGCAAAGAATCAGAGTGCATTTCTAAAAACTTGAAGAATAATTTAAATAGCCATACAGCTGTAGTTCTTGGTGACTTTTCAGAAAACTACTCATTTGTAGTACAGGATGCAGCCCAAGGTTTTCATTGGGAAAATACCCAATACCCAATGCACAGTGCATCCCTTCGTGTTATATTATAAGGAACCAGAAAGTAATGAAACAAAACATTCAAGTTATTGTTTTTTATCTCCAAATACAAAACATAACACTACAATGGTTTACACTTTTTTAAATACACTCATACCTATTATTAGAAAATTCCACCTTCATATCAAAAAATTACATTATTTTACTGACGGATGTGCAGGACAATATAACATTTGTAAACCTGAAGAAGATTTTGGGCTGGAATGTGAGTGGTTTTTCTTTGCCACAAGCCATTAAGAGCGCTTGTGATGGGATTGGGGGTACAGTGAAAAGATCTGTAGCCAGAGCGAGTATGCAGAGAACATTCGCAAATCAAATATTAACACCAGAAGACATGTTTGAATTTTGTTCAAACAATATAAGTGACAGCATAAATTTTTTTTTAATAAATTCTGAAGAAATTGAAGCTATGGAAAAATTTTTAAGTGACTGATATGAAAAAAGTATGCGGCTAACAGGAACACACAAATTCCACAGATTTGTACCTATTAATGCAAATAACATAAAAACATTTGAATTATCTTCTGATGAAGTTGGTGAGGTGAGGATTATAAGCAAAGCTTTTCTGGGTGAAGATAATGTTGAAGTCAATCTGAAAATAGGAGAATACATAGTTTGTGCTTACAATGATCAGAAATGGTTGGGATTTGTACATTCCTATAATGAGGAATTTGATGACTTTGAGGTTAGCTTTTTGCACCCATCAGGATATAGTGTTTACTATTACTTTCCACAAATTAGAGATACATGCCACATATCAAGAGATAAAATTTTAGGTTTATTAAGCACGCCAACTTTAAAGCCAGGAACACAATGCATATTCAATATGTTTTCCCAGAAAATGAGTTGAAAAAACTCATGTAATTGTAAATCAACTTGATGTAATATGTGTGTTCAATTTGTATTTTTGCTGTTTATTTTCATCCATGTGAATATATCATTTGTAGTTCTCTATTTTAGTCTGCAGGCGTAAAAATGTCAAAATTTCACAATGTACATATTTTTTCAATAATTTTTAAAATATCTTGCAACTTGATACCCACATTTTTTGTTTGTATCTTTTAACAATTAATGGAAGTTTAATAAATGAAAATTTTTTTTTTGGATTTCACTGCGGGGGGGGGGGGGGGGGGGGGTCAAAAATAAAAATGGGGGGAAAATTTTCATTATTGTTCTACACATTTGAATGTGGTATCATTTAATAGATCTCTTCATGCTGATTCTAAAAATGTATAGTTTTGTAGGTCTACGGTAAGATGTTTGGGAGTTATTGCCCATTAAAGTTAGGTGGTAAAGTGGGGCCCCCAAGATTTTGGGGGCCCCATATCTCAAAAACTATTGGTCATAGAACTTTTTCATTTTGACTAGTGAAATCAGCACCTGGAAGAACCCTATATGTCAATTTTCATCAAAATCTGAGTTGGAGTGGTGACATGCATTGGGTGATCTTTCCTGGAATGCCCCAAGTTCCATGAAAATCCTATCTATAACAAATAACTTAATAGTATTCCTATCACAAAGTAAATAAATTTAATACGTAAATAATAATAATCAAGGCCAGGGGGAAAGGGGTTCAACCTCCACAATGCAACATCTACCTTTTGGAGTGAAATTGAGTGTAGAGAAAGTAAGAGGGTACAGAAAAGGGGTTGGTATCAGTTGTCCCAGACATGTGAGTTTCAGTGAGGGAAAGATGAGGTGGTTTAGAGGAGGAAAGGTGGTGGTCAACAGATTGAAAATTTGAGAAAAGGCCACGAATGTTGCAGGAGTTTAAGAAAAGTGAATCAGACAGAGGTCCAGAACATCTTGAATGAGCAGGAGCAGATCCAGCCCGGCTGCCCAGGTCTGCATTCCTGGTATCGGCAGGGGGGGAGCCAGAAGTGGGGACATTTATGGTCCCCTCCCCAGGAGACTCTGAGGCTCTTGAAGTTGATGCCATTTTTTTATGGTTGTTTTTTTATGTTTATGGTTGTCAGTGTTTTTCATGTCTCCTTTATGGTTGGAAAATTGATCATTATAATACACTGAACCCTCACTAATTCGATATCCACAATTCAGTATTTTGCGATTATTCCCTACTTTTTGCAATGGATAGAATTAGTTAGAAAATTTCTTGATTTTATGGAAAAATATTGAATTGGTCGAAACCATGAAATTACCCATGTGGTACCACATGTTGACCATTCCTGTACAATCATGTCCACTCTGCATTCCATTGGTAAAATACAATAATGTATTATTTTTTATTAATTTTCTTTTGTTATTTATACAATGTTTATTTATATTATTTTTTTTATGAAAACATTGATAGGTTTGTTAATTTCCTTCTTTGTCAAACATTAAAAAGTGTGCACAGTAAAAATCATGAAATCTGTCTAATTACAGAGTGAAATGTGGGCAAAAATATTGTATTCTGTGGTGAATTTGATATTTCACTCTAATTCAATCGATCCAGAGCCCCAACGATATTGAATTAGCGAGGGTTCAGTTACATAAAATTTACGACTAACGAAGTATTTTTGTATGTAATAGTGATATTCAAAACCTGATTATTAATATAAAAGACAAAAGTAATATGTATTCTGTTCATGCGATATATAGACCACCTAATACTAATTTCAATAGCTTTTTAATTCACTCGGATAATGTTGTGCAACTTCCATAAATCAAATGCCATAGTTGCAAGTGACTTCATCATTATTTTGCAATCTGAAACACACACTCATAAATTTTTAAACTTAATGAATTCATCCTATCTTAGTCATACGATTACTAAACCCATTCAAGTCTGCAACTATGGTAATCGAATAACAAAATCTACAATTGATAATAGATTTGTAAACAGCAATGCCCTCGTAAATTCCAAACTTATAACCACAAGCATCAGTGATCATTATCCTACTTACACTATATATAACATTGTTCAGGCTGCAAATAAAACCACTATTGGTTACAGAATATTTTCAGAGGTTAACACAAGAAAAATTATTGGGGCTGTAGAAAATACTTGATTTGACTATGACAAACCTATGAATGATCCAGATCATACTGTATGTTTCAGGTCTTCTAACACCTTATTCAATATTTTTAATACTTGCTTTCCTTTAAGGAGGAAGAGAGTTTTGCCCAAAAGTGTTGCAAACCCTTGGACCACTCCAAGAATTATTACTTCAATAAAGGACAGATAAATTGTTGAAATTGAAATTACAAAGCAAAATTCCTGAACTACAATACTGTATACTCAGTATAGAAACAAATTAACTAAAATTATCAAAATTGCAAAATATAACTATATACACAGATACCCCTCCCCACTCCAAACATGACCATCTCTTACACCTTACAGTATGATAAGCAACGTAATTATCTATCTAATATAGGTTTTTAATATTACTCCTTAGCCAGGTTTTGGTGAGAATCACTGTATAACACTACATTTAACTGCAGAAGTTTTCAAAAGGGGTAATAAGTAATTATAGTTCCTAGGTAAGCTCTGGATCATCACTCGAATCAACAGTATCTCTAACTGTACCAAATTAAAGATACAAACTCATTACAAACTTTTACAACAGCATTACAAAATAAATAGTTCGTGTCATTTTATTAGGATATTGATTTTTTGTTTGATTCCACCTGGTCAAGTAGAGCTGTGTGTGTTGAGCCACCCTACACATGAGAGGAGTACTTCATCCAGGGTTGGAAACCTCGACCTGTGCTGTCATTATTCAGAAGGTTACATTTTTTACAGGTAAATCCAAAATTTTACTCTAAGCCTCAAGGCTAAAAGAGAAAGAAAAACAATGGAAAAGCCTGGAGGTCAGGCAGGGCTGAATCACCAGATACATACATACAGTTAATAGTACAGTATATATAATTTAATAGTCTATTGACTATCCAAAATTCTTTGACTACCTCACTTCCAAAGTGGAATACATTCTATCCCACTCTCCTTTTGCTAAAATCTTCATTTTAGGAAATTTCAATGTTCACCACCACTTTGGCTTTCCTTTCATTTCACTAACATCTCTGGTAAACTAGCTTAAAACTTTTCTGTCCTAAATGACCTAGAGCAGATTTATACAGCACCCTACTCGTATCCCCAATCGCCTTGGAGATAGGCCCAAAATTCTGGATTTTTTTCTCGCCTCTCATCCTTCTTACTGTGTCAAACTTTTTTCTCCATTGGGCTCCTAACAACCATAATCATATCTGTATCCTGTACTATTGCTCCAATTTGGTGTTTGGATATTCCCAAGAGGGAGGTGCCCTTGGTGCCGCTGATTGGGAGGCCCTTGAACAGTACTTCTGCGATTTCCCATTGAATGATTACTGCTTTCATGGCCAGAGCCCTTCCGAGTGTGCTGACTTCATTATGGAGGTGATTCTCTCGGGCATGGAGGTGTAATTCCAAATTCTCTTCTTATTACTTATGCAAAAAACAACAACTTGGTTTAAATTTACTTGTTCTAATGCTATCCGCAAAAGAGAAGAGTGTTTCAGAAGGTACTGTTGCCATCCAACTCTCACTCAACTTGTATTTCTGCCCGGAATCATGCAAAATTTGTTCTTCAAATCTCCAAAAATTCTTTCATCCGACAAAAATGTGAAAACCTATCCAATTCTAATTCTTCTTGCTCTTTCTGGCATTTAGTTAAGAACCTTTCCAACAACTTTACTTCCTCCTCTTTCCCTCTTCTTTCCCTCTTCTTTTCCATTCCGATGGCTCAGTTGCAGTCTTTACCTGACAGAGCTAAACTCTTTGCTTGCACTTTCGCTTCCAACTCAACCCTGGACAATCCCTCTGACTTTTATGTCTGAAATTAGAATGTCTTCCAAAGATGTTCTTTCTCTCCAATCTGGGCTTAGCTGTAGGAATAAGCACGGTCATGATAGTGTTCCTCCTCCTGTTCTTAAGAATGGTTATTCTGTGCTAACACTGCGCAGGCAAACTTTCATCTGGTACTTTTCCTTCCTGCTGGAATTTCACTTTCATTCAGCCTGTCCCAAGGAAAGGTAACTGTTCTCAACCCTCTAACTATCGTCCAGTCCCTTTGGTTTCTCGCCTTTCTAAAGTTTTTGAATCTATCTTTAATAGGAAGATTCTTAAACACCTTTCTTTTGATAGAGTCTGGCACAAATTTTTAATTTCCAAACTGTCCTCCTTAGGTTTCTATCCTTTTATCTATCCCTTCCTCTCTAATTTCCTTTCAGGTCGATCTACAGCGCAGTTGTAGATAGCCACTCTTCTCCTAAAGCTATTAACAGTGGTGTTCATCAGGGTTTTGTCCTGTCACCCACTCATTTCTTTTTATTTATCAATGCTCTATTAAGTCGCACTTCCACTCCTATGCCTATGATTCCACTCTTCACTTCTCCATCCGCTTCACAAAGCGTCCCTCTCAACAGTCACTCCATGATTTGTGTAGGATGACTATGGTGTAAAGGGTTTGGGATTTTCCAGGGTGTTGCAGTCATCCATCCATGGGTTGGTGTTTGACTACACACACACACACAGGATGGTAACGTGACCAATGATCATTTAGTTTGGATTATGTTTAGGTTTTTCCACGGAACCACATCTAAGTAAATTAATGTTTTTAGTCTTTGTGATAACAACTTTAGAATTTAACAATTTACCAATTTTACTTATGTTATACAATTCAAGATACAAGGTTAATCCTTGACCGAAAATTGAGTAGGCCTTCAAAAACAACATGAATAAAAGCCCAGGGCTTGGAAAGAACTCGCTTTCATTGGTAGCCCTAGGGAGTAATGCATTGAATTTGCTGTTTTTAATTCATCTTAAATTGAGGCTCTATTTTCCACGGACTTGAATAGAGATATTGAAAACATTAACAAGGCAGAGCAAAACGATTTTAAGATGAACAAACTGCTTGCAATAACTGTCTGACTGGGGTCTTTGCGCTGTTGGGGGCAAACTTTCACATCATGGACCTGTTTTTAAATCGATGGTGTGTCCCCTGGGGATGAGGTACCCCACCCCCTGCAGTTTCCGCTTGGCCTCCCTTTCTCACTGGTAAGTAGTTTCTCGTATCCCCTGGGTCCATTTTCTTTACTCTTCATATTTATGGATAAAATTAACTCTTCCTCTATTACTCAGGTGGTGGGCGACCAGGCCCTCGAGTCTTCTACTGCTGGAAGACTGTCTTGAGGGGGTTGTTTCTCATCTGGCTGCTGAAAATTTGCGTCCTCGTTCTATGACTGCTTGTACATCTTATTCCTGCATGTCTCTTGACCTCTTTGTAAGGGCCAATGGCTGTGACCCTGACTACCCTCAGTTCTTCCACCTCTCCTCCTCTCTCACAGTGGGATGTTTTTGAGGTCTATGATGACTTCACTTCCTGCTGTGGCGATCCCCGACAGATATGGCCCCAGAATGATGGCTCTCTTGTGGTGGAAGTATCCTCCAGGGCCCAGTACCAGAAGGTTTCATCCCTCTTGACCCTGGCTTCTGCTCCCTTGAACTGCCTCCCCTTTAACACCTGTATGGGTGTAGTTCATTCCACCCCCCCCCTGTCTTTTGAAATACTCAGAGTTGGATCTTCTCACTCATCTCTCCTGGACTAGACGCAACAGTGGAGAAATCGCCTGAAAAAAAAATCAAGAGGCATTTTTTGGTAAAAGTTGGTAGTAGGCAGTTTTAGCTTACTTGGGGGCTGGGGCCTCCTTATTACAAATTAACTTGTTACCAAAATTTATTTTAATGATTTATACTGAAAATGCAAAAAACAGAATGGCTGCCAAAATATGTTGTTTTATCTCTTGTTTTTGCTCAAGCATGACTATGTTATTCAAAATACATATTATAAATGTACAAGCAAGTTATTCTAGACAGCATTAGAATTATTCTAATTAATATTCTAATTAATATTCTAATTAATTTTGCCACTAGATATGTATTTTATAAGTTTATTTAAGTTGCAGATTTGTTGAAATGTACTTATATTACTAACATAAAAGTCTATACCATATTACTCTACACAATAGGAGAAATCATGGTTATGGTGCACATGTATTAGGCATATAATGCATATAATTATGGACAAAATGAACTGTTTCCCATATTTAAGAGGATTTCACTTAATTTGGATTAATGTTAGCACAAGCAATCTCATTTCCAACATTGTTACAACCACAGATGGCAGTGCAAAAAAGTCCAGCTTTCTTGCAACTACAGCAGAGTTTTCTGCATCCAGTGTGCCATGAGCAAGTTATAACTTCTTGGCAAGCTTTGGGGATTGGATCAAGTGTCATAAGTGTGGATTGTAGACATCCTTCTTGTAGGCAGCTTCCAAGACCTATGTGCTTTGGTGTCCATTTCCATCCACCACTGACACCATAAATTAGATCTTGAGCAACATTCAGTACCTTATGTTGGGTATTATCTACAATTTCTGCAGCATCTTCAGGTCCTTTATCTAACAAGCTGTCAGGGACACAAGATATAGCATCTTCCTCATTTACAGTAAGGTCTTTATGACCTGGTTTTGCCATCATATCACCATGAATTTTTAAAGCAACATGAACCATAGAAAGGAAAATGTCTTCTTCTGGCTGATGTGTAGGTATCGTTAACATGGAATCTGCTGCCTCTGTTTTATCTGAAACCAGATGTGACACTGCAACATGTACATACTTCTATGGAATAAGCAATGTATGTCTGTCCTGTTGAGCCTCTACTCAGTGGCTGTACAAAATCAATCACATCTCCAAGTTTGGTCTGTAGTTTTCTTTGAATGATGAATGATTGTGGAATAACAGTGCCTGATTCTTCTGACAAAGTCACATATCGATCCCAAGCATCACTCAATTGTATTACATTACATCATACTTTGCAGCTTCAATGATTTGGTCATTCATTTTGAAAGTCATCACTGAGCTGAGTCTTTCCCAGGGACGATTATCTTGTCAGAATAAACACAGTTCCCAGGTGACTGGCTTCATTTTACTTCGAGAAACACTAAAGCCTGACATTTTACATGATTCAGCTTCATGTCCATATTGCTTCTTTTGTGAGGCCTGCAGTCTGTGTATTTTACCTTTGTCAGTAAACTGGGAATAACAGTTCTGGTGCCATACAAGTAATCCAGCATCTTTGCTGTCTATTACTTTTTCCAAACGATCTATCACCTCCCTCTTCTTCACATCTAGCAGCTTTCTTCTCATACTTGCTGCATTCTTGACAGATAATATCCCTTGCTCTCCAGCCTCTCGCACATCAACAGTAGGGTTATTCTTTTTCTGACAGAAAATACAGAGCTTCAGGTCTACTGGCACAGCTCGCTTCAAACTAATCACTGGGTTCATATTTTCTTCATTCTGAAATCACACAAATGTTTTATATTAGTTATGAAATGTCATCAACAGTAATAATATATAATAATAATAATAATTAGTAGTAATATAATAATAATAAAATAACAATGTTACAACAAAATAAAAATAATAATAATAAACAGTAATAATAATAATAAAACCTTATGTGTGCAGAGATTATTGCGACAATAATAAATGATGCATTTATCATTGTCTACAGTAATGATATTTTAAGACTGGTTCTAAATTATAAATGTATACATACTTTCTGCATACTAATAATTATTGTACCATTGCCTTAAATATCAGAACTGTGATATTGTTGTGTCTATGTGATTGATATAAACTTACCGTGGAAACTCTTGATTATATAAGTACACAACAGCTATTAACATTCGTATATTGTACGCACACACAAGTCACAGTCATCCATTTTGTTACACACCCATATCTAAAAACTGTGTTGTCAAATGATTAATTTTTAAAATAGCTATATAGAAATAAACACAAAATAACAATGATCGGTATATACACAATATAGTAACCCCACTAAGTTACTAGGTTTCTAAACAACAACAAAGGCACTTACTGGTGCATTGAATTAGATGTTCTTTAGGGCCTACCATAGATTCCCTGCATTCCACAAAGCAGTCTACCTAAACTCTCTAACTTTACTAATTTAGAAGCTATAGACATTACCTCTAACTGATATAATTTATTGACAACTTTCTACTCCACTTGTCACCTTAAAAACACCACCAATTTAAACTTAGCACCAACGATTTAGTCAGATATGAATAACCATGCTCTAGTCCAGCCAAAACAAATGAACAGACAGCATTCCACTGTTTTTCCCTTTGTGTTGCCATTCAGCTTTCTTTTAGTGACTTTAGACTATATATATATAATATATATTATATATATATATATATAATATATTATAATATATATATATATATACACACACACACACACACATCACCTCACAGATAAATTAACTCTTCCTCTATCACTCGGGTGGTGTGTGACCAGGCCCTCGAGTCCTCTACCACTGGAAGACTGCATCTTGAGGGGGTTGTTCCCCGTCTGGTTGTGGAAAATTCGCGTCCTCATTCTAAGACTGCTTGTACGTCTTAGTCCTGCAAGTCTCTACCTCTTCGTAGGGGCTGACGACTCTGACCCTGACTACCCTCAGTTTCTTGTTCTCAGTTCTTCTGCCTCTCCTACTCTCTCACAGTGGAATGTTTTTGAGGTCTATGATAACTTCACTTCCTGCTGTGGCGATCCCTGACAGATGTGGCCCCCAGAACGATAGCTCTCTTGTGGTGGAAGTATCCTCCAGGGCCCAGTACCAGAAGGTTTCATCCCTCTCGACCCTGGCTTCTGCTCCCTTGGACTGCCTCCCCGACTCTTCCTTTAACACCTGTATGGGTGTAGTTCATGCCCCCCCCCCCATCTTTTGAAACATTCAGAGTCGGATCTTCTCACTCGTCTCTCCTCTCAGGAGATGACTTGTGTTTACTGCTCTCCCCGCCTGTATGGTCCAGGGTATAAGGATTCCATCCCTTTATTGATCCTGACTTTTGCTAATTCCCAGTTACCTGAGAAAATTAGGGCCAGTTATCACCAATTTCTGGTCTGCTGTTATATCTCCAGACCTGCCACCATGCCAGTGTTTTACTTGCTAGAAGTTCGGACACATCAGTAAGACGTGTCAAAGTTCCCCCGGCATTTGTGTTAAGTGCGCGTCTCCTACAGATAGTTCCTCCTGCTCCAATCCTCCCCACTGCGCCACCTGTGGAAATGACCACGCCACTTCCTCCTCTTTTTCTCCGACCTACTTAATTGAGCGTGAGGTCCTGTCAGGCTGGGAATCTGACAAGGTTAGCTTCCAGGAAGCGAGGGCCCGCGTAAGATCCTAATTCTCTCATCAAGGCCTTACCTTCACTCAAACTCTGCATCCCTCCCACCCTGCTACTTCCCGTTTGCTTCGAACTTCAGTCACTCCCTTACTGTCCTCTTCCTCACTTATCGCTCTAGGCCTGATCAGGCCTCACCCACCTGTTCCCCTATCCCATCCTGAAAATCTACCTTTTCATTGTCTTCATCCCCTGTGTTCTCCTTTCCACCCATTCATCCCCCCCAGAACTTCCAATTCCATTGTCCCCATCTGCTCTATCTCTGTAGCATCTAATCCTTTTACCCACCTTCCCAAAACCATTGCTGACATTTCAGAATATACTGTATATCAAAAACTGCTCCCTCTTCTGGTCCCTCCTCCCTCTTCTGTTAAATGACCCATCATTAGCCCCCCGGCGTTTGGGTCCCTCTGCTGACCTTCCTTGCTCAGATCCCCCATTTCCTCGTCCTCTCACTCCCTCTTCCACCAGTTCTCTTTCTCCCATCCCCATATCCTTCCTGCTTCCAGTGATCCCTCTTGTTTTGCTGGCTTCTCCGAGTTCCCCCACTTCCCTTCACAACTGTCCTCTTCCTTCCTCCATTCCTGATAAGCCAACATCCACCTTTGCCCCATTCCCTCCTTGACCTCCTGATGCCTCTGGCATTCTCCCCTCCACTTCTACCCCAGAAGATTCACCCCACCCCACTTCATACCCCTATTCTCATATCCCCCCCTTGAAAACTAAACTCTCTCCGTCTCCTTTCAACCACCCCTTCCTCAACCCATCTCCCAGTTTTGTCTGCTCGCTCTTTTAGTCACACTTCTAAGTCTCACCTGATTATGTCTCTCATCCCCCCCCCCCCCTGTATTCCATTGTTGATGGTTGCTATCCTTCAATGGAATTGTCAAGGCCTTTTCCCTAATTGGAAGGACTTTCTCCTCCTTATTCATGATCCAGTGTGTCTGCCTGCCTTAAAGAGACCCAACTTAGGGTTTGCTCCTTGCGCGCTCTCTGCAGGTTTTCATCATACCTCTCCCTGATGCAGCCTCCCTGTGGCAGTATGGCCGTCTTCATTCGGTCTGACATGCTGTCTACTCCCCTTCCACTCCACACTCCTCTCCAGGCTGTTGCGGCTGGGTTGTCGTTGACTGATGTATTCAATCTGCTCCTTATACCTCCCCCCCCCCCATCACAGGAAGTTTTTGGTAATGATCTTTCTGCCCTCCTTTAACAGCTTCCTGCACCCTTCCTCCTAATATATATATGGGATGAATTTCACAATACAACACATGAAATGAATGAATGCTGCAAACCCACAAGGAAAAAAAAAATGATTCCAAGGCCTTTCGTTCGTGTATTCAGAGCTACACCTCATCAGGGAGGTGTAGCTCTGAATACACGAAAGGCCTTGGAATCATTTTTCTTTTTCCTTGTGGGTTTGCAGCATATATGTATATATGCACTAAAATCACAAAACAACATGTGATCTTATTAATAAGCAAACAACCACAGGGAAAAGGAAAAAGAAACACGAAATCCGAGCGCTTTTGTGATATATTCACATCTTCAGGGAAAAACAAGAAATAGGCAGATTTTACAAAGTAAATGAGTTAAATACACAAGCGAAAAATTCCCAATTGGCAACTCAATTTAAAAACCATAAAACACACTAAAAATTTTTTCAATAGATAACTTAATCTGAAGGCTACTAAATTACTGAATATAAAAGAACTATATAGGTGTCCCCCGTTATACGATTGGGATGCGTCCCTAAAAAACCCATCGTATATCGAACGATCGTATATCGAACTGAAGGCCTTATGGGAAAAATAGGGATACGTTCCCAAACATTCTGGAAGACCCCCAAAATTTGCAGATTCCACTATTATTTTGCTATATATTTTACTGTTATGTACAAAAAGTGTCTGAAAGTAAGAAATTGTGTTTAATAAAAGACAATTTATACATGAACACTCACCTAATCGTATTCAAATCCGGTCCAAATCGTCAACGATGCATCAGTCCGAAGCATGAAAGTGTCAACCTGAGGTCGAAAATTCAAAATTCATCAAAATGTATCATGTGATACATCATTAGATAGGTAAGAGTCTCTAGTTTCCAAATCTGAAGAGTTTTTAACTCTATCGCATCTAGAAACAAAGTTACTGAGGTTCATACACAATGCACTATTGTCTAAATAATCATTGTGATATTTTCCCTCAATTTTGAAAGCTCGCATGGCCAAATAGTTGAGGGATAATAGGCATTTCTTATTTATGTCATAAAGTAGGTCTTCCTTAAAGATTTCCACATAAAATAACTTTCATTAACCGAATCAATAAAACTGAGCCTATATCTATATAAGGCACATTTATGTAACGACCGAGACGTTTTTTTCCGAATTTTTTATATAGCTTTAGTTATTTGAAGCGAAAAAAAATTTGTCTTAATCGCAAAGCTAGTTTTCCTATGGGGTACGTGTCCATTACAAAAAATTAAGTCCAGCTCCTATACTTCTCTTGTAAAGGTACGTCTCGGTCGTTACATCGCACAATGTAACGACCAAGACGGCCCTTTGGGGGGAATAACTTGGGGGAGGCCCCCAAGTTGCATGCCCCTTGCAACCCCGGTTGGCAACAAAGGGCCCTTTGGGGTATTTTTGCAACACCCCCCTTGCAACCACCCCCACCCCTTTGCAATACCCACACCCCATTTACAACAACCCCACCCCCCTTTGCAACACCCCACCCCCTTTGCAATACCCACACACCCATTTACAACAACCCCACCCCCCTTTGCAACACCCCACCCCTTTGCAACATTACGTCATCACTTGCAACATTCCTGCACTCTCCCCTTTTGCTTAGTTATATATATTTATATGGAATATATTTACATATATATACAGTACAGTATATATATACATATATTATATATATATACACACATTGAAGGGTAAGTCATAAATACCAATAATATGATATATGTCTGCTTTATTGTATGATAAATGTTCAATTTTATATTGAAATACCGACGGTAACGACCGAGACAAAAAATATGTAACGACCGAGACTATGGAATCACCCGACATGCTTTCAAGTTGGAGATCGTTAACGCGAAATAAGGCAATCGTAAATCGAAAGATGGGGGTACTTTTTTAAAATCGTTAACGCGAAAAATCGTAAACCGAACGATCGTATAACGGGGGATGCCTGTAGATGAAATTAGACAATTAACATGTACAGTAGGGTGGTTCTTACAAATATAAAAAAATTTTGATATTAAATTTTCCAGACTCCCAACCCATAATTAGGTACTCTTGAATGAATGAACTTATCACATAGAGTTACTTCTATTTTAGAGAATACTTAGGGGTTGTGCAGGCTTAATAAAGTTTTGTATTTCATGGGTAATTTTTTAAAATTTTATCAAACAGAAACTTAAATAAAGGATGACTAATAAAACAATATAAATGATGAATACTTTAAGAAAATAAACATAAATAATTTTCGCGGTATCTCAAATATGCTACCAAAATTTAAATAAATCTCCATGTAAAGTAGGATCATAAAACTAAGTGTTCTTTCCAAAAAAAACAACATCCCAAACCATGATAAGCAAAAACAATATATTCTTCATATTACAAGAAATAAAAACAAAATATTTTTAATGTTACAAGAAACCAAAGCAACATATTTTTCATATTACAAAAAAAGTGTTATTGAATATTGGACTCAAGTGTGCATTTTCTGCTGTCAGGATATTTTCGACGATGATTAGCGACAACCTGCATCAGATACTGCAGTTGCTCCTCATCATGAGTTAATCGGCAATTAAACTGTTCAATGAGGGCCGCTGCTCATTCAGCATTATCATTAACAACTTTTATACCTTTCACAATGCTACATGCATATTTGTAACTATCATGAACAGTCCAGAATACAGGATCTTCATTAAGGAATTTGTCTGAAATGTCCAAACTTCTGAAAAACTTAACTGAGTTTTTCAATGTTAAGTCAACAAGGCTGACCTGAGCATTATGTGGAAGCTCGTTCCACTTTGGACAATCATCACTGCCTTCTTTGGTCCTCATGGCATGAACCATCTCACGCTTAACGCTTACAGGAATGTCTTCGTCGAATAATGCAACGGGCAGCATTTCCTCTGACAGATACCAGAGATGTGAGCTGAATTTTCTAATGGCAGCTTCTGCAATGATCTTATTTGGGTATCTTTGAAGTTTCTTAAGGAGAATAAGGTCTTCATGCGGAGCAGAAACAGAAGCACGAAACCATGCTCTCATGTAAATTTGGACAGCAAAGAAAGAAATTTCGTTTAGGGCCCTTTCTTCTTTGGTAGTTAGTTGAAATTGACTCTGAAACAACCATGCCTTGATGGAGTAGAGAACCTTAGCCATCCATTGGGCGTGATGCATAGCTCCTGGAGTTTTAAGGCAAATTTCTTTTCCATCCAAAGAGTTATGGCCCAAGAAAAGAAGTGCCAGCTCCAAGAATTCTTTGTAATCATCTCAAACTGTTCCTTCCTGTAGCATCTTGCAAGCAAAAGAAGTTAATGACCTCCTCTCTTTGTTGTCGATGTCATCTGCAGCCGTCTTATATCTGGACTGATCAATTTGAGGCCAAAACTTCTTGAAGCGCATGAATAAAGGTACTTGAGGGCCAGAAGGTGCTCCAAAATAAGACCTGAAAACAGCTCCAAACACCAATTCCATAATATGATGATGGCATGGAAAAAGCAGAGGTTTTCCCTTAGTTTTTGCTTGAGAAGAATGCAAGTTCCTGCGCGATGGCCAGTATTTGAAGTGGTAGTGTCAAAACTCATCCCAACAACGGACTGCTCAAGCCCCCACTTTTGGAGCTGGTTCACAATAGCTTGAGATTGCTCTTCTGTTCTGGAAGAGATTTTTGGAACACCAAGGAGCTGACACGTGTCTTTGTTGGAGACTAAGATAGGGAGACGATGGACGTTGGCTTGACCAGTGAGGTCCAGGAGAATTTTTCCATCCCAATGAACAATGATAGGACAGTCAGTGTTGAACTCTTCCATTATGTGTTGAGCCATTAAAGAGCGATGCTGCTGCCTATACTGCCTCACACTAGAATGGTTAATAACTAGCTCCAATACATCATGGCCAAGTCCCTGTGCAGTAGCTGCCAACACAAAGGCTGCTGAGCGATCACTAACATTCGTGCGATCAAGGGTTGATGCTAGATTAGGAGTCATAATAGTGTTCGTTGCACGTCGATGCTTTGGATGTGAAGAACCACCTGCTACTGCACCGAATTCTTAATAAATTAATAAATGATGACTTAGGTTTACGAAATGTTTATCACTATTAATAAGTGGAAGAATGTATTTTAATTTTTTAAATGTTTATATATTTCTTGGTTACAGTATGTTCATTGAACTAATTGTAATAAAAATAACTATAAATAATGACTGATAAAATAAATAACATATGTAATGTTTTAACTTGAACACGTTCATTAACCGCTACATGAAAAAACAAGAATTCAGTTTCTGACAGAACCGAACACACCAACGCACCAGTAGGGCATATCATACTTTTCCGAGTCTGAATTTCACTCTGGCTAATATGTATTTTTATGTAAAATTTAATTCTAAGGGGGGTTTCTTTTCTGCAACTTTTCCCAAAAATCGCGTTATCATGTTCAAAATTGCGGTTTTCTGTTCTATGTTGAAATACCGAATATTCAGTTGAACACAACCTCATATTTTCAACCCTTTGTCATAATTTGTTGCCATTTAGACACAGTAACTTTGTTTAACTCTTACACAGGTTTATTACATACATACATAAGAAAAAAATCTACTCCATTTGAATCTTTGTAACCATTTGGACAGAAGGTGAAGTTCAACATTCTCTCAATAGATGATCTCTGGGAAGAAGATCTCTGGGACATTCTTTGATGGCAAGCAGGATAGGAACACAAAGGTGTTGAAATATGATGAAGTGACAGGGAGATTTCATCCTGGCAAAGTGATCGAGGAGCATTACACTATCACGTGGGAGCCTCAAGGAAAGTACCTCTTCCATTTCACTCCCAAGGAACCTGAGGAAGGAGAAAAGCCTGCTCATAAGATCGCTTAGGGCCTGCATGAGTGGCTTCTGGATCACAGAGCTGACGAGAGCCTTGTAATGATTGGAGGAGACTCCACCAACACGGGGTGGTCTGGAGGCGCCATAGCCCTATTGGAGAAGATGCTGGGTCGCAAGTGCCACTGGATGATCTGTCAGCTCCATATGAACGAGCTCCCCCTGAGGCATTTAATCATCAAGCTGGACGGCCCTGTAACTCCCCGGTCAGGCTTCAGTGGGCCTATTGGAAAACTTCTTGAGAAAGTGAATGAACTTGAGGTCAACTTCAACTTCAAACCAGTGGAAGGAACTGAAGATATCATAGAGCTGCCAGTAGAGATAGTCAAACCTCTCTCCACAGACCAGCACAACTGCTATCTTCTGATCAAAGCCATCAAGTCTGGAAGTCTCAGTCCACAGTTGGCTGGTCTCAAGTGCGGACCTTAGGAACAAAGTAGAAAGAACGGATCATTTTACGTTAATGTGGTGAGCAGAATAATAATGTATATAGGAACAATTATTAGTGGGTTTTCTGTAAATATTGTACTTAAACTTTTTTCCCGACCTATATATTAAAACATCTAAAAAAGGGATCGAAGAATCTTTTTCTATTTCAACTGTAAAATTGATAGAGGGAGTTAAATTATTAAGTTTGGGTAAGAATTCATTGAGATTTAAAGTTACTGGCCAAAGACAAAGAACATCATCTACATATCTAAACCATGGAACATAATTTGGCAGAATCTTCCTTAATAACTTACTTTCAAAAAACTCCATATATAAGTTACTTAAAATGGGGGAGAGGTGGTTTCCCATCACCATACCAAATTTCTGCCTAAAATATTCATTATTGAACACAAATTTCAAGTCTACTAAGCACAGCTTAATTAATTCTATAATTGTAGCCACAGGTAATGGCAAATTATGCTTAACCAGTTCTTCCGAAAGAAATACTAATAGATCCTCCACCGGGACTCTTGTAAATAAAGCGGTAATATCAAAGCTTACCAATCTAAAATTGTAATTGACACTGATACTATTTAATTTTTCCACAAGGTCTATATTATTATTTATGTGTGATTGTGAAATTGTGCCCAGGAGAGGATTAAGAATGGAAACAAGCCATTTGGATAGCTTATATGTGATAGATCCTATAGAGCTAACAATAGGCCTTGCAGGATTATTTGGCTTATGAGTATGGCCTGATTAAAACTCATAAGCCAAATAATCCTGCAAGAAGGAAATTAATAAACCTATCAATGTTTTCATAAAAAAAATAATATAAATAAACATTGTATAAATAACGAGAAAATTAATAAAAAATAATAGATTATTGTACTTTACCAATGGAATGCAGAGTTCAGACCAACACACAGAACCTAAATGAGGTTAACAAGGTATATGCAATATACATTAATTAGTGTATCAAATCAATATTCACCTCCCAAACAGGGCTGCCGAGAGGGCAGGGAAGCCGGGTTAAATCCCCAGGGCCAGGACCTCTAGGCGGTCTGGAAAGAGAGGGATAAAATCTAAAAATATTAATAAAGCAATTGATTAAATAAGAGAGAGGAAATATAGTTAATGAACATACATTTTATAGAGATTATCATAGTAAAATTGAAACAAAATATTATCTGCAGTCCACCAATGCCCAAGACCGACTGACAGATCTGGGAACCACTGTAATTGAAAGCCAGTTAGCCCATACTTTACATTTCATCAGAATCATTTACCACTTTGCTAGAGAGAAGGCAAAGAAAGTACACTTCTAATTATGAAATCTCGCAGTAAACAATTGTCTTGCCTGCATCGACTGGTACTGCATTTGTAAATTGTATGGTGATAGAATTAATATAATTGATTCGAAAAATAAAATGGTAATTTTCTTTCGAGTTGTTTATTCATACTGTATGTTTTGAATAGTGACTTGGACATATAATCAGTAAACAGGGGGGCCAGAGCATTTTTTAACCTAGTGAGTGGGTGACATGAATGTCACCCAGTGAAGAAAATTTTAGGGTACTGGGCAACAAAGAATTTTCAAAATTTGTCTAGAATTGTCTTGGAAACCATATAAATACATATAATACATGCACATATACCACAATTAGAACTGTTTATCCTAAATGTAAGTATGAAATTTACATTGAGTATTTATATATAGATGATGCTAGTGTTGTTTCAGACCACATGGGGATGGTGGCCTGGTTAGGGAACATCCAGATCCATAGTATCCTTAATCCAGTGGTGTGCTGTAGGGTGTATCATGCTCATTGAAGTGCGAATTTCAAGATTTACAGTATGTATTCCTATGTAAAATTAAATTTTAGGTGGGGTTTGTTTCCTTGAACCTTTGCTGAAAATCACATTTAAGTGTTCAAATTTCCACTTTTTTGTTTTCTGGTTATGTGCAGAACAGCTGTGCAGGACATAAGGGGTTCCAAAAAACCTTAGCTCCCCATCTGCAGCTTACATGTTTATTTATATCGAAATAGTTTTTAGTGATTATAAAAATATATAAAATTCTTTATTTATTGCAGGTATTAAAATTACTCTACCTGATAGTGATAATATAATGACTTCTTAATTAATTGGTGATTCGGAGAGGCAACGTGTGATAGATTGCATATGAGCAATAACATTTTGGGAAGCTCGTGATGCTGGAGCCACCTTTATAACACGTTCATGGGTTGCCAAAAAGTTGCGAAGTGAGGACTTCGTCAAAAGAAATTGGAATAAAACTTTGGATGAATGTGAAATGGATACAACCAAATCT
This sequence comes from Bathynomus jamesi, assembly GCA_023014485.1. Classification (NCBI taxonomy): domain Eukaryota; kingdom Metazoa; phylum Arthropoda; class Malacostraca; order Isopoda; family Cirolanidae; genus Bathynomus; species Bathynomus jamesi. The sequence continues at coordinate 443,408 of JAJOZX010002298.1, forward strand.
GGGTGCCCAAATTTGCCACACTCTCAGGAAACAAAGGACATCATTGAAAGTGGTACGCATAAGCGGAAAAACAGCTGTGCTAAACTTTCTAGAGAGATCGAAGTGTTGAGAGGAAAGATCGTTAGTGGTGAGATCATTCAACTGTACCGTCATAGGCAAGGTTTAAAGCCTTGGCATGAACTTCAAAAGCCAAGAAAAACTCAACTTAACATCGATGACAGAATGTGGTTTGCCCATTATCTTGAAGATTGGGATGTGGATGATTTCATGCATTTAGCTGTCTCCGATGAATTTTTTGTTTACGTAACACGTTGGCCTAACTACCAAAATGATCGAGTGTGGGCCACAACACCAGATGAAATCGATGACAATGAACATTATCGCGAATTATTAAAAAGCCCTGACTATGTTGGTGTGTTTGTTTTGTTCACTGCAAAGAAGCTCATGTAGGTGCTGAAGCCAAATGGTCAGAGTTTGGATGGACAGTATTTTCGTGATATTATTCTATCCCAGCATGTCATTCCTTTTCTAAGAAACCCAAACAATGTTATGGATGTCAATCAGGTCACACTTCTGCACGATAAAGCCCCCTGCTTTAAGGCATTAGCCACTCAACAGTTGTTGCGGAACCATGAGATCAATTTCTTTGGAAATGAAGAATGGCCAGGAAATTCTCCCGACCTGAGCATCTATCATCACATTGGATCAGTTATAAAGGACAAGGTTGAATGTCTCTTGTTTCAAGAACCTGCAGCAAATCGATTTTCGAAGGATACAATGATGCGACACATTGAAACTGTTTTAGCAAATTTGCGTAACGATCAAGATCTATTCACGTCACTTTTGGCAAGCTAAGCTACCCAAAGCGAATTCAGGCTGTCTTGGAAGCCAATGGCGGGAACACCAAGTTTGAATTGTTTCTCATTAAATGCAGGATTAAATTCTCTTTTGTAAGGTATGTTTAGTTTTACTGTACCTCTAATGGTTTAGGCCATGGGCGGGGGGGCTAAGGTTTATTGGAGCCCCGTACACTGTAGTACAAATGTAACAGACTGGTTTCTTACCAAACAAAAGCATTGTAACAGCTGTTATAGGCTACTAGAGTTTCACTGTGATAATTTTCAATGTTTCAGATACAAAGCTTGGTGAAGATTGTGTAGCCACCATGGCTAAGCAAGAACGAAAGACCAGAAACAGTTCTGGTTCAAAGCTGAGTGATCTGGTGGGTCCAGGCAAGCAGTTATTTCCCAAAGAAGTTCCAACCTGGAGAGCTGTGTTTCAGAGAGGAATCCTCCTCCAGGAAGAGAAGCTGCTTCTGGATGATATGAAAAGAGCTCAGTACCCTCTGCAAGATTTGGCTTTGGCTGAAGATAGCTCAGGCTCTGTTTGAGTGGATTAGTGCTCATGGTACTAAAGATAATATTGTGGTCCTTGGTGTGACTCCACCAACACAAACACAGGACCTGATGGAGGAGCCATCACTCACTTGGAGAGACTGCTATGTCATAACTGTCACTGGCTGATATGCCCAGGGCCGGATTTTCCAATAGGCAACATAGGCCATTGGCCTAGGGCCCACCAGTAACTGGGGGCCCACTGGGGACCTCCTACAATCCCTTGACACAAACAGTATCATTGACAAATTTGCCATAGAAAAAAGCAGGAAAAAGTCATTTTGAACTTCACATAGTTGTGCTTGCAAAATTTATTATGCTTCAGTTTCATTGTATTTTTCCATTATTCCTATGTGTAAGATGTACATGATATGGAACTTGATTTACTTTGATGTACTTGATATGGAACTAATTTGATTAAAAATTATTAATGTGTAATGTATTACATTATGTTGTAATTCTTATTGCAAAATTTATTATGCTTCAATTTGACTGTATTTTTTTCCATTATTCCTTTGTGTAAGAATAAGTTGTACATGGTATAAAACTAATTTGAATAAAATTATTGATGTGTTACATTATGTTGTAATTCTTTTTTTTTTTACATTACAATATTATTATATATATATATATATATAATATTTTTTTGGAGGGGGCACTGATAAGGTTTGGCCTAGGGCCCACAAGCAAGTAAATCCGGCCCTGGATATGCCAGTTGATTGTTAATGAACTCAGCCTCAGGCACATGATCATCAAGCTTGATGGTCCCTACACGCACAAGTCTGGGTTCAGTGGCCCAATAGGAAAACTTTTGGAGAAGATCAATGACATACCTGTCAACATTAGCTTCAAGGTTCTGCCAAGAGAAGATATAATTGAACTGCCAGAAGACATTGTACAGAACCTTACCACTGACCAGAAGAACTTCTACCTACTGATCAAAGCTGTCAAGACAGGAGATTTGAGCAAGGAAGTTGCTGGTCTGAAGTGTGGCCCACTGAATCAGTCACGCTGGCTGACTACAGGTGAGGTTCTGTTGATGCTGTGGCTGAGGCAGCATGGTCTGAAGGGGAGGTGTTGAAGAAGCTGGAGGTGCTGCTGAAGTTCTGCCTGGACTTCTACTTCAAGATGTATTTTGAGATCAAGGTGAAGCACCACATGAGTTATGGACCTCACCATATTGTGACCGCTCTGGAACTGCTGAGAAGCCAGACCTCTGAAGTCAGGAACATAATCACTCATGTGATAGTTCGTGGAGCATATCATGTTCACAGTGAGAACCTCATTGCCTCTCTCCTGTGCAGTGAGGATGAGGAGGAGAGGGCATGGGGGGTTGAGATGATCAAGAAGATCAGAGGTTAGTCTGAGTATGGAGACATGAGTCTGAGAACTCCTAGAAACCCTAAACTGAATTTTGATGCCACTTCTCTAATTACTCTGATTAATTGGGATAAGGAGAAACTGTATGAGCCACTCTTCACTTGTAAGATGTCAAGAGGAGAAGTTGAGGAGCTTCTCAGATCTCCACTTGAAGTTGAGAACTTCTCAGTTCACACTCAAAACTATGAAAGAGCAGTCCAGGAAGTTTCAGCTGCAGCTCATGCAGTGTATGGCAAGAGAGAAGAGATGGTTTTGTTCATGCTAGGATCGATCACAAAGAATTGTTGCCAGTTTTCAAGTCAAAGTAAGACATTATGAACATGTTTTAGATCTCCACAAGACCTGCTAGGACAAATCAAGATGCTTTCAGAAGAAAAAATCTCAAGACATTCAGTTCACCAGCATATTATTACAAGCTTGGGGTGGAGGAGGGACTTATACAAATATTAAAGCAGAATTACAATTGCAAAAAAAAGGTTGAACGTCACAGCAGCTTGCAGAAAGGTGGGGGCAGCTGCCATCACACTCAGTGATGCCGAAAAGAAAATAAACAAAAATTGTTGGAGGCATTTCTAAAAAAAGGAAAATGTAAGACCAAGAAAGAAGAACAAAAAGATTCTGCCTGATGAAGAGAACAGCCACGAAATGTGGTGTATAGGAGACTAAAAATCATACAATTCCTTAGTTTTGGGCCATTTTGGGTGATTTTGGTTATTTTAGGGGTTAGAACCATTTTGGCTGATCTTAAATGGGTCCAAGCCTGCCCCTAGAAATGATTAAGGGTGTATGTGAACAATATGGAACATATGGAGGTCATTTGAGGCTACCAAGTCTGAAATTGACCAAAAATCCATTTTTTGACAAAAAAGTGCAATTTTGAACACTTAAATGCGATTTTTCGCAAAAGTTGCAGAAGACGAACCCTTCTTAAAATTCAGTTTTACATAGGAATACAGGGTGTCCCAGAATTAACTATCTATTTCAATGAAATCGGACAAATTTTTTAAAAACACACTTTTATTTATGTTTATCATGTTTAATGTGTTAAAAATGTATAAATTTCTAAATTTTTTTCATAATTTTATTTTCATAATTTTATTTTCATAATTTTTTCATAGTTTTTCATAGTTTTATTTTCATTCTCTTTCAGAACCCTATTAATAATGAATACACAAGAACGCATCTTTGTTGTAACATCCCGTATCAAAGCCTTTTTCATCAGTGTTGAACGCAAGATTCTATGAACTGTTGTCTTGGATATGTTGAGTCTTCGACCGGCCTCCCTAACCGAAGTTGTTGGTTCATCCTCAAACAATTGTCGTACCTGTTCGGTACTGTTACGTGCTGTCCTTGGGCATCCTCTTCCCACCTCGTCGTGTACGGATCCAGTTCTTTTAAATTTGTTCACAAGTTCACAAATCGCTTTGTCTGTAGGACCGGTTCTGTGGAATCTTCTTGTAAATTTTTCTCTGATTTCATTACATTGCATTCCTTTGATACAGGATGTTACAACAAAGATGCGTTCTTGTGTATTCATTATTAATAGGGTTCTGAAAGAGAATGAAAATAAAACTATGAAAAACTATGAAAAAATTATGAAAATAAAATTAGGAAAAAAATTTAGAAATTTATACATTTTTAACACATATTAAACATGATAAACATAAATAAAAGTGTGTTTTTAAAAAATTTGTCCGATTTCATTGAAATAGATAGTTAATTCTGGGACACCCTGTACATACTGCCAATCTTGAAATTCCAAGTTTTTCAATATTCAACCTGAGCAATTTAGGGTGGATCACTTTTCACTTTTTTAAAAAATTATAGCTGGTCAAAGTTTTTCCCATGATTTGGTTCAGTGGAAGTACACTGACACCATTTTTACCAAAATCGATCAATATTTAGGGGTCGCGCATCGACCTTGAAAATTTCAATTTTGGAAATTTGGCCAAATTGACAATTTTTTACTGAATAAAGATAAATCATCAAATTACCATATTTTCTGAATCCTCTCAGTGAAAGAAATCCTCTCAGATACTTACCAAGTTGATGGGACAAGTGGTTTAAAAGTTATACTCACCTTGAGATAGCATTAAAATTTAAAATACCGTATTTGTTCCCGTACCTCCATATGCTGTCTGCCATTGTCTGCTTTTTAGGATAAGATAAAACGAATAAGGAAAGATCAAATGTATTTTGTATTAAAACGGTTTACCGATATCACTAAAGGCACTTACTCCGGTGCCCCTAACTAGGTTCAAAAACTGTATGAATCGTGGTTAGAACACATGTCATCTTAAGGCGTGCGCCATGTACTCTCTCTGCTAACTCCCTTTCCCTCTGCGCTACATCATCTTGGCAAGTGACGACTTCTTGAAGTCACCGAGTTCTTTCCGGCTCTTTTCCATGAGCTGAAGAAGACCCTGCAGCTGTGACTTGTCTTTTGTGACAGTGTTCACGTAATCTTCTATCAGTTTTATCCCTCTCTCTGCCACATCGTTGGTAACTTTCAGATGCGAGATGACATTCTTCAGATCACAGTAGTTCTTATCTTGATCCCACTTATTCACCGGCAGAGTGAGCCACGTAGGCGCGCACACCTGCAGGCCTGTGAACACGAACCACGATGACTCATCAATCAGGTCCGGAAGGCGCGTCGTGTCATCAACCGAGACGTTGTCATACGTGAAGTCCTCAGGCACAGCGAGGCGGCACAGCTTCTTTGCCATCTCGTGCTTCACAGTGTCTTCCACTTTGTCACTGTGTTGTGGTGGGGTTATCCAGTAAAACAATGAAGGTCCGAATCAATGTGAACCACCCGACAACATTAACATTCATGCAATTATTTTCTACCGGTACGGGGAGAAGACACTTCAAAACCAAACACCTGAAGACGCCTCATTGGCTGAGGGAGGACGGACGCCTAATAATCCCTGATGCGGTAAACTTTCCCGGAGTCTTGTTGATCCCGACACGACCCTCCAGGCGTGATCTCGTTATCCCCAGAACAGAGAAACAATGTGATTAGTTAAGTGTCCCAATGCCCACCGGACTGACCCAACCTCAGGACCTCCCAATATTCCACGAAAAATGAAACAAAAATGCTCACCACATTCCCGATGACAATGCCGTAGCCAATCAAACTGTAACCTCAATGAGTTGGAAGAAAAACAGACTAGAGGAAAAACCATGAACAATTTTTATTGATGGGAAAGGGGAAGTTACATTCTATACGACACATGAAAGGGAGGAAAAAGTCAGAGAAACGGGGGTTAGGCAGGGTGAAGCGAAGACATTAGAGTAAGTGGGCAGACAAGCAATAAGATATATATTTTGCAAATGTACATGCAGTGTCAATCGCAAGAGCACATATTAATATATAGGTTAACACATGGTCACGAACAACTGGACTTAGGCAAAGCAAGCAATCTATCTTCGCATTACAATGGTCAAGACAGGTTCCTTCGGGTTACAATAAGGATGAATCAAGAAACAATGATGAGTTGCTTCCTGATTCCTTATCTTGAAACTTAAATGTCCTTTTTAAGTTTTTTGTTCACATACAATATTTATACCCTAAATAACCCTGACTAGGCTAAATGGAAAAGAGGGCAAGGTGTTATTTATACCTGGCCTTAACTGATGTGCAGGCACCACCACTTAAACTTTCAGAATGTTCTGGGATGATTGTTCGAGTTCAAGAAGTCAAACGCATTAGATGAATGTCATTTAATTTCTGTCTTTCTTAACTTCTAGCTTCAGCAACAGACATTACCCGTATAACCAGTCACACTGTGCACTTTGTTTGTTGGCCTGTTCAGATCGTCAATCCTACCAATTTCAGGACCCATACCGTGCTTGACATTTTTCTCACGTTGTTCCGGAAAGTCCAAAAAATAAAGTCAAGATAATTTAAGCAATAGGTTTAGGACTTCTTAAACAAAAACCCCTTTTGTGTTTTTTTTTTGTTGATAACATTAAATCACAATTCTGATGCTAGATTCTATGGGTCTAGATTTTATGGGGGTTATGGCATTCAAACCTGTATGGGAGAGAAAGAAATGAAGGTTAATACACACAACTACCATAATTTGATAATCAGTGGTCCCTACTACATTCCCCCCTTCGAGCGGCAGAGCCACTCAAAAAGACCAATCCACCAGGGAACCACTCTCATCCCAACAGATCCAACTACCATCCCTAGCAAAATCTCTCCTTCCATTTAGCAATACCTTACAATAATCTATTTACATTAATTTACAAAAATCCTTAGAATTTCCTTTCCATTTTACATAGATTCTAACTAGCTAACTTTATTATACATGGAACTATTGATATTGAAATGGCAATTCTAAAAAATTGAACATAAATAAACCAAAAACATTCACATGATAATATTCTGGAATCTACCGATGCAAGTCATGGTCATACTCAACTGGTTTCTTCGGGATGTGGGAAAGATCCATGACTGGTCCGCGGGAGCGGGTTTGTGGAGGAGAACTGCCAGTTAATGCCGGGAGCACCTCCCCCAGCCGTCTTCATGTGGCAACCAATCGCTCTCGAGATCTCCTCCAGTTTTCCTGAATCAGGGCACGTCCCTCTAACACCAGCTCTCTCATGAGTGACAGACTCAATCTAGTCGGGCGCCCGTCCTCATGACCAGCATCAAGACCCTGTTCACACAAACTTATCTGGCCTTCCAATAACCGGTATATCTCCTCCCTATCCTCCTGAATGAGCTCTAGAGTTACCTCTAATGATTTCACTAGGGAGGAAGAGTCTGGAGAAGATAAACCACTTGACCCAGCGACACTGCAAGGAGAACTATGGTGAGGTGGACTATCACAGCTAACCAATTTATCATCCATGGGCGATTCCCGTGCCCGGCCAGTCGCATGGGGAATCGGCGACATCTCACCAATCGCGTTATCCAAATCACTACTGGACAGTTCAGGACAATCTCGGAATGTGACTTTTTCCACTCGCGACTCCGGTCTGAGAATGGGCCTAACGATAGAGGCATCGGGGAATCCTGAGAAATCCGGAGAATTGTCAGGAAACCCCAAGAAATCTCGACGACTATCAGGAGACTCTGACAAACTTGGAGAAGTGCCAGGAAAACCTGAGAAATCCGGTTCATTTGAACCAAGTGAACTCTCCGACAATTTGCTGGAAGACTCCCCAGAAGAGTCCAGAGCTACGGAAATCCAAGGACGCACCAAGGGTACCCCCTGCTTTCCCGATTCCACCTCATCATGAGAATCACTAGAAGAATCCCACGAACTTTCTTCGGATGAACTTTTGAACAGATAGGCATAGTTTGGGACTTCATTCGGACAAGAATATTCCTGATCAGGTACATCAGGCTGATCTGGGATAACCCAGGGAAGGTTTACCAATCGGGAGTAGCTTGGATGGTTCCTGAGAAAAATAGGAGCCTCCTTCCAAGCGCGTAACTGTGTGTGATGGGCACGTGATGTTGTCAAGAATGGTTGGTCATTTGGGTAGGCTGGAGAAATCACATAAGTGACTCCATTTGACTCTACCCGATCAATACAAAATGGGCCACAATATTTGGGGAGAAACTTGTTCATGACAAGGTGCCCCTTTTGGACTACCTTCCTGATCACCAGCTGTCCTCTAGAGAAGGGACAAAAACTAGGGTGACCAGGAGCCCATTGTTCTTGAATCTGAGCCGAGATAAGGGCTGGAATTGGGTCTGGATGCGAGTTAGCCAATAAAAATTGCGCTGGAGACATCACTAACTCCATATGCACAGTACCATTATATGATATGATGGCTCTGGGAAGATGTAAATCCCACGAGCTAGGACCTTGAACAAGGTTTCTAAGAAACTCGCCAATGGTATGATTGACTCTCTCGACTGCCCCATTCCCTTCAGGATGATTTGGTGTCGTAAAAACATGAACGATGCCATACTGAGCTAACATTTGCTCAAATTCTTGACCCCTGAATTCGGGCCCATTATTGGTTAATAACCGACACGGCCTCCTCAACAAACTAGGCAGGACACGGGTCTCGAACAATCTTGCAATGGTGCTGGAAGTCTTATTCATGATTGGGATGGCTACCACCCACTTTGAATGGTGGTCTACGACTACCAGACAACCAATGTTCCCTCGAGATGTCTTCGGGAACACTACCAAGTCGGCAGCCACCAATTCAAAAGGTGACCTGGTCATGATCTTTAAGGTAGGTGGACCCTTAATTTGACTTGAGACTTTGTTCAGTTGCACTGTGAACATGACGTGACCACTTCCTGTACAACCTGATACAATTGAGGATGAAATACGTCTCGAGAAAGAACTTCCAGGACTTTAGTACGGCCAACATGGGCCATTTCAAGATGGACACTGATGGCAAGTTCAATCAGGAAGTTAAATGAGATCAAGTTCTGTGGATACAGTTCAAGATCTAATGAGTCGTATTTAACTAGAATCCCATTTTCTATACAGATGTCTTTAAGATAGCGGTTGTACCGAGATAAGTTTCTCGGGCAACAGGCATTCACATTCCTTCTCCCTAGATAATTCCTAAGCCTGCGCAATTCTAGATCGTTTCTCTGCAATGTTTCGACATTAACCCGTTCGAGAAAAGAATACGGCCTAACGTTTCCGATAATGATCACTTCAGGACCCTCTGATGGGTCTACTGCAGTTGCCAAGAAGGTAGCGACCACTTCTCCCTCCTTCAGGACACTAACGTTGGATAGATCTAGCACTAGTCCTGAAGTAGTCATGAAATTTGCTCCAAGCAAAAAGCATGATGGGAGAGAATCATCATCCATGATAGCAAATGGATGGTCTTTTGCTTTCACTTGCATTCTCAATGATACATCCAAATTTACGAATTTGGTCACCATGACCCGACGTTCAGCCATCCCTTGTATATTTACAATTATGTCTTTTGAGTAATCTTCCTGCTCACCTAATATTGTTTTCCAGGTAGTCTCAGACACCAAACTAATCTCAGCGCTGGAATCCACGAGAGCACAATAAGTCTGGCCATTACATTCAAGAGGAACAATTGCTCTAGATCGAGATGAATGAGCACATACGATATCAACTTGATACTCAGGAAAATGCAGGTTAACCTCCTGCCCCTGAGGATCATAGTTTTCATGGCTATCCATAATTGGGTTCACTGGATCCGGATCTGAGTCAGTGGCGTCATAAGAGTTAATGGTATTTATAAGAGACAGGTTATTCGCGTGGAATGTTTTCATTTCCTGCAACAAGTTAAAGTGTATCCCACCCAGGCACTGAAGGTGTACTCTTTCTCTGCTATCATCACCCACTCCGGAGGGGACTTGAAACACGAGGGGATGAGTTGAACCAAAATGCAAGACAATATCCAGATTATATAAATGACTGCAAACCAGCAAAACTTCAAGAGTCATTGGCTGACCAGACAATGTCATCAACCGAAGACTTTGCTTTTTCTTTGCATTCAATTGGATCTAAGAATCGTGAGGGTTTAGTCATCAGTTCACCCACGAGCTGCTTCCTGAGCGAGGTGACACTGTCAGGACATTCCTTTTCCAAAACTTGAGTCAAGACATGCAAGAGACATTCGATTAATGAGTCACCACCGCCTCCAGGTTTAAAAAGCACCATTAATCCCTTTGGAAAATCAGTGGGTGTCACTTCTTTTCCATCTTCCTGGGGTGTCTGGAAATGACGTGATAAAGTGTCAGCAGCTTGATTTTCTTTTCCTGGTATGTAATGGAGTTCAAAATCAAACTCGGCCAGGTCTTCTAGCGTCCAAGCAATTCTATCGTTTACCAGTTTCATGTTGTGGAGGTAAAATAGAGCCTGATGGTCCGTATTCAAGACAAAAGGGATGCCATATAAGAAGGCGCGAAAGGTTTTCACACCCCATCACATTGCAGCTAGTTCGCGTTCAGTCACGGAATATTTACGTTGGGGTTTCGAGAAGGTCATGGAGGCATGTGCGATAATCCTAACCCTCCCATCTTGAACTTGAGTTAAGCATGCTCCGGCGCCGATAGCGGAGGCATCCACCCATAGGTTTATCTTTTCGGCAGTTTCATGATAATCTGGAAATGCAAGCTCTATCTCCCTCTGCATCTCAGTCTTGAGTGCGTCAAAAGAAGACTCCATTTCAGGTGTCCATTGAAGATTAGTCGAAGCGGATTTACCAGTGAGCTCTGACAAGGGTTTTGCGACAAGTTAAAGTGTATCCCACCCAGGCACTGAAGGTGTACTCTTTCTCTGCTATCATCACCCACTCCGGAGGGGACTTGAAACACGAGGGGATGAGTTGAACTGAAATGCAAGACAATATCCAGATTATATAAATGACTGCAAACCAGCAAAACTTCAAGAGTCATTGGCTGACCAGACAATGTCATCAACCGAAGACTTTGCTTTTTCTTTGCATTCAATTGGATCTTATATCGTGAGGGTTTAGTCATCAGTTCACCCACGAGCTGCTTCCTGAGCGAGGTGACACTGTCAGGACATTCCTTTTCCAAAACTTGAGTCAAGACATGCAAGAGACATTCGATTAATGAGTCACCACCTCCTTCTGGTTTAAAAAGCACCATTAATCCCTTTGGAAAATCAGTGGGTGTCACTTCTTTTCCATCTTCCTGGGGTGTCTGGAAATGACGTGATAAAGTGTCAGCAGCTTGATTTTCTTTTCCTGGTATGTAATGGAGTTCAAAATCAAACTCGGCCAGGTCTTCTAGCGTCCGAGCAATTCTATCGTTTACCAGTTTCATGTTGTGGAGGTAAAATAGAGCCTGATGGTCCGTATTCAAGACAAAAGGGATGCCATATAAGAAGGCGCGAAAGGTTTTCACACCCCATCGCATTGCGGCTAGTTCGCGTTCAGTCACGGAATATTTACGTTGGGGTTTCGAGAAGGTCATGGAGGCATGTGCGATAATCCTAACCCTCCCATCTTGAACTTGAGTTAAGCATGCTCCGGCGCCGATAGCGGAGGCATCCACCCATAGGTTTATCTTTTCGGCAGTTTCACGATAATCTGGAAATGCAAGCTCTATCTCCCTCTGCATCTCAGTCTTGAGTGCGTCAAAAGAAGACTCCATTTCAGGTGTCCATTGAAGATTAGTCGAAGCGGATTTACCAGTGAGCTCTGACAAGGGTTTTGCGAGAGGGGAACATTGCGGTAGGAATTTTCGTTGGAAGTTGATGAGTCCAAGAAATTCCCTCAATTCACGAATGGTGGTAGGTTTTGGGAAGTTACTAACCTTTTCCATATATTCTGGAGACTTTGATAATCCACTAGAGCTAACTGTGTGTCCTAAGAAGGGTACTTTTGACTTGAACCATCTGCACTTTGGAGGCTTGATCTTAATTCCATGATCTTCCAGGACTTTCAAAACACTGTCTACTAACTTCAGGTGAGCTGCAAAGGTCTTTTCCATAATCAAGATGTCATCAATATAAACAAGCACGTTCTTTCTGGAAAAACTCTTCAGGACTTCCTGCATTTCACGTTGAAAAGCTGATGGAGCATTCCTCAAGCCGAAACTGAGTTTTCTGAAACGCCAATGGCCATGAGGTGTTGAGAATGCGGTATAGTCACGACTATCCTCTTCAATAGGCATTTGATAGTAGCCGCGGACAAGGTCTAGGGTCGTGAAGTACCTTACTCCATGGAGACTATATACCGAATCTGTAAGGTTGGCCATCGGGAACCTATCTGGCTTGGTAATTTTATTCAACTTGCGATAGTCAACGCATAACCGGATGGAACCATCCGGCTTTCTAATCGGGACTACCGGAGCACTCCATGGTGAAGTGGTAGGTTCAATAATACCAAGTTCATGAAGTTCTTGACACTGATCTTCAATTGCCTGTGTGATAGGTTCTGGAAATCTCCTTGGACGTTGAAAAATTGGGGTTTCATCGTAGAGTTCGATGCGGTGTGGGGTCATTCTCGCTGCACCAACATCGGAATCTCCACGACTCAATACTTCCTTTCGGGATTCCAACAGGCGATGAACACTTTCCTTCTGGTCTGGGGTTAACTCATCCAGACTTATTCCTGACTGTATACGCTCTGGAGTCCAATCTTGAAGAGTTGGAGACACTTGACTCGGGCCTATATCTCCCTGCGTCGCAGTTCTACACTGGAGCACATTACTTTCATGTTCAGGTATAACGATTGTGTACATGTATCCTATTAGGTCTCCCTTTTTAATCTTTCCCAATGACTTCCCCCTTGTATACAATAAAACTGACGGTTGCTCAACATTCATGATACCTGGCACTCCAATTACCTTATCACCTAAATGAGCATTCACTGCACTACCATCATAAAACCACATGCTTGCCCCTTGTGAACATGCGCAAGGACCATTCAATTCACTTTCTCTCTCCTTCCACTCTACTGGCACTCGAACAGGTCCACAATCATTTCTTTGCACACTTTCAGCTGCCCAACATTTAACTTGGTATCTATGCTTCGTACACTCTGTTCCACCTGAACCCAAATACACATCCCATTTAGATCCATCCTCACAAGTTCCAGATATTCTTCGACGTGACAAATTTACTTGCAAGCCATTCTTTCTTAAAAAATCTAGACCGAGGAAAAGTGGATAATTTGTGTCCAAATGCGGGATTACCAGAAATGTACAAGGCTTCATGACGATGTTATGTAGAGAAAGTGCAATATTTATTGACCCCAGAGTGTGGCATGCAAGGTCTTTACCTATCCCACGAATGGGTATACTGTCTTGTGTATCCAGAACCAACCCCAACTGCTCAACCAGCCCTCCCGATATTAAACTAACTTGAGCCCCTGTGTCGATAAGACTGTTTATGATCGTGTTATTAATCACAACATCCAGTGTGAGTACATTTGCTGGCTCCAGCTCTGCAAACTTAACTCCTCGAAAATCAAGGGTAGGTAGATCAGGTTCCACAACTGGTGCCGCTTGTTCGTGGAAAATCGTTCCAGAAGCTGCAATAGGGGTCGTTGGCTGTTGGCCAAGCTCCCCTGGTTTCTCTGGAGCATGACTTTCAAATCGCCTGTGAGTCACACAACCAGGGGTCTTCAGGAAAAGTAGTTGCTCGGGGGGCAAATTCTGGGGTACATCTAGCTCTGGGATGGTCATCATTATCAGGGATTGTGACAATCCTTTCCAACGAGTCCCTGTCCTCGTTGGACATGCTTAGTTTTCCGACTGGGATGGTTGTTGGCCTTCATGATTTTCCATATTTTGATTTCCTGATGTCGATTGATGTCGACTTCTCAAGGGACAATACATGCCAGGGTGAGGGCCCTGACAGCGGGAACAATGATATTGTGCAGTAGGGTCAGGGGTTGGTGTTCTCTGGGAATTTCTGGAGCAATCACGGACAAAATGGTCCAACGCGCCACACAACAAACATGCACCATTCTTCCTTCGGCAATTGGCCTCGTTATGTCCTTTTCTGGTACACCACTGACACTCCTCTTCATCTGTTGCTCCGTTGCTGGATTCCCTCTGGTCATGAGTTCTGGGTTGTCGTTGTTCCCTAGGGTTGGGCGAGGATCCTGGCATGTAACTGCTTTCCTGATTTGGTCGTTGATTTCGTGAGCGATCCTGTCCTTGCTGGTTTTCTCTTGACCCTCCTTGCCTCTGTGAGAAAACGCTTGTCCCATTTCCATTGCTTCGTCCACGACCGCGTCCTCTATTCCTACCTGTCGTGGCTGGCTCTGAGGAACAAATCCCTGTCTGGAAGTATCAAGATTTTCGGAAAACTGAACAGGGACCTGCATTTGAAAGACTTCTATTGGTTCAGGTGTGGTCGGATTTCCAGATCTTTCAGTTTCTTGTAAGGCCACAAAATCCAAAATGTTGGACCAGTAGACCTTCTTATGGTGCAGAGTCTTGTTTTCCGTTATTATCCTCGCTAGGTGTTGTGACAGGGCTGAGGGGACAGTCTCGAGGTACTTTCTCCTTAACTCCTTGCTGGTCTCGATGTCTTTCTGAGGAATGCCTTTGTGCCAATGTCTCCAATCGGACCGCATATACATCGGAGATTCCCCTGACTTCATTTTGGCATTCTTGAATTCGGCAACCTTTCCAGTGGTCACGGTCTTCTTGATTCTCTTATGCCATGTTAACAGTTTTGCCTTCATGTTGTCATATTCGATACCACAACCCCCATAAGCATGGTACAAGTCTCGAAGTTTTCCTGTCAAGTGCTTTCCTAACGTTCCTGTCCAATCTCGTCTTTCACATTATATTTTGAGGTACAGTGGCGCTCAAACGCTTCAAGATATTCGGGAAAGGAGCGTCCACTGTTGACATTGAAGTCATCCAATTCGGGAGCATTCATGGGTGTTAGCTGCGGGACCCTATGATGATATTTTCTGGATGATGGGTATCTAGGGCGCGTTTCCTCCTCCTTGACGTTGATTTCGTCTGATGAGCTTGACTCCTCATCATGAGACGATTCGGAACTGAGGTTATAAGCCCTGTTGAAACTGACGTCTGAACGTTTCCTTGTCGAGATTCTTGGACGGCTCTTTTCTGACCTCCTCCTTCTGCTCCATGTCGTTATCTGGTACGAGGTCTTCATATTCCTGAAGGGCACTCTGAAGTTCTTGTTCCTCTGGCTGCTTGTTTTCTCTCCAGTTGGTCCACTCGTTCTTGCCAGTATTCACTTCGGCCACAAGATCGTCATTTTCTTTGGACAACCGGTCATACTTTCCTTTCCAGACTGTTTCAAAGTCCACCAACCGCTGCGTCCAGTTCTGCTCTGATTCTAGAGCTTGTTGTTTCTGCTCCTTGACCAGGTCAACAAGTTGGGCAACCTGGGTCTTGAGCTCAACTAAATCTGACATTTTTTTTTTTTTTTTCCGTCCGTGCTAAGCCGAAGCCGTCAACGTTGGGTGCCTCCCGTTCCCGGGTCTGGGCACCAAAAATGTTGCGGTGGGGTTATCCAGTAAAACAATGAAGGTCTCAATTTGAACCACCCGACAACATTAACATTCATGCAATTATTTTCTACCGGTACGGGGAGAAGACTTACTTCAAAACCAAACACCCGAAGATGCCTCGTTGGCTGAGGGAGGACGGACGCCTAATAATCCCTGATGCGGTAAACTTTCCCGGAGTCTCGTTGATCCCGACGCGACCCTCCAGGCGTGATCTCGTTATCCTCAGAACAGAGAAACAATGCGATTAGTTAAGTGTCCCAATGCCCACCGGACTGACCCAACCTCAGGACCTCCCAATATTCCACGAAAAATGAAACAAAAATGCTCACCACATTCCCGATGACAATGCCGTAGCCAATCAAACTGTAACCTCAACGAGTTGGAAGAAAAACAGACTAGAGGAAAAACCATGAACAATTTTTATTGATGGGAAAGGGAAGTTACATTCTATACACACATGAAAGGGAGGAAAAAGTCAGAGAAACGGGGGTTAGGCAGGGTGAAGCAAAGACATTAGAGTAAGCGGGCAGACAAGCAATAAGATATATATTTACAAATGTACACGCAGTGTCAATCGCAAGAGCACATATTAATATATATGTTAACACATGGTCACGAACAACTGGACTTAGGCAAAGCAAGCAATCTATCTTCGCATTACAATGGTCAAGACAGGCTCCTTCGGGTTACAATAAGGATGAATCAAGAAACAATGAGGAGTTGATTCCTTATCTTGAAACTTAAATGTCCTTTTTAAGTTTTTTGTTCACATACAATATTTATACCCTAAATAACCCTGACTAGGCTAAATGGAAAAGAGGGCAAGGTGTTGTTTATACCTGGCCTTAACTGATGTGAGGCACCACCACTTAAACTTTCAGAATGTTCTGGGACGATTGTTCGAGTTCAAGAAGTCAAACGCATTAGATGAATGTCATTTAATTTCTGTCTTTCTTAACTTCTAGCTTCAGCAACAGACATTACCCGTATAACCAGTCACACTGTGCACTTTGTTTGTTGGCCTGTTCAGATCGTCAATCCTACCAATTTCAGGACCCATACCATGCTTGACATTTTTCTCACGTTGGTCCGGAAAGCCCAAAAAATAAAGTCAAGATAATTTAAGCAATAGGTTTAGGACTTCTTAAACAAAAACCCCTTTTGTGTTTTTTTTTTATTGATAACATTAAACCACAATAAATGAAGGTTAATACACACAACTACCATAATTTGATAATCAGTGGTCCCTACTACAACTGCAGAGGGCAAAAACGACGGTCTGAGGCCTCAGATACCACAAGTGCCACCTGATCACTGCCAGTGAAGTCTGCAATCTCGCGATCCACAGCCCTGTACTGCAGAAGACGCTGGTACAACACAAGGTCATTCAGCGGGGCATCAGCTGCGACAGGAGCCACCAGCTAGGCAGGTGCATAGAGGAGTGCAGTAAATAGTACCACACACTGAAGTTTCTGTACCAGCTCATCATCGAACTCCAGCTGACTGCTGAACATCAGGAGCTTCGTGTAGTAGATGATCTGAAACAAATACGCACTGTGATGTATAAATACTGATACCACTCCATATAAGTTTGTTTAATGGTAAATTATTTATCTTATTTTTTTCTGGTAGGGACTTCAAATGGCTGTTTGCAGAAGGCAATACAATATTTAACTTCTAATTCAAAATACCAACCTTGGCCATCCACCTCGCATGATGGTAGGCTCCTGGGAGCATGAAGTGTGTGCCACGGCATGGCTGGGCCCCGAGTATGTAATCTCCACCACTTCTCGGTAGTCTTCTCTGACAAGACTAGAAGCGGTGCCGAGGAACTTGACTGCCTCATCTCGGAGCTCCATCAGCCATGTCACCTCCGCCAAATGCTCGATCTCCAGCTCGCGATAAGTCGAGAGGTCGAGCTTGTCCCACCTGAAAGGGGAGTTATGAAAATATTGCATGAAAATGACTGAAGTTTCCCTTTTCGACTGCTATTAACATCATTAGTAGAAGGACGCTGATATCTCAATTGCTCTGAAGGCAAAAAATCATTGGAGAAAACAAATGTGCTTTAGACTTGAAATTCACCTTCTCCTCAGATACTGGAACAAAGGTTCAGTTGGTGCTGTGGTTCTTCCAAACGCGGTGATGACCACTGCCCCCACAATGAGCTCCATAACGTGATGGCGACAGCCCAGCTGGAAGAGCGGTTTACCAAGCATGTTCTCCAGCCGGACCACCGCACCCTGCACCCTCCCCATATTGGAGGAAGTTGTGTCGAAGCACAGTCCAATCACGTTGTTCTTGCATCCCCAGTCTTTGAGAGCACTAAATAATTGACCTGCCAGTAATTGGGGGTCACAGGCTCCCTAATTACTGAGGCCAAAGGCTCCAGCACTGCTAAATACTAGCTAAATGGGCCCATAGGGCCCACTTTAGCTAGTATTTATAATGGTATACTTTATCTTAGTGGTAAAATAAAAGAGAATTAAATTTAGAGGTTAACGAAGTTTTAAAATATTTAATTTCTCTATGTAACAAGCCACAACTAATTGCGGTCACCTCAATATAACAAACAATTCTTTATAATTCTAATAGTGCAGTGGTGGATGAGCTACTATGCTTTATTGCCAACAAGATTGATTATCTGGATCCTATGACTATTACTAAGTTATGTATTGCTTTTTATAATGAAGAAAAAGTTGAATGCTCAAAGAAATTGATGTTTCATTTATGTGCTAATAATGATACGAGTTGGTTAATAAAAAGGCAGGGCCCTAAAAAGAGTGCTCAAAATATTGAAGACATTATTAGAATATTTCAGCAGAAAGGTACTGATACTCCAATGTTGTAGCCCAAGATCCAGCTGATCTGATTCTGGTGACAATGGAAAATATAGATGTTTGTTCGCTTCTTACAACTATCTGGAAGGTGGAAGAGGAGGTGGTCCTCCTGAAAGGTGCGGTGGATTCTCAAACTACAACCTGTAGTGGCTTGGTAGACTAGACATATGTACTGTCACTGCTTCCTGAATGGAGGCCCAAGAAAGAGGGAGGCTGCAGTGTTCTCCACAAACATTGCCAAGTCCATGAGTGCAAATTGCTGTGAAAAAGTGGTGGGTATATTTCAATATAAAAATTAATGGATTTTTACTAAAGTACATGAATTTAAAATATTGCAACAAAAATATATAATAATAATTAGTCATGTATTGTAATTCCTCTTATTACTTTGGAGTACCGTTACATGTGCGTGTTGAGGGGTCGAAACTCCCCTGCCCCTTGCTCAGGGCTGGTACACTCGACACGGGGCTAACAATGATTAACAAAACAAACAAAACATCTTTATTGCGGATCATTCACAATCCATAGCCACTTAACTGAATATAAAAGTACCAGACAGTCTTATGTATTATATAAAAATAAAGCCAACATAGTCACTTAACCTAAAATACAAGTACAATTTTCGTATTGTCTTGTCTATTGGCCCTGGCTTATGAAATCTCCTTCTAAACTTCTCTCTGATGTCATTGTATTTCTTTCCCTCGATTCGCCAAATTACTATTGCCACACGCTCTTCTGTATTCATTCTAAGGGCTTCTGAAAAGAAAAATAGAAAAAAATAATTATTTCACAAAAATAGATCCTGACTTTATGTACACCCTGTATATGTTTATTGAAAGATTTCATAAGTTATATAAAAAACAAATATATGGTTATTTAAAGATATTTACCTGTTTTTATGGAGCTCTCATCTAAATATGATAATATTTTATCGCTAAGTATATCCTTATTATGTTGTGAATTTTTCAAAAACATTTCCTCAACAGGTGGAGCCGTAGAAATATTTGTAGATGAGCTACTACTGCGCTCAAAGGATTCTTCATTTGCTGGTAAAGGACACAGTTCTTGTATCAGTACAGCCTCTTCTGCTGGTGCTGGTACAGATTCTAGTATTCCAGGTTGACTTCTTATTAAGGTGTAACAATTGCTACACAATAGCTGATCCTTTTGAAGAACTCCATAACTTACAGAAGCCATAAGTTCTGTAACTTTTTTAATATTATTGAAAATTCTTTTCTTGTTTTTTTTAAAGGATCACAATAATATAATTTCTTATTTTTTGGCATTTTTTTAAGTTATTTAGGTAGATATTTAGGAGCTATTGAAGAATAGGGACCCCAGCCTTCTTTAGTTAGGCTTATAAGGCTAACTAATGAAAATATCATGACCTAACAACCAATCCAATGCTGGGCAACCGCACACCAAATGGGAGGTTCACACCCGCACTTTAGCCTCTACCGCACCCGCACTTCCGCACACCTCTAAGTTTTCACACAAATGCACCTGCGCCCGCACCCTATTTACATATATAAAGTTTTATCGCAATGAAATATATAAGTTTCCATTAATATATTAATACTTTTATAAACTTTTATTTAATATTTAATTGTGAAAATAAAGTTTTGATACAATAGTCATTTTTTTTGTTATGAGAGGTCAGAAAATTACTAGAATACAATATCATTTAATTTTATTTTATACTAATACTATATTACTTTATTCACAGCTACTCAAATACAAAAGATACAATACAATACAAAAGTAAAAAAGTGTATTTAGCATGGGTGTGCAGACCAATCCGCACACCTTCCGCACCCGCACCTCCGCACCTTTTTACTGAGGTGACCACACCTTTTTTACCGAGGTGACTGCACCTCCGCACACCATTTTGCACTTCCGCGCAGTGCGAATGTGTGGAGGTGCGGTAGGTGTGCAGAACTTGCCCAGCACTGAACCAATCATTAGGTTAACTGTATGCCCTTGATGATTAGTTAGGTTAGGTCATGATATTTTTGTTAGCCTTATAAAGCTAACTAAAGAAGGCTGGGGTCCCTATTCTTCAATAGCTCCGATATTTAGGTAAACCTGTATCTTTCAATATATAATTATTAAAATCTGAAAATAGAAAAATAAAAATGAAAAAATGAAGAAAGCCAGCATTAATAAAATTAAGTTTTAAGCTATATAATGGCCTATAAGCTAACTTTTTATTGCTGATTATGGTAGATCTTTGCTCAGGCAACATTTTTTCTTCAATAAAATTTTTTTAAAAATTGATCTCTTCAATGTCAAATCCTGAAATTTTTTTGTTTTTTCAAAATTAAATGGTTTTTTATTAAATTATCCAAATGAAAGTACCATTTTTGGAAACTAGAGCTCGCTCATTCCGCTTCCATCCATATAAAGTTCATTAAGCTACGACAATCAGAAGCTGAGATATAGGGATTTAAAAAATTCTTAGGTCACGATTTGGCCCAAATTTGACCTGACCCTAAATTTTGACCTATTTGACATTTTCAAAAAAAATTTGGAAATTTATTTTTTTCATTAAAAAAAAACCTAGACCAAGTTTTATGCAAATTGAAGACATGACCGTGTTGCTTATCTGTCTATTTAAACCTGGATTTACCTGGTAGCTTTGTAGTAACTGATGGAAGTCTTCTTCCTCCAGTTCCATCTGCAGTTCAGTGTAACTACATACCACTGTATTGTTATTACATTTGCATATAACATCTTTAGGTGTCATTAATAGTTAGCATTTATAGCAATTCATCCCTGAAAGTGGGGGGACAACTCGTAGGTTGTCCCCACCTTTGTAAAAGCTGGGGGACATGTCCCCTGCATCTACCCTGCAATCGACGCCCATGAGTGTACCATATACTGGGATGTTAAGGAGTGGGTACAAGAAAAGGTGTTCAGATAGAATTCAGGGATTCTTAACCTTTTTAGGCTGTGATCCAAATTCTCATCTCAGGGCTAGCTCGGCAACCAATGCCTTCAAACGGTTCACTTGTAATAGATAATAAAATAAATAATAGTAAAATGATTAGAGATAACAAATAAATGATAAATGACAATTTAATGACCCAAGTTTGGGTCATGACCCAGAGGTTAAGAACCCCTGAGATAGAGAGAGAGGACTTTAGAATAGACAAAAATGAGCAGGAATAAAAAGCACAGTACAGGCAAGACCTATGCCACTGAAGATTAATTCAAGAATTTTCCTTTGACATTATTTCCAAATTTAGTAAACCTTATTCCAGTGTATGACTTTTTCTTTTTATTCTGTGATGAACAAATATGAAATTTTTTTATAAAGGATAACTTATTTGCTTCACTAGAAATAAACCCCTGAAGACATGACTAAAGCTTGACTTTTGCTTGAGACTTTTAATCTTAAACTGACACTGGGTCCTAATGAGTTGCTATACCCCATTTAATTCAGGCTTAACTTTGATCAAACTTTCTAGATTTGAACAAAAACCTTGACATTAATTATTTATAATTTATTCTGGAGGTTCTAGACAATGAGAAACTTTAATCTTAAATTAAATGATGGCATTAATAAGGTTAGTTATGATAATGAGCATAAAGATGATTTATGTACAAAACACTCAAGTTCTAAATAACTTTATCTTAAACTTAGGAGGATCTTAATTTTTGAGATTTTGACTGTATTATACTCACTGGAGTTGTTCTCACTTGTTTACTACTTAATTTATTTGATGGACAACATGTACAGGCACTTAATGTATTCACATGCAAAAACTTAAATTAAATGTTTATAAGCCAAAGCTGCAAGAAAAGGGTACTTGCTTGTAATTGCAAGTAATTTGGGCTCACACACACACACACACACACACACACACACACACACACAACACTGGATTGTCTGCCTAGAAGGAGCACTTAAGCTTTGAATCCTTAGCAAGGGCAGATCTAGGGGGGGTTGGCAACATCTGGACCCCTCCCCCCTCATTTTCTTGCAAGTGCCCTTTTTTCAAGCATAAAAAAATAAAGGCAATTTTTATTTTGTATCATATTTCACTGAGACTGATCTAATAAAACAATACAATTGATTTTATACTTGCTCATTGGTGGTCTGTTTTAAAAAATAATTTATACTACTAGGCCCTTTTTATTTTAGGGGTGCCCCACTCCATATGGAATCCAAACCACACCCCACCAGCATCCCATTGTCTTAACTACTAGGCTGCCCAGGGTACTCATTTATCTACCAACCACTTTCTTTATTGTGTGGATGGATGAACAGCTGGGTTTTGCTGCACACCACCTGCCATCACTGGGTCTCAATCACAGGGCTGATGGATTCGTAGTTAGTGATGCTAACCACTACACCACTGAGATGCATTATTAATGTATTAATTTATATTTATTATTATATTAATTTTGTTCTAGCATAGTTATTTATATTATTAGTAATGAATATATCGAGTTTGATTTGTATGAGAACTTTTAATTTCAAACTTCTGATGAGAATTACAAAGGTTAAATCTAATTAGTCTTTTATCACCATCATTGAGTCTTCCCACTCAATGTGCTTGGGTAATGATATTTTGAGGGATGTTGAAGCAAATTTTATCCCTTATTGCTTCTATGATAAGTATTAGAATTTTTATTTTGGTTCTCCTTTGGGATACTGGGTCCCACAAGGAAGAAGATAATTTTATGGGATTCTTGTTTCACTGTAGATTTTCTCATTTTCAATATATTTTTCCAGTGTGAATATTTTCTCTGCGGGTGGTGACCTGTTGTTTTTGGTCAGTTTTCTGTTTTTGTTTTTGTTTTTTAAGGCCTTTGTTTTGTTTTCAATTTTATTAATCTGATCATCTTTTCAATTCAATTCTGCCATTTATTCCAGAAGGAAGTAGTTTGTATCCATGTAAATTAGAAGTTGTTTGTTACTTTACCCACTTTAGTTGCTTGACATTGTTGTGAGCAGAATTGGGTTACTCCTTTAAGAATGCCCTCCCCTCAGTGGAAGAAAGGGGGATGGGAATACTTGCATTTGTTGATCTGAGATATTTCCATTTGCTATTTCTGTATAATACATCTGCTAACATGAATGAGAAAATATTGTCACTTATTAAATCATCATCGTGCTTTAAATGTTAAATTGTTACATCAATTTGTAGTTTTTAACTTTTTTGCTAGCTGTCAGAAGAGGTGCTGTGTGTTCATTTGTTTATTATTGTGAAGCTTTTTTCAATGGTATCTACTAGGGTGGAGTGAAAAAATCAAAAGTCCCAGGATCAAAATTGAGAGGGTGTAGATAGTTGTCTTTTGTCCAGGATTAAACTTTAAAACTGATTTTGGGTGGTTTCATACAAAACTGTGACTGCTACTGGCCAATTTATACAAATCGTATGTGCATGTGACCAAAATTTGAAACCAGTGACCTATCTCAGGTTCTGGACATGATAGAAAGACAATTTAAAAATTGTTGATGATGTGTTTTTTTACCTCTGAAGCAGAGCAAGGCATTTGCGGAGGGTTGCAGGGTCAAAATCCATAAAAAATATCCATATTTCATTATTTTTGCTAAAAAAAATGGCAACATCACAGTTAACAAAGTACTTTTGGTCGGGGAGTGAATCGGTTGAAACAGTGATAGACAATGACTTTGAAGGTGGTGATCTGATAAGTGATTCAGATGAGGATATTAAAGTCCCAGAGTTACAGCCTGAATTGAATATTGTGAGATATGGTAGTGTCAGGAGATTCATGGTGCCTAAAATCGATATTGAAGCTTGAGGGTATCTCAAAATGATAAACTTAAATTCACGTGACATTCATGAGCCCCATCTCATAGCATCTCTAACCAATGAAGTACTCATAAACATAAGAAAAGAAACACTGAAACTCAACCAGCCTTGTTATAATCAGGCTGTGGAAAGGCACATTAAACTTGTAACAGAGGCTTCCTCAACTGTGATAGGATTTGAACGTTGTGACGGCATTATTCAACAAAAGATAAAATCAAGAAAACTGATGAAAGTGTTCAATACAAAAATACAATATTCTGAAGCTGTTTAGGTGATTATTTTTTATTATTTTGTTTGAGTGATGCTTTAAATTAATATTGGTTTTTTGATGCATTATTGAGCCTGCAGCCTCTGCAAATGTGTAAATCTGCTCCAGAGGTAAAAAATACATCATAAACAGTTTTTAAATTGTCGTTCTATCATGTCCAGAACCTGAGATAGGTCACTGGTTTCAAATTTTGGTCACATGCACATATGATTTGTATAAATTGGCCAGTTGCAGTCACAGTTTTGTATGAAACCACCCAAAATCAGTTTTAAAGTTTAATCCTGGATAGAAGACAACTATATAGACCCCCTCAATTTTGACCCTGGCACTTTTCATTTTTTCACTCCACCCTCGTATCTATCACTCTGTGTGATTATACCTCCAGCCTGTTGAAGGGAGTACCAGATGTCACAAGAGAAATTGAAGTAAAATATGATCAATAATTTTTGGGTTAAATACTGCAAGTAAACAAGATTGTAATAGTGAAATATTCATATATTCACACTTTCAATGGTATTATAGAGCATTGTTCAACAACTTTAATCCGTTAACCAAATACTCCATTCCATACCACACCCCACAGACATCACACAGTACAGAAAACACACACACACCTAACCCACAAAGCACTGACATGACTCAGTCCAAATGCAGTGCTAGGTGCGAAGCTGCCACCTATTAACAGGTCGGAGATCAGCCTGAGCAGATTGGATCGAGTTAACTTATCATGATTCTGATGTGAACATCACCCAAACTTAAGGACATACAAATAGACTAGACAACTCCACAGACGACACCTGCCACCTGTGCCAGGACACACCACAAACAATTGAACATATTATGACAGACTGTACCACTCTAGCACAACAATGAACACAGCACAACACATCACCACTAGTGCGCTGAACCTTTGGTCCACTCCGGAGAGGGTGATCGGTTACCTGCATGCTGCCAGCTTGCTCAATCAAGGTAGGTTGATTGGCTAAACACCACAACAACTTTAATCAGTATCAATTTTTATATGAGAGGAAGAGCACAAGAAATGGCATGCAGCACTGGCACTGTCCTAATGTGTTAAACCTTCTTTTTATTTTTATCACAGATTTGGTGCTAGGTTAGCCTTGCACAGAAATTTGTCTTGTTCAAATGTGTTAGTCATTCCCAAGTTAGTTTTTTTAGTACACTTTGAAAAATAAACTATGAAAAGAAAAAATGAGCTTTCTAATTTGAAAATAACTTTATTTGTGTGGGTCCCAAGGTTTACAATGATATTCATTCAGTATAGGGTGCAAACCTATACTGTAGCTCATGAAGTGTTAAATTATTTTCACATTAATATTTCATGTCCTTCAGAATAACAAACTTAACTAAAAACAACTTTTGTTAAAGAAGTTAATTTTTTCCATTAATCAGTTGATGTTGAGAGTTTGAAAATGGAAAAAGGTGAAAGTGAATGTGATTTGGAAGAAGATAATTTGAACATTAAAGATGAATTTGATATCAAAGAATTAGAAGATTCCTATGAAACAAATTATTGCAAGGAAGATATGATTGACCATAAAAACATCAGTGATGAATGGGAGGTAAAGAATGTAGTTTATGTAGTTTAATTGGATTGTGATTCTTGCCACAAGAAAAAGAAAATACAAGAAGCTTTTTCAAGATTGTATGAATTTGTTAATGAACAAAGATTATTCAGTAAGATTGGTAATTTATTTAGTTATTAATAAATTCATAAAAAAAATTAAGTTTATCCACTCATTTTAAAAAATTTAATAGATTATAAGGCAGTTTCCTTAAACTTTGAAATAAATTGAAATAGGAGATTAATTATTGAATGTGATGAAAAAACTATAAAACTACTTTCAGAGTGATCAGATCAAAGATGAATGGATGGAAAGCATTTTTGTTAAAGAAGAAACAGACTTCACTCATGAACTTAACATTAATAAAGTAAGTGTATTTATGTCTGACCTGATTATGCCCTTGTTAAAATAATCCATTATCTGTGATACTTCTCTGCTTGGTTCATTTCCACATGTACAGACAACTTATGAATCATCACACTAATGGAGAGGTTGAGGTGTATGATAAAACAAAAGGTATGATGATGCAGAGGTCCATATCATATAAAATACTGTAGTGTACTTACTTCAAGATTGACAAAGGACTAATATCTGGTGCCAGAGAAAGGCAAAAGATGGTGAATCAAGCATTGCATGGGATGCCAAGCCATCATCATATTTCAGATGTGCTATAAGCAGGGGTGCAGTGCTGCCGGAGCGTGCTGGAGCGTGCCGGAGCGCCGCTCCGGCACCTCTGCAAGAGGAAGTTTGGAGGAATTACCATAACAAGCAACAAAAAAATTGTCTCCATTAATTATCAACAGTTTCTTACTGGTCTTGTGAACAATTTGCAGCACCGTATGTTCACGACAACATCCATGAAAGGTTCTCAAACTTCTGAACCTCAAAGTATGTATAAATCACTGCTAAATGAAATGTATGTCCTTGAAAAAGACTACTGGCCTGATGAAATACCACCTAATTACGGAGAAGCTGAAATCTCATCTCTCTGTAAGAGGTTTAAGCTTTCTTCTTACTCTGTACTAAATGCCTTTAGAGACTATGTGGAAGATCATGGGCGCCGCATCCCCCAAGATTTACACCCATTACTGAGCTGTTCACAAGTTATTCCTATTAGTACTGCTGAGTGTGAGAGAGTATTCAGTCACATGAACTTGATAATAACAACAACACGCTCAAGAATTCTCATAAATCATGTATCAGTGCTTATGTTTGTTAAACTACATGGACCTCCTCTAGTTCAGTGGAATCCTGAGCCATATGCCATATCATGGCTGCGGTACCACAGATCGGCAGATGACACCAGGACAAGAGTTGCTTCAGACCCCCGAAAACATATCACGCCTGACCCTTTGTGGAAATTATTGTGAAACTTCCCACTGGTGGTATTTGGTAAGCACTAAGTAGTTTTAACTTCTTAAATTGATAAAATACATGATTGCTCTTTTTTCTTTATTTGCTTGATAATTATATTTATTTTATGATAATTAGTGAGTGCAAACACGAAATACTTAGTCATCGTGTGGCATATATAGAAACAGGATAGGAAATGGCAGGCTTTTGTCAGGCCCACCAGAGCTCTGGCACCTATAAAATTGGCACTGCACCCCTGGCTATAAGTATCCAAAATCTGAAAAAAAGAGAGGAAAATATGAGTGCAATGATGCAGAGATGATATAAGATGATTTGTACATTGTGTATAGAGGGGTTAATGCAAAGAAGTAGATGTGTGACCATTCAGAATGTGATGATTCACAAGTTGTCTGTATACTTTTAATGAATGAGGCAAAATAGCTGTGACACTCCAGGTTATTATTCTCTATCACAGTAGTGAGAGGCACCTTATATTGTTGGCTACCTTCCTGTCTGACTGTGTGAATAACTCAGGAGAGAATTATATATGAAATTTTATTCAATAATTATTTTAGTTTTCCATTTTTGGAATAGGCTAATATGAAAAAGTAAGATAGTTTGTAGTCTGTACCATATTTGATTAAGAATTTAACAAGTTTATTGTAGGCCCCTTTACAAGTCTTTCCAATACTTGGACCCTCCTATGGTGGCCACCTTGTCATAGTTGGGGGACCCAGTGGTAGGCAGTTTCTCACATCCCCTGGGTCCATTTTCTTTACTCTTCAACTTTTATGGATAAAATTAACTCTTCTTCCAGTACTCAGGTGGTGGGTGACGAGGCCCTCGAGTCTACCACTGGAGGATCACATCTTGAGGGGGTTGTCCCCCATCTGTCTGCAGAAAATTTGCGTCCTCCTCGTTCTAAGACTGCTTGTACATCTTATTCCCACAAGTCTCTTGACTTCATAAGAGTTGATGGTTCTGACCCTGACTACTGTCAGTTTCTTGTTCTTACTTCTTCCACCTCTCTTCCTCTCTCACAGCAGGATGTTTTTGAGGTCTTTGATGACTGCTTCCCATTGTGGTGATCCATGACAGATGTGGCCCTAGAACAATGGCTCTCTTGTGGTGGAAGTCTCATCCAGTACTAGAAGGTTTTGTCCCTCTCAAACCCTGGCTTCTGATCCCCTGGACTGCCTCCCCTACTCTTCCTTTAACACTTGTGCAGGTGTAGTTCATGGCCACTGTCTTTTGGAATACTTGGGAGTCAGGTCTTCTCACCCATCTCTCCTCTCAGAAAGTGACCTGTGTTTACTGCCCCCCCCCCATATACTAGTACAGGGGCTGGTTATCTCCAATTTCTGATCTGCCATTATATCCCCAGACCATGCTGGTGTTTTACTTGCCAGAGGTTCGGACATGTCAGTAAGATGTGTCAAAGTTCCCCTGGTATTTATGTTAATTGCATGTCTCCAACGCATGGTTCCTCCTGCTCCAATCCTCCCCACTGTGCCAACTGTGCAGATGACCACACTGCTGCATCTTCTTTCTGTCCAACCTACTTGAGTGTGAGATCCTGTCAGTCTGGGAATCTGAGGTCAGCTTCCAGGAAGCAGGGGTCTGTGTTAGATCCTGATTTGTTCATCCATGCCTTACCTTTACCCAAACTCTGCATCCTTCCCACCCTGCTACCTCCTATTTGCCTGCTTTGTGCCCCCTTCTCCTCTGCCCCACTCCCTCCTTGACCTCCTGATGTTCCCAGCATTCTCTCCACCCGAGAAATTGAATTCATCCCACCCTGCTTCATATCCCTATTCTTGCAGCCCCCCAACCCCAAAAAACAAAACTCCCTCAATCTTCTTTCATCCACTCTTTGACCACCCCTTCCTCCTCAACCTCATCTCCCCCCAGTTTCATCTGTTTGCTATTCTAGCCACACTTCTAAATCTCACCCAATTACATCTCTTGCCCCCCCCCCCTGTATTCCATTCTTGATGGCTGCTATCCTTCAATAGAATTGTTGAGGCCTCCCTAATTGGGAGGACTTTCTCCTCCTTATTCAGGATTTTGATCCAGTGTGTATCTGCCTTCAGGAGACTCAACTTGGGGTTTGCCCCTTGCACCTTCTTTGTAGATTTTCATCATAACTCTGACCCCCTCTCCTAGATGCAGACCTCCATGGTGGTACAGACATCTTCATCCTCTCTGATGAGCTATCTACTCCCCTTCCCCTCCATACTCTTTTCCAGGTTGTTGTGGCCCAGGTTTGCCTTGACCAACTGTATTCAATCTGCTCCTTATATCTCTCCCTATCACAGGAAGTTTCTGTTAATGATCTTTCTGCCCTCCTTTTACAGCTTCCTGCACCCTTCCTCCTCCTGGGAGACTTCAATGTGTGTCATCCTCTCTGGGTTGATACTGTCACCAATCAGTGGGGTTGCATAGTGGTCTCCCTTCTCTCAACTCCTGTCTGTCTGTCTCCTTAACACTGGCCAGCCCACAGCTTTTCACCTTCAGACCTAAATGTTTTTCTTCATAGATCTTTTGCTTACTACTTCTACCTTCCTTGATTTCTCTTGGTCTGTCACTCCAGACCTTTATGGTTGTGACCATTTCCCACTCCTCCTCCTCCTCCTCAGCTCAGACTCTTGGCTCCTCCACTTTTCCTCCCTAATGGTCTCTTGCCAAAGATGACTAGTCTCTTTTCTGGTCTGAAAGCCAAACATATGCAGTTCCAAGCACCTTTCTGACTATCAATGCTGCCTCCACCTACCTCACCAATGACATCACTTGTGCTATTCTATCCTCTATTCCCAAATCAACATTTCCCCACTCTACCCCTTTGGTTTCATGGTGGACCCTGATATGCACTCTGGTCATTCAAGCCAAGAAGTCTGCCTTTTGCAACCCATCCCTTGCTAATTCAATAGCTTTCAAATGTACGCAAGCTCAGGCCTGTTGCATGGTCTGTGAAGCCCACCACTTTTCCTGGAGAACCTACATCTCCCCTCTCACCCGCACCCCTTCCTCCTGAATCTGGAACAAGATTTGGAAAATTTCTGGCAAATCCCCTCCTCATCCTCTCCTGTCTTTATGATAGATGGATGTCCAGTGTCATCCCCTACTGCAGTGGCTGAGGCCTTGGCCTTGACCATTGCTTTCATCTCCATACATGACCACTGTGATCCTGCTTTCCTCAGACATAAGGCTTTGCTTGTTTGCTTCCCTCGCCTTTTCCAGACTCCCAATAATTTCCCTTATAACTGCCTTTTCTATGTTGGAAATGCACTCAGTATTGGCTTCTTGCAGTAACTCTCCTCCCAGCCCCAATGGCATTCGTTTTGAAATGCTCCACCACCTACACCTAAAAAAAACTATATAGGGTTATGGTTTGATTGCCATCATCCTCATCCATTGGAAATTTTCAGTTGATATTGGTGGAGAGTTGAACAGAAAAGACCTTGTTAAGTAGTGTTTTTGGTTAATGTTTAATTTATATGCCTTCAGTATTTAGCACTGCCTAATGGCAAAAAAGAAAATTACCATACATTATTATTTCATTGGCTGCTTCTGGTTGTAAGGTGTGCGGTTGTCTGTTGCGCCTATCTTTCGATGTAGGTGATGTGGTTATGCAACGAGTTTATTCAGTTTAATTAATTTAGTCATTCACTACACTTAAATACCTGAAGGAATAGGCCTATCCTTTTGAGTTATTAGTTTTATATTATGAGGTATTCACTTGGAACTTAAAGGAAAATTAATCATGTCTCCTTGCCTAAAGCTTTGCTTGTATCTAGGCACCTCTGGCTGCTAATATAAATTCTTTTGTCTTCAAAATTTGATGACTTTATGAAGTCCCCGGATGTCAAATTTTTGTGTTTTCATTATTTCTTCTCTTGAAATAATTTTAATGCATCAGCAATGGAAAATTGATACAAAATAAGTTCTTGAAAACATCCATGATTGGCAAAACTGATATAGATAAAACCTAGCCCCTATGGGAAATAGAGGGTTAGGGGAACTTGACCCCGAGACAGCACTTACTGTACACACTTACCTTTGGTTAGCTTCCACCCAAATTGTTCATTCTGATGAAGGTGAAGCTTTTCACTCCACCTTAGACCTACAGTTTAATATGGAATTTGAACCATGCCCCAGCATTTAGGCCACCCAGGGTACTATTTATCTACCAACCACTTTCTTTATTGTGTGGAAGGATGAACAGCTGGGTTTTGCTACAAGCTGGCTGTAGTCACTGGGTCTCAAACCCGAGGCAGATGGATTCGTAGTCAGCGACGCTAACCACTACACCACCGAGGCACATTAACTCACCACTTAACACTAGAAAAAGGTTATATATATATACATACAGGGTCTCATAAGTCTGGCATCATAGGAAAAATAATGAAAAAAGGCAAAACAAAAGCTTTTATTTACAGAACGTGCTCAATATGTCTACCATTGTTTTCAATACACAAATTCAGATGTGATACCCAGTCAGCAAGCACATGGTGAATGATGTCAGGAGTAATGGTGTTACATGCCCCAATAATGCGCTGCCGCAAATGTTATTGGCTTGAGGTCTGGATGCAGTCTGTTAAATTCAGCAGCGGCCTCTCTTTGACTCCGATTTCCTATGAGTAGAATTATCTGGATTCGTTTTTCCTTGCTCACAGACATTGTGGCCTGTAGAAAGAGAGAAATATGAATTATGGTTTGTAGAAATAGAAAAATATGAATTTCTCATGATGCCAGACTTATGGGACACCTTGCATATGTATATATACAGGGCGTCCCAAAAAAATGTATACACACTTTAACAGCTGATAGCTCAATTGTTGTTTCTTTCTTTCCAAGTTAAACCCATTAGAATTAATAATGGCAGTCAGACTAAGCTTTGAACAAAGGAAATTCATTCTAAAATGCTACTGGAAGTGTGAAAACGCAGTTGAAGTGCAAAGACAGTTTAGGAGGGAGTTTCAAACAGATCCACCAACGCGACTTACCATCACTCGAATTAGAGATAAGTTTGAAGCCGATGGAACTGTTCAGAATGTCCACAAGAAGCGTTCCGGAAGACCACGGACATCGACAAGCCCCACAAAGCAAGAAAGAGTACTGGAAACGTATCACCAAAGTCCAAGAAAATCTGTGCGGCAAGCGAGTCGTGAGGTAGGAATTTCAGAATCGTCTGTCCAACGCATTTTGAAGCGCTGTCAATGGAAAAGTTACATTCCAAGATTAGTCCATGCTATTAATGATGATGATGATCCGGACCGAAGAGTGGAGTATTGCGAGTGGTACTTGGCACGATGTGGATGTGGATTGGACGAAGGGGTTTCGTAGAATACCCTCCGCGTTCACCAGACCTCACACCACTAGACTTTTTTTTATGGGGATACTTAAAAGACAAAGTCTACGCTATAAAACCTGCAACAGTCGCTGAATTGAGAGCAGCCATTGAACGAGAATGCACACAAATACCAAACGAAATGTTTCGTGATGTTTGCGATTCCATTGCTTCGCGTTATCAGCAGTGCCTGGACCAGAACGGACGTCAGTTTGAAAACAGGCGTTGACAAAACAATTAAATAATGTCTGTAGATTCTATTACATTTGAAAATGAAATGTATTTTAATAAACACTGCCTTTATAAGTATTTAAAGTGTGTATACATTTTTTTGGGACGCCCTGTATATATATATATATATATATATATATATATATATATATATATATATATAATATATATAATATATATATATATGGGATGAATTTCACAATAAAACACGTGAAATGAATAAATGCTGCAATCCACAAGGAAAAAGAAAAATGATTCCAAGGCCTTTCGTGTATTCAAAGCTACACCTCATCAGGGAATGAAGATAAAAGGCGAGATGCCCATAAATATATACAATGTACAGGAAAAAGAAAACAATTAGCACATACTTAACAAGGGTTAATGAGAGGCAAAAGAAATTTTAACATGATATCGTCAATTTTATACGTCCCCGCACTGTTATTGAAATTGTTTTTAAAATTAATAAATGCACATTCTAGAATATTTCGTTCTATTATATATCTGTTTTTAACAAGCGCTTTAGAACTATCCCACTTGATGCTATGGTTACATCTATACATATGGTTAGATAAAGCATTGGAAGTATTAGCTGTTCTACAAGCATATTTATGCTGTTTTACCTGAATATCTAACATTTTACCGGTTTGGCCTATATATACTGAGTTACATTGTGTACATCCGATCGAATACACACAACCAACAACATTATCAGGGCTATTCTTTATTAGGCATGATTTAACAGTATTATTATACTTAAAGATTACATTAATGCCAATTGCTTTAAGTACAGTTGGAAGGTATTGAAAATTAACATGGTAAGGTAGGCTAAGGATATTTTTACGCTGAAATTCCTTTACAATTACATTATTATAATACCTATTCTTGGCTTTCTTAAGACAGTTATCTGAAAATGAAATAGGATAACATAATTTAGTACCAATATTCATGATATTGCATAACTCGGAATCTAAAAATTCAGGACTGACAACTCTCAATGCTCGAAGAAACATAGCAGAGAAAATAGAGGATTTAATCGAAGGATGATGGTCAGAATAAAAATGCATGTAAGAGTTATTATTAGTAGGCTTATGGTAGACTATAACTCTTACGTGCATTTTTATTCTGACCATCATCCTTCGATTAAATCCTCTATTTTCTCTGCTATGTTTCTTCGAGCATTGAGAGTTGTCAGTCCTGAATTTTTAGATTCCGAGTTATGCAATATCATGAATATTGGTACTAAATTATGTTATCCTATTTCATTTTTAGATAACTGTCTTAAGAAAGCCAAGAATAGGTATTATAATAATGTAATTGTAAAGGAATTTCAGCGTAAAAATATCCTTAGCCTACCTTACCATGTTAATTTTCAATACCTTCCAACTGTACTTAAAGCAATTGGCATTAATGTAATCTTTAAGTATAATAATACTGTTAAATCACGCCTAATAAAGAATAGCCCTGATAATGTTGTTGGTTGTGTGTATTCGATCGGATGTACACAATGTAACTCAGTATATATAGGCCAAACCGGTAAAACGTTAGATATTTGGGTAAAACAGCACAAATATGCTTGTAGAACAGCTAATACTTCCAATGCTTTATTTAACCATATGTATAGATGTAACCATAGCATCAAGTGGGATAGTTCTAAAGCGCTTGTTAAAAACAGAGATATAATAAAACGAAATATTCTAGAATGTGCATTTATTCATTTTAAAAACAATTTCAATAACAGTCCGGGGACATATAAAATTGACGATATAATGTTAAAATTTCTTTTGCCTCTCATTAACCCTTGTTAAGTATGTGCTAATTGTATTGTTTTTCCTGTACATTGTATATAAGCACACCAGACAAAAAATTAGTCACCCCTCTCAGAATGTACCTAATAACGTGTGACGGCACCTCTGGCCTTGATAACCGCACGAATCCGGCGAGGCAGAGACCAATTCATCATTTAGTATGCGGAGGTACGCCTGCTGGTTCAAATTCATCGTCACTGGAACGAGAGGGCCCATTTCGTGGTACGAAAAACATCCCCAGAACATCACGGAACCACCTCCAGCCTGAACAACACCTTCGACGCATTCAGGATTAAAGGCTTCATTGGACCTGCGATGTACTCGTCGCCTCCCATCATTGGAGAACAAACAAAAACGGGACTCATCGGACCAAATTACACGTTTCCAATCTGCCGCAGTCCAGTTTTTGTGCCTCTGAGCCCATTTATAACGTGCCAATTTGTGACCTGCTGTTAACAGCGGCCTCTTCCGTGGTACCCTGCTCCAGATGTCCATCGCATGCAGTTCTCGTCGCAATGTCCATTCGGAAATTGGTCGCTGGAGAGCCTCATTGGTTTCTTGGAGCAATTGTTCTCTGGTTTGAAAACGATTTGCAGTTACTAGACGAGAAACATGGCGGCGCTCCCTATTGTCGAGAATTGTTTTCCGGCCACAGTTACGCCATCGATTTTCAGTTGATTGCGAACTACACCACTCTTTGTAAACTCGCTGGACAGTACGCGTTGGCACACCAACAAATTGGGCTACTTCAGACATTTTGTGTCCGTGGGCTCTGCCAAACACGATGGCTCCTTTTTGCCACTGAGTAATGTCTGCCTCACGACCTATTTTGCAGACTATATCCAACACACACTTTGTTCTTCACCACCTCACGAAACAGATCTGATCCTGTGTGCTACGTCACCGCTACTTGTCACTTACCAATGCTACATCAGCGCCCTCTGTGTGACTTTGAACTTCCTACTATCGGTGCTATTAGGGGTGACTAATTTTTTGTCCGGTGTGCTTATTTATGGGCATCTTGCCTTTTATCTTCATTCCCTGATGAGGTGTAGCTTTGAATACATGAAAGGCCTTGGAATCGTTTTCTTTTTCCTTGTGGGTTTGCAGCATATATATATATATATATATATATATATATATATATATATATATATATAGATATATATAATATATATATATATATATATATGATGATGATGATGATGATGATGATGATGATGATGATGATGTGATGATGATGATGATGATGATGATGAATAAAACCACGTGGTTTTATTCATCATAAATATTTTCACGTGTTACTTTCGTGAAATAATTTTCATTATATATATATATATATATATATATATTATATATATATATTATATCTATATATATATCATCACTAGCAGCAGATCAGTATATCAGTACCTTTATTTATTAAGTAAAAGAACATTAAAAAAATCATATAATCTAGAAATACTGTATGGTAAGTAACTTTAATAAATACAAGTAACAAATTGTACCAACTAACATGGCTGGGTGTGTGAGGTGGGTGATGCGCAGCTCCCAGATAGTGCAGATAAAGAATTAAATTGTTAATTCTAAACTTACATTTAATTAATGGAACACTGTCACAAACTGAAGTTAAATCATAAGAAAAATTAGTGGTATGAATGGGCTGAAATCAAATAAAATACATAGTATAAATTTCCTTATGTGGGTATACAGTAATTTATTCATTCATAAATCACAGCACTGTGATTCAAGATACTGAAATCTAAAATATTGGTTGGGGCTTCTTTGATGATCTGTGAATGAGCAAAACTGGACCCTGCCCTGTGATAGGGAAAACTGGTGTATATTGTATTGCTGCAAATGGCTGAAACTCATGAAAACAAAACTGATAGGTGAGGGATGACTGTACAGTCTATGGATGGCTCCTGTCCTGTCTTTTTTTGTGGGTAGAAGGGCAAGTTCTTCCCTCTCCTTTCTACCTTCCCCCCATGCTCTTTCCTCTCTACTGCTCTAAAGTTACAGTTCCACCCTTCTGTCCTCCATCAGTTGTTTTTATCCCACTCCTCTTCCTATTCTGATTCTATTCCTATGTTCACCAATGGCTCTTGCTCGCCACTTAGAGTAGGTTGTGTGGCAGCCTTCTGGTTGGTAGTCCAATCATTATCCCTTCCCCCAGCGGCTTTCATTTTCATGGTGGAACTGTCAGCTATCCTCTTGGCCCTTTGATTCCTCTCTCAATTCCCATTTACATCTTTGACCATCTACTCTGACTCTTGCAGTACTCTTGAGGCCCTGTCCTCTCTTCTCTCTTTGCACCCATTGGTGCACAGATCCAGGACTGGCTTGTCCTTCTTTCATCATGTCACAAGTTGGTCACCTTTTGTTGGGTACCTTCCCAGGCAATAAATGCGAGGATGCTGCAGCAAGGGAGGTGTCCTCCCTACCTCTCGACCCTAAGGTATTTCCTGAGGGTTTTCTGGGAAGCACTCCTTTGGCAGTGGCAGCACCAGTGGGAGGCTGTGTCTGGGAATTTCCTGAAGGCCTTGAAGCCCACAATCCATCAGTGGTCCTCCTGACAGTGTGATCAATGCTTTGAGACCACTCTGATACAACTGTGTATTGGTCACACTCACCTTATGCATGGTCACCTTATGATGGGGAATCTTGGCTCCTTTTACCCTTGCAGTATTCCTCTCTCCATCTCACATTTACTTTTAGTTTATCCTGCCTTTGCCATTGTCCATACCCAGTTTCTCCTTTTCTGCCTTTCAGGCTCCACTCTTACTCTTCCTCATTTGTTAGGTGACTCTACACCTGTACCAAAGGACACACTTTTCTCCTCCACCAGATTGGTCTCCTACTCTCTATTTAATGTAACTTGGGTATAATTTCTTCCTCTCTCAGCTGTTTCAACTGCCTTCTCTCTCTGTTATCACAGTCTTTTTTCCACTACTCCTCCTCTAGTGTTTCTCTTCCCATTTCCTTGTTCTCTCTTTATTTTAGTATTGGTGCGATATGCCCTCAGTAGTTGAAATGCCAGTGAAGCACTGCTATTCATTCATTCATTCCAATACTTGGATGACAATATGGAAATGGGGTGGTGAGTGGGTGGAGAGCTGTGGTTACCTGAATTAAATATAGGGCAAACTCCAGCTTCCTTTAGACAGTCATTGAATATTTCTATCTAGCCTGGGAGTTTCTGAAATTTCCTTCATAATGAGGCTATTTATGTAGTTTTTACCCTTCTCTACCCTTACTGTTTGCATTTTTAGTAGCTTCAAGAGAGCATTCCAGATTTTAGAGTCTCATATTCATTAGTGGGAATGAATATGAAGCCCAGTTCCCAAAATCTACTGTTTCCTGTACCTCTGTGTCTGAATGCCCTATACTTTTTGAGGATTTCCTTCCAGGATTCAGACAATACTTCACATTGTTTGCTAGTAAATTGAAATATGAGGAAATACCTTGTAGGAAGGTAAGGAGTGTGGGAGGTTGTAGAGATAGGTGCAAAGAAGAGGGCATCATTGTGGTGGGATACTGAGGTTTCATCAGTGGTTGAGGATAAATGGAGGAAATGGTTGTTGTGTGTGAGAGAAGTGCAAATATAAGTCTGATGGGATTTGGTGCTGTGAAGAGGACATATGAAAGAGTGCCTGAGAATAAAACCATGAATGAAGTGAAAGTGGTGGTTTGAAAGCTGAAAAATGGAAAAGAGGCAGGTGTGGATTGGGTATATGGGGAAGTGACTTAGTATGGGGGTATATGAGGGTTAGAGGTGTTGTGGTACCTATGTCAGAATGCATGAGCAAAGGGGAGTGTGCCTGAAAACTGGAAGAAAACAATAATTGTTTCATTGTACAAAATGAAAGGTAAAATGAGTGAATGTAGAAACAAGAACTACAGAGGTATAAGTCTGTTGAGTGTAGTGGGGAAGGTGTATATATGGGAGGATAGTATGGTTGCATCGATATGTAATTTGGCTGATTACCGATTAATCGGCTGTCAGTAATCTGCTGATTATTAAGAATTTTAAATCTGGTTAATTGGCACTATAAATTTGATTAATTGTTACCATAAAGTAAAGACGTCACCACAATGTTGTTATCAGCTTAGTTGTGCTGCCCACCTGCCATCTTCTATATGGGGAATAAATGGTTTTAGTGATACCCATTACCCACCCTTAACAAATCTAGTATATTATCACCTTTGCTTGGTTGTAACCTTTCATTCTGTACACCCTGGTTGTAAATTATATGAAATTGCTTGGTATTTGTATTTCTCTTTTTCCTTGTGGTCATCTTGGATGCTCGTGTGGATGACAGTGTGAATAAAGTTAGTGTACCATCTGATGGTACCCAACCTCTCGAACACCATTATTTGATTATTTTGATTGTTTTTCCATCTGTATTTCATATAATAGCTGTACTGGAAAATAAACAGAATTAGACTTTGCTCAGAAGATTTTAATGTGTTTGCATTACAATTTCAGTGTTTAATTTAGATTACTAGACCTGTGTATTAAGTGACCTTTCATTCAATGGTCATCAGCTATATTCTGAATTTTCTTACGTAAGCTTGTTGAATGTTAATATAATAAAAATGTTGAAATACTGTATTTTTCTTTGCTGCAATAAAAGGCAATGTTTGTTTAATATTCTAATTTTAGAGTTGAATTTGAATTACTATATTTCACACCTCATAAGAAGCTACTTTTTTCCTGAAAAACGTGTCCAAAAATCACTTCAGGGCTCATATGTTATTGTTTTGTTTAATATTCTTTTAATAAGGTTATGGGAATATATTTTTTGTCAGGCTGATAATCTTTGAATTATTTGTTTCCCTAAATATTCTTTGCTAAATATAGGGTGCATCTTACCACTTCTAGCATTTTATGAGGCGTAAAATACGGTACTTAGGTTGATTAGTCATGAGTGAATTTGATTCTTCCTTTGAAAACAATGTAGTAACAGAATATATTTCAGTCAAAGTCGGGTAAACCAGACATATGACAACAATGTCAATAAGGGCTTGAGAGTAAAAGTTTATTTTTAGTTGTTTATGAAAAATAAAATAAGATTCCTATTTTTTGCTTTTATTTTGAATGTTTTTCTGTCTGTATTTTTTATTTTTTGTATAATAATGGAAATGGAGAGTTCAAAAAACTAAATAAAAGAGGAGCATTAAAACTAATATAAGGAGATGGAGGAGGTTGTATGAAATTTTTTTTTTCCACCTTTATGTAGGAACTTGTTGGAGATAGATTTTTGGAGAGGCATTAGATTTTTGGCTAGATCACCAGATTAATTGATTATTATCTAATAAAGAGAGAAATTACAAAGATAAAATTTTCAACTAATTGGCTCTGATTAATTGATCAAAAGGCCAATTACTGATTAATCTACAAATTGCAAGATTTGGCTGATAACTGATTAATTGCTCCAACCCTAGAGGATAGTGATAGAATGCATTCATGGTATCACAGAATCCTTCGTGAGTGATGCATAAGGAGAGTTCTGAGGTGGAATAGGCTGTATGGATCAAGTTTTCACAGTGAGACAAGTGACTGAGAACATGTGTGAAAGGACTGCAATGTATGCATGGCTTTTGTGGATTTTGAGAAAGCATATAGAGTAGCATTGTGGTATTGCTTGGGTATATTTGGGGTTTGTGATAGACTTGTGAATGTGGTGAAGGATTTCTATGGTACAAATAGTACATATGTGAGAGAAAATAAAGAAGCGAGTGAATAGTGTCATATAAGTGTTGGTGTGCATCATGGATGTGCGATATCTCTGTGG
Source organism: Bathynomus jamesi (assembly GCA_023014485.1). Lineage (NCBI taxonomy): Eukaryota > Metazoa > Arthropoda > Malacostraca > Isopoda > Cirolanidae > Bathynomus > Bathynomus jamesi. Next base: position 484,147 of record JAJOZX010002298.1, read on the forward strand.
CTGTCCAATCTGTTTATGGATGGAGTGATATGAGAGATGAAAATATGAATGCTGGAGAGAGAAATGAAACTGGTTATTAATTTTTTCCTTCATCTCATAGTTTCATTTAATGATTAGGTTTCAGCTATAGTACATTAGGCATCAATGACCATGATGTGACAGATGGATTAACCCAACTTACTCTCTCTCAAATAAAACCTGGGAGTCTGAAACATTCTAGTAATGAAATGACTTCAAGTTTTTATGAAAACGTTTTAGTTCTAATATCTGTTTCAAGTTATCAAAATTCAGTAATCATTTTCATCTACAGGGTGTCCCATAAGTCCGGCATCATAGGAGAAATTCATATTTTTCTATTTCTACAAACCATAATTCATATGCTTGGGATGCCAATTTCCCGTCCACCATTCTGTTCAGTGATGGGGCAGTTTTTTATGGAAATGGTGAGGTAAATCGACAGAACACCTGCTACTGGTCTCAAAACAACCCTCACTGGTATACCTCTTCAAGGGAACAACATGCATCTCGGGTGATGGTATGGTGTGGCATTTGGAAGGATTGCATCATAGGCCCCCTTATATTTCGATGAATGTGTCACTGGAGGCACCTACCTATGTATGCTCAAGGAAGAAGCATTTCCCAGTGTCTTGAACGAAGAAGGAAATTTCCCAACATGGTTCCAGCAAGATGGCGCTCCTGCACATTACAGCACCCAAGTAAGGGAATACCTGTACCAACAATTCCCTGGTCATTGGATAGGACGTGGAGGGCCTGTGGAATCACCAGCTAGAAGCCCGGATCTCACGCCACTAGATTTTTATCTCTGGGGCCACTTGAAAGCACTGGTATATGCAAAGAAAATTAGGAGTGTTGAACATTTGCGGCAGTGCATTATTGGGGCATGTAACACCATTACTCCTGACATCATTCACTGTGTGCTTGCTTGCTGACTGGGTATCATGTCTGAATTTGTGTATTGAAAACAATGGTGGACATATTGAGCACGTTCTGTAAATAAAAGCTTTTGTTTTGCCTTTTTTATTTTTTTTCCTATGATGCCGGGCTTATGGGACACCCTGTATATCAAATATTTGCATGTAAACTTTTTAAACAACAACTTTCACGGATCTGAAAATTCCTGTCAGAAAGAAAGTCCTGAACTTTGTGATGATTCAAATTTAGAGGAAATTTCAAAACTTCAGAATCAGAAACAAGATTTAGATACATCATTGAGTAGGCATATTCTGTTCAGAAGAATTCAGTTTCAAATACCCAATGGTTAAACTTAAAAAACTGAACATCAATGACCATAAACTGAAGACTGTCAGAAGTTCTTTAAATGAACAGGTAAGATGAAAACTTTTTCTCAGTTCATTTGAAAGAAATGATGAAAGTACAAACAACAGCCAAATGGTAAAGCAGAGTGGAAGTCATAAAGATGAAAATACAGTGTGTTCATAAAAGATTTGAATGATTTCAATCTTTATTAATGTGATAACCCAATAACATACAAAGAAACAAGTTTGTCCATGTGACTTTGCACAGCTAAAAGTTTTATATACATGTTTAATAAACTTCAACATGCGTGTCATTGGTCGCCTGTACAACATCCAATTGATATTAAATTTCTCACCATGTGCATTCAAGCATGCCTGATTCATAGTTCATGGATACTGACAACCTTGGTCTTGTACAAAAAAAACTTTATTAGTTGCTCTATTGCTTACATATGCTTCATGCTTTATAACTTATTTAGTATGAAAAATATTAATGAATCAAATCATTCAGCTCTTTATGAATGCCCTGTACTACTATAAATATTCTGAATATAAATACTGAAATTCTCTTCACCCTTTTTGACTTTTGAGATTGAAAACCTTACATCAAATTCACTTTATCTAAAAATTAAGAATTGAATGTCATGTCATTTGAAATTGAGAATTAAGAGTTGAATATAATGTAATTTTCACCCTTGCAGTGAGTCTCAAAAATAAATTTGATTCCATGATTCATCATGCACACTTTGACCAGATAATGTAGTTTGTATGAAGACACGGTGTCATATCAAAAGCAAATTAATTCCTGATTTTCTTTTTTATATGAAGATCTATTTGTGCATTAAATTTTGCTTTGCTTCATATCTCTAAGCCTAGCTAAATGTAAGGCAACCACCACAGCAGTAAGATGAGTGAGTTAATTTGGCAGACAGCTTTTTAAAAAATAAATTGAGATTCAATAAACCTAAGTCATTATTATTACTAATATGGTTTTGGTTGAATGAAATTAGGTCCAACTTAGATTTGAACAAGAAATGAAGTTTTATTTTTTTATAGGTAAGAAAACTTGTTCCCATCCTAAACAATACTAAAATAAATAGTCCAACACCTCGTCTGCACCTCATCTCCAAGCCAAATTGTCATAAAATAAATTTTTATTTGCTAACCATTTAAATGATAGTAAGAAAGTTCAGTCCTGAAATGATTTATATTTATTTGGAGAAATTTTAACTTTGTAAGAAGATAGGAGTAGGTGAATATATTTTGGCCTTAATAGTGAAGGCATGACAAAATGAACTATAGAAGCTAAGAGGCACCACTGTACCCCATTTATGGTGGAAATTAATTTCCTTGTTTTTTCTTTATGGAAAGGTAATTTTCTCTCATTAATATGACAAATTATAGGTTGACTGCAAATCCTCAAAAATACAAAATAGCATTATTTAATGGGGATGAGAAAAGTTCTTAGAAATGAACAAGAGGGATGCTAATTATCCATAATTTATTTATCTCAAAAAATTTTAATGAGAACCAGAACCAGTCCCAGAGGAGAAGAAACTTCAGAGAGATCAATCGGACAATGGACCCAACAAGAAAATATGTCAGTATGGCACAATAAACTGGACCATTGGAGAAAAGAAAAGAACATAATCATAGCAGCAAATCAACACTTGGCCAAGTTCAGACATAGTTAAAGTGTTTGGCTTTGGGTGGAAGCCTCACTTACAGCTATTAAAAATACTAAAAAGAGTATAAACCAAGGAAGAGAAAAACCTTTTAAATGTGATCTCTGTTCTTACTCTGCAGCATGGAAATGTCAGCTTCACAAGCATTTAATAGCTCATACTGGAGAAAAATCCTTTAAATGTGGGATATGCTCCTATGCTGCATCACAGAAAAATTTGTTTAAAGTGCATTTGAGAGTTCATACTAAAAAATAAACCTTTTTACACCTGATCTTTGTTCCTACACTGCATCACAAAATGGTCTGCTTCAAATATATTTAAGTTTAAACAACTATTATGCAGAGTAAATGAAGCAATTAATAGACTAGTCCCAGTCAACACAGACCTTAGTGAACTAAATCAGGTAAATTATGCTGCTGGCCTATATATGCAAAAGAAACTACATACCAAAGCCCTCGAGTTAAAACCACAAGTGCAAACCAAAACCTCCTCCCTGGAAAGTTAAAATAACTGAACAATTTGCACAAACCAGGCATGAACTGAACCAAATAAAACAATATTTCCAAACATCCCTGCAACAAGGAAAACTTGAAAAACAAATAGGGAAAATAAAGAGAAAGTAACTTGAGAGATAATGAAGCTACATGACAAGTTGCTGGAGTTGGAGAGAAAAATCCAGCCATAGCCAATAGGATTAGAAGTAAACAAAAGCAGATTGACATGAAAAACCATGTAACAAACAATTTTCATCCAACCCTAGAGGATTTTACCAAAATCTCATTAGAGAGAGAATAGCATCCATGACCCACCAGATCAAACCCAGCTGGAGTCATATTGGAAGCCCCTCTTTGAAACCCCTGAACAGCATAACCCAGATGCTGACTGGATAGAGACCATCAGGGTGGCAAATGAGGGTAAACCAGAAATGGAGGAGTTATTAATAATGGAAGATAAGGTAAGAAGGAAATTGGCAAAATTCTCCAACTTTAAAAAACCTGGCCTAGATAAGCTCCCAAATTTCTGGCTGAAGCAGATCACAGCATTACACCATCATTATACTGCTGCCTTTCAGAGAATTTTGCTGGGAGGAGAAGAAACACCAGAATGGCTTACAAGTGGAGATAAAACCCTCATTCCCAAGTCCCATGAGACAAAACTCCCAAATAAATACTGCCCAATTTGCTGTCTTGCTACCACCTATAAACTATTTAATGGCCTAATTGTAGACAGTATATATGAACATGTAGAGGCTGGAGACTATCTGGAGAAAGAGTAAAAAGGATGTAGAAGAAACTGCTTTGAAACAAAAGCTCAGCTACTGATCACAAAACTATTCTTGAAGATTGTAAGAAAAGAGGCAGAAACCTAAGTATGGCATGGTAGACTATCAAAAGGAATTTGATAGTGTCCCACACTCGTGGATTTTGGAATGCCTTAAGCTGTACAAGATCCATCCTACAAAATGGAAAATGAACATCAATCTCACCCATGAGAATGGAAAAATATTCATCCCCCATGTCAAGGTTATGAGGGCAGGATTTTTTGGATTTTTTGAGAATATCAGGGGAATATGAAATATTTAGGACTTAATTATTTGTAAATATTTTATAAATAATTTAACTATAAATTAATTTAAAATGTTAATATAGAATAATTTAACAAAAACAAGCACTATTTGTTTTACATTATATAAAACTGATGCATTTTGTTATCTAGTATTAATTTTTTCAGCCTACCATGTGATTTTTGCAAATGTTTTTTAATAGTAGTTAGAATAAAAATTAGGTTTTGTGTTATATGAAATATGAATTTTTTGTATACCTTTTATGCAATTTTTATATAATTTTTTATATACATATATTTATATATCAGGGGATCAGATCTGAAATATCAGGGGATTATCAGGAAACTTTATTCTTGGACCTGTGTATGAACCCTGGAGGGGTATATTCCAGGGAGACAGCTTGTCACCCTTGCTATTCTATCTCACCCCAGATCCCCTAAGCAAGCTACTTAGCAAGAGCACCAAGGGCTACAACCTCAATCAAACTAGGTGGAGAAACCCAGACAGTGGTCTGAACCATCTACTCTTTATGGATGATTTGAAGCTGTATGCAGACTCTGACAAAACCTAGAATACCTATTATGGATCATACATAACTCCTCTGGTGACATAAAAATGAAGTTTGGATTGGATAAGTGTGCTAAATGTACACTTAGGGGAGGTAAGAAAATACAAACATGGAATGTCAGTTTAGGAAGAGACACTGAGATTAAGGACTTGAAAGAGGATAGTTCCTACAAATACCTTGGAATAGAAGAAGGTGGTAATATAGAACATTGGCAAATGTGAGAGAAAATCAGGAGAGAGTACGTTCAAAGACTGAAGAAGATCTGCAAGACCCAACTTGCATCAAAGAACAAAATAATGGCTACAAATCAACTTGCCATCCCTGTTTTTAACTATAATATATGGATAATAGACTGGCCTCAATCAGAACTGAATAAACTAGATGTTAAAATCAGGAAAATCCTCACTCTAAATAAAATAACATACAGGAACCAGTGTCTTCCCAGCTTGTACCTACTAAGGAAACTGGGAGGAATAGGATTGATTGAGGTTAACCAGCTGCACCGATCAACCATCAGTATTGGGCAGTATCTAAGGAGCTCTACTAACCCTACAATAGCTCTGCTTTGTGAGCACCACTCCACAAACTTTCATAACTAAACTGGCCCAGCACTTTGGAGGGAATAATATGATGGAAGAAGTAGAAATTGAAAGAATACCAGCCATAGTAATAACTTGGAAAAGTCGTAAAAAAATTATGCTGGGACAACAGGCCAAACACGTAGAAGAGTGAGAACAACATCAAAGGGCTGGAAAATATTATCAAGAACCACAGAAGGACTACATCAGTAAAGAAGGATCGTTGGAATGGGTTAAGAGAGGAGTTCTGCAATATGATGGAGAATGACTAATACTGGGTGCCGAAGATCTTGCACTCCTAACAAATACATTTAAAAAAATGGCTGGACTAAGTAATAACGACAGATGTAGATTCTGTCATGGTGAGGTGGAAAGTGTTGGCCATCTAATATCGGGCTGTAGGGTGCTCCTGGCAGATGAGTACTATACAGCCAGACACAATAAAATCTGTAAATACGAGGCTCCAATAAAAACCTTAGCACCCCCCCCTGCCCATGGCCTAAACCATTAGAGGTACAGTAAAACTAAACATACCTTACAAAAGAGAATTTAATCCTGCATTTAATGAGAAACAATTCAAACTTGGTGTTCCCACCATTGGCTTCCGAGACAGCCTGAAATCACTTTGGGTAGCTTGCCAAAAGTGATGTGAATAGATCTTGATCGTTACACAAATTTGCTAAAACAGTTTCAATGTGTTGCGTCATTGCATCAAAATTGATTTGCTGCAGGTTCTTGAAACGAGAGACATTCAACCTTGTCCTTTATAACTGATCCAATGTGTTCACAGACATTCAGGTCAGGAGAATTTCCTGGCCATTCTTCATTTCCGAAGAAATCGATCTCATGGTTCCGCAACAACTGTTGAGTGGCTAATGCCTTAAAGCAGGGGGCCTTATCGTGCAGAAGTGTGACCTGATTGACATCCATAACATTGTTTGGGTTTCTTAGAAAAGGAATGACATGCTGGGATAGAATAATATCACGAAAATACTGTCCATCCAAACTCTGACCATTTGGCTTCAGCACCCACATGAGCTTCTTTGCAGTGAACAAAACAAACACACCAACACAGTCTGGACTTTTTGATAATTCTTGATAATGTTCATTGTCATCGATTTCGTCTGGTGTTGTGGCCCACACTCGATCATTTTGGTAGTTAGGCCAACGTGTTACGTAAACAAAAAATTCATTGGAGACAGCTAAATGCATGAAATCATCCACATCCCAATCTTCGAGATAATGGGCAAACCACATTCTGTCATCGATGTTAAGTCGAGTTTTTCTTGGCTTTGGAAGTTCATGCCAAGGCTTTAAACCTTGCCTATGATGGTACAGTCGAATGATCTCACCACTAACGATCTCTCTAGAAAGTTTAGCACAGCTGTTTTTCCACTTACGCATACTGCTTTCAATGATGTCCTTTGTTTCCTGAGAGAGAGGCAAATTTGGCCACCCAGATTTGGTTGTATCCATTTCACATTCATCCAAAGTTTTATTCCAATTTCTTTTGATGAAGTCCTCACTTCTTCGCAACTTTTTGGCAACCCATGAATGTGTTATAAAGGTGGCTCCAGCATCACGTGCTTCCTGAAATGTTATTGCTCGTATGCGATCCATCACACGTTGGCTCTCCAAATCACCAATTAATTGAGAAGCCATTATATTATCACTTTATCAGCTAGAGTAATTTTAATACCTGCAATAAATAAAAAAATTTATATATTTTTATAATCACTAAAAACTATTTTGATATAAGTAAACATGTAAGCTGCAAATGGGGTCTAAGGTTTTTTGGAACCTCTTATATCCATTGGAAGATCATGACCATTAGAACTGGAATGCAGCAAAAATGTATGGGACCACACACCTGCACCAGTCACTGGAAATAACTGTTATAATATCTACTACAACACAATAATTCCAACTGCCACTTTCATAGACAACTCAGCAGTAAAACCAGACATAGTAGTGTGGGACAAGAGGGAAAAGGTTGCCTTACTTATTGAGGTCAGTGTTCCAAATAATGGTATTTCTTTACTATTACACCGGTCTCTGGAAGAAAGTTTTAAAAGCTGGTTTTCAATATTAAAGACATGACTTAAATATGGGTATAAAAATAGGTTAGGTTAGGTTAGTTAGGTAAAAAAGGGTAGAAAGTTTTAAAAGCTTTAAGCTTCAATAACACTTTAACAAATCATTTGTGACAGAAATGAGTATCATTTTTTAATTCAGCACATTGAAAAACATTGAAAACCAGTTTTTAAAACTTTCTACTGGAGACTGGTGTAATAGTAAATATTTACCCAAATGACTACAGCCTCAATAGAGCAGAAAGGGAAAAAATCATGAAATACCAGGTGCTTATCTACGACATAAAAAAAAAAAAAAAAAAAAAACTGGAGATTGAAAGAAGCTGCCATTCTCATCATCATAGTTGGGGCAACAGGTATGATGAAGAACAACCTAACAACTTAGCTGAATTCAATCCCAGGACAGCCCCAGGCCATAGAAATGCAAATAGGGGCATTAAAAGGAATGGTCACCCTCTTTAAACAAATGCTAGGCCAAGTTCAGACATAGATGAAGTGTTTGGCTTTAGGGAGAAGCCCCACTTAACAGCTATAAAAAGTACGAAAAAGAGTATAAACCAAGAAAGAGAAAAACCTTATAAGTGTGTGATATACTCCTTTGCTGCAGCAATGAAATAATAGTTTCAAGTGCATTTAAGTTATTACTGGAGAGCACCAGACACAAATTTAAAGCATTAGCTCAACAAATAAAGAAGAGAGAGCAGAGACAAAAAGCTAAAGAACAAAATCAATTATTTGCAAAGAAACCATATACTCTTTATAAAAATCTAATATGAGAAATGATACAAGTTCAGCAACCACCAGATTGAAGTGCATTGGATAACTACTAGAGGCAACCTTTCTAGGACCCAGGGCAACACAACAATGAGGCTGGATGGATAGAGGAAGTAAGACAAGTCAATGGAGACAAACAAGAAATGGAAAACACCACCATAATGGAAGACAAACTTAGATCAAAATCAGCAAGTTTTACCAACTTCAAAAGTTCAGGAATAAACCAACTCCCAAAGTCTTGGATTAAACAGACTGCTCCACTTCATAATATTATAAACAGGGCTTCCATCGAATGGTAAATAATGAGAAGGCCCCAAGAATGGATGAAAATAGGGAACACCATTTTAAAACATGAGAAACTCCTTCCCCAAAAGTATAGCTCATCTGTTGTTTACCTACTACATACAAATTATTGAGAGGAATAATAGTAGATCACATATCCAGCCATCTCATAGAGAACATACACACATACCACATCAAGCAGGATACTCAAACTCCTCCCCAGACATAACGTTCTGTTCCCCCTCACTAGCAACACATACACACTGGAGAACAAAAAAACAACTGTCATCAGGACACCTGCCCATCATCATTACAACATGTTCTACACTGCACCAACAGCCTTAGGCACACTTACAGAAATTACAAGAAAGCTGATTGGGAACAGTTCAAAATACAGAATGAGTTACAATTCACCACATTAAACAGTACACCAATCACAAACATTAATACAACACTCAAGACATTTAATCAGATCATCAATAATGCAAACAAATACATACCCAAGAGCAACATTAGGAAATACAACCCAAATTACACTAGAGAAATAGCCCACTTCATAAGGCAATGTAACAACCTCAAACATAACACACAAACACCATACACAGAAGCCATAAAAAAGCAGATACAACAGCTCAACACAGAAACAAACAACATACTCAAAGAAAAACAAACAAACATTTAGGAAATTCATAACAACACTAAACCACTCCACAGATACATCCAGGCTATACAAAACTATAAACAGCATTACACACACTAACATCAGCATTCACACCTCACACACAGCTATCTGTAGCAGCCAAAATAATATCCCAACATATACATAACAAGCTAACATTCTAGTTAATCACTACACAAAGGTAAGTCACTTAAACAGAGATAATACCCAGAAACACGCAGACAGACAAACAGCCAGACACAAGAAAACCAACAGACTTGACACAACCATTACACCCTTCAATACAGAACAGAACACCAAGATCATCAAAAACATTAAGAATTCAAAGGCTGCTGGACCAGACAACATATCTAACATACACCTTAAACACTTGGGCCCACAGGGAATACTAGCTCTCACAAATATCAGCACATATTCATACCAACACTGTATTATTCCTGACATATGGAAACAAGGTAAAATTATTACACTACTCAAACCAAACAAAAATCTAACAGAACCAGCTTCCTATAGACTCATTACTTTACTATGCACACCTTCCAAAGTAACAGAAAGACTAATCTTACAAATCACCAACCCACACATACCACTATCGCCTACTCAACATGGATTCAGACCTCACCACTCAACCATGGCATTACTCACTAACCTCACGCAGCACATCATAGATGGCATCAACTCTAGACGACCAGCTCAACGTACACTATTAGCAACAATAGACATTAGTAAAGCATTTGATGCTATCCCATGCTTCCCTCTCATAAACAAAATACTCAACACAAACATGCACAATAACACTAAAAGGTGACTGAGCAACTATCTTTCAGGAAGATACTCACATGTCACATTTAATGGCAAGTCATCCAAAAACAAGCTTTTTCCGAATGGGTCCCTCAAGGCTCTGTTCTCTCACCAACACTGTTCAACTTATACATGCATGACATTCCAACACCCATAGATAACATCATCACTCTAACATCCACCCACAACAACATCAACATTGCTATAAATAACCTACAAACATACATAAACACTATACAAGACTGGCTCACACACAATAGACTCAAAGTAGCACCCACAAAATCAACCATCACCTTGCTTACAAGCAACACAAAAGAACACCAGATAACTCCACAGCTTACTGAACAACACCAACATTCCACACACACACAAGACCAAAATACTTGGGGTCACATACAACACATCATTATCTTTTGCTTAGGGTACGAACAGGCACAAACTTTGGACACCAGCAGGAAACATCATCACTCATATACAAACAATATATTCACTCAGTTATGGACTATGCTAGCCCATGCTGGGCACCTATTATCTCACACACACACACACACACACACACACACACACACACACACACACACACACACCTGACAGATACAATACAAAACAATGCACTTTGTATCATTACAGGATGCACTCAAGCAACACCACTAGAACACCTGCACACAGAAACAAAAATACTGAAAGTTAGGGAACATTTAGACATGAGGGGGGCACAATTCATGACAGCAGCGACAACTAACCCACAACACCCTTGCCACTACATGTACAATAGGGTGGGCTCGTTTTTACACTTTTTTCGATATTTGATTGGGGGTAGTGCGGAAAAGTTGCGATTTGGAGAGAAAATAAAGTGTGTAAAATTTTTTTGATCTACGTCAATACCTTCCGGTGGCGGCGAGTCCTTAAAAATCGAAAAATAGGCCTAAAAACACACAAAAATTTTATATAATTTTATATAATTTTTATATAATGTTCATTGTTCAATGACTGCTATTAATTTATTCAAGCCTATAATAGTGTTCTCAGGGTTGTTTGCACAGAAATATACCGGAATTAACATTTGTATAACATCTTGTTAAAACTTGCTTTAAATCAATATTTTGGATATTTTAACGGCTAAGACGCCACCGGAAGTTATTAACAGATTGTGCTGAAATTTTTATTGTTTATTTTGTAAGTCTTTAAAACCATTTTCCAATCTACCCCGTTAGGCCTATTTTTCGATTTTTAAGGACTCGCCGCCACCGGAAGGTATTGACGTAGATCAAAAAATTTTACACACTTTATTTTCTCTCCAAATCGCAACTTTTCCGCACTACCCCCAATCAAATATCGAAAAAAGTGTAAAAATGAGCCGCCCTAATGTACAATCATGCACTGACACCTCACACCATTAAGGTAACACCAGAGAGACATTATAACCAAATACTCCATTCTATACCACGCCCGACAGACATCACACAGTACAGAAAACACACACACACACACACACACACACACACACACACATCTAACCCACAAAGCACTGACATGACTCGGTCTGAATGCAGTCCTAGGTGTGAAGCTGCCACCCATTAACAGGTTGGAGATCAGCCTAAGTAGATTGGATCAAGTTAACCCTTCGTGGGCTAGGTGGGACTGACTAACAAAGAAGACTATGTGGGGTCACCCAGACCCCAAACTTCAGTGGTGAATTTCTGCCATATGCTTAAGTTTATATATACTAAAGTTTGTACATATGTTACCCAGGACACGGCACATGGAGCCAATTCACCATGTGTCCCTTTTTTTTTTTTTACATTTATTTAAGAATTTTTTAACTTAAAGAATTCAGCACTCAGAAACACTTTTTATATTCACAATATAGATTACAGAATAGAAAGAAATAGAAACATAGAACATATGAAACAATGTTTACTGTACACAGTCATCACATACATAGTTGGAGTGACTTTCGCAAAGAGGCACATCACATTTTGTGCATGACTTTCTCATCTTCTTATCCATCTTCCTCGGGCACTTTCCACATCTCTTCCTACCTTCTGGATTAGGCCTTGGCTGGGGTGCTGCTTCTACTTCATCCATAAATGCCTCCATACATGTTCTAACATGCTTTGGCAAATATCTACCAGCTGACTCAAAACGTTTCTGGATTGCTGGTTTGCAGAGCTGTTCTGCTAAGTCTGCCAGAAATTTCCTTCGCCTTTGATTCCCTCGATACACAGCGGGGGTTTTCTCCATGAAACAGCAACTAGCATTGTAAGCTGCAACATCTACCATCCAGTAGAAGATAACTAATGGCCATCTGTTTGTTATGCGCTTACATGAGTAAGTTTTGATAAGTTGGTCTAATCGATCAACAGCTCCTTTTGTGGCATTGTAATCTAGAATTACATCAGGTTTGAAAGGTTCTTCCTGCTGCTTTTTTTGGTCGAAATGCATGGTGCTTAATAACAGAACTGCCTTTCTTACCTTTGGGACATAGCTGCATATCATAAGATGCTGGTCCCTACTAAAGCCAAACTTTGATGAATAGAGCTGACGATCATTTGAGGCTTGAAATGATTTAGGTATTTGGCGCTTATTTTTCCTCATAGTTCCTAAGAGTGTTAAATTTTTATCAAGTAGTTCTATGGCAAGGTCAACATCAGTAAACAGGTTGTCAGTGGTAACATTTCTTCCTGACTTCACAATAGTTGAAGTAAGATCTCGAACAACTCTTTGGGCTTGGTGGCGTTCTGGACCTTCAGGACCTTTTCCACTGTATATCTGGCCATTTAGAGGATACCCATTCTTAAAGTCGGCCATACTCCAAACCTTTATGCCATACTTATCTGGTTTAGATGGCATGTATACTTTGAATGAGTATTTCCCTCGAAATGCGAGTAGAGATTCATCCACAGTTACATGTGTGTTGGCTTTATAGTTTATTTGACATGCTTCAATAAATTTCTGCCAAACTTCGAATATAGGCGCCAACTTGCCTTGTTCACCATTCCTTCGTTCTGCACGAGTAGTCATGTTATCAAATCTTATTGACCTTTTTATTTCTTTGAAACGGTCACGGCTCATAGAAGCACGATAAATTGGTGGACCGGTCTTAGTACCAAATAATTCATCAACTGGGCGGAAGCTATCTTTGTCCAACCCAGATCTGAGATGAAGTCCTAGCCATGCCATCAGCTCGATAGAATCCAGCTGCTTCCATTTTTCACCATAGAGAGCACCACCTTTTTGATTTGTTGCATCGAGAACCAATTCAACAATTTCATCTGTGATAAAGAAGCTGAAAGTAGCAGATGCAGCGTGTGTAGGTACACTTTCATGAACACCACCTTCTTCACTAACAATGTTTTGCCTCACATTTTGTCTAAGCCGGGGAGGCTCAGTGCGCCACACAAAGTTATCTTTCCCTAACACAATATTGTCATCATCATCATCATCATCGCTTGCATTGTCACTATCAAAACCACTAAAGTCACTGTCAGAAGATTGTTCAACATATTCATATTCACTAGCATCAGATAAGTCTACTTCTTATTCACTATCATCTGACAAATTTGGTTGGTCTACATCTACATCTCCCTCTCCCACCCTGCTAGGAGCATAAAATGTCGATATTGGAATTGACGTTGCCATTGGAATGAAAATCTAAGAAAATTTATGAAAACATCTGAAAAAAAAATTAAAATAAATTAGTCACATTGCAGGCGAAGTGGGGTAAGGCAGACCCCATTCAAGTTTGCTACCCTGTCACTTCCAAATGGTGTGACATTTTTCTCTTATATTTTGTGAGTATATACCATACCTACATACAATAAAAGTCATAGATGACCAGGCTCTAAAAATAATATTTGAATGAATGGCAGATTTTTGAAATATGCTAGACTGGACCCCATCAGCCCACGAAGGGTTAACTTAGCACGATTCCGATGTGGACATCACCCCAACTTACAGACATATAAACACAGACTAGACAACTCCACAGATGACACCTGCTACCTGTGCCAGGACATGCCACAAACAATTGAATACATTATGACAGAGTGTACCACTCTAGCACAACATAGAACACAACACAACATCACTAGTGTGCTGAACCTCTGGTCCACTCTGGAGAGGGTGATCAGTTACCTTCATGCCACTGGCTTGCTCAATCAGGGTGTGCTGATCAGCTAAACATCATCATCTTATAGAGAACAGTTACCTAGAGCAAGAACAAGATGCATTGGAACAAAGGATCACTTTCAAACTGAACTATAAGGGAAGATTGTAAGAGAGGAAGAAATTTGTGTATGGCCTTGATAGATTGTCAGATGGACTTTGATTGTGTCCTCCATTCATGGATATTAAAATATATGAGGCTATACAATATAGACAACAGTAGATTTTCTAAGCTGAAGAATGGAGCATTGGAGAACAACTATAACCCTAACCCATGCACAGGGCCAAATCAAATTAGAGGATGTTCACATACAAATAGGCATTTTTGAGAGAGAGAGTTTGTCATTTCTGTTGTTTTGCCTCACCTTGGACCCATTAAGCAAGCTTCTCAAACCAAGCAATAGGGACTGCAACCTGTCACATGGAAGACAGAGATCCAACTAAGACAATAAATCATTTATTGTTTATGGATGACTTGAACCTGTATGCAGACACTGAAGAGAACTTAATTATTTTACTAGATAGTGCCCACAGTTTTTCCACAGATATACAGGTGTACTTTGGTCTTGGGAAGTGCTCAAAGTGCATCATTAGGAGAGAGAAAAGGTGAGAACAGTAAACTTAAAATTGGCTGAAAATGTTTTAAATGGAGACCTGGGAGAAGATGCTACCTACAAGTATCTATGAATTGAAGAAAACACCAACATTGGGCATGGAAAAATGAGGAAGAGTCTCCACTGATTATAAAAAGAGTGAAGAAAATATGTAGGACACAACTAACCACTAAAAACAAAATAATAGCAATTAACCAATTAGCAATCCCAGTTATCCAATACAGCTGTGGAATAATAGATTGGCCACAAAATGAAATTAATAGATGTAAAACTAGGAAAATTTTAACACTATACAAATTTATATAGAGGAACCAGTGCTACAGCAGGTTGTATTTGCCCAGAAGACAAGAAGCATTAGGAGTAATTGAGATCAACTAAATTCATAGATCTACCCTAGTTAGTACATGCTAGTACCTGATTTGTGCCAGCAACCCCAATATAAACCTTGTACATGAACATCATAAAATCAAATCATAGCCAACAAACCTTAATCACCAAACTAGGAAAATACCTTGCACCAACTAACATTCATGAAATAAAAGAATTACCACAAAGACCAGCAACTTCAGTAGCATGAAAGAGGAGGAAAGAGTATGTGAGAGATTAACAAAGAGGAAAACTATGCCAATATGGCCACATATACATCAGAAATAGGGAAAGACTACATCAATAGAGGGAGATCATTAGAGTGGCTATGCAAAAGCACCTTAGTTTTCAATGAGGTGTGAATTGTGATGGGTGCCCAAGATGAAGCACTATGCACAAATGGATTTTAAAAAATTACTTAATAAGTACTGGTTTGGCAAACAGGAAGTGGAGTATGTGAGGCACCTAGTGTCAGTAGTGGATTATAATTTGGGCAATGGGGGCAAATGCCCCCAGCCCCAAGAAACTATGTAAATGCTATAATCTACTGTTGAAATAATTGGTTGACCGTGAGGAAGAAAAAAAAATTCTAGATTCCACTTCTACAAAACCTAGTTTAGTATCCCATTTATGTGAACAAAGTATACATTTTCTGTAATCACATCTTTGTTTTTGTTTCATTTTCTTTTGATCGATCCCAGTCAGCTGATCACATCACTCATGTATGATGTATCAGGTAAAGAATTGTTTTTTTCTAGTGACACCGGCCGAAAATATTCATTGCCCTAACAATGCTTAATCCAGCCCTGCCTAGTGTCAGTATGTGCAACACTTGTGGGGGATGGTTATTACACAAATAAACATAGCTAGGCTCATCCATTGATGTCTATGCAGAAAGTTCCAGATCCTAGTCACCAAGACATCCTGGGAACATTTACCCACAACCAACCATAGGAAATGAAGACGTTGCTATTTTCTTTGACACCACCATGTTATGGGTAAGCTAAATGCTGCAATTTCTTTTTATGCATTTCTTGCTCCTTTTCACTAAAGGAATTTTACCTTCCACAACAATCCTGTGCTCAATAGGAATGACAAAAACCTTCTTTATTACAATCTGAGTGATAGTATAGTTTTCTGTTGTATCTTTCTCGAGAATACTGGGTATGTTCCAGTATATTACAAGATTTCTATTAAATAATTTTATAATGTATATTGTCTTGTAAATAACCTAATTAAATATTTAAAAAATCTATTGTGTATGGGAATGCACCTATCCAGTGGAGAGACAATCAGCAAAAAAACTTGCCTGTAAATAACTGTGATAGGGCAGTGCACTCTATCTCAAATAATACCTATATACAAATAAATCAGTGTTAGATATGAAAGATTGACAATAACAAGTAATGTACATTTAATCCTAGATTAGACATGAGAAATGACTAAGTAATAGAATAATTTACACTTAATCCTTGATTTTTATTGGTACCATATTCCATTATTAATGAAGATTTGAAATTGGTTTTAAACAAATTTAATTTCACTATTTTTTATATCAGCATTTAAATCATTCCATAGTTTCAGTCCAATGAAAATGGGTAATTTTTGAGATGAAGAAATCTAAATTGAGGAATAATCAGGGTTGACACAGAAGTGGGTAACCCATTTTTCCCCACTGGTTTTTGTTTTTTTTAACCACTTAAAAACCCACTATTTTACCCACCCAGGTGGGTTTTTTCAGAAGTTGCCATTTCTTTTATATTTATCTGTATTTTTTCATTAAAATAGGAATACCATTTGTTATATTACTTATAATTACTAACTAATGCTCTATAAACTAAACAGGTTATTCAATCTATGTAGGACATTAAAAAGTTTAGTCAATAAGTTTACATTTGTATTGCAGCATTGAACAGTAGGTTATGAAGCTCATTGAAAAACAAAATTAAAATACAGTATGTGTGAAATGATCCAAAATCAAATAGCAAATTCCAGTATTTAACTATTAAATTGTTATAAAACTAAAAGACAGTATGGCTCATAAACATTTTATAATTACTCCATTGTCTCCATGACTACAGTATATAATCAGAATCTACCTCTAGAGGTGGAGTTGCTAAGTGCAAGTACCTGTGTATTTTAACTAATTTTGTGGCCTTATCTACACCTAGCCTGTTTCTTAATTTTGTCCAGACCAAACCAAAAGTAGAGAATATTCTCTCAATGGATGCAGAACTTGGGGGACAACTAAGCAAATATTTAAAATATTGACAAAAATCAGCTGGCAGTATTCTTTTTTTTTGCTGTGCGATTTTCCATAAGCTGCTGCCATTTTGCAGGTCTATCTTTATACATGGCAAGAACTTGTGGTTGAAACATTGAAGCTGGAAATATTCCATCATCTTTAATCCTAAAAGCCATGAATGGTAGGAGAAACTCAGACTTGTGAGTTGTTATCCACTCTTCTGCTTCATCTTCTTGCTTAGCACTCAGTTTTGCTCCTGCATAAATAAACACAAGAATATGAATACGAGAACAATGTCAATCTGGAAGGAATAATTGATTAATTTTTATTTATTTCTAAATAGATATTATAGCAGCTCAATAAAAAAAAATTAATATACAGGGTGTCCTATAAGTCTGGCATCATAGGAGAAATTCATATTTTTCTATTTCTACAAAATATGCTCGGGATGCCAATTTCCCATCCACCATTCTGTTCAGTGATGAGGTTTTTTATGGAAATGGTGAGGTAAATCGACAGAACACCCACTACTGGTCTCAAAACAACCCTCACTGGCATACCTCTTCATAGGAACAACGTGCATCTCAGGTGATGGTATGGTGTGGCATTTGGAAGGATCGCATCATAGGCCCCCTCTTTTTCGATGAACATGTCACTGGAGGCACCTACCTACGTGTGCTCAAGGAAGAAGCATTTCCCAGTATCTTGAACAAAGAAGGAAATTTCCCAACATGGTTCCAGCAAGACGGCACTCCTGCACATTACAGCACCCAAGTAAGGGAATACCTGTACCAACAATTCACTGGTCATTGGATAGGACGTTGAGGGCCTGTGGAATGGCCAGCTAGAAGCCCGGATCTCACGCCACTAGATTTTTATCTCTGGGGCCACTTGAAAGCGCTGGTATATGCAGAGAAAATTAGGAGTGTTGAACATTTGTGGCAGCGCATTATTGGGGCATGTAACACCATTACTCCTGACATCATTCACCGTGTGCTTGTTGACTGGGTATCACGTCTGAATTTGTGTACTGAAAACAATGGTGGACATATTGAGCACGTTCTGTAAATAAAAGCTTTTGTTTTGCCTTTTTTTAATTATTTTTCCTATGATGCTGGACTTATGGGACACCCTGTATAGTAGTTAGCTAAAGACCATATACACACCTATTTAAGTATTGTACATTACTAGATATTTTAACATGTACACTACATACCACCTATTTGAACTAAAAATCTTGAGCAAAATACAACCACAGTGCATGTCTAATCTAGTATAGGGTAAACAAAAAAAAATACCTAATGCAGAAGGATCCATCAAGTTGGCAATATAGAAGAAAGGTTCAACTGCTTCATCCATTCTTGACTTGATGCTTGATCTGTAAGGTTCCAGTGCTTCACTTTGAAGTAGACTTATCCAAACATCAGTTGCAGTGGACAATGTTGCTGAATCACTTTGGAGCTGTAATGAAATATTTTTGTTTTCATATTCTATGGTTATATAATATATAAAAGTACTTATAGATGTGAATGTGCTACATATGTACATATAAAATTATGTGAATAATACATGTTTATTGCTATTTATTTACCAAATTGAGAGCTTCAGCTACTTCGGTAATTTGCTTTTTAAGGTCTACTATCTCTTTGTACAGATGAGTGTTGGCCAAGACTTTTGCTATATTGTCACTGATCTTATGTTCATTGGATATCTCAACATATTTATAAAAGTTTTTTATGAATGTTTCAGTACAAGCTTTTTGACTATTCCACCGAGTGTCATTAGGTATTTGTGGCATCATTCCTCCTTTTTCTTGGAGTCATCCCTATGAATACAAAAAAAAGTTATACTAATTCCTATTTATAAGGATATAATTCATTCAATACAAGTTACTACTGTACAAGAAAGTAAAAATTAAAACTTGAGCCATGTTTCATATTAGAATAAATAGCTACTTTATCAAACTAATTTGATAATTTTAATTAAACTTCATAATACTGTAGCTACCATGATACATACATGAGGCTGATAATGGTTTCTGAAATATTTTGAACTTCAACTACATAGTGGGCTGAGCAGCCATATGCAATGATGTGGTCCACTTGTTCATCCTCTTTCATCAATTCCTTCATTCGTTTCATTTTAGCCTCATTGTCTGTGCATATTGCAAAAACCTGTTGTAGAACACAAATTTTTATTGTAACATTTTATACCAATTTACAGATTGAGTACAGGAATAAGTTCCATCAGAGACTTGGTTATGTTCTAAAAAAATCCAAAGTTTACATATAAAACATTTAAAATTAGTTAAAATAAAACAGATTAAATTATATATTTCATTATATACTATATCTAGGAACCAAATCTCTGACTGTCTGTACAATAAATTCAGTACCAGTATTACAATATTTTGCAATATCTTATTTCATATTATTTTGTAAGGATGTCAATGATTGTTTTCAGTTTCAAGAATAATATGAAGAAATTTTTTTTTATAATTAATAGTATTAATTACAATTTAATTATTGATAACTATTGTATTTTACACAAGTTCCTGTTCCCAGATGTATATTAAAACTTATTTTTTCAATAATCAAAGACAAAATAAAATTGTGCAATTTATGGGATCAATATCTATGTAAAAGCTCACCTTTTTGTTGTACTTTTCTTTGATTTCTTCCATTGCTGATTTAACTTCTTGCAGACAATATTCTGAAGTTTTCTTTGCAGATCCTGAATCAATGGCTTTAAGTAGAAATGATGTTTGACCTGTGTGCACTGATGAGACTAATATAGGGTTATTCTTCACAGATGACCATCCATCCATGCGTAATGTCAATGTGCAAATGGCTGCACTCAACTGTTTTTCAGACTATTCTCTACATCATTGTAAACTTCATCCAACAAATGCCCTGCTAGATCCTTGCGTGATGGAGTCTTATAACCTGGTCTTGCAATATTCATCATTTCTTTAAAATATTTCTCTTCAGCGGTCAGGAAAGAAAGATTGCTAGCATAAAAAATCTTGCAATTGCTTTGTCTATTGCTTCTTGCTGTGCTGGAGTTGTTACAATTGAAAATCTCTCATTTTTGGCTGTACAGCTCTGTGGTGGCTATGTACCCATTCTTGAACTGACTTTGCTTTCTTTTTCTGTGGTGTTTTGAATGCTAGTACTGAAGCAGTTGATGTTGTACTTGTGTTTGTTTCATCGTCAGAAAGCATCAATTCTTCATGCACTTCATCTGAATGGCTTGATGACACAGAAGGCTTAGGTAAAGGGTTTTCATAGCCTAATGATTTAACTCATTTAGGGCTTTTATCCATTCAATTTTACCACTTATTTCAGTGTTACAATACTTACATATAACTTTATTTGTTCCTTCTACACTTAACATTTCATTCCATTCACCCTTACGTTTTCTTCCTGCACCTGCTACACATGGCATTTTTTTTTGTAAATAATATGTTCAACTTTATATTGTAATGATGTATAATCTATTCATTAATTATAATAAAGATTTTTTCATTAATATAATTATATTTATATATATAATACACTATAATTATATATATAATTATATATGTGTGTGTGTATATAATACACTATAAAATTATTTTACATTCAATCTTACACACAAAAATATTAATAATTATAGCTGACAGCTATCAAATAAAATTTACTGTAGTGTACAGTATTTAAATAATAGTTACAATCAAGTGTGTCAAGTGCTGATGCCTGACACTATTTGTTAACAAACTCTTTTTCTCACTACTGGGAACCACCTGAATACTGTACATTGCATTATTTGATCCTTACTGACTAACCCTGAAGTATGAACAGAGCACAACATGTTCAAACAAGTTACACAGATCACTCCCATGAATTGTCACCCTTTGGTAATTGGGTGGAAATCTGTTTGAACATGTCTCCTGTCAGGGGTTGTTGAGTTTGCTAAATGAGTTGTGTTTATCTAAAATAGAGTACATGAGTCATGAAATATTTTATAAATTAAATACAGGTGTATTTTATTGTCAACTGTATTCCTTTTATAAATGTTTTTATCTTATACCTCTAAACCATTTAGCAGGTATAAAAATATAAATAACATTAATTATTATTGTATTGGAGACTTATAATAACATACTTTTGAAAAAAACCTGATTTTCCCCAATTTTCTCCAGGTTTTATTGAAAAAAACCTGGGTGGGCTGGGTTTTTTCAATAAAGTGGGCAATTATGCTAACCCTGGGAATAATATGCTTTGATCTATTTCTGGTCTGATGTGACTGGATTTATTGAGAAGTTAAGAGTATTTATTTACCCATTGTATGTTAATGTTTTTGTTCTTACACTTGTAAATAAAAATAAAATGTGCCAATTTGATTACACCTTTGAGCTTTAGTAGTTTTAGCTCTTAAATAATGCATTAGAATGATCATGGAAATCAGTATCAAATAATAACTTTATTGCTAATTTTTGGATGACAAAGATACTGCTGAAAGCATTGTTAGTGGAGTTTCCCCAAACAAAGGTTCAGTACCTGTGTAGGGACTAAATTTGAATATTATATTATAGGAACACTGATTCAAATCTTTTTTTGTGATAAACTTCCATGATCACTCCATTGCAAATTCTTGTCGAGCATTACACCAAGAAATTTTGTTACAGTACACTCCTTTACAGCAATTTCATCAACATTCAGTTCATCAAGATACACATTTTGTTTATTAGTAAAAATCATGAAATTTGTTTTACTGGTATTTAGGAAGAGTGTATTGAAGGTCAACTCTTTCATTACATTGGTAAATTCAGATTTAAATACAGGCAGTCCTCAGATAGCAATGTTAATGCATTCCTGGAAAGTGTATCATTATCTGAAATGTCATTATCTGGATTACATTTTCCCATAGGTTAATTGTTATAAGTAGGGGTTACGCTCCTGGACTTTGGACAAAATATTTTTTAAACATTATTTACACTATAAATGAATAGTTTAACAACTTCAAAATTTGCAAAAGTCTTTCCATTTCATCCATTACAACATTCCTTTTCTTTGACAGCACTTTCACTTTTAAATTCCCAATTTCCCAGTATTCTTTACATGTTGAAGTATTTTTTCCTTCTCCATATAAATCGCAGCCACTGTCAAATGATTCAAGTTTAGCAACCTCGCTATCAATGCTAATGATTCACCTGAGTCGCCACACTTTATAATATCCATTTTAAACTGAAAACTGTACCTTTGCCTTTTCCCAACATTTTCCCCATCACGAATTCTCCCTTTTGGTGTCATGATATTAATCACAAGTCAATATTTATTATAAAAACACTAAATAATAAATGTTTGTTATGTGAACACTGGAATAACTCTTCCAAAATTGCGATCTGGCTCAACTGAATGTTCTAGACTCTTTGTGCCAACTGAAGTTGCAGAAATTTATGTAGTGTAGCTACTTACTCCGATGGAATTCCCCAAATGTCAGTATTATGAGGAATGGGCCTGTATATTCTTAGCTGAATTAACATCGTTGCAAGAAAAAGATAGAATTGTATCACCTGCAAACATTATGAGGTTAAGTATATCAGATGAATATGAAAGGTCATTTATACAGGGTGATTCAGGTCAACCCTAGAAATATGGAAATTGGTGGAATTTGTAGTTTGTATATGGTATTTGAAGTTGTACCTGCAATAAAAAGAAACACTTCATATTAGTTATGGAATTACTATGAAAAACTACAAATTCTGCCACTTTCCATATTTCTAGGATCAACCTGAAACACCTTGTATACAATAAAAATAACAGTGAACCCAAAACTGAGCTCTGTGGTACACCATGTTTGACAAACATTTGAACAGACTTTATTTACTGATATAAAATGATATCTCTTGCATAAATAACTTTTAAACCAATTACTGATAGCTCCTCTAAAGCTGTAACAATATAATTTAAGTAGGATATTAATGTTTATTACATCAAAAGCCTTAGTCAAATCCATAAATACTGATGATATTTCTTTATTCTCTTTAGCTATATTTGCATTTTCCATAAGATTTAAAATAGCCATTTCCATTTTGTTGTTATGGAAGCCATTAGTGATTTGGAAATAATGAATTGTAGGATTCTAAATATTGCTGCATTTCTACAATGCTGTTATACAATGTTATACAACCAATTTTTAGCATTGATGGGAATATTCCTTTGGAAATATTTTGATAAATTTACCCAAAGTTTAGATATTTTACCTTCAACAAGCTTCAATGTAGGTACAATAATATTATGAATGTAATTTTTTATATTTACCAATAATATTCTGGACCTAAGTAGAGGTAGCAGGAACAAAAAATTAATTTAGTGTGCTGAATGGCATATATTCTGATAGTGAGTGATCATTATTTAGTAACTGTGAGGAAAGCTTATCAACTATTGAAGTAAAATGTTATTTTAAGGGTCTTCAATAGAATTATCATCACTAGACTTTTTTTTTTATGCAGCAAGGAGGGGCCAAGGGCAAATGCCCACAAAAGTGCAGAAGAAGAGGAGCCAAAATCAAGGTCTGGGGCTTTTGAGATGCTTAGAAACTCTGCGTTTGAAAGATGGAAGGTCATAAACAGGAGGAAAGATGGATTGAGGAAGATTGTTCCAGAGTTGACCAGTTGAGTAGATGAAAGACTGGCAACTTTGGGATGTTTTATACTTTTCAGAGAGAAATGGATAGTTCTTCATTTTATGGGAAAAGATCGCGTCTATCAACAGCTCTTCAAATAGAACTCAATATGAGCGAGCACAACAATGACACTGATGAATTTGAAGCAGTAATTGACTTTGGTAAGAATATTTTCAGTTATAAATTTTATAAATTACCTTTTCAACGTGCTCTGCAATAAAAGTTGCAAGCTAGGCTACAGACATCCTGACATACCTCATACCCATGACCATTTTCATTTATTTATATGATGCATGCAATATAATGTAGGATTATTTATATATTATTATATATACTGTATAATATATATATATATATATATATTTATTTATTATTTATAGCCTAAACTAGTATAAACTAAAGGTGTGAATACACACACACACACACACATATATATATATATATATGTACTGTATACATATATATCCTTTTTTTTTTAAGGGAGTGATGGCGAAGAAGGATTGGATTTTGTGCAAGACATTGATGAGGAGGAGCTTGAAAGCGTTGCTTCCCAGTCAACACCTGGAACCTCTTCTATACAAGCAAAGCCATCAAATGCACGGCAGTTTGGGCGAAAATGTTTATGGCGTAATGTAAGTGCTGATCATTCATCTCGCGATATTCCAGTATGGCTTGGCCAACTTCCATCTGCTGAGAGTGTCAGAAGGCCTATTGAATATTTCAGGGACTTTTTTTCAAAAAATATTATTGATCACCTTGTTTATCAGTCAAATTTATATGCATTGCAAAAGAACCCTAATAAGCCTCTTCAGCTAACCAGTGATGAACTAGAACAATTTTTTGGGATTCTTTTTGCAATGTCCCTTGTAAAGCTCTCATATTCACGCTTGTATTGGAGCAGTCAGCTAAAGCTTGCCATGGTGTCAGAGTCGATGAGTAGGGACAGATGGGAGGAAATAAAATCTAATCTCCACTGCAATGACAATTCAAAAATGCCATTGAGAAATGATCCCCAATATGATAAGCTTTACAAGGTCAGACCACTGGTCACACATTTGCAGAATAAAGTTAGAAAGATTCCTATGCCACAGATGCTCTGCATTGATGAACAAATGGTGGCATTCAAGGGAGCATCTGGTTTGAAACAATATATTCCAAGTAAACCTCATAAGTGGGGTTACAAAATATTTTCCCTCTGTGATTCTGATGGAATACTGTATGACTTCGAAATCTATGATGGTAAAATCAAGCCAGTTAGTGGTGAGCCAGACTTGGGACCAAGTTCCAATATTGTGCTCCAGTTGGCAAAGTGCATTCCTACAGAAATGAATTACTTGATCCTTTTTGATAACTGGTTTACCTCGGTGCCTCTGATAACTACTCTGGCTAAGAAAAAGATATATTCATTGGGAACAGTCAAGCAATGTCGATTACCGGGGGTTTCTTTTCCCAGTGACAAAGATCTTATAAAGAAAGATAGAGGTTCCCATGTAGAACTGAATGCATTGGTAGATGATGTTGAAATAAGAGCAGTAAAATGGGCGGACAACAGATGTGTGTCTCTAGTGTCATCATTTTCCTCTGCCCAGCCAACGGAAGAGGTGAAGAGGTTTGATAAGAAAAAGAAAGAGACAGTTATGGTGCCATGCCCAAAGATTGTGGTAACTTACAACCAATTTATGAGGGGAGTAGACACGATGGACTCTCTACTTGCCCTTTACAAAATCCATACTAGATCTAAGAAGTACTACCACAAGTTGTTTTTTCATTTCCTGGATGTTGCTCTTGTGAATTCCTGGCTCCTCTTCAGGAGAGACTCCAAACATCTTGGAATCCCACAAAGGAAATTGATGATGCTACAAGAATTCAAGCTGTCTGTAGCCAACGCACTATTACTGGAGGGGAAAAGAGCTACAGGCAAACGAGGCAGACCTTCTACTAGTAACACTGTTGAATCCATGCATACAAGTAAGAAACAAAAAGGACACGCAACCAAAGCAATACCAGGAATTGAGATTCGCTCAGATGGAGTAGGCCACCTTCCAGAGGTTGGAGAAAAGGGAGGAAGGTGCAAAAAGCCAGGTTGCAACGGGGTAACAGTGTTCATTTGTATAAAATGCAAAGTCAATTTGTGTCTCACAAAGGTAAGAAACTGTTTTATGGAGTTTCACGCCAAGTAATATATATATATATATATATATATATATATATATATATATATATATATATAGGTTTTGTAGACCTATGTGTATTCGCACCTATGTAACTAGTATATAGAAAATGTTTGTTTTGTAAAGGTTCAATAAAAAACTTCTTTGTCTAGTGGTTTTTCTATTCTACCTGAGAAAATTTTCAAACTCCAACGACAGTTGTCAAGAATTCTTAACGTTCAAATAAAATCACGAAAAGTGACATCAAAGTTATTTTTTTAGAATAAACATTATATTTTATCACTGAACAGCAATAAACAGCACTGAAAATATTTTTTTGGTCTGAAATCTAAAATCAGGCGGTATCGGGTTAACCGTTGCATTAGATAGTTGGACAGAAAAAGAATGAGAAAGTGTGGAAAGTCTGGTACTGCGTTCTCTTCAAAGGGAGGAGGCATGCAGTTAGAGAGTTGAGGAGAGCAATGTCCGTTATAATAGCGATAGTAAAGCGAGAGTGAGGCATTGCGGTGAAGAAGAGATTGAAGACAATCATTAAGAGGCGGGGAATTGATGAGATGAAAAGCCTTTGATTCCACCCAGTCAAGTAAGGCTGTGTGGGTTGAGCCACCCCACATATGAGAAGCATTACTCCATACAGGGGCGAACAAGACCCCTGTACAGAGACAGCAACAAAGTGGAGTGAAGAAACCGCATAGGTGGTACAGCACACCTACCTCTTAGAAGTTGTTTTAAAAAGAGAGTATAGGAAAGGTCACGAGTAAAGGAAACGCCAAGAATGTTAATAGGAAGGATTGAGTTGTGTGTTGTTAAAGGTAATGGGATAGTTGTGTAGAAGATTGTGATGAGTAGACAGATGGAGGAACTGAGTTTTTGAGGCATTGAAAGCCACACGGTTTTCTCTGCCCCAATCAGATATAGCAGAAAAATCAGAGGTCAGGTATCCCATAGCTGTCCTACGCGAATCATGAAGTGACTGCTGTGAGGGACGCTTTGGGAAGCAGGTGGAGAAGTGAAGAGTGGAATCATCAGCATAGGCTGAATTAAAAGATCATTAATGAATAAAAGGAAAAGAGTAAGTGACAAGACAGAACCCTGAGAAACCCTACTGTTAATAGCTTTAGCCTTTAGGAGAAGAACAGTGGCAATCTACAACTGCAGCTATAGATCGACCAGAAAGGAAATTAGAGATGAAGGCACAGATAGAAGGATAGAAACTGAAGGAAGGCAATTTGGAATTTAAAGATTTGTGCCAGACTCTATCAAAAGCTTTTGATATGTCTAGCGCAACCAGTGGCGTATCAAGGGAGGGGCGAGAGGGGCGACCGCCCCGAGCGGCACTTCCCGAGGGGCGGCAAATTACTGTCAGGCGGGCGCAGTATGCAAAATTTTGGGTTTTTATGTTTTAAAATGCAACCCTCCAAAAAATTATATCTCATCATTGTCGCGCGTTATTTGTGTACAAAATATCCATGGTTTTGATGAAAAATCATCATTAAATGCTATATATGCTATATATGCCACCTCAATGCCACTATTTCCACAAATAGTTACGTTAAATTTTCACATCGGAAAGGTTGCCAGCCCTATTTTTCAGACTCCCTATATTATTTAGGTTAGGCTTTGCATTCTTTGAGCTTTGATGATGTTAATAATTAATGGTTGTTTTATTTTGCAGATATCCTACTGAATTAGCAAACGACAGAGACTGAGTGGTGCTGCATACAAGAATCTTCGCGAAAAAAAAGAGGAGGAAGGCACGCGTGCTGCTAAGCGATTTCATCAGTTAATGGGATTCTCAGACACACCTTCAGTGCCTTCTGGGAAGCAAGGAGATCAACCGCAATGTGATATATCTTTAGAGATAGATGTTCAAGCGGCAACTTCAAGTGAACCCCCAAATAATCAGGATCAACCCTCATCTACATCACAAAGTCACCCACCCACCCATCA
This sequence comes from Bathynomus jamesi, assembly GCA_023014485.1. Lineage (NCBI taxonomy): Eukaryota > Metazoa > Arthropoda > Malacostraca > Isopoda > Cirolanidae > Bathynomus > Bathynomus jamesi. The sequence goes on from JAJOZX010002298.1 coordinate 512,630, forward strand.
CCCACATAGTCTGTTTAACGATTCTGGCAACTAGCCCGTTCCAATGACGGGCAATTTGAGAATCGAACTCATTAAACGTGGACCATCACATTTGAAAAACATGAATGGACCCTTTCCAGCTGATTCAAACAATAGGTCAATGTCAAAAGTTTGGTATTTCAAAACTTTGGGAAATGGCGAAAAAATTGAAAGGTCATGGCTAATCTTCTCACCTTCAAAATGTAGCTTGCATTGCTTTTGCTGTCGTCTCTTCAACAACATCTCCAGTGCATTTGGAAAAGGAGGAGGATTTTTTGCCTGGAGGAAACTGAATCCAAGAGTACCTGAACATGAAAACAGTCCATATCATACCCGATGCTTTGAACAATGGAAAGAGTTGTCTATGCGCCTTCAGTTGAATGCTACAATAGATAATGCACATCAGTTGCAAATAAAACATGCTACTGCTAAGTGGAAAGAAATACTGAGACGAATTTATGACTGCATCATGTTCTTGGCAAAACAAGATCTTGCATTCCGAGGGCACCGAGAGAACTTAAATGAAGAAGCTGGGCTAGCTGGCAATTCTGGAAACTTTTTGGAGTTAATAAAACTAATGGGCAAATATGACTCAGTAATTAGGGAACATCTTACAAAAATACGAATGACTGACAAGATATCCACTACGTATTTGTCACCTAACATTCAAAATGAGTTCATCACACTAATCGGCTGTAATGTTCGAAAATGTACAATTGATAATGTGTCTAGTGCAAAGTACTTTGCAATAATTTTCGATAGTACACCAGATATATCGCATATTGATCAGATGTCTCAGGTAATTCGCTATGTGTCGATTAAAGATGGTAATGTAGAGGTGAAGGAATCCTTCGTTGATTTTATTAAATTAGAGGGGAAGACTGGTGAGGCAGTTACTGATCTCATTGTCACTAAGCTCCATGAGGATGGGCTGGATATCCAGAATTGTTATGGTCAAGGGTATGACAATGCTGCTACGATGGCAGGTATTCATCTTGGAGTTCAACGCAGAATTCTTGATGTTAGCAAACACGCTGTTTTCATTCCTTGCAATAACCACTCGCTGAATTTGGCTGGAGTTCATGCCGCGGGACTGAGTCCTAATGCTGTAACTTTCTTTGGAACAATTGAACGAATTTTCGTCTACTTTTCTTCCTCTACTCATCGTTGGGATGTCTTAACAAAACATTCCAAAATCACTGTCAAGCGAGTCTCTGATACGCGGTGGAGTGCTAAGTATGATGCTGTTTCTAGTCTTAAGAAGAACTTGACTCACGTTGTTAGTGCCTTGGAAGAACTGAGTGAAGGGGTCTCCGAAAATCTGGACGCAAAGGGCGATGCTGAAGCTCTGTTGATCTCCATCATGTCATACATATTCATTGTGTACTTATTTTTCTGGGATTCAGTGCTGAAAGAAATCAATGATGCTCAGGTATATTTTCAAAGAAAGGGACTTGCTTTGGACCAGTGTGCATTAAAAATGAACTCTTTATCCGTGTTTTTAACTAATGAACGAGAGGCAGTAGTATCAAACGCTGCAGATGCCGCCGAAGAGTTCTGTAATGAAATGGATATCAGTATAGACCGCAGAGTCAGGAGACGGAGAAGAATGCCTGGAGAGCAAGCTCGTGATGCTGGATTGACCGTACAAGAGGATGTACGCAGAGAATTTTTTGAAATCATGGATCGTTTATTAGCAGAAATTGAAAAACGCACAGTTTGTCTTAAAAACATGAATGATCGCTTTGAATTTCTGTCTCCTTCGTACCTTTTGAATCAGTCCAAAGATGAAGAAATTAATACCAAGGTCAATAATTTTTCTTCCATCTACAATGACATTAATCCAGGAAGTCTACTGGAAGAAATAAAGCGTTTGCGCAGACATTTGCTCAGTTTCGAAAGCATAAGCGTCGACGATGATCCAAAGAACTGGGATATGTTAAAACTACTTCAGTGGATCGTTAAATGGGATCTAGTGGAATCTTTGCCTCATATAACAATTGCCCTCTGGATCTGTCTAACTACATGCATGTCCGTGGCAAGTTGCGAACGAAGTTTCTCGAAACTGAAACTTATAAAAACTTACCTCAGGTCAACTATAAGTCAATCTAGACTGAGCAATTTGGCGATTATTTCAATTGAACGCGAAGTTGCAGAGACAATGGACATAGAAAAAATCATTCATGAATTTTCTGTTATGGAAGTCCGAAAATTTAACTAGGCATTATACATTATATAGTTATTGTTAAAATTATGTAGTGTATTATGTACGGTACATTATGTAGTATTGTTAAAATTGAAGTTGCTTTATTTAAGTTTTTCTTCCAATAAAAGTTTTGTTTAGAAGTGTATTTTTGTAAAGGAATTGTTTTTAAAATTGAAAATTGTTGCAGGGGGTGGGCGGCGTTGGCATTTTCGCCTCGAGCGGCAAAAAGTATTGGTACGCCTCTGAGCGCAACAGCAAACATTTCACTGAAATTCCGAAAGGAAGATGACCAAGAGTCAGAGAGATATGCAAGAAGATCGCCAGTAGAGTGTCCCTTGCGGAATCCATACTGACGATCTGAAAAAGAGATTGTGAGAAAAAAGGTGTTTAAGGATTTTTCTATTAAGGATAGATTAAAAAACTTTGGAAAGGTAAGAAATCAAAGCAATTGGATGATCGTTGGAGGATTGAGAGTGGTGACCCTTCTTTGAGACAGGCTGAATGAAAGCGAACTTCCAGCAGGAAGGAAAACTACCAGATGAGAGAGAAAGACGAAAGAGTTTGCCTAGGCAGGGTGTCAGCACATAAGCACAGTTTTTAAGGACAACAGGAGAAACACCATCAGGACCATACGCCTTCCTAGAGTTGAGCCCAGATAGGGCAGAAAAACCATCTTTAGAAGAGGTTCTAATTTCAGACATAATAAAGTCAGAGGGTGGAGGAGATGGAAGAACAGCACCGGAATCGTCTAGGGTTGAAGTGTAAGTGAAAGTTTGAGCAACGAGTTCAGCTTTGCCAGGAGAAGAGACGTCAAATGTCCCATCGGAATGGGGAAGAAGAGGAAATAAAGTTGTTGAAGAGGTTCTAAGCTAGATGCCAGAGAGAGCGAGAAGAATTAGAATTGGATAGATTTTCACATTTTTGTCTGATGAAGGAATTTTTGGCGAGTCGAAGAACAGATTTTGCACGATTCCGGGCAGAAATATAAGCTGAGTGAGAGTCAGGAGTTGGATGGTGACGGTACCTTCTGAAAGCCTCGTCTCTGTTGCGGATAGCATTAGAACAAGTAAAGTTAAACCAAGGTTTTTTTGCATTAGTAGTAGTAGTAGTTCACCAGGGATGTCAGTGAAACAAATGAAAAGCCAAAGGTGGTGGTGAACATTCAAATCTCCTAAAATAGAGATTTCAGCAAATGAAGAGCAGGAAAGAATGTATTCCACTTTGAAAGTGAGGTAGTCAAAGAATTTTGGATAGTCAGTAGAATTAGGAGAAAGGTAAACAGTGGAGATGTATTTAGTTTGAGATTGGCATGTAAGCCGAAACCAGAGGGTGTAGAATTTGGAAGATTCCAGTTCGAGAATACGAGAACAAGTTAGGTCATTGCGCACATATTCGCAACTTCCACCTTTGGAGTGAAATTGAGTGTAGAGAAAGTAAGAAGGTACAGAAAAGGGGTTAGTATCACTCGTCCCAGACATGCGAGTTTCAGTGAGGGAAAGAAGATGAGGTTTAGAGGAGGAAAGGTGGTGTTCAACAGATTGGAAATTTGAGAAAAGGCCACGAATGTTGCAGGAGTTCAAGAGAAGTGAATCAGATAGAGGTCCAGAACATCTCGAATGGGCGGCAGCAGATTCAGCCCCGCTGCCCAGGTCTGCGTTCCTGGTATCGGCAGGGGAGGAGCCAGAAGGGACATTTATGGTCCCCTTCCCAGGAAATTCCGAGGCTCTTGAAGTTGATGCCATTTTTTTATGGTTGTTTTTTATGTTTATGGTTGTCAGTGTTTTTCATGTCTCCTTTATAGTTGGAAAATTGATCATTATAATACACTGAACCCTCGCTAATTCGATATCCACAATTCAGTATTTCGCGATAATTCTCTACTTTTTCCGACGGATGAAATTAGTGAGAAAATTTCTGAATTTTGGGGAAAAATATCGAATTGGTCGAAACCACGAAATTACCCATGTGGTACCACATTTTGACCATTCCTGTACAATTCGCGTAGGACGGCGATGGGGCACTTGACCTCTGATCTTTCTGCTATCTCTGATTAGGGCAAAGAAAAGCGTGTGGCTTTCAATGCCTCAAAAAAACAGTTCCTCCATCTGTCTACTCGTCACAATCTTCCACACAACTATCCCCTTACCTTCAACAACACACAAGTCAGTTCTTCCTCTTCTCCCAACATTCGTGGCATTTCCTTTTCTCGTGATCTTTCCTAGAAAGATCACACATACTCTCTTTCCATATATACTTTCTTTCTAAGAGGTTAAGTGTGCTGTACCGCCTCCGCAGTTTCTTCAACCCCACTCAGTTGCTGTCTCTGTTCATGGGTCTTGTCCGCCCCTGTATGGAATATGTTTTTCATTTATGCTCATGTATGTGTGGGATGGCTCAACCCACACAGCCGTACTTGACCGGGTGGAATCAAAGGTTTTTCATCTCATTATTTCCCCGCATCTTCAATCCCTCTCTCTCCGCCACAATGTTACCGCTCTCTTTACTGTCGCTATTATAATGGATACAGCTCTTCTCAACTCTCTAACTGCATGCCTCCTCATTTAAGGAGAGCACGCAGCACCAGACTTTCGACACTTTCTCATTCCTTTACTATCCAACTCCCTAACACAGGAGTTAATCGGTATTTTCAATCTTTCATCTACTCAACCAGTAAACTCTGGAACAATCTTCCTTAATCCATCTTTTCCTCTGTCTATGACCTCCAGTCTTTCAAACGCAGAGTGTCTAGGTATCTCCTAAACCATGGACTTTGATTTTAGTTCTCTTCTTCTCGTATTCGGTGGGGAGGGGCGCTTTTGCTGGCACTTACCCTTGGCCCCTCCTTCCTGCATAAAAAAGTAATTACAAAAATCTATTACTCATGACTAAAAAAGTTTGCAGATCCACTCTACAAGTTTGTTTTCTAAATTTTTTATTATACTCTTGGGTTTTTCCATCAACATTTTGAACATCTGTATCATACAGTATCTATCCCTCAAACAACATCTCTCGAAACTAAACATACCCTGTTCCTTTAATCTTTCCTTGTGTTCCAACCTTCTTAGGCAGGAATAAGCTTGGTTGCTCTATGTTGCACACCTTCAAGCATATCAATATCATGTTTATGGTGAGGAGACCAGGCTTGAATGTTGTATTCTGAATGAGGCCTAACATAAGAACTATACAGGGTGTTTCAGGAGGAAAGGGCAATACTTCGGGAGGTGATAGTATCGGTCATTGTGAGAAAAAAAGTTCATATGAACATGTGTCTAATTCTGAATGGTTATGGAGATAGAGCTGTTTGAATCTGATGCGCGCGCAGCTCTTCCCCTTCCCTCCCCTATAACCTTGAACCATGTAAGCTGTAATGTAAGCATGTAACATAAGCCAATCGACAGCTTACTGTTGTGACTGATACCATTCAAAATGCCAATTTTTAAACATTAAATGTTAGAAACAGTAATTGGTTTCTTTCTTGATTACCATTAACAATGTTTTTGTATTTGTAGATTCAAACAGCTCTATCTCCGTAACCATTCAGAATTAGACACATGTTCATATGAACTTTTTTCCTCACAATGACCGATACTATCACCTGACCTTTCCTCCTGAAACACCCTGTATAATCTGCAGATAACTTCTTTACTTTTGTAACTAACATTCCTCTTAATAACACTTAGCATTTTATTTGCCTTATGCTTTTCTGATATGAAAACATCCCATGAATGCATAATTTATGGAAACCAAACCAAACCAAATCTAACCTAATTCCTCCATCACGTAATTTACATGTTAGTGAGGTCGGTAAAATTTAGCTGCAGCAATTAGAAAAGCGTGCAACCTTTCAGCAGGATTGGGATACTTGAGACAGAACAGATATCTCGCTAAGTAGCCCAAGAAATACTTCGGATCTTTTCGGTTTGGCGGACTGCTATCTCTACACTAAATTTACTATAGTGCCAATATGCTATCTCCACCAAATTTGCTATAGCGCATATAACAAGATATAATTTTTAGGTAAAAGTTGCTTAAAATTAATCGAAACCTACGAGAAAATTAATTATTGAGTGCCCGGTTAGGTCAATTCAGCAGTTCTTAACCTGGGAGACGCGAAAGCTCGGCGATAGTGGTCAACATAACTCTGACTCAGAATATATATTCCCAATTAAATAGTCTTAATTTAAAAATTGGCGGGGGCGTGCCGGGCGCGGAAAACTTGCCTTTTCTTTCCTCAGTCGTGAACAGACGTGTTTTATCGAGTGTCCAGTGTTACCAAGTGAATAAGTGGTTTTCGTTAGTGTGTCTGCACCAAACACTATTTTTTTTATTCTTAACTAAATTACTTCGTGTTACTAATCATTCATTAACGAATATATTTCATTTATTAAATTTATTCATTACTATATTACTTGACTAAACCAAGGATAGTGCCTTGTTTGTTCCCGAATCTATTACTACACGAGGTTTCATAAGGTTGAAATTCCTTTGGTTTGCCTTTGTTGTTTTTCAAATTATCAGAGACGAGGTTTCTTAAGGTTCATTTTCCCTTCACACACTACCTGACCTCCCGAAGGGTCACCCACCTTGGGATAAAAGGAATTAAGTCGGTCGAACAGCGGTCAGATAAGTTTCATTTAATACTTTTTCTTTAACAGATCTTTCGTCGGTAGCTTAATTATATATTCATTTAGCATAAAATTGTGTTACAGGAACCTGTTTCTGTGTTTCAAGAACATTTTTGCGGGTTTTCGCAGGTGATGGCACAATAAGCACGCGGTAGACCTACGTTGTAATTTATTAATTTCCAAACGCTCGTTTTTTGTTTTTGTTTTTTAACTAATTAAAAGCATGGCACCCCCGTCAAGTACTTGCAGTCGCTGTGAAGGGAAATTTGCCGCTTACGCGTTTACAATGGCTAATAATAATAATGAACAGTTAGTTTGTAGGTGGTGCTCAAGCATGGAAGTCCTGAGGAACGAGTTAGAACGTGAGAGGGAAGCCAGGGTGAGGCTTGAAGAAAGCGTGATGCTCCTGACGGCAAAATTAGTATCCCTTGAGACTCCAGTTACGACCCCTCCTGCCTCAGTTTCTACTAATATAAATAGTATTAATAGCCCTCTCTCTTCCCCTAGTTCCCAACCCTTCTTTCGAGTGCGTAATGGAGCCCCATTGAGAAAAGCAAAGACTTGTCTACCAGTAATAACAAGCAATAAGTTTTCTGTTTTAGGTTTCGAAGATGCTGATGAACCGGAAATACGACTCGTTGGCGATTCCATTGTTCGAGGGCAGCTCGAGGAATTCTGTGGGAGAAACCCTCGTCGTAGGCGCCGTTACTGTTACCCTGGTGCAAGGGTGGAGGATATAACTAATAGTGTTGACCATTTTACAGACGGTACCGCCGAGGACACAACGTATGTTATTCATGTCGGTACTAATAACGTTTTAAATTCTAAATCGGAAGAACTGCTGGCTAGGTACAGGAACTTACTAGAGAGACAAAAGGAGAAAACAATAAGATTGTCTTAACAGGTATACTTCCTCGAATTATCCAACGTAACGATTTCTACAGCAAGGCGACCTATATCAACAATAACCTAAAGTCTCTTTGCCAACAGGAAGGAGTGCATTTTACGAATTTTTGGAACAGTTTCTACGGCAGGAGGGACTTGTTCCTCGAAGATGAACTTCATCTTAATGACGTGGGAGCTGCACGTTTAGGAAGACTATTTCATAATACTCTCTCTTCTTTTCAGGCTGCCGTAAATCGAACGGTCCCAGCGTAAATTCCACAAATTTCCGCTGTGCTCGCGAAAGTGTCGCAGTTACAAACAATTTGAAGGTTCTATCCCTAAATGCTCGTAGCCTACGAAATAAAATAAACGAATTTTTTTCTTTAATTGCTTGTAAAGACTATGATGTAATTGCGATAAGTGAATCGTGGCTTAGCACTGAAACACGTGACTTTGTAGGGGAGTATCAAATTAAAGGTTATAGACTTTTTGTTAAAAACAGAATAGGTAGGCGAGGAGGCAGTGTTATGTTGTATATCAAAGATAATATTGCGAACGTTATAGAAGTAAAGCACACAATTCCAGAACCGATAGATTCGACTATAGCAGAACTTAAATTGAACGATTTCAAACTTGTTGCTGCGGTTATATATAAGCCCCCTAATCAAACAGCTGATACGAACGAAGCGTTATATCGTGAACTAAAGAGAATAATCGGTAGTGAGGCTTTAGTTATGGGTGACTTTAATTGCGCCAACGTGAATTACGATACAATGCAGGGAGACGCGGAAGGTAATCGTTTAGTTAATTTTCTCGAGGATAGCTTTCTTATTCAAAAGGTTGGGGAACCTACGAGGTTGGACAGTATTATAGATTTAGTAATAACTACGGATGATAGGTTAATTACTGATCTTCAAGTAATAGAACCGTTAAGCAATAGCGATCACAATATGGTAGAGATTGTCCTCTCAGTAAGTCACTCGAAACCAACCAACTCCACTAAAATTCCTAACTTCCAGCACGCAGACTTTTATAAATTTCGAAATAAATTGTCACACGTCAATTGGGAAAACGTAATGGGGAACTCCAATGCAAAACTAGTGTGGGAATCGTTCGAAACAGTATTTAGGACTATAAATGAGGAATGTGTACCGTACAAAATTAAGCGTGCGAAAGTAAACAACAAGCCCTTGTGGTTTACTTCTAGAGTAGGAGACACTATAAAGAGTAGAGATAGGACTTATAGGCTACATAAGTGCGATAAAGACAATTTGCGGTTACGAAACAACTACATATCTCTAAGGCGTGAAGCGAAAAGTGTAATAAAAAAGTCCAAGCGCGAATTTGAAATCTCCATAACTCGTGACGGTAAAGAAAACCCCAAGCGTCTTTCAATACGTCAATAATAGAAATCCAGTAAAAAGTGTCTTGGGGCCTTTGAAAAATGTAAACGGAGATCGTTTCTGAAAACAAGGAAATGGCTACCTTACTAAACGAATTTTTTACGTCAGTTTTTACTATAGAAGATGTAACGAATATCCCTCCGGTCATAGACATAATACCTTTTGATAATGGTAATATTTTGGATAATATTGTGGTTAGTGAAGGGGAAGTAATGCGCTATATTGATAAAATGAAATCGCGTAAATCACCGGGGCCGGATTCCATATATCCCATACAACTAAAAGAATTAAAAGATGGCATTGTTGTGCCGCTAACAAAGATTTTTAATGCGTCTATTTCTGAGGGGTGCGTACCAGATAATTTCAAGTTAGCAAACGTAACACCTATCTTTAAGAAAGGCGATAAAGGTGCGGCGGGAAATTATTGACCAATTAGTTTAACGTCTGTTGTAGGTAAGCTACTGGAATCAATAATTAGGGATCGTATAGTCGAACGCTTAGAATTCCATAAACTAGTTAGAAATACGCAGCACGGTTTTAAGCGAAACAAATCTTGCTTAACTAATCTTTTAGAATTTTTCCAAAGCGTGGGTGACGTTTACGATAGACATCGGGCCGTTGATGTAGTGTATTTAGATTTTCAAAAAGCGTTTGACACCGTGCCGCACAAAAGACTCAATGAAAAAACTAAAGCTCGTGGAATCAGGGGTGCAGTAATAAATTGGCTAGAAGAGTGGTTGCGAGGTAGGAAACAGAGGGTGGTCGTTGATGGAGCGGAGTCGTGCTAGCTAATGTAGCGAGTGGCGTTCCTCAGGGTTCTGTATTGGGCCCCTTGCTTTTTCTTATATATATATTAACGATTTAGATGTCGGCCTAGTCAGTACAGTTTCAAAGTTTGCGGATGACACGAAGCTGGGTGGTAGGGCGATTAATGACGAAGGTAGAGGTAAAATGCAGGAAGATCTGAATAAAATCGTTGATTGGTCAGTCACATGGCAAATGAGATTTAACGTCGATAAGTGCAAAATTTTGCATATAGGTTCGCGTAACGGTAATTTTGCGTATAGTATGTCAGGGAAAGATTAACAAGCGTAGAGCAGGAAAAAGATTTAGGAGTTATAGTCACTGGTGATTTAAAAGTAGCGAAACAAAGTACAGCAGCGGTCAATAAGGCGAACAAAGTGTTAGGTTTTATAGCTCGAAATTTTGAGTACAAATCGCGCGATATTATAGTTCCTCTTTATAAATCATTAGTTAGACCCCATTTGGAGTACGCGGTCCAATTTTGGAATCCGCATATGCGCAAAGATATAGACAAAATCGAAAGAGTTCAAAGACGAGCAACTAAGATGATTCCGTCGCTTAGGTCAAAGTCGTACGAGGATAGGCTTAAGGAGTTAAAATTGACTACACTCGAGACTAGGAGGCTAAGGGGTGATCTAATCCAGGTTTTCAAAATTATGAATGGGTTCGATAACGTAGTTAGAGATAGCTTTTTCGAAATATCTCAATATAATAGGACTAGAAATAACGGGTGTAAGTTGACAAGTAGAAGGTTCGAGACAACAGTTGCCAAAAACTTTTTTACGCATAGAATAGTAAATAGTTGGAATAGTTTGCCGGTAGAAGTAATTAGTAGCACGTCTATAAACATGTTTAAAAATCGATTAGACGCATATGTTGATAGATTGGGTATAGTTTAAGGTAGTAAAATTAAGGCTTCGTGGTGATAGATCCCACAGCTCAACACAAGTGTTGTGGGATATAGGAAGGCAGCATCTTGGGTTAGGGGATACTCTCTGTCCTTACACACCCCATTTAAAGAGATTCCTCTGCCGAGCGGTGCCCCTCATAGTACTGTGAGGCATTGAAAAACTCATGATCTTCACTTGCCCCACAAACACCTTTAAATGGGAGACCAAAATGGGTGCACACACATTCTACATTACTGTACAGTCTTTACAGCCACACCTACACTTTTTCTCCTAAGTGTGTATGGTAATGTATATGGTTGTAAATTGTGACTTGGTCCGCAATTGATATGGACCATGACTTATTTTTGGTTGGCAAGGTACTGGTAGTGATGGATACCGTAATGAAATTGACTGGATTCTTTGGATCTGATATATTTGCATGTCGGTTATAAATAGATGTAGAGTGTAACATATTTGTGGATAGTAGTCTATTATGACGATCCTCTGGATCGAGAGATTCTATCTTTAGTTTTTAATTGATAATTATTTAGTTTTGTAAAAATTGGTCGTTGCCAATGTACAGGCAGTTTTTACATAGTGGAACCACCTCGATGGGCCGAAGTGGCCCCTAGTGTGCCCACTATAAAAAATTTTCATGTTCTTGTGGTTCGGAACCCACGTAAAATTGTAGGTCCCCCTCCGCCACCACGGAGGACATGCGCATTACACAATTACGAACGCACTTAGGTAGACCAGCCATGAGTGGATCTTAGGGTCTTTGTTGGTGTGAAACATTATAACATTATAACCTTCCCATTGAATACGATTATGGGTGAAATACGATCGATCTTGTGAAAATATGGCCTCTCACAAATACAGGGTTTTCGTTGTTTTTGTTTGTTTATTTATCCAACCCAGAAAGGCATTAAAAGCAATGAAACTGGAATCGTTGAAAAACTTTTATCTTTTGGGGTTCAGGGGAGAGGCGCCACGAGTTGAAGGTTGACCGTTAAAGAGCGCAGCTCCACAAAGGTTAAAAACTGCTGGGTTAATTGAATGCCCGGCTAGGTCAACTGTACGCCCTTGACGATTGGTTAGGCTAAGTCGTGATATTTTCGTTAAAACTAACAAAAATATCACGACTTAATTTATGGGCGTACAGTTGAGCTAACCGGTCATTCAATAATTTTCCGCTAGGTTTTGATTAATTTGGCGCTATAGCAAATTTGGTGGAAAGACAGCAGTCCGTCAAACCGAAAAGATCCAATGCTTCTTACATCGCCCAAATTCAAGGACATTATGCTTAATATCCCTCTATTTTCATTTGTGACGTCATTTCATGGCGCCACAAAATAATAATTTCGAAAAATTTCACAAACTTTGATTAATATTTACAGATCTTACTTGTCATTTACGCTCATATTGTATTTAATAACATTTCGTTGAAACCATATCAAGAATCTTTTAGTAACTTTGTCGTTTAAAACAGTTTGGAGTTATTCTAAACATTTACTACCTTTTTTCTTAAAAAAAAGCTTATGGTTTGTAGTTGATGAAGTTTCTATATTTGTAACTGGGGCAACCACTATCATATCATATATCTGCAAATTTAGAAACTTTACTACCTACTCCCTTCTCTAAATCACTTAGATGCAAAAGGTTTTTGGCCTGATCAGAGGCGTACCAATACTTTTTGCCGCTCGGGGCGAAAATGCCAACGCCGCACCCCCCCTGCAACAATTTTTAATTTTAAAAACAATTCCTTTACAAAAATACACTTCTAAACAAAACTTTTATTGGAAGAAAAACTTAAATAAAGCAACTTCAATTTTAACAATCCTACATAATGTACCGTACATAATACACTACATAATTTTAACAATAACTATATAATGTATAATGCCTAGTTAAATTTTCGGACTTTCATAACAGAAAATTCATGAATGATTTTTTTCTATGTCCATTGTCTCTGCAACTTCGCGTTCAATTGAAATCGCCAAATTACTCAGTCTAGATTGACTTATAGTTGACCTGAGCATGGGCGCCCGCAGGATTTTTTCCAAGGGGGGGGGCAAAATTTAATGTATTAATAGGTAGGGACCGGAGCAAGCAAAAAACTTTTGACCCCTTAGGAACCAGCAGGTTAATTCTAAGCAAGTTTAGTGTTGCATTTTCTGTAATGGAAAATGCAAATATATATTGTATATACATACAATGCACATGATAACAATCATTTATTTTATTTATAACAGAAACATGATAGAATGAAGAAAAAAGCACACTGAAGTAAATGTTGTACCTAATTTGAAAACGGTGTTTCGAACATCACCTACACTGCTCATTTGAATAGGAATTGTAGTCGTCTGCGGTCACTACCAAAATTATGAACAACCTTTTCCATAAAATCAGTTTTGTTGGAGTTGATTTTCTCCCGGTGAACAAATAAAAAGGTAGCAACTTTTTATCATGCACACAAATAAAATTTTTCACCCTTTAGGAGGCAGTTGGATACTTTTCAGCAAGTTTAGGATATAAATATTTTCTTAGAAAATATTTAATATATTTTCTTGGCATTTCCAGGGGGGGCAAGCGCCCCCCCTTGCCCCTACCTGCGGGCGCCCATGGACCTGAGGTAAGTTTTTATAAGTTTCAGTTTCGAGAAACTTCGTTCGCAACTTGCCACGGACATGCATGTAGTTAGACAGATCCGGAGGGCAATTGTTATATGAGGCAAAGATTCCACTAGATCGCATTTAACGATCCACTGAAGTAGTTTTAACATATCCCAGTTCTTTGGATCATCGTCGACGCTTATGCTTTCGAAACAGTAAATGTCTGCGCAAACGCTTTATTTCTTCCAGTAGACTTCCTGGATTAATGTCATTGTAGATGGAAGAAAAATTATTGACCTTGGTATTAATTTCTTCATCTTTGGACTGATTCAAAAGGTACGAAGGAGACAGAAATTCAAAGCGATCATTCATGTTTTTAAGACAAACTGTGCGTTTTTCAATTTCTGCTAATAAACGATCCATGATTTCAAAAAATTCTCTGCGTACATCCTCTTGCACGGTCAATCCAGCATCACGAGCTTGCTCTCCAGGCATTCTTCTCCGTCTCCTGACTCTGCGGTCTATACTGATATCCATTTCATTACAGAACTCTTCGGCGGCATCTGCAGCGTTTGATACTACTGCCTCTCGTTCATTAGTTAAAAACACGGATAAAGAGTTCATTTTTAATGCACACTGGTCCAAAGCAAGTCCCTTTCTTTGAAAATATACCTGAGCATCATTGATTTCTTTCAGCAATGAATCCCAGAAAAATAAGTACACAATGAATATGTATGACATGATGTAGGTCAACAGAGCTTCAGCATCGCCCTTTGTGTCCAGATTTTCGGAGACCCCTTCACTCAGTTCTTCCAAGGCACTAACAACGTGAGTCAAGTTCTTCTTAAGACTAGAAACAGCATCATACTTAGCACTCCACCGCGTATCAGAGACTCGCTTGACAGTGATTTTGGAATGTTTTGTTAAGACATCCCAACGATGAGTAGAGGAAGAAAAGTAGACGAAAATTCGTTCAATTGTTCCAAAGAAAGTTACAGCATTAGGACTCAGTCCCGCGGCATGAACTCCAGCCAAGTTCAGCGAGTCGTTATTGCAAGGAATGAAAACAGCGTGTTTGCTAACATCAAGAAATCTGCGTTGAACTCCAAGATGAATACCTGCCATCGTAGCAGCATTGTCATACCCTTGACCATAACAATTCTGGATATCCAGCTCATCCTCACGGAGCTTAGTGACAATGAGATCAGTAACTGCCTCAGCAGTCTTCCCCTCTAATTTAATAAAATCAACGAAGGATTCCTTCACCTCTACATTACCATCTTTAATCGACACATAGCGAATTACCTGAGACATCTGATCAATATGCGATGTATCTGGTGTACTATCGAAAATTATTGCAAAGTACTTTGCACTAGACACATTATCAATTATACATTTTCGATCATTACAGCCGATTAGTGTGATGAACTCATTTTGAATGTTAGGTGACAAATACGTAGTGGATATCTTGTCAGTCATTCGTATTTTTGTAAGATGTTCCCTAATTACTGGGTCATATTTGCCCATTAGTTTTATTAACCCCAAAAAGTTTCCACAATTGTCAGCTAGCCCAGCTTCATTTAAGTTCTCTCGGTGCCATCGGAATGCAAGATCTTGTTTTGCCAAGAATATGATGCAGTCATAAATTCGTCTCAGTATTTCTTTCCACTTAGCAGTAGCATGTTTTATTTGCAACTGATGTGCATTATCTATTGTAGCATTCAACTGAAGGCGCATAGACAACTCTTTCCATTGTTCAAAGCATCGGGTATGATATGGACTGTTTTCATGTTCAGGTACTCTTGGATTCAGTTTCCTCCAGGCAAAAAATCCTCCTCCTTTTCCAAATGCACTGGAGATGATGTTGAAGAGACGACAGCAAAAGCAATGCAAGCTACATTTTGAAGGTGAGAAGATTAGCCATGACCTTTCAATTTTTCGCCATTTTCCAAAGTTTTGAAATACCAAACTTTTGACATTGACCTATTGTTTGAATCAGCTGGAAAGGGTCCATTCATGTTTTTCAAATGTGATGGTCCACGTTTAATGAGTTCGATTTTCAAATTGTCCGTCATTGGAACGGGGCAGTTGCCAGAATCGTTAAACAGACTCTGTGGGTGATGGGTGGGTGGGTGACTTTGTGATGTAGATGAGGGTTGATCCTGATTATTTGGGGGTTCACTTGAAGTTGCCGCTTGAACATCTATCTCTAAAGATATATCACATTGCGGTTGATCTCCTTGCTTCCCAGAAGGCACTGAAGGTGTCTGAGAATCCCATTAACTGATGAAATTGCTTAGCAGCACGCTTGCCTTCCTCCTCTTTTTTTTCGCGAAGATTCTTGTATGCAGCACCACTCAGTCTCTGTCGTTTGCTCATGTTTGCTAATTCAGTAGGGTATCTGCAAAATAAAACAACCATTAATTATTAACATCATCAAAGCTCAAAGAATGCAAAGCCTAACCTAAATAATATAGGGAAAGTCTGAAAAATAGGGCTGGCAACCTTTCCGATGTGAAAATTTAACGCAACTATTTGTGGAAATAGTGGCATTGAGGTGGCATATATAGCATTTAATGATTTTTCATCAAAACCATGGATATTTTGTACACAAATAACGCGCGACAACGATGAGATATAATTTTTTGGAGGGTTGCATTTTAGAACATAAAAACCCAAAATTTTGCATACTGCGCCCGCCTGACAGTAATTTGCCACCCCTTGGGAAGTGCCGCTCGGGGCGGTCGCCCCTCTCGCCCCTCCCTTGATACGCCACTGCGTAACACCTATCTTTAAGAAAGGCGATAAAGGTGCGGCGGGAAATTATAGGCCAATCAGTTTAACGTCTGTTGTAGGTAAGCTACTGGAATCAATAATTAGGGATCGTATAGTCGAACACTTAGAATTCCATAAACTAGTTAGAAATACGCAGCACGGTTTTAGGAGAAACAAATCTTGCTTAACTAATCTTTTAGAATTTTTTCAAAGCGTGGTTGACGTTTACGATAGACATCGGGCGGTTGATGTAGTGTATTTAGATTTTCAAAAAGCGTTTGACACCGTACCGCACAAAAGACTCATTGAAAAAACTAAGGCTCATGGAATCAGGGGTGCAGTAATAAATTGGATAGAAGAGTGGTTGCAAGGTAGGACACAGAGGGTGGTCGTTGATGGAGCGGAGTCGTGTTGGGCTAATGTAGCGAGTGGCGTTCCTCAGGGTTCTGTATTGGGCCCCTTGCTTTTTCTTATATATATTAACGATTTAGATGTCGGCCTAGTCAGTACAGTTTCAAAGTTTGCGGATGACACGAAGCTGGGTGGTAGGGCGATTAATGACGAAGATAGAGGTAAAATCCAGAATGATCTGAATAAAATCGTTGATTGGTCAGTCACATGGCAAATGAGATTTAACGTCGATAAGTGCAAAATTTTACATATAGGTTCGCGTAACGGTAATTTTGCATATAGTAAATGAGAACCAACTCTTTGTAATCATTTATTTATTTATATAAAGTCAAACAATGACAACGGTCATCTGAAAAAGGAATAAGCATAATAAGTAATCACTTGAATAAAACATAAACATAATCATTGTCCTCTGTGTTGTATGTCAGGGAAAGAGTTGATAAGCGTAGAGCAGGAAAAAGATTTAGGAATTATAGTCACTGGAGATTTAAAAGTAGCGAAACAGAGTACAGCAGCGGTCAATAAGGCGAACAAAGTGTTAGGTTTTATAGCTCGGAATTTTGAGTACAAATCGCGCGATATTATAGTTCCTCTTTATAAATCATTAGTTAGAACCCATTTGGAGTACGCGATCCAATTTTGGAATCCGCATATGCGCAAAGATATAGACCAACTCGAAAGAGTTCAAAGACGAGCAACTAAGATGATTCCGTCGCTTAGGTCAAAGTCGTACGAGGATAGGCTTAAAGAGTTAAAATTGACTACACTCGAGACTCGGAGGCTAAGGGGTGATCTAATCCAGGTTTTCAAAATTATGAATGGGTTCGATAACGTAGATAGAGATAGCTTTTTCGAAATATCTCAATATAATAGGACTAGAAATAACGGGTGTAAGTTGACAAGTAGAAGGTTCGGTAACGGTTCAGAATATGGGCGCCACCTCAATTTTTGTTTTTTCCACCAAAACATGCTAAAACCATTGGTTTCCTGTTGTTTAGGATGAATGTGACCATCGCCATTACAGTAAATTATTGCTTGAAGTGATTTCACCCCCCCACCCCCCCCACCCCCACCCTTCCTACAATCTGGGGAGATCACCGTGGGAACGGGGGGGTTTTGGGTGGGGGAACACAGCATAAGCAATAATTTACTATGATACCGATGGTCAGATTTATCCTACACAACAGGAAACCAATGGTTTTAGCATGTTTTGGAGGAAAAAACACAAAAATTGAGGTGGCCCCTATTCTGAACCGTTACCATAAAAAGTAACTAGGTTTAAATATAAAACCCTGTACCGATCAATTTGTGATGCATGATCTTTACAGGGGCTCCGCCCCCGTACCCTCGAGACCTAAATTATGCAAATGTTAATGTAATAACATATTTATGTTAGGTTAGGTTAGGGTAACAATTACCAAAAATACTAGCGTCACCGCACATGCGTCACAGACTGAAGCCATTTTCAAACTGGAGTGAATGAACGATAGTACGGTTGCCAACTCAAAATTTCCTAGATTCATACCCAAAAAGTACTAAAAAGTACTGAAGTAGCTATATATATTTTTTCATAATTTTCTAACCGTTTTTTTGACTATGCAACATATGTAATCAACGTATTTTAACGAGAGAAACAACTTTGTCTCTATGGTATTTTTCGAAATTTTGCTTAATTAAGTGGCGCCTGTATTCTCAAACCTTACATTTATCGAGACAGCAGTTGCCAAAACCTTTTTTATGCATAGAATAGTAAATAAGTGGAATAGTTTGCCAGTAAAAGTACAGAGACATGCAATGCAAGAAGTAAATAGACACCCTTAATTTTATGGTAAAATGTATGCATCTATTTTTTTTGCCATTATTATGACTAATATTCATTTCCTACATTTCTATTCTTGAAGGAGGACTTATGCCAATATTCTCAAGTGGTCAAATTGAAAAAGACAGCTGCCTGTTCATAGAAGATGGAGCCCCATGCCATACTGCAAAAAAGACGAAAGAATGGGAGGAGCGAAATGGTATCAAATGACTTCCTTGGCCGAGTCAGTCCCCTGACATGAACCCCATAGAACATGTGTGGGCAATACTAGACAAGACTTTACGTAAAAAGCCCAAAAACCCAGCAACATGATCAGAATTGTTGAATCTTTTACGCCAAATTGTTACAGCAAAATCTGGGCTGTCTATTTACTTCTTACATGTTCTGTAATTAGTAGCGTGTCTATAAACATGTTTAAAAATCGATTAGATGCCTATGTTGATAGATTGGGTATAGTTTAAGGTAGTAAAATTATGGCTTTGTGGTTCAGAACCCAAGTTAAACTGTATGCACAATACACAATTTCGAACACAGTTAGGTAGACCAGCCATGAGTGGATCTTAGGGTCTTTGTTGGTCTGAAACATTATAACATAAATGGTTAGAAGACAGAGAACAGAGAGTAATTCTAAATGGTCATGAATCTGGGTGGCAGAAAGTGAAAAGTGGGGTGCCACAGGGATCAGTTTTGGGTCTGTTGCTCTTTATTTCATATCTAAATGATTTAGAGAAATGAGTAGGTTGTAAGATTTCTAAATTTGCAGATGATACAAAAGTAGTTGCCTCAGTTAGAAATATAGAAAATTCTTATAAACTGCAAAAGGATCTTGATAGATTAGTTGCTTGGGCTAGTAAATGGCAGATGGAATTCAATTAAAAAATGCAAAGTCATGCATTTTGGTAGAACTAATGAAAACTAGTTATGAGATGCAAGGGAACTGGTTGGAGGATATTAGACAGGAAAGGGATCTTGGTATTATAGTTGGTAGTGATCTAAAATTTTCTAAGCAGTGTTTAGAGGCTAGAAATAAGACAAATAAAATATTAGGTATTATTAAGAGGAATTAGTTATAAGAGTAAGGAAATGATCTGTAAATTATATAATGTGGTCAATATTCGGGAGATGCATGGCCTCTGAATTCAGATTTTTTATTCATACCAGTCGTTAGTACCCATGATTTAATGAATTTTTATAAAAACTAGATCTTGTGCTTTTAAAAAAATGAGATACCGATTTTTTTGACATTTTTTGAGAAATTCTGGTTTTGAGAGTTGGTAAAACAAAAAAGCAAAAGACCACAAGACTATCTTGCATTATTTTTTGCGAGAAATCGCGAAACTTTATCCACCGCCACAATAAAAGGTTAGTTATTTTTCCGTCGATTTAGTGAAGATTAGGTTAGATTAACCTAACCTTCACTAAAATGGACATAACCTAACCTTCACTAAATCAACGGAAAAATAACTAGGTAAATTTTTACAAGTGTACATTAGAGGCTTCGTAAATCAAAACTATGTTTTCCTGATGGTTTTTGATGCGGTTTGAATGAATATAACCTTTGTTTCTATCGGAAATCACTAGTTTCTGAGATCCCCCCCCCCCCACTATAACTTTAGAAGGTAGTGATTTGCGATAAAAACGAAGGTTAATTTCATTAAAACAACACAAAAAACAATCGAAGAAACATAGTTTTAATATATAACCTAACCTACCTGGTCGAACGGCCACAAAACCAGTGATGTTTGTCTTCACGATAGAAACATGGCAATTCACAGTTTGGACACTGAACACTACTAGGCAATACACCATGTGAATGCAAGAAGGAGAAAGTTGCAGGATTATTCTTATGAAATTTAGCAATAATTGACCAATAGTCTTCACTACAACTGCCACACCTTTCAGCCATGACGATCAAGTTTCCTGGCGAGCGACACTAAAGCTCGGGTGAGACTGACTGAATTCAAAATTTGAACCACACGATTGCACCAATAGGCAGCTAAAACAAAGTAAACACATAATATCTCGCTTATATGTAATTTGCGAGAGATGTGTTATAGAAGAAAAATGTCTTACAATTGTCTAAACTCTAAACTATTGATTGCAAAGGTAAAATTCCTCAAAAGCCTGTACTGTACTCTTGTAAAAAAAATAGCAATAACTAACCTTTGCGGTGGATAAAGTTTCGCGACTCAGAAAATGTCAAATAATCGTTAAAGTGAAAAAAATTAATATATCCCTTATTTTTTAAAAGCACAAGGTCGAGTTTTTTTAAAATTCATCAAATCATATGTACTAAAAAAATCTGAATTCCGAGGCCATGCATCTCCCAAATATTGACCTATAATTCTTATGTTAGGCCACACTCGGAATACTACATTCAAGCTTGGTCCCCTCACTTTAGACATGATATTGATATGCTTGAAGGTATGCAACGTAGGGTAACCAAGCTTATCCCTAACCTAAGAATATAATAAAACATTTTGCAACCTTCCTTTGGGGAGTAAAAAAAAAAAAAATAGTGTCAATAATCCAGCAGCGTTGAAGCACCTTAAACAGAAAAAAACAAACAAACAAACAACAAGATTGGAATACAGGGATAGATTGGAGGAACTAGGTATGTTTAGGTTTGAGAGACAAGGCCATAGCCAGAGATTAAAAACAGACGAGGCAAAAATAAGAACATAAGAAATTTTTATAGTGGGCACACTCGGGGCCACGTCAGCCCATTGAGGTGGCTCCACTATGTAAAAACTGCCTGTACATTGGCAACAACCAATTTTTACAAAATTAATTAATTATCAATTTAAAACTAGAGATAGAATCTCTGGATCCAGAGGATCGAAGTCATAATAGGCTACTATCCACAAATATGTTACACTCTATATCTATTTATAACTGACATGCAAATATATCAGATCTAAAGAATCCAGTCAATTTCATTATGGTACCCATCAATACCAGTATCTTGCCAACCAAAAATAAGTCAGTCCATATTAATTGTAGACCAAGTCACAATTTACAACCATATACATTACAATATATATACTTAGGAGGAACAGTGTAGGTGTGGCTATAAAGACTGTACAGTAATGTAGAAATGTGTGTGCACCCATTTTGGGTCTCCCATTTAAAGGTGTTTGTGGTGCAAGTGAAGATCATGAGTTTTTCAATACCTTACCTTACCTTACCTTATGAACCTTATGTTGTTTCGTGTGTTGGTCTCTCTTCACACAGAGGTCAAGCTGGTGGCCCCGCCTCTAGGTCTGGCCTGGTGGATGAGCGAGTTGCTTTCTTCCGCTCTCCACCGTACATAGCCAGGCACGCCCCGCTCATCTGGTACTGTCCTGAGCCAGGCATCCAGTCTTTTCTTGAAGACTTCAACTTTGACCCCCGTTACGTTTCTGAGGTCCTTAGGAAGCTGGTTGAAAAGTCTTGGCCCCCTGACAACCAAGCTATTTTCCTTCAGGGTTGAGGAGGTCCCTTGTCGTGCTTTTAATTTGGGAACACTACACATTCTGCCTTTCCTATTTTCCAGTATTGTTTGAATGGTAATTGGGCTTAGTTTTAGGTTTGGTACCAGTTTTTCAATCATTTTCCATATGTAGATTATGATGTACCTCTCTCTTCTTCTTTTCAGTGAGTACAGATTTAGTTTACGTAGTCT
The DNA here is from genome assembly GCA_023014485.1 of Bathynomus jamesi. Lineage (NCBI taxonomy): Eukaryota > Metazoa > Arthropoda > Malacostraca > Isopoda > Cirolanidae > Bathynomus > Bathynomus jamesi. The sequence continues at coordinate 534,742 of JAJOZX010002298.1, forward strand.
TTCCCAGTAGTTGAGTTCTTTGCAGCCATCAATCTTGGCTGTGAAATGCCTTTGCGTTTCTTCTAGTTTATTAGTTTCTTCCTTTTTATATGGGGACGTCAAAACTGAGCAGTATTCAAGTTTTGGTATAATCAGTGTTTTTAGCAGGGGAATCATTACTGTCCTGTCCCTTCTCTTGAACGTTCTTAGAACCTGTCCGGCGACTCTTTTTGCTTTATTTATCGCTATCTGATTTTGTGTTTCGAATTTCGCATCATCTGTCATTATTATCCCGAGATCAATCGCTTTCATGCTTTTCTGAATTTCCTGTCTATCTGGAGCATAATATGCAGTCTGTTTAAGTTCTTCTTTTCTACCATATCTCAAGAGCTGAAATTTTTGGCGTTGAATGACATGTTATTGTCTTCTGACCATTTGTATATTTTGTTCGTGTCCCTCTGCAAGGCCTCCACGTCATGTACATCGCTGATTTTTCTGCTGATCTTTGTATCGTCTGCAAAGGATGTTACTATACTATTGCTGTTTACTCCGCTGTCTATGTCTGTTAGCATGATAATGAACAGGAGTGGGGTCAGTACTGTCCCTTGTGGTACTGAGCTGCGTACTTCCGATTCTGATGATGATATAGCTACCTTGAATTTTGATGACCTGCAGATGATCACTAAGGAAGTTGTAGAACCATTTTCCCACTTTGCCTGTTATTCCCATGTCTTTAATTTTATGTGCTATTATACCATGGTCACATTTATCGAAAGCTTTAGCAAAATCTGTGTATATAACATCGTAGTTGTCATTGCCTTCCAATGCATCTAGGATATTGTTGTAGTGCTCTATTAGTTGTGATAGGCATGATCTACGTGATCGGAATCCATGCTGATTTTCGTTGAATCTTTCCCGTGTCTCCAGGAAATCATAAATTTTCTCTCTAACTATTCTTTCAAATACTTTGGTGAGGTGGGACGTCAATGACACTGGTCTATAGTTCTTTGCTTGAGATCTGTCCCCTCCTTTATATATAGGGACAATGTTTGCTCTTTTCAAGATGCTCGGTATTTCCCCAGTGTCTAGGGATGTTCTCCATATCCAGTATAAAGGTGTAGCTATTTCATTTTTACAGTTTTTAATCAATAATGCGTTCCAATTGTCCGGACCTGCAGCTGAATGTAGTTTCATTTGTTCTATAGCTCTCGCTACATCTTCTGGTGTAAACTCAAAATCTGTTATATACTCTCCTTGCAATACCTTACAGTACTATGGGGGGCACCACTCATCAGAGGAATCTCTTTAAATGGGGTGTGTAAGGACAGAGAGTATCCCCTAACCCTAAATGGGGTGTGTAAGGACAGAGAGTATCCCCTAACCCAAGATGATGCCTCCCTATATCCCACAACACTTGTGTTGAGCTGTGGGATTTATCACCTAAATGCACATAATATATATGAAATAAACTAGTACCATTCATGCAATAAAAATGGGCTTAAACACTATCACCAGATGTCCCTTGCAGACATCAAACTATCCAACCTTCTTTTGAAAGAATCAAGTGTATCTGAAGTCACTACTACTTCTGTCAGACTGTTCCAAAACTTAATTACTTTGTTTGTAAAACTATGTTTTCTTAAATTTGTTCTACATCTTGGCTTAAATAATTTCATACTATGACCTCTAGTCTGGTTATTGTGATCTTTAATGAAAAGAGAATCAAAATCTATCTTATCCAACCCTTTTATCATTTTATACACCTCTATCATATCACCCCTTAACCACCTCCTTTTTAATGAGAACATGTTTAGATACGCCAGTCTTTCCTTATATGTCAATTGTCTTAGAGATGGGATCATTCTCTAATTTTTCCAGTTTTTCAATATTTTGTATCAAATAGGGACTATTAAATTGAATACAGTATTCAAGGAGGGTCTCACATATGAAATGTATAGTTGCTTTATAATATTGGGTGATTTGTATTCAATGTGTGTGTGCATGAGATTGAGTCTAGCATTTGCTTTATTTCTGATTTCCATACAGTGATTTGAGGGTTTAAGTTTATTAGTCACAGTGACACCCAAGTCTTTCTCTTTATCATCATTTTTAATCCAAATTCCATTCATATTGTATTCAAATTCTAGATTTTTTGGCCAATATGCATAACCTTGCAGTTATCAACATTAAATCTCATCTCCTACTTATCTGCCCAGGCTGTTACTCTGTCTAAGTCTTTTTGTATTGTCATTGCTCCTGCTACTGACTTAACATTGTAGCATAATTTTGTATCATCCTCAAATTTTGAGGTTTTACATGATAGGCCTTTCTCTAGATCATTTATATAGACAACAAAAAGCAGAGGTCCCAGCACAGCCCCCTGTGGGACTCCGCTCAATATGGGTCTCCAAGTAGACTTATTTCCATTTAGATGAACTCTCTGTTTTCTGTTTCTCAGCCATTCTTCTATCCAGTCAGCTATATGACCTCTTATACCATGGGTTCTAACTTTTACCAACAATCTTGCATGAGGAACAGTTTCAAATGCCTTTGCAAAATCTAAGTATACTATATCTACTGGCTCTTTATTGTCCAAATGCAATAGGACTCCATCATAAAATTCAATCAAGTTGGTTAGACAGGACCTTCCATTTTGAAAGCCATGCTGGCTATCATTTATAAGGTTGCACCCTTCAAGGAACTCAGTAACTTTACCTCTAATGATACTTTCGAGTAATTTGCAAATAATGGAGGTGAGGCTGATGGGTCTGTAGTTTTTTGCCAAGTTTCTATTTCCTTTTTTAAAGATTGGAGCCACATTTGCTTTCTTCCAATCCTCTGGAATTTCAGCACATATCAATGATTTATTAAAAATAATTTCTAGTGCCTGTGCTATATTCTTTTTGGCAGCTTTTATGACTATTGGATGCATTTCATCTGGCCCTACTAGGGGGTCTGGGGCCATATTCCTTCAGAAGATTTTTTTAATCCTAGCACAAAATCATGCACTTTGAGCATATGGTAACTGAGAGTGAAATGGACAATAACAACTTCACTTAAATATTGCTACTCTATGTTTTTATTCATGTTATTTGTGGTTTGAGTGCATTACATTGATATGACCAGAAACCAGTTCTTATCATTTGCTACTTGACTAATGGCTGAAGGCCAGTGCCACTCTTCTGTGCAGGCTAGCATCCCAAGCCTTGAGAACCCACAAGGTGTCCAGCTCCTGGAGCAGAGGATGGTGTCTCTGGATGTTGGCCAGTGCTATGCTATTCAGCCATTCTTTCATGCTAGCTCGGCACCATGTCTTCAGCCAATGCAGTGCACTGAAGGAGCAGTCACAAGAACAGAACCCACTGGAAGGGTTAGAAGCCAGAAGGGTTAAGCCAGATGAGGCGGCCGCCTCATCTGCCTCAACGTGGCTACAGGTATGAGAGATGTATGAGGGGAGATATGATATAGATGTTTAAAATGTTTTCAGGTTTGGACAATTTAGATGGAGATGGATGAGATGACTCGTGGACATAATAAGAAAATGTAGAAAATGTCCTTATAGATAACGTAGACTTGATCTGAGAAAGTACTTTTTCAATCATAGAGTGGTAAATTTTTGGGTAAATATTTGGCTGGACACAGGGGCTACATTTTTCTAGTGTAGTTTTCTCTGCTTTGTTCGAATCTGATACCCATTTCTTGTGCAAATGAGTAGAAACTATTTTTTTTTCCATTCCAAAATATGGAGTGTTTCTACTCATTTGCGCAAGAAATGTGTGTCAAATTCCAACAAAGCAGAAAAAACTACACCAGGAAAATGTAATTCTGATAAAAACTAGCTAACCTGGTAACAGGTTAGGTTAGGTTGGTAAGGTTAGGCAATACTAAGCTATGTGAAGATTAATAAAACTTACCTGGAATGGGTTTCACTGTTCTGGAGGATAGAGCTTTGCTACTTCCCTTAGGAAGGCGTGAAAGCACTCTTCCATTCGATGTTCACTTATGAACATATATTGGGCTAGGTACTGCGAGTAGTGGATGTTTTTATTCCCAGGATGAAGCACCCAATGATTGGCTACCTCGTTACAGTAGGACTTCCAGTCAACACATGCTTCTGATGCTAAGTCTAACTGACGCGCAGCGAAATTTTGAGTGAAGTGTTTCTGCAGATATGCATTAATAAACAATAGGTTTTGCCATGGCTGAATGCAGGATTTCCCAAACCATGTCCCAGAATAGGCACTCACGGAGAAATTACACCAGGTTACACGCTTATTCTTGGGGGGGTTTGTTTTCTGCCGGTGACAATAGTATATATGTTGGTCCATGCGATAAGAACAGGAGTTGTTACATTTTGGGCATTGCACACAAGCGGGCAGAACTCTATGGTGCTTAAAACAATCCACTGCTGCTTCTTTATTTTCAAAATATTTAGAAATGGCATGGTAATACTCAATCTCGCAACCGTCACATTCAAAACCTTCACTAGCTTCAGCCATTGTCCTCAAACTGTGTGAAGCAAAGGAAATTCCTATGGCGCACATCGCAAAAAGTGTGGCCCAATCCAGCCATGTGACAATCTGAAAACAAGTGATACGTCCACAAAATGCATTACTGTACATACAAACACATGGAGTGCTAACATACATATATACATGGATACATACATACATAACACACAGAGTCTCCATGTAAAAATTATATATTAAATGAATTTTATAACCGCGCCCTAGCACAAAAAATGATTAGTACCATCATAAAGAGCATGAAAAATAGTGCTAGTGAAACACAACTTCTCATTAGCCCCTGTGTCCAGCCAAATATTAACTGATTTTTGGAATGACTTGCCAATGATGTGGTAAACAGTAGCTCATTAGTTAATTTGGTACTTTCCTATTAACGGGAATACCCTAAAAAAATGAATATAATTTTCATGTTAAACCCAATCCCACTGTTAATGGGAATACCTTAAAAAAACAAATAAAATTTTCAAGTAAACACTAATCCCAACCCTACCCTACCTAACCTAACCTAACCCAACCTAATTTTTTGTCATTTTTGTTTAAACTAGCGAAAATATCATAACTTAACCTAACCAATTACACTGGGCAACAAAAAATTTTTTTTTTTCGTGTCCCAAGAATGAAAATACCCCATTCTTATAGTATTTTCTGTGCTGAATCCAAATAAGTTTGTAAAATTTCTCTATCAGGTCTGGTTTTTGTGTGACATGCATTTTAATTTTTAAAAACCCATATAGTTACATATTTATTAAAATATGATCGAAAAGACATACCTGTAGTTTAAATAGTAGCTTGTTTTGATTTTCTGCTGTGCTTTGCCTCAGGCATGTCTCTCTTAAGAGTCCAGCAATAGTCAGCCAGCATACTGGTGCTCCATTTGCCTTGGTAACAGTTTTCCATGGCAGAAATATCCTGATCAAAACGCTCACCATGTTTGTCGCTTACCGCACCCAGGTTTTCCGGAAAAAAGTCCAAGTGAGAGTCCAAGAAATGAACCTTTAATGACATATTGCACCCTATTGCTTGGTAAGACTTAAGAAGATCTACTATTTCAGGATAGTTTTCGGCTTTGTGATTTCCCAAAAAATTTGTGCAGACACTTTTGAAACTCTGCCACGCAGCTTTCTCAACTTCATTCAACTCTCCTTCAAATCTCTCATCTCTTAACAATTCTCTGATCTGAGGGCCTACAAAAATACCTTCTTTAATCTTGGCATCACTGATCTGGGGAAACTTATTTCTCAAGTATGTGAATCCTGTTTGCGCTTTATCCATCGCTTTAACAAAGTTTTTCATAAGTCCAAGCTTGATATGCAAAGGAGGAAGGTACACTTTCTCAGGGTCAACAAGTGAACTATTCACAACATTTTTCTTGCCTGGAACAAGTGAGGTGCGTTTTGGCCAATCCTTCTTAATGTAGTGGTTTTGCTTGTCCCTACTGTCCCACTCACATAAAAAACAACAGTACTTGGTGTAACCTAGCTGCAACCCTAGCAAAAGTGCAATGACCTTCAGATCTCCACAGATATTCCACTTATATTTCTGATACTGAAACTTTTCTAAAAGCAACTTCATGTTGTTGTATGACTCTTTCATGTTTGCAGCATGTGCAATAGGTACAGAAGGAAATTTATTTCCGTTGTGAAGAAGGACTGCTTTCAAGCTGACTTTTGAGGAGTCAATGAACAATTGCCACTCATCCATGTTATGTTCATGACCAAGAGCCCCCATGACTGAATTAACATCTTTACAAAACACAAGTCCATCTTCATGGGAGAACCATTCTTTGAATTCATCATGGCGGCTGCAGAAAAAACAAACTTTAGTGTCATGTTGCAGTAGATTCCAACCCTTTAATCTTGAACCTAAAAGTTCAGCCTGCTTCTTAGATAATTTCAAATCACGAACTAGGTCATTTAGATCTCCTTGTGATAGTAAATGTGGTTCATTGGAGGAACAGGTAGCCTGGAATGTTGGATCAGAAATGTCTTCATCTTTTTCCTCGTGATATGCTACAGCTACATTTGATTCCTCATCACTTAAACTTACATGTTCAGGAGGATTTGGTACTGGAAGTTGAGCACTTTGGGGAACTGGTCTCATTGTAGATGGTAGATTAGGGTATTTCATAAGGCTTTGTTTTTGAAGTGATCCCCTTTGTATTTACCAGGCAGAAATAGCAGTCTGTTGTGTGATCTTTGGGTTCCCTCCAAATCATTGGAATAGCAAATGGCATGTGACGTGAACCATTTAACCATCCTGTAAGTAGTCTTACACATGTCACACAACAAATGTGAGGGGCCCAACTCTTGTCCTGATCGCCTACTTTACATCCGAAATAAAGTTCATAGCATTTTTTTACTAATGGTGTAAAGTTACGTTTCTGGGATTTTAAAGTTAGATCACCACATACATAACAAAAGGAATTAGGATGATTCAGACAGTTCCGCGGCATTACAAAACATCTATATGAATACAAAACTGGTGTAAAATTAACAAGAAGCAACAGACACTAGCTGTTAACACTGTGACATTTACAAGCAGACTGACTTGGAGCTGCTCTACACACAGAAACTAGGCTCATGTCTGAACAGGTACAAACATGTTTCAACCTGCACAGTCTGCTGCTCCGACCAAATTTATCCTGCCAGCATTATCAGAACTTTCTCCCCAAAGGAATAAATTATACTAATTTTACAGAAAAATTAATACAACATATATATTAATATTAATATATTTTATTATAGTTATATTAATTAATATAATATATTATTATATTTATTATTTTTATAATGTTTTATATTATAATATTGTTATATACTTAATTATATATAATATGTTATTATTTTTTTATCCGGTGATCATGCTAAATGAGGAAAAAATGAACATAGCGTCACAAGTAAACTAAGCCTGATAGAAAAAATCTGATTTCATATTTAGATTCAGCATGAAAAAGTACACTTAGAACACCCATCAAAACCCTTGTGACAAAATTGTTGTTGACCAGTGTTATCAAAGGTGTACAGTTGACCTAACCAGGCATTCAATTAAACTAAGTGGGCATTCAGTTGACCTAACCAGGCATTCAATTAAACTAACTGGGCATTCAGTTGACCTAACCGGGCATTTTCCCTTATATTAACCTGTTAGGTTAATTCAATTCGCGGTTAGGTCAACTGTACGCCCTTGATGATTGGTTAGGTTAAGTTGTGATATTTTTGTTAGTTTAAACGAAAATGACGAGAGCAAAAATACATAGTTTGGTAGTCCCAATAATACGTAAGTACTAACAATTCTAACATCATCGAAACATTTTAATATGCTTATTTATACCAAACAAATACTACAAGTGTCTTTTGAACTTTGGTACATTTTATTTTTTTCTCAGGTCAAAAACACTAGAGTCAGAAAACTTTTTTAGGGTATTCCCGTTAACAGGAAAGTACTGTTAATTTTAAAGAAAAATTTAGATTCTTTCATGAATAAGAGAGATAGTTTGTAGATTGTAAATACTGTATATTTTTACCTTAAGTTTGTAGGTTACTTTGCTAGTAGTAAATAGTTGTACATTAGTTAGCCGACTTGAAATTGATATTTTGCAAATTCAATTATTATTATTAGCTCATGACTTGGATAACCTTGATAGGCTCCAGTGGCTTCATGTTTTCCAAATGAAATGTAATGTAATGTATCTGAACTCAGGAGCAGTCTTTTTCTGAAAGTTAGCAGAATGAAGTCAGGTTTAGGCCTAGTTTAGGGATAAGGTTGTAGCATGCAAGAGTTGTGATAGAATTAATCAGAGTCATTAACAGTTGGCTTTTGATATAAAAATAAGATTCCTGAAAAAAATAATTGGTGGCCACCAACGTGTGTCTGCCCACCCCCATTTTTGTAAAAACATCTAATGCTGCACTAGCAAAATCAGGAAAATGGCAATACAGTATCTCTTCTTCTGAACATGCTAGAGAGGTGGTTTGCATACCAAAAGATGCAGAATTTGATTTAGAACAAATTATTAAGAGTGGTATTTTTTCATAAAACCTTTAGTTTTTGAGTTATTTTAGAAAAACTAATTTTTGGGGCCCATAGACCCCCTTTCGACGGACCTTAGTGACAAAAGAAATTCTAAAATAAGTATGATTTGGCTTTTCGATTACTAACATTGCCCTAAAAGGATGTTGACATGGACATAGTGATCACATGATATGACTTTTCCTTGTTATCTTGCATCCATTATGCTTGATTAAAGAATAGAGGGTGGGGCTGCTTCATGAACTTTTTTTAAACGTAATAAATTGAAAACTTGTTTTTTTTTCAGGTGCCTTTGTTATAAGTTTCCAACTGCAATTTGTCATTGAATTCAACATTTGCAATATAAAGTATGACTTCTACAAGGAAAACAGTTGCTAAAGTACTTGGTGATGTACGTTTTATGCCAGCAGAACAGTTTCCTTTAGGGAAATTGCCTACGTTGAAGCAAGTTATTGAAAGGTGTTTGTGTTTCGGAGACTATAAAACAGATGCTGTACTGAGAGCTACTTCTGAGGAATTGCATAAATTGTGGGTCACATATAATGTTTATCCAATATCAGTAAATGCCATACAGAGCCGACTGAAAACCCAAATAAAGGAATTCAACCGCCTTCTGAAGTATGACAAAAAGAAAAGGGGACCTAAATATCATCAAGATCTGGATGATTTTCTGAAAACTGTAAACGTTTTATTTGACATATATCAACATGATCACAAACTGTTGGCAGATACAGAGAAAAAGCACTTACTAAAAATGACTGAATCTGATTACCAGTTTTATGAGGTAGGTCTGTTGATTGAATTTCAAGTTGTAAATTATTAATTAATATTAATTAATTATCAATTATTAATATTATCAATTATTAATAATTTGCTACAATTTTTAAAGTGCATTTAATAAGTTAGTAATATCAATAATACACTATTAATGATGTTAATGATAAGTAATATTTTAGTATTTTCTCATTTTTGTAAGAATTTCAATTTACATATAGAGACCCATAGATAAAAGATACATTATAGTGTAATGAAATATAATCACTTTGTAGGACCAGAAAACAACTAGGCATGGTTACTGTACCCTGAAAGAAGTCCCAGAAACAGCCACTGACTTAAAATTCAAATCACGGGTTATTCAATCTCAAAAAGCAAAAGAATCAGTTCCTCCTCCTCATCCTCCTGAACCTATGGACATTCCTGAGTTGACAGATAGCGACAGTTGTAATGATTCATTTGATGCAGACTATGTTCCAGAAGTCTCAACATTACAGAACAGAACTAGATTACGCTCATTAGCTGAAGCATGTGACAGGTATAGTACTGAAAGATAAATCTTTTAATACAGCTTAAAGTGAAATCATTGTGACTAAGAGATTAAGATTACCAATAAATTATTCATTGACAATAGATATGTAAATCTACTTTAAATATCCTAACAGATATCAAGTAAGTGATAGAGCAGGAGCGGCTATTGGTTCTGCTACATTGGTGGACTTTGGAGTAATCACCCCAGATAACATACAAAATGTTATTGATAAGTATGTTTTTAATCACTCTAGATATTACATTTCTTAGCTTCTGCTATAAGTTCTAAATCACCAGATTTACTATTATTTTTAATTAGCGTCAAAATTTCTATTTTGTATTTAGTTTCAAACAGGACACTGACATTTGTATTTTGTATATTTGTATAATGCTAATGCAGTAATGCATGGCCAATATTTTTGAAATACTTTTCAGAAACAAGTTGAGAAGGGAGAGAGCTAAATTGAGAGCTGAAAGGAAGAAGGAAGAAGAAGTGATATTTGAAAAAGTGACTGGCATTGGCTTTGACGGTAGAAAGGATGCTACACTTGCTGTTAACAAAGTAAATGAAAAGTATTATACATCCACAATCCTAGAGGAACATTATGTCATTACTGGAAAGCCAGGTAAATGGAAATGATTGTCATACAGTTATAGGCGTTATGCTGTTATATTACTGTACTATAAAGTAATATTTCAATTACTTAAAAAATTTTCTTTTTAAGTGACAACTGTCCAGTTAACTTTATTCCTTCCTTTTTCATTTTTATTTAATTGTAAAATTAATTACATTTATTTTCAGATGATTTCTACCTCGACCATTTTACCCCGGAGAGTGGCAAAGGCATTGACATTGCTCATGGCATTTATAAGATCATTAAAGGGACAGAACTTGAGGCCAAATTAAACTTAGTTAAAGCAGATGGGACAAATACTAACACAGGACATATGCATGGGTCAATCAGATATTTGGAAATGTTTTTAGGGCAACCTCTTCAGTGGGATATTTGTCTTCTGCATCTAAATGAATTGCCACTTAGACACATCTTCATAACTTTAGATGGGACAACAAAAAGTCCAGACAAATTTTCTGGCCCTATTGGTTCTCAGCTCAATGGGGATGTGTCAGAATGGAATGTTGTGGACTTCAAATCTATACCTTATCCTGCATTTGTGCTTCTACCAAATGAGGTGGTCAATAATTTATCAACAGACCAATACTATGGATACTGCATCTGCTGGGCAATTATTACTGGTGAAGTGGATGAAGACCTTGCACTCTTAGAAGTTGGCCTGCTAAATCACTCTCGATGGCTCACCTTAGCCTGTAGAATTCTTCGCTTTTATGTTTCACAAAAAAGACCCAGTAAGAACCTCAAAATCATAGTAGAATTCATCATCAAAGTATACTTTCACAGTTGGTTCAATATCAAGGCTAATAAGAGGCTAAGTGATGGGTCAAGAAACCTATTCAATATGATCCAAAGAGTAAATAAATTCCCTGACAGGAAAATTAGAGAAATTTGTTATGACGTATTAAACAATAATAGCTATTTTGCTCATGGTGAAAATATTTTAGTTGGAATGCTGGCTGATGAAGATGGTGACGAGGTGTGCTGTCAATAAAGTTCTGTGTCTGAGGGGAGTTATAGAGGATTCTGATGATGAATCTGGTAGTAGCAATGATTTTGCAGGTGGAATAATTGAAAGTGATGATGAGAATGAAGAGGATCATGAAGGTGGTACTGATGAATATCCTGCTATAGATGAGAATGTTAGGGTCTTTAGAAAGCCAATCATCAATTTCAAAGCTTCTGCATACCACAAGCTGTCTGCTATGTCCCAATGGGAAACTGTTCCACCTGTATTAAAAGAATTCAGTAATGATGAACTGCGTGATATCATTAATACCGCATTGAAACTGGATCACGAGTGCCACAGTCAGAATGTTGAAAGGCACATCAAGCTTGTCACTGAAGCATCCTTGGCTGTTGTAGGTCATGAGCGTAGAGATGGTCTTATTAGAAACAAAATTAGATCACGTAAATTAATGAAAGATTTTGTGTCTAAAAAATATTTTAAGTTCTAGATTATTATTTATCATGCTAAAATATGACAAAATGACAATTTGTTAATTGTATAATTTAATGTTTGGCGTTTTGGAATGTCAAAAAGCATTTTCAATGAATTTAAAATGGCTGATTTTGATTGATTTTGATTGCTGATTGAAAATCACTAATACATGTCAATTTGCAGCTTGAGAATGTTTTATTGTGTTGACATTCAGTTGAAAGGGGGTCTATGGGCCCAAAAAATTAGTTTTTCTAAAATAACTCAAAAACTAAAAGTTTTATGAAAAAATACCTCTTAATAATTTGTTCTAAATCAAATTCTGCATCTTTTGGTATGCAAACCATCTCTCTAGTATGTTCAGAAGAAGAGATATTGCCATTTTCCTGATTTTGCTAGTGTGGCATTAGATGTTTTTACAAAAACGGGGGTGGCTGGACACACGTTGGTGGCCACCAATTATTTTTTTCAGGAATCTTATTTTTATATCAAAAGCCAACTGTTAGTCACTCTGATAAATTAAAATCAAACAAAAATTATAGTTTCAGCCTGGCCTACAAGGTTTATACAGCCTTCTCCAAAATTGCAGAACAAGTGTACAGGTGTATGAAGTTGCCAAGTATTTTGTGGTTTTATAGTAATGGTAAATTTCTTGGCCAACTACTTTATTGGACTACTTTTGGTAATTATGTCGCAAATGACATGGCCTGAAGTTGAAATTTAAAAAAAAACATTTTTCTAGTGTATTTTGGTGTGCTCTGTTCAAATATAACATTCATTTTTTGTGCAAATGAACAGATATACGTGTTTGGGCCATGCAATGACAACTGTATTTCTGTTCATTTGCATAAGAAATGGTCATATTCAAACAAAGCACACCAAAATACACTTGAAAAATATATTTTTTACTACATTTTATGCAATAAAGCATACCGGTAACCTAACATATTCATATTACAAGATCTTGTAAATGACGCATTACCACAGGAAATGTGCAAAACACCTCAAAATTAACCAGAAAAGTTTGCTCTCATCATTTTCATTTAAACTAACAAAAATATGGTATTTCTTTACTACTACACTGGTCTCTGGTAGAAAGTTTTAAAAGCTGGTTTTCAATGTGCTGAATTAAAAAATGATACTCATTTTTAGGTTAGGTTAGGTTGTTTTAGGTTAGGTTAGGTTTGCTTAGGTTGTTTTAGGTTTGGCCAATTTTGAAGCTGAAATTTATGTTTTTCCTATGGTTTTTGATGTGTTTTGTATTAATCTGACTTTCAAAATCTTTGGAAATGACTCTTTTTTGCGATTCTCCCCACCCAAAAACTCCTAGTTCCCACTGGGGGTTCCCCAGGTAAAAAAGGGTAGAAAGTTTTACAAGCCTTAAGCTTCAATAACACTCTAACAAATCATTTGTGACGTAAATGAGTATAATTTTTTAATTTAGTACATTGAAAAATATTGAAAACCAGCTTTTAAAACTTTCTACCGGAGACTGGTGTAATAGTAAATATTTACCGAAAATATTATGACAACCTAACCAATCATCAAGGGCATACAATTGACCTAACCAGGCATTCAATTAACCTAACCAGGCATTCAATTAATCATTTAATTAATCATCTAGGGCACATGATGAATCAAGTTGTCAAAGTCAAAACCATAGGAATGGCATGTCATAATTCTATCATAAACACCACCAACTGAATCCAATTAGAAAAAAAAAAAAAAAACCAGAACAGAAACCAACCAACAAACTAATTAAGTTGCAGAGTAACATGACATCATACCACCCCCAACTACAAATACACTAAATAATATATATATATATATATATATATATATATATATATATATATATATCCCCGCAAGGGGGTTCTAAGCTCGTGCTCTTGAGTGCTCTTTGTGCTCGTTTGTACGTGCTTGTTCCTGGAGGTTTCACGTGCGCCCTCCCGGCCCTAGCACCCAAGGATGATGGGCTCGACCCTGCAGTCCTTGTCATCCTTGGTCTTTTTCCACTTCGACTGTCCCTCCACCCTTTCTTTTTCCTCTGTCTTTCCTCTCACTTTTTCTTTGTTTTTCCACTGAGATATGCCCTTTAAATAGAGGCGAATCGGTTCTTCCTGAACTAAAAAAAAAAAATATATATATATTATTATTATTATTTATTATTATTATTTTCTACAATAGTTTGCACAAAAAATGAGTGACATTTGAATAAAATGACTAAAACTACCTCAAAAAGTTATTTTGATTTACAGGTCTAGCCCATGTCATTTAAAACATATTAACCCTACTTTTTTCAAACTGTACCATTTTTTGCAAGTTTTACTATTCATCAATATACCTATATCTGGCAAACCATGCTGTGGCACAGATGATAGGGTGTGATAGTAACCAGGTCATGGTTAGTGATATTAAAAAAACGTTTTTATGATGTCCATGTTTTTTTTGTTTTTTTTTGTCATTTTTTTTTTTTTTTTTGTTGTTTTTTTTTGTTTTTTTTTAATAATTAATATAGATATTGCCAATTTAATTATAAGGTATACTTTTGCAATGATATATATAAAAATAAATAAATAATAAAATAGGCCATATGGTACCAGTATAGAATGTCCTTTTCAGCCTATTTACAGAAAAAACTGGCCTCTTTCTTGCACTGAAAGTCTCGTATCTTGAGATCCGTTAACTTGCGAGAACACTGGCTGGGAGCTGACTGCCCATTGTCCAACCTTTCCAGACTCTCCCATCCATGCCTCGGATTTTGAATCTCCCACTTAACTATCCTTTAGACCCGCGATGACATTCCCCCCCCCCCCCCCCCCCCCCCCCCCCCCGAGACCATCCATATATATATATATATATATACATATACATACACCCATATACATATATACCAATATATACATAAATACTTATATACACATATTTATATCTATTATATACCACCTCATACACACGCATACGTCCAGAATTCCAGATACATACGCATGCATACTCACATATATACCTTAGGGTGTACCATTTTTGGGTCATTTTCAAAAAGTCAAGGTCCAGGAGTCTAATGTTGTGCCAAATGATGTCCTAAACATGAATTTTACAGGCATTTTCTAATCCAACAAATTTTGAATCCCCCCCCACCCCCCCTTGAAATTTTGCGCATCCCCTTTTCCTAAAAACCCCATATATCTCAAACACTATCAACTTTATCGAAAAATGTTATAGAATAAAAATGATTTAGAATCAAAAGTTCTATTAGAAAAGTTCATCAAAATAGAAATTTACTTAATTTTGAAAATTTTCATTTATTTTTTAAAAATTTAAATTAAAAAATTTTTTTGCTTGCAGTGCCTTCTTCTTAAATAAGGTGTTACCGCTACCTTTGAAGCATCACCCCAATGCAGCTTCGCTGCGATGGGCTTTGTATTTGCTAGTTATAATGCAAATCATAATTAGTTTTTATTATAACTAGCCTATACAAAGTGAGGACAACCTCAAAACTATATATATATAAAATAAAGTTAAAAATTAACACTTTATCTATAGTTGTGAGGTCCCATCATTTTTTTTTTCCTTTATTCAACACTTTCCTCAAAAAAATTAAAAAAAACATGTTTCCTAATTAGAAATCATTGATATAAGAGCTTTTTAAACATAAAAATAAGAAAAGACAATTTATGGTATATTTAATAACAAAAAAAAATCAGCCTCTTCTAAATTAAAACAATCTCTGCAAATAAAAATACCTAATCTATCTGTTAATGAACTATTCTTTACTGAGTTTCATTCTTTTAAGAGTCTCTTTACTAGGATCAGGAATTAGTCTTCTATTCTCTTCCACAATTTGCAAAAGACCTTGAAATTCTTCTTAATTTTGACATTTGTCATGAAAGTCTTGAACCAGCTTGATTCCTCTTTCAGTGGTATCATTGACTACTCTAATAGATGAAAGAATGTTTTTTAGTTTGTTGTAGTCATCGACCTCTTCCCATGTTGATGCTGGTTTCTTTATCCATGAGTCTGGTTTTGACCCACAGCATTGAAATAAATGCCATGAAATTGGACCTACTAGCTGATGAAGCTTTGTGTCTTCCTTTAAAATGGGGAAAACAGGTTGCCCACATACATAATTTTCTGGAACTGGATATTTGTTTAAGGATTTTGCGATCTTATCTTTTTCATCATTACTTAGCGATCCAAAGAAACTCAAAGGGACCACTTCCTCCGTCAAATACCAGTAATGATTGGCAAAAGATTTCAAAGCAGCATTTGCAACTTCCCTATCTTCCTTCTTGTAATTCACCAAATCATGATAAAACTTCAGATCATTAGCTGGACTATCTAGTGAATTAGAACATAAAAGCCAGTATTTTCCATAAATTAATGCATTAAATAGACACATTCTCTAATTTCTTAATCAATGGTTCATCATATGATGGTTGGTGGGCAAAAGCATACATTTTATTTGTATACAAAATCATTGCCATCCACCTGGCATGGTGCATTGCACCAGGTTTCCGCCAATGACTGTTTTCTCTGGAAACCTCTCCTAAAAGCATTAAAGTTGTTTCAGCAACTTCCTTGTAGTCATCACGTGGAAAGCAGTCAGATTTTCTTAAACATTGGGTCATAAATTCTACACATTCTTCCTTTAGGCCTCTTTGATACCTTGATTTAACATCAAGAACATTGTATGTAGATTTTGTATTAATTTTCTTCCATTTAGACTCGCGAAATTTTTTGAATAACTCAAACTCAGGAGATTTACTTGGGCCAAAAATGGTTTCATACACAGCACACAAAACTCTTTCAGCCACATGATGGCGGCATGCTAACCAAATCAATTTCTTTTGCAAAAGTTCTTCAAGTAACTTACAGGAACCTTTCATCCATCCTGAATTGGATGCAGTGGTATCAAATGATACTCCAAAGACATTTTGCTTCAAGTTCCATTTTTCAATACTTTGAAATACAGAAGTGGCTTGAGACAATCCAGTGGAATCATCTATTATAGAAACTGATAAAAAAGTTTTTCTACATTTGGGTATCCAGTAACAAGTATTGCAAGGCGGTCTTCTTGTTCTGAACATGATTTAGTAAGCAGCTTGCTATCCCAATGTACTAGGCAGTGATCAGGAGGAGTAAAATCCTTGATGCAAGTTTCATATTTTCGTTTTCTTGTCTTTCGAGCGGCTCTTGCAGATGTGGTCCTGGAGAGAGACAGTTTTTCAATATCCTTGCCACACCTAATGGCTACTTCAGCAGCAAAAACAGTCCGTTGTCCAATAGAGAGATTAAGTCTGTCTGCAGTGGAGGAAACCAATGGCGAGGCAAGAATATTTTTGGGGCTGGAAGCATTTGAAGGTCCTGCTGTAGGTTCTGTCGGAAACTCTTCATAGCTGTCTGTCTCAGAACTGGTCGTGCTAGAAAGAAGGGTCTCTGATGTTCTGGCTGTAGCACTCACTTGCTTCACTGATTTATGTTTCTCTTTGCGTTTCTTCTCTTTCTCTAATCTAATGTACTTGCGCTGTACTTTTGATGCATAATCTGCATCTAGCAAACCTAAACATGTTTCTCGTTTTGTTCTTTGATCTTCTAAGAATGAAATATCATATGCTTTCTGAGGCTCAGTTCTCATGCGTTCTTTTTGGATTAATTCAACGGCATTTTGAGAAGAGATGTCAAAAAGGGAATCCATAATTTTCATGAAATTAGAGAGTTCATTTTCAAAGCTTGCTCTTTTTTTGCTTGATTAAATTATTATGCATTTCTTCTAGATTTAACAGCATCTTCCTGCCTTTAGGGTTTTTACTAATATCTATAGTAGGAATGCATGCTTTTTGCCATATTATTAGTAGCTTCTGTAGAACTTCATTAACAGTAGAATCTTTTGTAACTTTTGGATCCTTCTACTGCATTCTCCGTAAATAAATAAAATGGCTTAGAACATCTTTATTGGATGGTAAAACAATTTTAGATGAACTCATAATATCAGCCTGCAAGCGACCAAGAATAAAGTCATGCTGTTTTGTAGCTGTTTGACTCATTTTTTATTTATTTTTCAAATAAAGCAGTCTGAAAAGAAACAATAAGAGTAAAAACAATGCTTGTTTATTAAAATTCAATGTAAAAAAGGATTTTTAAATTTGGATTATACTCATAAATAATGTAACTTAAGCACCTTATTTTATTAATACAATAAGGTGCTCTTGGACAAAAGAAAATGAAAATTTTCAAAATTACGTAAATTTCTATCTTAATGAACTTTTCTAATAGAACGTTTGATTCTAAATCATTTTTATTCTATAACATTTTTCGATAAAGTTGATAGTTTTTAGATATATGAGGTTTTTAGGAAAAGGGGATGGGCAAAATTTCAAGGGGGGTGGGGGGGATTCAAAATTTGTTGGATTAGAAAATGTTTGTTAAATTCGTGTTTAGGACATCATTTGGCACAACATTAGACTCCTGGACCTTGACTTTTTGAAAATGACCCAAAAATGGTACACCCTAATATACCTACACAAACTCATACACCTCTATTTCGCCCTTTCATTACCTCCGAGATCATTTAGCACATACAGTAATATCCATACAGCCAAAAGAAACTGATTAAGCACAGACAGAGCAGCAAAGCTAGTATTTATATCCCAAAATGCAAAATTCCAAGAAAGTGAAGTAAAACATGGTGCTACATTGGCTTCATCAACATCCAAATCTGCAATAAGTACCAGTACCTGTGATATTGTAACTATATGCTCTAATCAATCTAGTGATAATGATTCTTCAATGGAAATAGAATCAGATAATGAAAGTTAAACAGCATTAGATTAATACGAAGATTAAAGAAAGAGATGAATATTTTTATTTTTTTTATTTTTCTATTTGGAATATATATATATACACATACTTCTTGCCAATCACAATTATATATATTGTTTTATACCAGTATTATGTATTTTTTATTATGTATATTATACCAGTACCTGTGATATTGAAACTAGCATATATGCTCTACCCAATCTAGTGATGATTTTTCCATGGAAATGAAGGTTAAACAACATTAGGTTAACAAAAAGGTTCAAAAAAAGGTGAATTTTTTTTTTTTTCTATCTGGAATATATACACTGGTACTCTTGCCAATCACAATTATGTAGCCTATATTGTTTGAAACGAGGAAGAATGTTTTATGTTCTAGTTAAAAAATATATATACATATAAAAAATGAGGGTTTGTTTTTCCTTTCTATTATATACTTTTTGCGTGATTCAGTTTTTCTAAAAGATGACTATATATACTAGGTATAACCGTATAAGCATGGTAGTATAGTAAATTATAGGTAATACTAATATACTTATTAGATTAAAGGAAGAAAAATATGGAATAAGTTTAAAACAACAAAAAACAAAAAAAACAGACTATCTTCGTTTTAAACAAAAAAAATGACAAAAAAAATGACAATAAAAAATGACTCGCATCACTAGTCATGGTACAGATTAGGTTAGGTTTATTGTTCTAAAACATTAGGAAATTTGGTTGATTTTTAAAATTATGAATCCCTAACTAACTAAACCTAACCATACCTACGCAATTTCATATTTTTGTTAGCATACTGCCACAGCCAGGGTTGCCAGATTATGTATGATGAAAAGTAGCATGATTACTTGCAAGAAGTAGCCCAATAAATTGATTGCTAAACTAGAAATTTACTATAGTTAACTGGGTAAAGATGCAGTTTCATGGCTCCATCTAAATTTTTTCCTAACAGTCGCAGAGGAATACAAAACACTATTGGTTATGTTGCGGATGAGTGTTTTGTATTCTTCTGCAATTTTGAGAAAGAAATTTAGATGGAGCCATGAAAATGAACCAGAAATTGATTGAACCTAACCTAACTTACTAAGTGCATTATTACATTGTACGCTTTTGGCAGTGAAAAAATTGGGCATTTCAGTTGTAGGGACACTTTTTAACAACAATAATCTGTGTTTCTGGCTAAATTCATCACAATCTTCTTGTGTTAACAATAATTCACTCGCGGAGCAACTGGTACACACATCCATCATAGACAGCAACAACCCGTACAATGATTACCAAGTTGCCAGATTTGCTAGTATTAGTTCGTATTTAAAATATTAATAAAAAAAAACTTTACAGGGTTTTACAAAAACTTTACTGATGCCATGGTCTTCAGACAGTCTCCAAATATACATATTTATGGTTTTATGACTAAAATATCAGTATTTGTGGAGCTGTGAAACTGCATATTTACCGTTAACTGCTTAGATTGGATTAAGGATATGCTTAAGGCATGATCTATTAAAGCTGCTAACTCAGAGCCAAGTGGGCCTAAGTTAGTTGGCCCTGCAAGTTATAGTATAGCTCCCAAACTCTTAGCTGGGACATAATTTTTATTGACTAGGAGAATTGCTGGTAAATGTTTTGGCACACATCAGTGTTTTTTGATGAAAACATATTTTTCTGGTCCATTTTTAGTCATTTTGCATGAATCTGACCTCTGTTTCCTGTGCAAATTTGTAGTTTTTGAGATATCTTCACTTGAAGATATTACAAAAACTGCTTTTGTATAGAAAATGGATATCAGATTTGTGCAAAATGACTAAAATTGACCAGAAAAAAATGTTTTCATCTTTCCCTAATGAATAACCTAACCTTAACCAAACTTAACCCAGCTTGAACCTATCGAGGAAAGCATGTAATTTCTCACCTTATTTGGGGGGATATAAAAATCAACATATCACGAATACAGATAATAAATGAGGAGTGAAAAAATAAAAAATGGTGAAATCACTGAAACTACATATTTTCAAGTGAAGATATCTCAAGAAAACACACGTTTGCACAGGAAATGGATGTCAGATTTGTGCAAAATGACTAAAAATTTACCGGATAAATGTTTTAATAAAAAAATACTGATGTATGCTAAAATGAATATTACCTGAAATGTTGAGTATTTAGACTACTTTATATCAATAAATGGAAAAAAATTGGTGGTATTTTTATCTAGGTCAGATCAAAGATCACAAAATGAGGTCATTCTCTTGTTTTCCATTTGACAAAACATTTCATAAAGAAAGATAGCCCTGCATATTGGCTTCAAATTGACACTAAAATCATTATTTGAGGACAAATAAAACAAGTTATGGAATTTGGAAAATGACCAACTTGACAATCTGGTCAAATTTTGATGATTCCTATCTTGAGAAGTAAAGGTCACGCCCATTTTTAAAAAAGGCGACCGCACAGTAGCTAGCAATTATAGGTCCATTAGCTTAATGTCAATTGTCGGTAAACGATTTGAATCCGTAGTTAGGGATCGTATCATCGATCACTTAGAAAGTCAAGATTTGATTAATAGTAGTCAGCATGGGTTTTGACACCATAGATCTTGTTTAACTAATTTGTTAGAATTTTATAATGAAATAGTGTGCAAATACGATAGGCATAGAGTGGCTGACATTATTTATTTAGATTTTAAAATGGTGATCGATACAGTTCCGCATAGAAGATTAATTGCGAAGGTTAAAGTGCATGGTATATGTGGTCAGGTAGCTAACTGATTAGAAGAATGGCTTCATGCTAGGAGACGGGGGGTCATTGTTAATGGTAGTGATTCAGGGTGGTTGGATGTAGGTAGCGGTGTCCCACAGGGTTCATTGTTAGGCCCAGGGCCGTTTCTAGCCATTAGGGGGCCCTAAGCAGTATACCCATTTGAGGCCTCACCCCTCCATCCACCAACTCACGCCTTACTACATCACCTCAGCACACACATACAAAAAATGGCTGTGTTAACAAAAAACAATTATGAAACAATTTTAATGAAACATTTATGTCCAAAACAACAAATATGTACTTTCAGAAGACAAACAGAAAAAATACTCGTCATGAAATTCCTGAAAATTAGCTTATACATTATTTAGAATAAATGACACAGAACTATGTATAAAAAAATAATGCAATTATCAACTATCAAACAATTACTAACTCTACGATACAATCGTGTAATAGCTAACAGTTATCCAGAACAGTTTGGATCTTCAAAATTTTTGCCTCCTAGATTTTTTCTGGGTGAAATCATCAATAACATCATCATATGAAATCTCCCTGCCAATGTTCTGGTTGATGCTTATGATGCCAAGGCCACTGAGGCGATCCTGCCCCATTAATGATCTGAGGTAGTTCTTGATTAGCTTCATCTTAGAGAAGCTCCTCTTGGCTGACGCTACTGTCACAGGTAGAGTGCAGGCAATTCTTAATGCAACCCAGAGATTGGGGTATAGTTCCTCCAGTTGCTTCTGATGAATGAAGGAGAGAAGCTCCAATGCAGTCATGTTGTGTGAAGGTAAAGTCGGCAAGTTCTTAATTTCGAGGGCCAGTTCTCTTCCATCAATGTCAGGTTCATTGTGGTGAAGTTTAGAACCCCAAATATGTCCCTCACATCATCTAATGTTTTGAATCTCTCATTTATTGACCCGCTGGCACAATCCACCACCACATTGAAAAATTTGACTTCCAGCATCTTTAAGGCTTCTGTAAATGGTTTGTCAGGAGCTTCGTAAGCAAAGTGCTTTTTTATGGATCTGAGCCTCTTCTCCTTCAGCACAGCCTCCACATTCATTTCCTCACATATGTCCCTAGCTACGACTTGTGCTGCAACAAAACCTGTGTTTCTGTAGCTGGTGAGTGAGTCTTTTGTTTTTGTGAGGAGGTTGACTGCCACATCAAACTGCATTGTAGGAAACTGCAGAAGTTTGCTCACATGGTTAACTGCATGAAGAATGTCTATCATACCATACTACTGTGCAAATCTGAAAGTGACAAGACCCTACCTCCTCTGCAAGTGCTTGTGCTTCAGTCCTGGCTATGGCATCTGTGGCATTGTTTCTGACTTCAAACAGGGCCTCTCTGATGATGTGGCTCTGGTATCGCGCAGCCTCAATGCTCTTAAGCCAGCTCTCCCACCTGGTTTCACTCCAAGACTTGAGTGATATGTTCACGTGCTTCTTTAGGATTGTCCATCTCTGTGTAGCTGCTGCAAAAAGGTTGTACAATTTTTGTACATTGCCAAAGAAGCTGATGGCATCTGTGGAAGCTTTAGCTGCATCAGCCACTACAAGATGATTCAGAATGTGAGCCCCCACATGGAACATAGAGTGCACGACAGTTCTTCTCTAATAACCTTGCCTGAACACCTTTGTTCTTGCCCTTCATGTTTCTTCATTGTCATATGACTGTCCTCTGCAGTTATCAAAGTGAATATTCAGTTCATCTAGTCTCTTCAGAATCAGAACTGATAAACCCAGGCCTGTACTTTCTGAAGCCTCAAGAAAGCCCAAGCAGTATTCTTTTCTGGTACTTCACCCATTTTTTTTACAGTTCTGATAATAATCAACATCTGTTCTTGGTGGCTTATGTCTGGAGTGCAGTCTAAAATGAGTGAGTAATATTTAGCTTGTTTTATTTCTGCAACAATGGCATCCAAGATCTTCCCACTAATGGACCCAATGAGCTCATTTTGAATGATGTTTCCTAGGTAACTTGAATGACTATATTGGCCACTTTCGACTCTGCTGATCTGTTGTTTCATCACTGGATCAAATTTGGCAAGCAGCTCAACCTCCTTCAAGAAGTTGCCATTGTCTAGATTGTACAATGTAGAGGAAGACCCCCTGAAAGCAAGGTTTCTCTCTGCCAGTGATTGAATTATACTTACAAGATGTGTGAGAACATCTCGCCAGCATCTTCACTCTACCTCCATTAATGACATTTCAGTTTGGTCAATGGTCCTCCCATTTTTTAGCTGCAGTTCCGGATCCTTCCATGTTGCCATGTTATCTGCATGTTCTGAACTATTTTCATGGCCTTTGAGAAGCGAACCAACATTTATCCAGTCTGAAAGTCCATCCGTAATTAGTTTGTACGACTTCCTTGAAAACAACTTGCAGCAGAAGCAATAAAGAGCATCATTCTTTCTAGAGTACATCAGCCAGCTTCGCTTTATTTTTTCCCCATTAATTAATGTTCTGTAGATGTAATGGTGATGAATGCTTCTACCATCCTCTCTTTTAGGGAATGTGAAATCTAGAATGATTTGAAATGGTCCTCGAGACACCAGATCTGTCTTCAAGGCATCTGACAGGACAACTGGCCAGTCATATGGATCAAGCGGTGGAGCAGATTGTGGTTCTTGTTGCTCAGTAGAAATGCCTGTGTGTGGTGTTTGAAGCTGAACAGAAGATGGGCCACTTGTTGGTTCATCAGGTGTTTGAGGTTGCATAGAGGATGGTCCTGCTGTTGGCTCATGATGCTCATCAGGCTTTGCTGAGGATGGCTTTTCCAAATATTTCAGTAGTGCTCCTAAGAAGAACATAACATTACATATTCTGTTAATTTTTGCTAAAATACTCTTTGTTATCTTGTTTGATTATAATTGATCGGTGTGAACATAATTTGAGGTGATATGATCCATTAAATTTCACATTTCGAAATATTATAAATATTAGAGAGACTAGCTTACTCTACACGATTCCTGAGCACTTGCCTAGCTTGATGGTCTACCTAACCTAGTTGCCTGAACTGTAATCATAAGAATATACAAGTGGCACATCTCACCTGTGCTCCTGGAAAGCTTCTCTATTTCCTTCTTTTTCCTTCTTTTTCCATTTTTTAGCTCCTGATAGATAATGTCATTTCATTTTCCAAGATGTACGAAGTCACATCTAGTTAACCACAACTAATCTGCTAAATAATAATGATGATAATAATGATGATAATAATAATAATGATAATAATATGATAATGATGATCATGATAATAATGATAATAATTGTTATAACTGTAACGTTAATCACATACATTCAAATAATCAGACCATTTAGGTTTTAACCAACAAAATTCACATTATCTGAAAAAGATGAGAAAAGAATTAATGAACTTGAAAACAACAAAAATAATCCTAGGTTTTAAAGTGTTACAAAATTTCTTAATAATTAGTAAATTAGTGAAATATTGTTTTACAATACTAGAAAAATTAAGCATTTAGGAAAGTATAAGCATATAGTAAGAATAAAGTTAAATAATATAGAAATAAGATCTCACAATAGTTATTTACACATAATGACCAAAATGTTTCGTTTGTCTCCATTTTATCATATTTGTCTCATACAAAAACTTTAATTAATACAATAATAATAATGATAATAATAATAACAACAATAATATTAATAACCAGCTATATTCCTATTCTTGCCCACTGAGCTATTACCTGGGAGCCTGTCTAGGGGCCCACTAGTAGCAGTGGGGCCCTAAGCGGCTGCTTAGTCTGCTTATGCCAGGAAACAGCCCTGGTTAGGCCCATTGCTATTCGTAATTTACATTAACGACAGATGTAGGATTGACTAGTAACATGTCAAAATTCGTGGATGATACTAAAATAGGTGGTAAGGTTGTTAACGAGGATGATAGAAATAGGCTCCAAGACGATGTAAATAGGATTATGGAGTGGACGGATAAGTGGCAGACGCAATTTAACGTAGATAAATGTAAAGTTTTGCATATAGGTTCTCGTAACAATAATTACGCGTACATGATGGATGATAGAGAGTTAGTGAGCTTTGATGAGGAAGTAGATTTAGGCGTATGCATATCTAAGGATTTAAAAGTTAGGAACCAGTGTCTGGAGATGTGCAAAAGCTAATAGGATGTTAGGCTTCATAGCGGGTAATTTCAAATTTAAATTGAAGGATATTATATTGCCCCTTTACAAGTCCCTAGTCAGGCCTCATTTAGAATATGCCATTCAGTTTTGGTGCCCGTATTTGCGTGAGGATATTGATAGGTTAGAAAGGGTTCAGTGTTGTGCCACGAAACTAATTCCGTCATTGTGCAACAAGCCTTATGAAGATAGGATTAAAGAGTTAGACTTGCATTCACTCAAAACTAGGAGATTAAGCGGGAGCTTATTAAAGTTTTCAAAGTTGTTAATAACATCAATAACATAAATTTTGACAAACTGTTCACTTTTGATGATAGCAATACTTGTAATAATGGATCTAAGTTGTGTGGCAAACGTTTCATTACTAATATTGCTAAAAACTTCTTTGTTTAAAGCAATTGATAAATGGAATAATCTTCCCATGCCCGTCGTGAACTCTACCAGCGTTAATGTGTTTAAAAACTGTCTAGATAGGCATTTTAAAAATATTAACATTATTTAAAATTAAAAAACAATTGGCAACAGGAGCTCTGGGGGTGGTAATCAGGGATGAGTCTGTTGATGTCTAATGCCAGTGTGTTATATGCTAGCAAATGAAAAAAAAAAAGTAACAAACTTAGTTGTAGCTTGAGTAAATTAACCTACTTTTTGTTGTTATTTATACTTTTTCCCTTCTTTTTATTTGCATGTCTAACTCTTTATTGCATGTCTGTAGTTTGCATGGTATGATAGTGTTTGATTTAAGAATGTGTTGCATTTATTATTTATTATATGATTATAAGTTTTAATGAGATATTGACTGTCCCACTGTCTATGGACAGGGGTGGCCCAAGTTATCCCCAGCTCTGAAATAGTGAAACTAGAAATTAAGAATAATTTCAATGATTATAGTAATACAGTCTGTGCAAAAAGTATGATTCCCATATAAACCATGAAATATTTTTTTTAACTTTATAAAAACCAGTTGAAGATAAGTTTAAAGTAAATTAAAAAACAAAATAATGTTCTATGCAGGCTCGGGGTCAAGTACTTTTTCTCAAGTACGGTATAAGTAAAGTACAAGTACTTTTAGAATTTGCAATTGGAAGTAGGCCTACTTGATATAGGAAATTTGGTCAAGTAATTCCAAGTACTTAATGATCAAGTACAAGTACTATTGCAGAAGAAATGAATAAAAAAATTACAGTGAACCCTTACTAATCCAAACATAATTAATCTGAATGTCGCTTAATCCGAAGGGTATGTGGGCACCTGGTGTTAGTGTATAAGGTGTTTTATGGAATAAATATTGGTTTGAACTCTGAGATAAAGACTCAAAATTAGTGTTAATTAATTAATTACAGTGTACATAAATATTACTGTATTTCACTGCCCCTCACTGCTTCCACACTACCTTCAGGAGTCAGGAGAACTTTGGATTTAAAGGTAACCACTTATTTAAATAATAAACTGTTATTTTTAATTCTATTAATCAACTTTAATATTGTTTCACAGTTTATTTTAATGCATTATTACTTATTAATGGGTTTAGTTAGGTTTATTTACACGTGTTAGACCATGTTCTATTTTTCCCCCTGATAATCTGTAGTTTGCACTAATCTGAATGACTCCCCCCCCTCCCCCCCCACCAAAAAAATTAATTTGGATTATGAGGGTTCACTGTATTTCCATATTTTATTGATCATTTTATTTCAATACACAAAAACATTAAAACACTTCATAAGGTCCATGTATTGCATAAATTATATGGCTCATGATTACAGCAATAATAAACATGTTGAGTATTTAAAATGGGGTGGGAAAAAAGTTTTACATTGCATTGACTTAGAACATACCCATTCATTGGACACCAACGTTTTATCAAATGATAACTTGATTACGAGATAAACAGAAACATTCTTGTTACTGAGGGAGGAGGAAAGTGATGAAAATGGCTTTGTAGGTTTTGATTTTGGTAGTTCTTTGTCCCCTACTGAATTTAATTCCTTAGGGCAGTTTGATAAACATGTTACATCAATGACAGTGACCCTTGGTCAATTTATTGATCCAGTTAGTTTACCTGTAATACTTAATAGTGCTTCACCTTTCAGCTTAGCCTCAGTTTCAGGAACATGTCATGCTCCTGCTGTTGTGGAAAAACTGGAAAATCCACTTGGATTTGACTCTGAAGGCAGTTCTTCCTATGGTAGGAATTCAGTTTTACTGGCAGGCTACAAAGTAAATGAAGATTGAGCAAACTGGAAGGCAGGAGACAGAGCTGTGCTGAAAAATTGCTTCTCAAGCAGTGCACTGGACATCAAGTGAGAAAGGACTATTTGCAAAAATGTTAAGCAGGAAGAGCAGGACCACCACAATGTATTCAAGCAGTTCAAAGTAAACAGTGTACTCAGGGATGTTGATTGCTCTAAAATAGTTGGGGGAATACTTCGTCTTCAAACAGCGAATCAAACAATACTCTGAGTAGGTAACTGTTGTGTGTAATATATCAATGAACATTGTAATTTACCATTTACCCATTTTTTGTATTTTTCTCAGCATGTTGAAAAAAACTCTTTCTGTTTAATCATTTTGTCTTTTTTTATTTAAACAATTTTTTTTTGCAGAAATAAGAAACGCAATACAAACTATTTATAATATTTAACCTTTCATGTAACATCATATCACACATATGTTTGGACATATGGATATTTTTCTATAGACAAATTTTGCTAGCCCAAATTGTCATAATTTCTACCAAGAACACACAAATGCTATGTGCAATTATTAAAATGCAAATTGACTGCTAAATTCCATGATAAATATACACTAGTGTTCATGACAATAATTTATAATATTGCTATTACATTGGCATATAATATGACATACAATGTCTTCTTAGGTGCCATTAATAGTTAGCATTTATAGCAATTCATCCACAAAAGTGGGGGGGGGGGGACAACTGGTAGGTTGTCCCCCCCTTTGTAAAAAGTGGGGGTAATGTCCCCTGCATCCCCCCGCAGTAGGGTGTTTCAAAGACCGGAAGACTTGGGCCAGGATGATTTCATACATATGGTGCCTGCATGCTAGGTAAAGAAGTTGCTTCCCGAGACCCTCCTCAATCTTGATGCAGGCTCCCACGTGAATCCTGGTATTCGATTCCGTTGTGTCGAATGATAACCCCTTGATTCTTTCGGACAGG
Source organism: Bathynomus jamesi (assembly GCA_023014485.1). Taxonomy (NCBI): domain Eukaryota; kingdom Metazoa; phylum Arthropoda; class Malacostraca; order Isopoda; family Cirolanidae; genus Bathynomus; species Bathynomus jamesi. Next base: position 563,561 of record JAJOZX010002298.1, read on the forward strand.
TCGTGTTCCCACATAAGATCAATGCAGACGCGTGCTGTCTCCACTCCTGTGCCAGCTGGAACATTCGGAACTCCAAGCAGCTTCTCCTGGCCATTCCTGGTGACCAGCACAGCAATCCAGTCCACAGATCCGTCACCTGTGATTTCAGACAGCATTTTCCCATCCCAGTGCAACACCAAGGGCTCCTCAGGACAGAATTCTCCCTCTTGATACGCCTCTGCTGCTTGCTTCTGAAGCGACTGGCGAGCATGATACATTGTGGAAAAGGAGATGGATACCTCGTTCAAATCATGCCCCAAGGATTGCGTGACGACGGCGTAGGACATCGCTGCATCACGATAAGAAATGTTCATTCAGTCGTACGCGACAGCCACATCCTGAGTGATGAGGTTCCTCGACCACTTCCTCGGAGAAGGACATGAAGCAGATGTGGAGGCTGCCAAGGAGGGATCATCTCCCGCAGATAGTGACGCTGAGGAGCTGTCTTCAAGAGTAGCAGCTTCTGTAACCGTCTTGGCCCGCTCGAATTCCTGCTTTTCCCCTCGACACCTTTTCCTACTCTCCATTTGGGCCAGCTTCATGTCTGCCGATCCCATACTGCTCTGTTGGGGTCCTCCTGCTGACTCTTGTAGAAGAGCTTGTCTTCCTCACTTGTCATCATAGAAAGGGCAGTGGAATGACCAATATCGAGGATTTTGTTCTTGAGTTCCGCCTTGAACATGTCCTCCGCAACATGACAGCTCTCCTCGGATCTGTTCCTGCTTTTCACCAACTTCTTGTAATGCTGGAGCAGAGCTTTCATTTTCCGAAGGGCGCTGTCCTGCCTCATAGTAGGATCCTTGCTCTTTTCCAGAACACCATCACAGCATCCAAACAGAGGTTCAGACATTTTCTCCGTCCTAGGTTTTCCTGTTTTTGATGGAAGAAGCACTTTTGCAAGACTTGCAACTTCGTCAGCAGGCAGCTACCCAAGATCTCCTTATTCGGGTGTCTGATGAGCCAAACCTCTTTCTTGCTTCGAGTTGCCATGTTTATCTGCAATGAGGAAATATATGAATTAGAAAAGAGTACAAATACGCAACGGTAGACACAACAAGGACAAAACTCAATAACTGACACGAAGGACAGAGAGCAGTGCACCCTTCTGTCAGGAAGCAAGGCAGTCGACTAACACTAGAACAGCTGAAATTAGAAATACCTAAGCAATCTGAAGCGTCAAATCTCGGGACCCCCAAACGTGTTCTGATCTGGTTGAAACCTGTTCAGACGAGTTTCCTCAGCAAGAGGAACAGGGGCATCAATGTGGATTGAACTTCCTTCCACTTCATCCATCAACCACACTGCCGTGAAACACCCTACCCCGCATTCGACACCCATGAGTGTACCGTATACTGGGATGTTAAGGAGTGGGTACAAGAAAAGGTGTTCAGATAGAATTCAGGGGTTCTTAACCTTTTTAGGCTGCAATCCAGATTCTGGTCTTGGGGCTAGCTCGGCGACCAATGCCTTCACATTTCACTTATAGTAGATAATAAAATAAATAATAATAATAATGGTAAAATGATTAGGGATAACAAATAAATGATAAATGACAATTTAATGACCCAAGTTTGGGTCGTGACCCAGAGGTTAAGAACCCCTGAGATAGATTGAGAGAGAGGACTTTAGAATAGACAAGAATGAGCAGGAATAAAATGCACACTACAGGCAAGACCTATGCCACTGAAGATTAATTGAAGAATTTTCCTTTGACTTGACATTATTTCTAAATTTAGTAAACGTTATTTTAGTGTATGACTTTTTATCTCTTTTTATTCTCTGTGATGACCAAATATGAACATTTTTTATAGAGGGTAATTCATTTGCTTCACTAGAAATAAACTCCTGAAGACATGACTTTAAAGCTTGACTTTTGCTTGAAACTTTTAATCTTAAACTGACACTGGGTCCTAATGAGTTGCTATACCCCATTTAATTCAGGCCTAACTTTGATAAAACTTTCTAGATTTGAACAAAAACCTTAACATTAATTATGTACAATTTATTCTGGAGGTTCTAGACAATGAGAAACTGTAATCTTAAATTAAATGATGGCATTAATAAGGTTAGTTATGATGATGAGCATAAAGGTGATTTATGTACAAAACACTCAAGTTCTAAATAACGTTATCTTAAACTTAGGAGGATCTTAATTTTTGAGATTTTGACTATTATACTCACTGGAGTTGTTCTCACTTGTTTACTTCTTAATTTATTTGATGAAGACATGTACAGGCACTTAATGTATTCACATGCAACAGGGGTGTCCACATGAGGGGGCACCAGGGGGCCAAGCCCCCTCAGTTTTTTGCCAACTACTTACAGATAGATTTTATCATAAACCCAAAATCCAGTCATAATATTTGAAGATAGTAATTGGTTACTATATATATATATTATTAATATTGTATAATTTCGCATATTGTTGATACGAAGAGAAAATCCTATGATTAAAATTAAAACACGTGAAATTTGTTGTGGCGAACGCAACTACGAGATTGTTAGGAAGGATATCTTGTACATTAAAGAGCTGAATACTGTCTTCAATAACCTTCTCAGTCCCATGACAATTATTTATATATATATATTATGTAAGAATAATAAACTTGTATATCTACAAAGTTATTGTGTATCTGGTTTCACCATAATATCATGGACATACAAAGGATGTGTAAAAAAAATTATTTTTCAGTATTTGAAGCCCTATAATTTGCTCTCCTAACTGCTTCCAGAAGGCAGGAAATGCTGTCCCAGACAATGTAAATTTCAAAAATTTCCCAGGGGAGCATGTCCCCAGACCCCCCAAAGTGGTTAAAAATACTTGTGCCCACCTGTATTTGAAAGTGCCCCTTTAGTTAATTGATCCTGTGGATGCCCTTGACATGCAATAACTTAATTAAATGTTTATAAGCCAAAACTGCAAGAAAAGGGTACTTGCTTGTAATTGCAAGTAATTTGGGCTCGCACACACAGCACTGGATTGTCTGCCGAGAAGGAGCATTAAGTTTTGGATCCTTAGCAAGGGCAGATCTAGCGGGGGTTGGCAATGTCTGGAACCCCCCTCCCTCAATTCCTTGCAAGTGCCCTTTTTTCAAGCATAAAAAAAATAAAGGCAATTTTTAATTTGTATCATATTTCAACAAGACTGATCTAATAAAACAATACAATTGATTTTACACTCGCTCATTGGTAGTCTGTTTTTTTTAAAATTTATACTACTATGCCTTTTTTATTTTAGGGGTGCCCCACTCTATATGAAATCCAAACCACACCCCATCAGCATCCCATTGTCTTAACTCAGTGATGGCGAACCTTTTCAACCCTGGGTGTCAAAAATTAAAAATTTTCGTGATCATATTCAAGTGGCGTGTCACATACATAAACGATCACTGTTATCAAAGGAACATCGCAATTATAATAATAAAACTATCTATTCTAGCTTATTTGAACAATACAGGAAAATTAAAAATAAATGACAATAAAATGTTTTAAAATAAAAACTACAATTTTACCTGTTATTTAGTGACTTCTTTGTTGCTGTACTCTTGAAGAAAGCTCTTTTATAGCAGGTGTGTAATTCATACATTTTAATGCTACACAAGCAGCACTGACATCATCAACCAATCTGTTTCTCTTGTCCGTTTTGATGTTATTCAAAGTTGAGAACAAAGTTTCGCAAGAGTAAGTTGATGAAAAAATTGTCAGTATAGCTTTGGCAAGTCTTTTAAGAGTGTCAAAAGTTTCCGGAATCCAGTTCCACACTTTCAGAATTTCATTGTCAGAATTATTATTCACAGATCCCTGCAAGCGGTCTCGCTCAAGTGTTTCTAACTCAGATCTAAGATCAATAAACTTTTGCTTCCAAATAGAGCTGGATTGGAACTCTGGTAACTGCATTTCAAAGTCATTTAAATCTAACGAGTCAAACAAATCTAACTTCAGATTTGTAAAAACAGTTTTATCAGGATATTTTATAAGATTTATGATTTATTGTTCCTTCTAACTCTCTGAACTGCACAACTCTTGTTGAAAACTGCTCAATTATAGAGTTTAAAATTTCAACAAATTGTTCTCAAGCTTGTTCCAAGTCGTCATCTGTCTTGGCACTTCATTTCATCAAAATGTTTCTTCAACCTATGAAAGTACTTATAACTTCTACTTTTACAAGTCACGTTTAAAAATGTTGAGCTTGCTTTCAAAGCCTTTGATCAAGCCAAACATTACATCAATAGTTTTTCCAAAACCTTGTAATTTAATATTGAGTTCATTCAGATGTAATGACAGATCAGTGAAAAACATGTCTACTGAGCCAAGCCACATCAGTTAATTGAGGAAACTTTTCTATATTTTTCATATTTAAAAATAGCCTGATTTCATTTAAGCATTCCACAAAACATTCAAGTACCTTACCACGACTTAACCATCGCACATTATTATACATAAGTAATCCATTATAAACTGAATCAACTTCATTCAACAGTGACATAAATTCTCATTTGTGCAAAGCCTATGAAGCTATCAAATTGACTATTTTTGTCACAACTGCCATTACATCATTAACTTCTTTTAAACCTACCTTTGCACACAATACCTCTTGATGTATAATACAGTGAAAGCATACAAGCGGATGACCAACAGTTTCTGTAAAATGTTTCACAAATCCAACATTTTGCCCAACTATATTTGGGGCACCATCTGTCGTAACTGACACTATTTTTGACATATCTATCTGTTTATCACGAAGCATTCTAACAACAACCTCACATATATCTGCTCCTGTTGTATTCAGAGGCAAATTTTCTAACTTAAGTAATTCCTCATATATTGCATTGCTACTGGGATATCTAGCAATAATAGCTAATCAAGCTGATGAAGTAGCATCGGTGGTCTCATCGAGACAAACAGAAAAAAAATCATATGCATTTAAGTCTTTTTTCACTTGATTTTCTATATCAGAGTTCATCTTCATCACTCTGTCTTTAACAGTGTTTCTACTAATTGGTAATTCATTAATATGCTGAATAATAGCTGCTTTATTTTGAAAGTCCAAATAAAAATGGTGCACATTTCATAAAAGCTTCCTTAACGAAATCTCCATCACTAAGTGAGTTTCCATGCTGGACGGTAGTATGTGAAATACTGAAGCTTGCAGACACTAAATTTGAAGGCCCACTTACAAATTTAAGTAAATTGTCTGATTGAGACTGTTTATCTTTTAATATTCACAATATATATTCTTTACGTTCTTGTTCACTTTTTTCTAGAAGCCACTGGTGGTTAGTGTCGAAATGTCTTTTCACATTCCAAGTTCTGCTCACAACTGTTTCATTACACAGGATGCATAGAGCTTTGTTGTTCGTATCAATAACACCATATTTTTCAGTCCACCAATCTTGGAAACTCCTTCCGCTTCCTTTCTTTGACAATTTTATTTTTTTGTTTACTGATTCCGCCATTATGATAAGGCTGAAATATTAAAAAACAATAACAATTCAAAATCGTTAATGCAAATATTTAATGTGACAAATGGATGTTAGAACAAGTAAAACGTTGAATTAACGTTAGGCCTAATTAGTTTCAACGGTACCACAGTTAATAATGTTAATGGAGATAAATTTTCATTTTCCAACACAATAATATCAATAACACTTAATACTAATAATTAACACCAGCAAACACTTAATATTAATTAATAATGAAACATAACACTACACAACAGTGATTAATAATGACTTAATTAGACTCATTAAATCAAAATGCCCGTGTAAAACGATGCCATGGCTTGACTAAAGACAGAGAAAGAAGAAATCAGGGTTGCCAATTCTGAATTATGAATATATAATTCAGAGTTGCCAGCCAAAATTAATGCTTAATTTTATACTGTTTATAATGGTAATTTATTTCAATTCAAATCCAACCACAGTAATATGTAATTAAATAGCCATCAAATATAGAGAATTGAATGTTTATTTACAAAAAATATATATAACACTGGGGAACAAATTTCAAAATTTTGTCTATTGAATTAGATTTGACAGTTACTTCTAGGTAATTTGGGTGCGCTGAGCACGAATTTTTACTCGGTTTTGCTCTATCAGGTCCTGATTTTGCTCAACACCCCTCCTCTTTCGTCGTATTCATAAAAAGGTTTTTTCTCAATACTCGCTAAGTCTTTTTGCAGTTACACATTATGCAACTAGGTTTTTATCTAGGTATTTGTACCTATTGTTATGGTATTGTTGTATTATGTATATTTTTATATGTAACACCCTAAAAATATTTTAATTTTGTCATTTTTAACCCATTTTAATATTAGTAAATTAAGCTAAAAATATCATAGAATTCTAAAATTTTCTCGAGCATTCCTGTTCTCTGTAGAGTATTCTAGAGGGACAACTAAAATATATAAAGCGACTCGTTTCCAGAGTTAATCAGTCAATTCAATCAGTCAGTCAGTCAGTTGAGTTAGTTAATTAAGTTTGGGCATTAACATAATTTTGAATTGGCATATGATTTAGTGAGTAATTTTGTCATCGTGATTTAATATAGTTGATTTAATTAGACGTAATTTATATTGTACCTACTCATCCGTGTTTCTAGTTTAATTTCATAGATTGTAAGTACCTATTTCATAATAAGTACCTATTTAAACTAATTTTTGTGTTTATATTTCAGATTTTCTTAAATTTATATGAATTAAGGGCTTTAAATACCTTTACAAATTGGCAGAACAATCAAGCAATATGTCATCAAGCACTAGAAAGTTCAAATGCAAAAACAACCCTGATTCCTTCTGTTATATATGTGGAAATTTTACACTTCCACATCAACGAGCAAATATAACTGACCGTAAAAAGAGCTTACTTAGCTTATTTTGGCATAAAACTGGGGGACCAAGATAAATCGTGGGCTCCACATAAAGCCTGCACTATATGCATTGAAAGACTGCGACATTGGACGAAGGGTTCGGATTCAAAAATACCTTTTGGAGTTCCGATGGTAAGTTTATGATTTCATAAAACTACGTAATTTAATCACTAGTATACTGTAACTTACCTAAATGTAATTGTAACTTAGGTACATAAACAAAAATTTACAGAAAATGTTTATAAGAATCTCAAATATTGCATAAGGTTGAAACACATAGAAATGTTAAATGTTTGGGTGATAACTTTTGATAAAATTCATAAAAACAAGTCTCTCGTCGCTTTTGTTAACGCTTTACAATTTTTTTTCCATATCAGGTGTGGCGAGAGCCTACTAACCACGAGACTGATTGCTACCTTTGCTTTGTCAAGACTTCGGGCTTCACTAAGAAAAATAAACATTGTATCGAGTACCCAAATTTCGACACCGCGATACGACCTGTGCTACATTCAAATGAGATCCCCATTCCAAAATTTAAGGGTCTGCCAACTCAAGAATTAGTTGAAGATGTTCCTGAAAATATTGTTATGCACTTTGAGGAGTCAGACACCGATTTTGACCCCAGCGTATTTGAAAGTCAAAACGATCCGCAAAGTTTAACCAGGCCGAGTTGAATGATCTTGTAAGGGATCTAAATTTGCCAAAAAAGGCTGCGGAAATTTTAGCTTCAAGACTTAAAGAGAAAAACTTGCTTACTTCAAACACATACATTTCATTTTACAGAAAAAGAGAAGAAGAACTTGTTAAATATTTTAGAACAGAGGATAGTTAGTATATTGCTGCGACATAGTTGTTTGTTAAAGAAGATGGGGGTTGAGTCTTACGATGCAAATGATTGACGCTATGTTTTAGACAGTTCAAAAAGAAGTCTTAAGTGTGTGTTGTTGCATAATGGCAATCTATACGGCTCGATACCGATTGGGCACTCAACAAAATTAAAAGAAAAGTATGAACATATAGAAAAGGTTTTAAATCTTATCAAATATAGGGAGCACGAGTGGATCATATGTGTTGACTTAAAAATGGTTAATTTTCTGCTAGGACAACAAGGAGGGTATACTAAATATCCCTGCTTCCTTTGCTTATGGGACAGCAGAGCCAAGGAAGAACATTATTTCAAGCAATTTTCCTAATGTCATGAATGAACGCGAAAAAAATGGCTGGTTCTCATTCATGGACTTGATAGAAAACTTTTTAGGCAATTATAGGGCAGATAACTACGAAGAAATCATAAAAAAACTTTTAAGGGACTACAAAGAGTTAGGTTGCAATATGAGCATAAAAATGCATTTTTTGAATAGCCATCTTGACCAATTTCCAAGTAATTTAGGTGATGTAAGTGACGAACAAGGGGAGAGATTCCACCAAGATATCAAAATTATGGAGGAACGGTACCAAGGCTGCTGGGATTCCCACATGATGGCTGATTACTGCTGGTGCTTGAAAAGAGACCTGCCATCAACAAGCAAATACGCTAGAAAGTCTTACAAAAGAAAATTTTTGCCACAGTGAAAGCTTCATATCTGTTTGTTTTTTTATTTTAAGTCATTTCTATTGTTATAATGTAATTTTACTGTAGTTTGAACTGCTTGTATTCATGAAACTTGAAAAAAAAATTTAACACAACTTAATTTTTTAGTCCTAATTTGAAAAATCTGGAAAATGGCACATAGGCTGTCGACAAGAATCAGGACCTGATAGAGCCAAACCGAGTTGAAATTCGTATTCAGCGCACCCAAATTACCTAGAATCAAGTGTCAGATATCATTCAATAAAATACGTGTTGCCCAGTGTAATCATTTCCTATTTTATTAGATGAAATTAAAAACATTTCTTGATTTGATCGATTTTCATTCTTTGTAGTTTTTGTTTAACTTTTGGATGATAGAAATGTCAGTTTAGGCGTGTCAACAAAAAAACAGCAACGTGTCACCTTTGACACGCGTGTCATAGGTTCGCCATCACTGTCTTAACTACTAGGCTACCCAGGGTACCCATTTATCTACCAACCACTTTCTTTATTGTGTGGATGGATGAACAGCTGGGTTTTGCTGCATGCCTAGTGATGAGTCGTTTTTTATTGTTTATTTTTTTATTTTTATTTTTTTTTTTAAAACGTTTTTTTTTTTTTTTTTTTTTTTTTTTTTTTTTTTTTTTTTTTTTTAAACTTATTCCATATTTTTCTTCCTTTTAATCTAATAAGTATATTAGTATTACCTATAATTTACTATACTACCATGCTTATACGGTTATACCTAGTATATATAGTCATCTTTTAAAAAACTGTATCACACAAAAAGTATATAATAGAAAGGAAAAACAAACCCTCATTTTTTATATGTATATATATTTTTTAACTAGAACATAAAACATTCTTCCTCGTTTCAAACAATATACATAATTGTGATTGGCAAGAGTACCAGTTATATATATTCCAGATAGAAAAGGAAAATATTCACCTTTTTTTGAACCTTTTTGTTAACCTAATGTTGTTTAACCTTCATTTCCATGGAAGAATCATCACTAGATTGGGTAGAGCATATATGCTAGTTTCAATATCACAGGTACTGGTATAATATACATAATAAAAAATACATAATACTGGTATAAAACAATATATATAATTGTGATTGGCAAGAATACCAGTGTGTATATATATATATATATATATATATACATATATATTCCAAATAGAAAAAAAAAAATAAAAATATTCATCTCTTTCTTTAACCTTTGTGTTAACCTAATGCTGTTTAACTTTCATTATCTGATTCTATTTCCATTGAAGAATCATTATCACTAGATTGATTAGAGCATATAGTTTCAATATCATAGGTACTGGTACTTATTGCAGATTTGGATGTTGACGAAGCCAATGTAGCACCATGTTTTACTTCACTTTCTTGGAATTTTGCATTTTGGGATATAAATACTAGCTTTGCTGCTCTGTCTGTGCTTAATCAGTTTCTTTTGGCTGTATGGATATTACTGTATGTGCTAAATGATCTTGGATGTAATGAAAGGGCGAAATAGAGGTGTATGAGTTTGTGTAGGTATATATGTGAGTATGCGCGCGTATGTATCTGGAATTCTGGATGTATGCGTGTGTATGGGGTATATAATAGATATAAATATGTGTATATAAGTATTTATTTATATATTGGTGTATATATGTATTGTATATGGGTGTATGTGTATGTATATTGTATATATATGGATGGTCTTGGGGGGGGGGGGGGAATATTCTTGCGGGTCTAAAGGATAGTTAAGTGGGAGATTCAAAATCCAAGGCATGGATGGGAGAGTCCTGGATAGGTTGGACAATGGGCAGTCAGCTCCCAGCCAGTGTTCTCGCAAGTTTAACGGATCTCAAGATACAAGACTTTCAGTGCAAGAAAGAGGCCAGTTTTTTTCTGTAAATAGGCTGAAAAGGACATTCTATACTGGTACCATATGGCCTATTTTATTTATTTATTTATTTATTTTTATAATATATATCATTGCAAAAGTATACCTTATAATTAAATTGGCAATATCTATATTAATTATTAAAAAAAACTAAAAAACAATAAAAAACAAAAAAATGACAAAAAAACAAAAACAACATGGACATAAAAAAACAAAATGGTTTTTTAACATCACTATGCATGCCACCTGCCATCACCGGGTCTCAATCACAGGGCTGATGGATTTGTATCAGTGATGCAAACCAGTACACTACTGAGGTGCATTATTAATGTATTAATTTATATTTATTATTATATTCACTTTGTTCTAGCATAGTTATTTATATTATTATTATTGAATATATTGGGTTTGATTTGTATGAGAACACTTTTAATTTCAAACTTCTGATGAGAATTACAAAGGTTAAATCTAATTAGTCTTTTATCACCATCATTGCTGAGTCTTCCCAATCAATGTGCTTGGGTAATGATATTTTGAGGGATGTTGAAGCAAATTTTATCCCTTATCGCTTCTATGATAAGAATTAGAATTTTTATTTTGGCTCTCCTCTGGGATACTGGGTCCCACAAGGAAGAAGGTAACTTTGTGGGATTCTTGTTTTTCTTCACTGTAGATTTTCTCATTTTCATTCTTCTGATGTTCAATGTATTTTTCCAGTGTGGATATTTTCTCTGTGGGTAGTGATATGTTGTTTTAAGTCAGTTCTCCGTTTTTGTTTTTTAAGGCCTTTGTTTTGTTTTCAATTTTATTAATCTGCACATCTTTTCAATCCAACTCCACCATTTATTCCAGAAAGTAGTAGTATGGAGCCATGTAAATTAGAAGTTGTTTGTTACTTTACCCACTTCAGTTGCTTAACATTGTTGTGAGCAGAATTGGGTTACTCCTTTAAGAATACTCTTGCTAACATGATGAGTGATGAATGAGAAAATATTGTCACTTATTAAATTATTATCTTGCTTTAACTGTTAAATTATGTTACATGAATTTGTAGTTTTTAACTTTTTGTTAGCTGTCAGAAGAGGTGCTGTGTGTTCATTTGTTCATTATTGTGAAGCCCTTTTCAAAGGTATCTACTAGGGTGGAGTGAAAAAATCAAAATTGAGGGGGTGTAGATAGTTGTCTTTTGTCCAGGATTAAACTTTAAAACCAATTTTGGGGGGTTGCATACAAAACTGTGACTGCTACTGGCCAATTTATACAAATTATATGTGCATGCAACCAAAATTTGAACCCAGTGACCTATCTTCGGTTCTGGACATGATAGAAAGACAATTTAAAAATTGTTTATGATGTATTTTTTACCTCTGAAACAGATTAAAACATTTGCAGAGGGCTGCAGGCTCAATAATGCATAAAAAAATTCATATTTCATCATTTTTACTCAAAAAAAATGCAATTGTTCAGCCTTTTTTTTCAAATATTTTGCTTTTATTTGAAATTATATTTTATATTTTTCTTTTCAGGTTGAATTTATTGAATTGATAAATACATGTATTTTGATAACCTTATTGCCAAAAAATACTGCATTGTAGGATGTTAAGATGCAGTGACACAGTTAAAATTCTTGATGGAGGTCACAGATTTTCAAGCATAGATTCATTCCCCAATGGAAAGCTTCCTCTTGGTAAAGCTGTCATTCAATATGTAATGGCAGAAGAGAACTGGACAACCAGACAGGCAGCTGATATGGTTGCACTAAGTCTGATTGAACACTGGATTTGGTGCAATGTCTATTCAATTTCATGCCCCAGTGTCACCAGCAAGATTCAGGATCTAATCAAAAAAATTTTGAGCTAAGACTCAAATTTTCAGTCCCTTATAAAAAGATTTAAAATATGTCATACTTTTGTAAGTTTTGTAGTTACATTTATTTGTTTGTGACAGTAATTTTATTAACATAATCATGTAATTCATTGATTTGCAGATCATAAGAATGGTCAGTAATAAATTCTGTTTTGACTAGAATTCAATTTAGGGTTTATAATTGAAATTTGCATTCACAACATTAAAGTTTTGGTAATTTTGTAGGTTTGATAAGTATCCAAAAAAGAAATGTGGTGACAAGTTCCGGAGTGATCTTTCTTCCTTCAGTGAAAAAACTTCCCAAGTTGCTTGACATCTTCTGTGAGGACTCAAATCAGAGAAGAGATTTGCAACATTTGTATCAACTCAAAATGACAAGAAGACTATGCTTTTTATGAGGACCAGAAAACAGCTAGAATAGGATGATGCGTTGGTTTTAAGGAATGCCTTTCATCGACAGACATCAGATACAAAAGGAGAGGAGTACAGCAGGAGCAAGCAAAAGAAAAGAATCAATGAGTTTGATCTATATAAATTAAAAAAACTTTTGATTAATGGCCACTGAAGATGTGTTTCTTGAAATGATTGTGCTACAAATTATAAAATTTAATTTTTGCGTCTTTGGTAAACCATCTTTTATCATAATCATATTGTATTTTATTATCCCCAGGGAAGAGCTTGGAAGAGTTTTTAAAGTTGTTCCATCAAGCTCAGCAGCAATACATTTCAGTGATCTTGACAGTTTCTCAAGTCAGGGCATCCTGGAATCACATGATAAAACAGCTGATGTCAGTGAACAACAGGAATCCAGGACAGAACAAAATAGGAAGAGTTTACCAAACCTCGCTTGGCAGTGTGACAGGTATACTGTATAGTTTAAAATATAAGTATGCTTTGAACACTCCTATTGCTCTGTTGACAATACCTTTGAAAAAATGATTTATAATCCATGTAACGTTGCTAATAGTTAGTCCAAATCTTAGACATTGCTGTCCAATGAACATCTTTAGAATATTAACTTGATATAAAATAAATGTCTTTTACCAGGTATCAAGTAAGTGACAGAGCTGGAGCAGCAGTTGCATCAGCAGTTTTAGAGGATTATGGAATTATCATTACTACTGATAAGATGAACATAATTGACAGATAACAGTCCAATTATCTTGTACATTAGTATCTGATTCAAATCAAGTATTTCACAAAAAGGCATATGCTTTAAAGAAGGGTTGAAATTTAAATATTGTTAGTCAAAACCTATGGAACTTGCTTAAATATCTATGTTTAAAGTTGAGTAAATTTGAACTATAAACTTTGCAGGAACAAGCTGAGAAGAGAATGTGAAAAATATCGTAAAGCCATAAGAAAAGAGGAGGGTAAATTGTTTGAATTGGTGGATGCTCTTTATGTGGATGGTCACAAAGATGCAACAATGGTAGGAAAACCTAGTAAGATTTAAAATTTTGATATTTAGTTTGCATTTTGTAACAGATATTACTCAAAATTTATAAAGATGAATTTTGGATATAGAAATTGGAAAATAGATATAAACCCTGAAATATCTAAAGCAATTCTCTCATTTCTGAATACTATTTCAGGTGATTTTTAGGTACCTTTCACATGTGACTCCAAGTAATGGCAAGGGGTTGACTATTGCAACAGAGATATACAAGGCCCTCAGACACTGAATTACAAACCAAAATTGAGACAATCTGATGGGACTAATACAATGACTGATTCAAATGGTGGAGCTATCAGATGCCTGGAAGAACTACTTGGTAGACCTTTGCAGTGGAGCATTTGCTTGCTAGACTGTAATGAGCTCCCCCTTCATCATGTCTCTGTTACTCTGGATGGAATAACAAAGAGCTCAGACTTATTTTCAGGAAAGATAGGGGTTGACCTTGGTGGAAGTATATCTCAGTGGGATGTGATTTCATTGAAGCCAATTAGGAATTCAAAATTTCCAGTTATTCCTAATGAAGTACTGGAGGACCTCAGCACTGATCAATATTATGCTTACAGAATCTGTATGGCTGTTATGCTTGGCTGTGTTGATCTTGATCTTGAGCTCCTTGAAGTTGGACTGATCTGTCATTCAAGGTGGTTGACTCTGGCATGTAGAATCCTCAGATTTTATACATCTCAAAGGAAGCCTTCCAAAGTTCTGGTCACACTTGCAAAGTTTTGTATCTTGGTCTATTTTCCAAGTTGGTTCCAGATCAAGGAGTAGTATCAATGCACAGATGGTGCTAAGGACTTTTATGATACGCTCCAAAGGACCCTGAAATTTCCTCACAAGGAAGCCAGGGGGATAGCCCTGAAAACTATCTACCAAGGGTAGATCCACAAATCTGCAACATTGCAGTTACAGTAACAAGGTACTTTTGGTCAGAGAGAATGAAAGAGTGATAGACAATGACTTCGAAGGTGGTGACCTGATACTTGATTCAGATGAGGATATTGAAGTCCCAGAGTTACAGCCTGACTTGAGTGTTGTGAGAGATGGTAGCGTCAGGAGATTCATCAATAATGAAGCTTGAGGGTATCTCAAAATGACAAACTTAAATTCACCTGACATTCATGACCCCCTTATCATAGCATCTCTAACCAATGAAGAACTCGTAAACATAAGAAAGGAAGCAGTGAAACTCAACCAGCTTTGTCATAATCAGGCTTGTAGAGAGGCACATTAAGCTTGTAACAGAGGCTTCCTCAACTGTGGTAGGATTTGAATGTTGTGATGGCATTATTTAACAAAAGATAAAATCAAGAAAACTGATGAAAGTGTTCAATATGAAAATACAATATTCTGAAGCTGTTTAGATGATTATTCTTTAATACTTTGTTTAATGAGTGATACTTTAGATTAATCTTAAGTTGATTTGTAATATTTTCAGTAGAAAGTTGTACATATTTATCACAAATTATCTAAAAAATTTGCAAAAAAAAAAAGCCTGAAATTGCAATTTTTGGCAAAAAATAATATAAATATAGATTTTTTGATGCATTATTGAGCCTGCAGCCCTCTGCAAATGTTTTAATCTGTTTCAGAGGTTAAAAATACATCATAAATAGTTTTTAAATTGTCTTTCTATCATGTCCAGAACTTGAGATAGGTCACTGGGTTAAAATTTTGGTTGCGCACACACACACACACACACACGATTTGTATAAATTGGCTGGTAGCAGTCAGTTTTGTATGCAACCACCCAAAATTGGTTTTAAAGTTTAATCCTGGACAAAAAACAACTATCTACACCCCCTCAATTTTGATTGTGGCACTTTTGATTTTTTCACTCCACCCTAGTATCTACCACTGTGTGTGATTATACCTCCAGCCTGTTGAAGGGAGTACCAGATGTCACAAGAGAAATTGAAGTAAAATTATGATCAATAATTTTTGGTTAAATATTGCAGGTAAACAAGATCGTAACAGTGAAATATTCATATATTCACACTTTCAATGGTATTATAGAGCATTGTTCAACAACTTTAATCAGTATCAATTTTTATATAAGAGGAGGAGCACAAGAAATGGCATGCAGCACTGGCACTGTCCTAATGTGTTGAACCTTATTTTTATTACAGATTTGGTGCTAGGTTAGCCTTGCACAGAAATTTGTCTTGTTCAAATGTGTTAAAATCATTCCCAAGTTAGTTTTTCAGTACACTTTGAAAAATAAACTATGAAAAGAAAAAATGAGTTTTCTAATTTGAAAATTTTGTTTTCAGTAAAAGCAATGAAATAATTTTATTTGTGTGGGCCCCAAGGTTTACAATGATATTCATTCAATATAGGGTGCAAACCTATACTGTAGCTCATGGTGTTAAATTATTTTCACATTAATATTTCATGTCCTTCAGAATAACAAACTGAACTAAAAACAACTTTCGTTAAAGAAGTTAATTTTTTCCATTACTCAGTTGATGTTGAGAGTTTGAAAATGGAAAAAGGTGAAAGTGAATGTGATTTGGAAGAAGATAATTTGAACATTAAAGATGAATTTGATATCAAAGAAGAAGTAGATTCCTATGAAACAAATTATTGCAAGGAAGATATGATTGACCATGAAAACATCAGTGATGAATGGGAGGTAAAGAATGTGGTTTATGTAGTTTAATTGGATTGTGATTCTTGCCACAAGAAAAAGAAAATACAAGAAGCTTTTTCAAGATTGTATGAATTTGTTAATAAACAAAGATTATTCAGTAAGATTGGTAATTTATTTAGTTATTAATAAATTCATAAAAAAAATTAAGTTTATGCACTCATTTTAAAAAATTTAATAGATTATAAGGCAGTTTTCTTAAACTTTGAAATAAATTGAAATAGGAGATTAATTATTGAATGTGATGAAAAAACTATAAAACCACTTTCAGAGTGATCAGATCAAAGATGAATGGATGGAAAGTATTTCTGTTAAAGAAGAAACAGACTTCACTCATCATGAACCTAACATTAATAAAGTAAGTATATTTATGTCCTACCTGATTATGCCCTTGTTAAAATAATCCATTATCTGTGATACTTATCTGCTTGGTTCATTTCCACATGTACAGACAACTCATGAATCATTACTTTACTATGCACACCTTCCAAAGTAACAGAAAGACTAATCTTACAAATCACCAACCCACACATACCACTGTCACCTATTCAACATGGATTCAGACCTCATCACTCAACCACGACATTACTCACTAACCTCATGCAGTACATCATGGATGGCATCAACTCCAGATGATCAGCTCAACATACACTATTAGCAACAATAGACATTAGTAAAGCATTTGATGCTATCCCACGCTTCCCTTTCATAAACAAAATACTCAACACAAACATGCACAATAACACCAAAAGGTGGCTAAGCAACTATCTTTCAGGAAGATACTCGCATGTCACATTTAATGGCAAGTCATCCAAAAACAAGCTTTTTCCGAACAGGGTCTGTCAAGGCTCTGTTCTCTCACCAACATTGTTCAACTTATACATGCATGCCATTCCAACACCCATAAATAACAAGCTTACCTTATCATCATATGCAGATGACATCACTCTAACATCCACCCACAACAACATCGACCCACTACAAATAACCTACAAACATACATAAACAGTATACAAGACTGGCTCACACACAATAGACTCAAAGTAGCACCCACAGAATCAACCATCACCTTGCTAACAAGCAACACAAAAGAACACCAGATAACTCCACAGATTACACTAAACAACACCAACATTCCACACACTCAACAGGACCAAAATATTTGGGGTCACATACAACACATCATTATCTTTTGCAAACCACATTCAGGACATTAAAAACAAATGCCCGTCAAGACTTAACACACTTAGGGTACTAACAGGCACAAACTTTGGACACCAGCAGGAAACATCATCACTCGTATACAAACAATATATTTGCTCAGTTATGGACTATGCTAGCCCATGCTGGGCACCCATTATCTCAAACGCGCACACGCACAAACACCTTACAGACAATACAAAACAATGCACTTTGTATCATTACAGGATGTACTCAAACAACACCAATAGAACACCTGCACACACAAACAAAAATACTGAGAGTTAGGGAACATTTAGACATGAGGGGTACACAATTCATGGCAGCATCAACAACTAACCCACAATACCCTTGCCACTACATGTACAAGTGTGCACCAATACCTCACACCATTAAGGTAACACCAGAGAGACATTATAACCAAATACTCCATTCCATACCATACCCCACAGACATCACACAGTACAGAAAACACATACACACACACACCTAACCCACAAAGCACTGATACGACTCAGTCTGAATGCGGTCTTAGGTGCGAAGCCACCACCCATTGACAGGTCAGAGACCAGCCTGAGCAGATTGGATCAAGTTAACTTAGCATGATGCCAATGTGGACATCATCCCAACTTACAGACATACAAACACAGACTAGACAACTCCACAGACGATACCTGCCACCTGTGCCAGGACACACCACAAACAATTGAACACATTATGACAGACTGTACCACTCTAGCACAACATAGAACACATCATCACTAGTGCATTGAACCTCTGGTCCACTCTGGGGAGGGTGATTGGTTACCTGCGTGCCTCAGGCTTGCTTGATTAGGGTAGGCTGATTGGCTAACCAACAACAACAACTCATGAATCATCACACTAATGGAGAGGTTGAGGTGTATGATGAAGCAAAAAGTGTGATGATGCAGAGGTCCATGTAAAATACTGTACAGTGTACTTACCTTAAGACTGACAGAGGACTAACATCTGGGGCCCAGAGAAAGGCAAAAGATGGTGAATCAGGCATTGCATGGGATGCCAAGCCATCATCATATTTTAGATGTGCTGTAAGTATCCAAAATTTGAAAAAAGAGAGAGGAAAATATGAGTGCAATGATGCAGAGGTGATATAAGATGATTTGGAGGTTATATATAGTAGAGCAGTTAATGCAAAGAAGTGGATGTGTGACCATTCAGAATGTGATGATTCACAAGTTGTCTGTATACTTTCAATGAATAAGGCAAAATAGTTGACACCAGGTTATTGTTCTCACAGTAGTGAGAGGCACCTTATATTGTTGTTTACCTTCCTCTCTGACTGTGTGAATAACTCAGGAGAGAATTTTATATGAAATGTTATTCAATAATTATTTTAGTTTCCCATTTTCAGAATAGGCTAGTATGAAAAAGGAAGATAGTAGGCCCCTTTACAATTCTTTCCATTACTTGGACCCTCTTGGGGTGGCCACCTTGTCATGGTTGAGGTGGGGGGAGCTTGCATGTTCTGACCCAGTGGGCTACACAGTGGTAGGCAGTTTCTCACATCCCCTGGGTCCATTTTCTTTATTCTTCAATTTTTATAGATAAAATTAACTCTTCTTCCAGTACTTCAGTGGTGGGTGACCAGGCCCTTGAGTCTACCACTGGAAAACCTCATCTTGAGAAGGTTGTCCCCCCTCTGTCTGCAGAAAATTTGCATCCTCCTTATTCTAAGACTGCTTGTACATCTTATTCCCACAAATCTCTTGACTCTTCATAAATGTTGATGGCTCTGACCCTGACCACTGTCAGTTTCTTGTTCTTAGTTCTTCCACCTCTCTTCCTTTCTCACAGCAGGATATTTTTGAGGTCTATGATGATTTTGCTTCCCATTGTGGTGATCAATGATGATCAATGATGTGGCCCTAGAACAATGGCTCTCTTGTGGTGGAAATCTCCTCCAGTATCCAGTACCAGAAGGTTTTGTCCCTCTCAAACCGTGGCTTCTGATCCCCTGGACTGCCTCCCCCACTCTTCCTTTAACCCTTTGACTACCAGAAGTAAGTCCGATTGGGACCTATTATCCCGATGGTAGTCAAAGAGTTAACACTTGTACAGGTGTAGTTCATGCCCCCTGTCTTTTGGAATACTTGGAGTCAGATCTTCTCACTCATCTCTCCTCTCAGAAAGTGACCTCCCCTGCCTCCCATATGGTACAGGGGGCCAGTTATCTCCAATTTTTGATCTGCCATTATATCCCTAGACCATGCTGGTGTTTTACTTGTCAGAGGTTTGGACATGTCAGTAAGATGTGTCAAAGTTCCCCTAGTATGTGTGTTAATTGCAGGTCTCCAATGCATGGTTCCTCCTACTCCAATCCTCCCCACTATGCCAACTGTGGAGATGACCACACTGCTGCATCTCTTTCTGTCCAGTCTACTTGAGTGTGAGATCCTGTCAGTCTGGGAATCTAACAAGGTCAGCTTCCAGGAAGCAAGGATCTGTGTTAGATCCTGATTCGTTCATCCAGGCCTTACCTTTACCCAAACTCTGCATCCTTCCCACCCTGCTACCTCCCATTTGCCTGTTTTGTGCCCCTTTCTCCTATGCCCCTTGACCTCCTGATGTCACCAGCATTCTCTCCTCCACCCCAGAAATCGGATTCATACCCTTATTCTTACATCCCCCCAAAAAAAACTTAGCTCCCTCAATCTCCTTTCATCCATTCTTTGACCACCCTTTCTTCAACCTCCCCCCTGGTTTCATCTGTTTGCTCTTCTAGTCACACTTCTAAATCTCACCCAATTACATCTCTTGCCCTCCCTGTATTCCATTCTTGATGGTTGCTATCCTTCAATGGAATTGTCAAGGCCTCCCTAATTGGGAGGACTTTCTCCCCCTTATTCAGGATTTTGATCCAGTGTGTATCTGCCTTCAGGAGACCCAACTTGGGGTTTTCCCCTTGCACCCTCTCTGTAGATTTTCATCATACCTCTGACCCCCTCTCCCTGATGCAGACCTCCATGGTGGTACAGACATCTTCATATCTGATGAGCCATCTACTCCCCTTCCACACACCTTTCCAGGCTATTGTGGCCCAGGTTTTCCTTGATCAACTGTATTCAATCTGCTCTTTATATCTCTCCCTGTCACAGGAAGTTTCTGTTAATGATATTTCCGCCCTCCTTTTACAGCTTCCTGCACCCTTCTTCCTCCTGGGAGACTTCACTGTGTGTCATCCTCTGTGGGTTGATACTGTCACCAATCAGTGGGGTTGCATAGTGGTCTCCCTTCTCTCAACTCCTGTCTGTCTGTCTGTCTCTCCTTAACACTGGCCAGCCCACAGCTTTTCACCTTCAGACCTGCATGTTTTCCTTCATAGATCTTTTGCTTACTACTACTACTTTCCTTGATTTCTCTTGGTCTGTCACTCCAGACCTTTATGATTGTGATCATTTCCCACTCCTCCTCCTCCTCAGCTCAAACTCTTGGCTCCTCCACATTTCCTCCCCAATTGTCTCTTGCCAAAGCTGACTGGTCTCTTCTGGTTTGAAAGCCAAACGTATGCAGTTCCGAACAACTTTCTGACTATCGATGCTGCCTCCACCTACCTCATGAATCATCACATCACTTGTGCTGTTCTATCCTCCATTCCCAAGTCATCATTTACCCACTCTACCCCTTTTGTTTCATGGTGGACCCTGACATGTGCTCTGGTCATTCAAGCCAAGAAGTCTGCCTTTTGCAACCCCCATCTCTTGCTAATTCAATAGCTTTCAAATGTGTGTAAGCTCAGGCCCATTGCATGGTCTGTGAAGCCCACCACATTTCCTGGAGAACCTACATCTCCCCTCTCACCCACACCCCTTCCTCCCAAATCTGGAACAAGATTTGGAAAATTTCTGGTAAATCCCCTCTCATCCTCCCCCTGTCCTTATGATAGATGGATGTCCAGCATCCCCTACTGCAGTGGCTGAAGCCTTGGCCTCGACCATTGCTTTCATCTCCCTACATGACCACTGTGATCCTGCTTTCCTCAGACACAAGGCTTTGCTTGTTTGCTCCCCCTCACCTTTTCCAGACTCCCAATAATTTCCCTTATAACTGCCTTTTCTATATTGGAAATGTGCTCAGTGTTGACTTCTTGCAGTACCTTTGCTCCCAGCCCCAATGGGATTCATTTTGATATGCTCCACCACCTACACCTAAAAAAACTATAAGGGTTATGGTTTGATTGCTGTCACCCTCATCCATTGGAAATTTCCAGCAGATATTGGTGGAGAGTTGAACAGCAAAAACCCTATGTTTTTTTGTTAAAAAATTGTGTTTGTGGAGGTCTTCAAAAGACCTTATAAAGTAGTGTTTTTGGTTAATGTTTAATTTATATGCCTTCGTATTTAGCCCTGCCTAGTGGTAAGAAAGAAAATTACCATACATTATTATTTTGTTGGTCCTTGCTTCTGGTTGTAAGGCGTGTGGTTGTCTATCGCGCTTATCTTTTGATGTAGGTGATGGAGTTATGCAATGAATTTATTCACTTTAATTAATTAATATAGGCATTCACTACACTTAAATACCTGAAGGAATAGGCCTATCCTTTTGAGTTATTAATTTTATATTTTGAGGTATTCACTTGGAACTTATAGGAAGATTAATCCTGTCTCCCTTGCCTAAAGCTTCACTTGTACCTAGGCACCTCTGGCTGCTTATATAAATTCTTTCATCTTCAAAATTTGCTGACTTTACAAAGTCCCCAGATGTCAAATTTTTGTGTTTACATTATTTCTTCTCGCAAAGTAATTTTCATGCATCAGCAATGGAAAATTTTGATACAAAATAAGTCATCCTTCACCTTTTGTGGGGTTATGTTCCTGAAAACCTCTGCAATTGGCAAAACTTATAGGTAAAACCTAGGGCCTATGGGAAATAGAGGGTTAGGAGAACTTGATCCCCAGACAGCACTTACTTACTGTGCACACTAAGGTGGTTCTTAGCTACATAAGGGCAAAATTTTTTTGATTTGTTTTACTCGTAACCTTTAATTTTTTTGGTATTGAGGTAAAACTTCTGCATGTGAAATATTTTTGAATACATCAAGTTTTAGGGGTTGCACAGTGACCTTAAAGTTTTGATAAATATCGCGATTCAGGATACTTTCATAATAATAAACAGGAGAACTTCTGGTGGCCTAAAAACGCAAGCACTTGGGTCCCCCTCCCTAAAAAGGGAGTATCATGGTTGCCAGCCACTCATTGTTGCCTGATAAGCGTTGATTTCCTGGAATCGGGAAACCTCCTGCGATGTTCTGTCACAACTTGAAGCAGATACTGGGTTTGCTGTTCATCCTGTGTCAGGAGACGATTGTACTCTTCAATGAGAGCAACTCCATGCTCTGCATAATCATTTGTGACAGTGAGGCTGTTGACAACCTTGAGAGCCTCCCTATAATCCTCTCTAGCTGGACAAGTGTCTGGAAACTGGTCTAGGAAGTCAGTGGACAGATGAAGCTTTTCAAAGAAGAATAGAGACCCTCCAGTAACAAGATCAGAGAGCTGAAGCTACTCAATAGCTGCTGGATTGACTGTCTGTCGCTTAGGAGCATCTTCTGTTCCTTCACATTCCCTTGTTGCCCTTGCCATAAGCTTCTTTGTAGAAGAGGACACAGATGGATCAAAAAAGGCAAGGGCCACCAGCTCCTCTGACAGGTACCAGAGGTGTGATGAGAACTTGGCTAGAACAGCTTTTGATACAGCAGTGTTGACAGTGGCATAGGCAGGGAGAGCCTTCAGAAGATTCAGGTCATTGTTTGGTGCTGATGCAGACAGGAGCTTCAATCCATGCCTTGGGGTAGATCTTAACTGCAAAGACGCACATCTGCTGAAGACCATTCTTCTCCCTGTCTGTCAGTTTAAACTGATGATGAAAAAGCCAGATCTTGAGCGAGTATATTACCTTGGACATCCACCTAGCACGGTGCATGGGACCAGGTGCCATAAAGTGGATGCTCCGTGGAGGAGTGACTCCCATGAAGATCAATGAGAGCTCTATGAATTCCCGGTAGTCATCATGAAGGTCCTTTTGCTCTGTCAGTGACTTTTCAGCCTAAGCCACTAGCTCAGGGTCATTGATGAGATCAGCTATCTCCTTGTCATCAGCTGCAGTTATATTTGAATTTCTGTCAATAAACTCCCACTGATCTTGAAACCTCTTAAAAATCAAAACATCTGGTCCTTTGGTAGTACTCATGAGTGTGGTAATTTTAAGGGTCATTCCATGTCAACTCAGCCACAAAATGGCACTTTTTGCACTCACCCCTTTCAATTTTGCTCATACTTGGCACAATAGCAGATATACATGCCAAACTTAAATTCCCAAATTATTAGAGCTGACTGACCTTTGGTTACTCAGAGCTGGGCAGTATTTAAATACATTTGTATTTAAATACGTATTTAAATACATTTGTGTATTTAGAACTGTATTTATAAATACATTGTTTTTCATGTATTTAAATATAGTATTTAAATACTTTAATGAGTATTTAAATACAATGTATTTAAATACTCAAAATATAAAAATGTAAATTTTTACTGGTTTAATACACGTTCTGTACTAGCACAGTACGACGCGTCGACAGTGTAGTACAGCATGGTTCATGTTTCAACGTGTCAGTTCAATCAGTTGTGTGCCACTCTTAGTCGAAAGCGGTTGATTTCTTTATCGTGTGCGTATCATGGCTTAGTGAATTAGTGAATGCATATGTTAAAATTTGTATGTATTTAAAATGTATTTACAAATGTATTTAAATACAATTGATGTATTTTGTATTTAGTATCTAAATACATTCGTAAAATGTATTTAGTATTTAGTATTTAAATACATTTCTCCCATGTATTTAGTATTTAGTATTTAAATACATTCAATGTATTTATTGCCCAGCTCTGTGGTTACTGAGATACAAGGTCACAAAGTTGTGACATTTTGACCTTTTTTGCGTTAAATGACTATTTTCAAAATGGTGTAACTAAAAACTATTAAAGCTAGAGCATTGATTTTGGTCTCATTTTAAAGCTCTTTAGTAGCCCCTTGTTTATTGTCTCTTGTTAAATATCTCTACTGTGAAAAATAAAAAAATCCCTTCAAAAGTTGACCTTTGACCTTGAATAAAAAAAAAATACCTTCTCCTAAAAAATTCAATTTTTTTACATTAATACCTTGAGTCATGTACAACAAAATCCCAAGAAGCTGTAAGTGGCTGATAACTAGTTCAATGTATAAAAAATAAATGAAGTTGGCATCATTCTTCAATTTTAGATTTTTTTTGTCAGTTCATTTATTTAAAAGTTCTGTTCTGATATAGTGTCAGTGAAGACTTAGTTCAACTTAACATTATTAGTTCAAAAACCTTTTTGTGACCTGTGCCAAAAGAAGTCTTTTAAAAGACAACCAGGGTTAAACCCCTCGACAGCCCCAAATCTACTGGAGTAGCGCTGATCCAAAGGCCCAACTAGTATATAAGTACTGTCAACTTTACAGAGTTGACTCCTGACTTCAAGTTAAAGTTAATTTATTTTTACTAAATACATGTATAAAAATTTATTTAATAATTCATTAATTGTTCATTGTTTTCTTTTCAGGATTTTCTTTGTGCTTTTGTGATTTCAGAGTACAAACATGGAACATTTAAAACTGAAACAGAAGTGTGCTGATCCTTTGCTGCGTCACAAAGGTCAGTGTCGAAAGAAGAGTTTGAGAATTGTACCACAGGAACTTGTAAATAAGTTTCCCGATCTGCACTTAACACTACATCACAGACTTTGTAAGCAGTGTAGAGAACATCTTGAGTCCTTGCCTGAGAAAGGAATAGGCACTTTGAATTCAGACATAAATGATGATTCTTCTTGTAGTAGTGAACCACCTGAAGATCTTGAGAAAATTGAAAATGTTGACAATAGTGATGCATCAACTTCAGAGCAAAACCATGAGATGTGTACTTTGAATGCTTCTTTTGTTTCAATTGGTGAATCACCCATAAAAAAGAGAAAGCTTGTAGAGCAAAAGTCATATGGAGCTAAAAAACTAAGCAAGGTGACAGAGACAGTTAAGAAGAGAATGGAAACAGTTGCAGGAAAAGAGATTTCTGACTCACAATTTAAGGAGCCATCTGGAGATGTAGACTGTTTAGAAATAATAAATCAACTCAAGGAAAAATTCAAAAATGAAAATACTAAAAGAAGTGATAAAATAAAAATCCTCACTGTATTGCCCAAAAGTTGGAGCATTAGGAAAATTGCTTCAGAATTTAACACAACAAGGCATACAGCATCTATTGCTAAAAAAATAGTTGAAGAAAAAGGTGTCCTTTCAGACCCAAATCCAAAGGGTGGGAAAAGAATTAAACAGGATACTGTTGACGCTATTAAAGCATTTTATCTTTCAGAAGACATCAGTAGAACAATGCCAGGAAAGAAAGACTATTGTAGTATCATTGACAATGAAAGAGGAAGGATACATTTGCAAAAGCATCTTTTACTTTGCAATTTAAAAGAAGCCTATCATATTTTCAAAGAAAGAAATCCTTTGGTTAAGGTGGGATTCAGTAAATTTGCAGAATTGCGTCCAAAGCAGTGTGTTATTGCTGGAGCAACAGGAACTCACTCAGTATGTGTCTGTACAATTCATCAGAATGCCAAACTTATGTTTGTAGGAGCTGAATTAGAAAAACTAACTGCAAATGATGACACACCTATTAAGAATGTACGTCATTGTGTTGCCTTTATGGAATGCAATCCTGCCTCACAGAAATGCTGCCTCAGACAATGTGAACAATGTGGAGATCCATCAGATTTAAAAAACAGACTACTGGACATATTTACAAACAACTTCATTGATATCATAAATTTTAAAAAGTGGACCAATACAGATCGGTCAAATCTTGAATCAGTAGAACTGAATACAGATGAATATATTGACCAATTCTGTAACCAACTGAAAGAATACCAGATACATGACTTCAAGACAAAGATGCAAGCAACTTATTACCGTGAAACAAAAATGTCTTTGAAAGATGGTGAGGTCCTTGCTGTGTGTGATTTTGCTGAAAATTATTCCTTTATTCTTCAAGATGAGGTTCAGAGCTTTCACTGGAACAATGAGATGGCTACTCTACATCCATTTGTTATTTACTATAAAAAGGAAGATGAGATTGCTCACCTTAGCTTTGTTATTATTTCAGAGTGTAACATCCATAACACAGTTGCTGTACATTTGTTTCAAAAGCATCTGATAAAATTCCTAAAAGATAATATCTCATCCATCGGTTCCATCCACAAAATAATTTACTTTTCAGATGGGTGTGCAGGACAGTATAAGAACTGCAAAAACTTTTTGAATCTTTGCCATCACAGAGATGATTTTGGAATTGAGGCAGAATGGAATTTTTTTGCAACAAGTCATGGAAAGGGACCCTGTGATGGTGTTGGAGGCACAGTTAAGAGATTAGCTGCAAAAGCTAGTCTACAACGACCTTATGATGAACAGATCCTTACTGCAGAACAGTTATATACATTTGCAAGTGAAAATATTGTAAATATAAAATGTCATTTTTCAACCAATAAAGAGCATGAAGAGGAAAGCCAACTTCTCCAAGAAAGACACTCAACTGCAAGGACTATTGCTGGTACACAGAAATTACACCATTTACAGCCAGTTTCATTGACTTCTCTTAAGGTTAAACATTATTCATTATCAGATTATTCAAATATTGAGAAAGTTACTGAAAAGGAAGAAGTTGTGACTGAGGAGAAAATACATGGTTTTGTTACTGCTGCATATGATGGCCATTGGTGGGTGGCATATGTGCTGGAAAAGATACCAGAGAATAGAGAAGTAAAAGTCACATTCCTTCATCCTCATGGCCCAAACCCATCATTTGTGTATCCTGGTCGACCAGATGAATTAATCTTACCATATTCAGATATTCTAACACAAGTTGAGGCATCTACTACTAATGGACGAACATACAGGATTTGCAAAGAAGTTACTTTGAAGGCATCCAAAGCTTTGGCAGATCTACAGCACAGAAAGGTAAGAATTCAAAATTAAAATGGTCATGTAACTATATATACACTGCATACATTTTAAGTTGTGATAAATGGAAATCAATGAGCACTATACCTATACATATTGTATGTACATTTTAATATGTTACTTGTATTTGTTAATTAGGTAGCTATCTAGGTATACATTAAAAATTGTTTTCTCTTCTAGAAATCACAATAAATTGGGTGGCCCACAAGAATCTTGTCAACTACTGAAAACCATCACATACATGCACAACATACAGGTGAGGTGGGTAAAGAACAAATATTTAAAAATAAGCATTTGCTTGTTTGTAGAAGGCTGCAGATAGTATGTAGATATGGGTTGTATTTGTAAGAGATTGAGCTGACCTTAGACAAAAATGGTTACTGACATACAAGGTCACAAAGTCATGACTTTTTGACAATTTTTGTATAAAATGACTTTTTTCAAAATGTTGCTTGAATTCATTATTTTTTATACATTGAACTAGTTATCAGCCACTTACAGCTTCTTGGGATTTTGTTGTACATGACTCAAGGTATTAATGTAAAAAAATTGAATTTTTTAGAAGGTATTTTTTTTTTATTCAAGGTCAAAGGTCAACTTTTGAAGGGATTTTTTTATTTTTCACAGTAGAGATATTTAACAAGAGACAATAAACAAGGGGCTACTAAAGAGCTTTAAAATGAGACCAAAATCAATGCTCTAGCTTTAATAGTTTTTTAGTTACACCGTTTTGAAAATAGTCATTTAACGCAAAAAAGGTCAAAATGTCACAACTTTGTGACCTTGTATCTCAGTAACCAAAGGTCAGTCAGCTCTAATAATCTGGGAATTTAAGTTTGGCATGTATATCTGCTATTGTGCCAAGTATGAGCAAAATTGAAAGGGGTGAGTGTTTTAGGTGGCTGACTTGACATGGAATGACCCAAAAGCTGTCTCAGCAAGAAGCTCCAAGATATGGTGGCGGCATGCCAGATACAAAAGATCCTTCTGCAGCTCCTGTTCTATGAGAACACATGCACCTAACTTTCACCCAGTATTAGCAGCTGTAGTGTCAAATGACAATCCTATAACCTTCTTCAAACCCCATTCATTAAGAGCTGCTATTACAGCCTTGGCTTGTTCTGATCCTGTCCCATTTGCTAACTTGGCAACTTCCAGCAGCTGGGAGAGACCCCCTTGCCAGTAACAATAATTGGTAGGTGGTCAATATGTTCCTTGGTTGTCAAGTCCCTGAGAAGTTTTCCATCCCAGTGGACAATCAAAGGCACATCAGCTTGAAACTCAGCTTTCAGGGTTTCTGTGAGCAATTTCCGGTGATTCTGACGCAGGCGTTGTTGGATGGAGGAGCAGTTGATGTTGAATTCTTCAGGATTTTTACCAATTGAGCGTACTGTTTCTGTTAGAACATAAGTAGCAGCCCTGTGTGACAGCTTTGTCCTGTCAAGAGCCATAGACAGTGATGGAGATATTATGTTCTTTTTGGATCTGAGACAATTTGAAAGACTGGCTCCTTCAACAGCAACAGCAGAACCAGCGATGTAGGTCTCGAGACCGATCTCGAGACCCAATTTGCAGATCTCGATCTCGGTCTCTGCTATTTAGATCTCGGTCTCGACAGACGTGGTCTCAGTTTTTCTCCCCGAGACCTTTCGAGACCTTTCGAGACCTCTCGAGACCGTAATGAACAAATACATGTTATTGGCATACTCATGATGGTGGCTTGGTTGAACAGACACAGTTCAGAATGTTTATGAAAGTTTGTAAAAGTAAGTGGATGTTGAATTAGTGTCATATATATATATATATATATATATTATTATTTAGACCTTATGCTAATTGCCATGCCTCTGTTTATAGTACCGATATGTCAATTATTTTTCATAGAAATGGTGTTGAAAAAATGCTATACAGGAAACTCAAGCACGGAGAATGAGCAGATACAGAGAGACCGCGCTCATTCTCACAGCAGCGATGACGAAATAAAACAGAGTCAAACCAAAGTTCCGAGACTAATGGCAAAATATCAAAGCTATCGGTCCAAGCAGAAGAACGTTGAAACTGGGAAGATTTTGAACCGCAGGGAACAGTTGCGGCGGTACCTCTTAGAGATCGATGAATCTCATATTTTAGACAACTTCTCTCCAATAAAGTTTTGGCACCAGAAAAGGGATAAATTCCCATCACTGGCCAATATTGCCATGACTGTTTTAACAGTGCCTGCCTCTAGTGCTCCAATTGAGCGTGTATTTAGCCATGGAGGCATAATAATGAGGCCCCACAGAAGTCGAACTTCAGCAGATCTTCTGAGCATGCTGATGTTCCTTAAGTATATATATATATATATATATATATATATATATATATATATTATATATATATATATTCACTTGTTAATTTATAGGCTACACTTTTTGCATTCAACACACTACATCTGAGAAAGTAGTTATTAGTTTATTAATATACTTAACATAGTCTAATTTCCATAGTAGTGTAAAACAAATTGAAAGGGCATGAGCTTGGTCTCGATCTCGATCTCGGTCTCGAATTTTAAGGGTCTCGATCTCGGAAGGTAGATCTCGGTCTCGATCTTGGTCTCACAGGATCAGGTCTCGGTCTCAGTCTCAGACTTGGTGGTCTCGACTACATCACTGAGCAGAACCTTCCTCTTCATTTCCAGATTCATCTGTGCTGCTGGTGGAAGATGATTCCAACTGAGGATGCTGCATCTTCCTTCTCCCATTCACTTCTCCGTTCTTCTTCCATTATCTTCCTCTTCGGAGATCGGTTCTCTTTTGCAGCTTGCTTAGCATCAGTTGGTCCCATTGTTCCTCTATGGCCTGGTTCCCATTCAGCAATTAGGAATTCTCAGTCTTCTTGATTTGTCATTATTGTGGGGGCATGAGAGGTGGCTATGTCAAACAAGTTGGACATTTCTGCCTCAAAGTCATTCTCCTTCTGTATCTGTGAGGCTGATCTGTTTTTCTCTTTCTTCAAACTCTGATAAACTGTGTACAGCTTCTCTACTTTAGTAATTGCATTATCTTTGCAGATCACTAGAATTCTTGCTTTCTCCCAGAATTCTGTTACATGCATGATCACTGTTGTGACACTTTCCCTAATTGTCTTCCCCTCCTTAATGTGAAGGTGCAGAAAGAATGAAAGAACTTGTCCTCTAGAAGGAAGTTTTGTTCCTTCAATCCCATCATCTGGTTTGCAAAGGTAATCCTTAGAATGAGTTGTCATGATCAACCACTGATAGGTATCAATTATTCTGAAAAAAATAAATGAAATTGATTAGAATTTACTAAAAAAAATTACAGTAAATAATAACTAAATGATAATACTAATTAGATAAATAAATAGATTAATCAATCAATGTAAGATCTGGAGTATAATTGATTTCTTCTTCCCACTGTTAATATGGTCAGAGTTCAACTGATTGTTGGTGGCTTTATGTGGCAGAGAACAGGTTTGTGTATGACTCATTGTTTCCCACTGGTCTGCATACACCACAGTACAGCTGTACTGTACACAATTAACTTAAAAACAACTTCAGTGGAGAATAAATAATCAACTCCAAACATTTATGCGAGTCACATATGTGAAATTACAAACTCCATGTGCAACCCCTAAATTTAGTCCAAATGACTTAAAATTTCACCACAAGGGTTTTTCATACATACAAATCATTTTAAGGGTTAGGAGCATTTCATTTTGAAGAACCACCCAAGTGCACACACACACACATACACACACACACACACACACACACACACACACACATATATATATATATATATATATATATATATATATATATATATATGGTGTCCCATAAGTCCGGCATCATAGGAGAAATTCATATTTTTCTATTTCTACAAACCATAATTCATATTTTTCTCTTTCTACAGGCCATAATGTGTGTGAGCAAGGAAGAACGAATCCAGATAATTCTACTCATAGGAAATCAGAGTCAAAGAGAGGCTGCTGCTGAATTTAACAGACTGCATCCAGACCGCGAGCCAATAACACAGAGTTGTGTTAGCAGACTTGTTGCAAAGTTTAAGGAAACAGGATCCATAGAAGATAAACCACGCAGTGGACCTTCAAGGAGGTCCACTGACGATGATACAGTGACTGCTATCCTGGCTCATTTTAACAGAAGTCCCAATAAGTCTCTTTGGCGATTGTCCGCCGAGACAGGAGTATCAAAAAGTAGCATCCATCGCATTCTTCAGGCTCACAAATGGCATCCATATAAACTTCACATCCTACAGAAATTAAGCGAAGATGATCCCGACCGGCGGATGGAATTTTGTGAATGGGCTATGGAACAATATGCTCGGGATGCCAATTTCCTGTCCACAGTTCTGTTCAGTGATGAGGCTGTTTTTTATGGAAATGGTGAGGTAAAACGATAGACCCGTTACTGGTCTCAAAACAACCCTCACTGGTATACCTCTTCAAAGGAGCAACGTGCATCTTGGGTGATGGTATGGTGTGGCATTTGGAATGATCGCATCATAGGCCCTCTCTTTTTCGATGAATATGTCACTGGAGGCACCTACCTACGTATGCTCAAGGAAGAAGCATTTCCCAGTGTCTTGAACGAAGAAGGAAATTTCCCAACATGGTTCCACCAAGATGGTGCTCCTGCACATTACAGTACCCAAGTAAGGGAATACCTGTACCAACAATTCCCTGGTCATTGGATAGGACGTCGAGGGCCTGTGGAATGGCCAGCTAGAAGCCTGGATCTCATGCCACTAGATTTTTATCTCTGGGGCCACTTGAAAGCGCTGGTATACACAGAGAAAATTAGGAGTGTTGAACATTTGCGGCAGTGCATTATTGGGGCATGTAACACCATTACTCCTGACATCATTCACTGTGTGCTTGCTTGCTGACTGGATATCATGTCTGAATTTGTGTATTGAAAACAATGGTGGACATATTGAGCATATTCTGTAAATAAAAGCTTTTGTTTTGCCTTTTTTTATTATTTTTCCTATGATGCCAGACTTATGGGACATCCTGTACCATAGGGTCATTCCGTGTCAGTTCAACAGCAAAAAAAAAACGTGACCATCACCGATTGTTTTGAAAATTGGCATATTTATAGATCTCTGTGAGAAAAACAGAATGATGCTTGTTTCAACACTCTAGGTCATATGGTTCTGGAGATATGGCCCTTCAAATTTTGTAAAAAAAAAAGGTCAATTTCCAAGGTCATACCATATTTCAACATGAAATATCTCGGCTCATATTGCACTTACAGAGACCATTTAAATACTATTTTAAAGCTTTTAAGTAGATCTACAACTTTGTTTCTATTCATATTTTACCTCAGTGGCAAAAAAAAAAAAAAAAGTTGATCTTATTTTTTACTTTTGACCTTGTGTAGGTCATTTGATGTCCTAACCAATTTTTTTCTCCTTTCACCCAATTTTGGGTACACATGTCTACCTTAACCTAAAACAAGATTTTTAGTGTTGATTAAGTTAGTATAGACACTACAGCCATTTCAGTGGACCATACCCACCTCCATTTTGACCAAGTACCTTTTTCCACCAAACTTTGGAGCACCGTATCTTTGGAACTGTTTGAGCTAGAGTGTTGAGAAAAATACCATCAGATTTTTCTTACTGAGATATGTCTGCTAATTTTCAAAAAAATCGGTAATTATCTAACCTAACCTAACCCAGTTATTTGGTTGAATAAGTATCTGGCCCTATTATAAAATTTAATTTTTTTTGTATATTTCAGAGAATTATATAATATAGGTAATTTAAATTACATAATTAATTAATTTATATGGACATTCAAAAGTGTGAAGAACTTCGAACCTGCTATCCTGTTTAAAGGTAAAGCTATGTACGTATATAAGTACCTTATACTAGGCTATAGGTACTGCCCTATACAATAAGTTCAGTTTTAAGAGTTAGATGAGTTTTAATAGAATGACTTAACTTTGTGTATTTATTCATTGTGTACAGCAGTATGTACCCATGTGAAAATAAGCTTATTTAAACCTTGGAGCAAGGATTTTTTTGGCATCTGTATTTATTCCAATCTGTGAATCAAACTGTACATTTTTTCTTGTTGTAGACCTCTGAAACAAGATCAGTAGGTCCCAAATTTTATTTGTGCCATCTAAGCAAAAATAGCTTTTAACAGGGTTAAATACAATGAATAATTATAATTATATTTTTAATTAATTGATCCTAATTTCCATTAATTGTAATTGATTCAAAATAAAATGAAAAGAAAGGTAATTGTAATTGATTTTTGAACTATAACTGATGTAATTGATCAATTAACGTCAATTGTTAAAAATTATACCCCTAGATCTGGCAGTCATACATCATCTAATGAAAATAAACCTTTGATAGTTTATTTAGTTATACTTAGATATAGATATATATTTTTATAGATATATATTTATTTTAGGTATATACAGGGTGTACATAAAGTCAGGATCTATTTTTGTGAAGCACTTGGAAATTATATGGAATTCAATCATAAAATGATAAAGTGGTAACATTTATTAAATAATTAAGAGTAGGATTCAACGTGACACCCATCAGTATCCCTGCACAGCTCAAATCATTCCGCAGCATTTCTAAACACATTCTGGAGCATTTGCGGGGTTATGTTATCTGCAGCAGTTCGTATACGTGTACGTAAGTTTTCAAGACTCGTAATCTTCATCTGATAGACGTGCGATTTGATAAAGCCCCATGCAAAGAAATCTAAAGGGGTTAAATCTGGTGATCTCGCTGGCCAAGGTCTGTTGCTTCCGCATCTGATCCAGCGATTTGGAAAATGTCCATTTAGATAATCCTGAACAATTTTGGCATAGTGACAAGGAGCACCATCATGTTGATAGACGACGGTGATAGGATTGTTAGTACCGTTGTCTATCAACATGATGGTGCTCCTTGTCACTATGCCAAAATTGTTCAGGATTATCTAAATGGCCATTTTCCAAATCGCTGGAACGGACACGGAAGCAACAGACCTTGGCCAACGAGATCACCAGATTTAACCCCTTTAGATTTCTTTGCATGGGGCTTTATCAAATCACATGTCTATCAGACGAAGATTACGAGTCTTGAAAACTTACGTACACGTATACGAACTGCTGCAGATAACATAACCCCGCAAATGCTCCAGAATGTATTTAGAAATGCTGTGGAACGATTTGAGCTGTGCAGGGATACTGATGGGCGTCACATCGAATCCTACTCAAAATTATTTAATAAATGTTACCACTTTCATTTTATGATTGAATTCCATATAATTTCCAAGTGCTTCACAAAAATAGATCCTGACTTTATGTACACCCTGTATTTAGATATATAGAATAGATAGTTATATTATTGTAATTGATTCAGACAAAATTAATTGTAATTGCAATTGATCTTGAAATTGTGAAGTACAATACTAACTGTAATGAATTTGAAGAAAAATAAAAAAAAATGTAATTGTTTACATTTTGTGTAATTGAACCCAACCCTGGCTTTTAAGCTACATATATTTTTTTTTCTTTTTAGATAAACATGGATTTCAGCAGTTTGAATATGGGCAGGTTCTGTTGTGACCATTTAAAAAATACAAAGAAAAAGTGAAAAAAGGCATTTGTGCATTGACTAAAAATTTGATTGATCAAAATCCTGAATTGAAACTAACAAATAATCATAAAGCATGTGCAACCTGTCGAAATATACTAGCAAATTGTCCATCCCCAATGCCTGAAAGTCAACCACTTGAAAAATCACCATTCACCTCATCAAGTGCCCCATCTGAGCGAGAAACCATCGGAGATGTAGTTGAAATGCAGTATGAGCTTAGTAAATTCAATGCTTCATTGGCCACACTTGATGAGACCCCAATAAAACCATGTAAACTCTCTGACAGTGCTGGTTACGCAAAGAGAAAGTTGAGGAAAGTAGGTGGTGTTGTGAAAAGAAAGCTTGAACTTGCAACTAAACAACCAATTTCATGCAGTGACTCAGATGATACAGAACTGGAGATTGTTGAACAACTAAAAGAGAAATTTAATCAAGTGACAAGTAGAAGTGAAAAACTGATGATTGTTACTATCCTACCAAAAAGATGGGCACACGTAAAAATCAGAGAAGAATTTAAGTGCTCAGATTACATGGCTAGGCAAGCAAAGAGTTTGGTGAGGGAGAAGGGAGTGCTTTCAACTCCTAATCTGCATTTGGAGAAACACCTGAATAGTGAAACTGCTGCCAAAGTAATTGACTTTATCATTCGCCAGATGTGAGTAGACAAATGCCAGGGTTGAAAGACTATGTTTCTGTAAAATGGTCAAAATGGAGGTAGGTATGGTCCACTGAAATGGCTGTAGCGTCTATACTAACTTAATCAACAATAAAAATCTTGTTCTAGGTTAAGATAGAGTGACTGGTAGACATGTGTACCCAAAATTGGGTGAAAGGAGAAAAAAATTGGTTGTAACATCAAATGACCTACACAAGGTCAAAGGTCAAAAATAAGATCAACTTTTTTTTTACCACTGAGGTAAAATATGAATAGAAACAAAGTTGTAGATCTGCTTAAAAGCTTTAAAATAGTGTTTAAATGGTGTCTGTAAGTGCAATAGGAGATGAGATATTTCATGTTGAAATATGGTATGACCTTGGAAATTGACCTTTTTTTTACAAAATTTGAATGGCCATATCTCTGGAACCATATGACCTAGTGTTGAAACCAGTGCCATTCTGTTTTTCTCAGCGAGATCTATAAGTATGCCAATTTAAAAAAAAAATTGGTGATGGTCACGTTTTTTTGACCCAAAATTCCATTGAACTGACATGGAATGACCCTATAACCTTTGGTTAGCTTCCACCCAAATTGTTCATTCTGACGAAGGTCAAGCATTTCACTCCACCTTAGACCTACAGTTTAATGTGGAATCTGAACCATGCCCCATCAGCAGCCCAGCGTCTTAACCACTAGGCCACCCAGGGTACCCATTTATCTACCAACCACTTTCTTTATTGTGTGGAAGGATGAACAGCTGGGTTTTGCTGCACGCTGGCTGCCATCGGGTCTCAAACCCGGGGCTGATGGATTCATAGTCAGTGCACTACACCACCGAGGCGCATATATATACAGATACTCCCCGAGTTACGACCACCCAACTTATGTCCATCCAGACTTACGACCAGAGCTGGGCAATAAATACATTGAATGTATTTAAATACTAAATACTAAATACATGGGAGAAATGTATTTAAATACTAAATATATTTTACGAATGTATTTAGATACTAAATACAAAATACATCAATTGTATTTAAATACATTTGTAAATACATTTTAAATACGTACAAATTTTAACATATGCATTCACTAATTCATGAGTAACAACAATATAAAATGCTTGATAAAGGATAAAGAAATAGTACAATCTAATTAAAGATTATATATTTCCCTTTTTAGAACAAAACAAAAACAAAAGAATTTAGAACTTACGATGTTCAACCAGTGACATATTATACTCATTATATCATTGCAAAATGAGTAACAATTAATGAGTAGATGAGACATAAACATAAACATAAAATGTAAACATAAACATAAGGCACCTTACAAATTCTCTCTTATTTCACGGTTGCTGCGGATCAAAACCAATCTTTCAAAAGTTTTGTCTGAAAGAGAGTTTCTTTTGGGAGTCAAAGTGATTCCCGCGAATGAGAATATTCGCTCTACCGGTGCCGAAGATGGTAATGTCGTGTTATAGCGGAGGAACAGTCTTTTTATGAGAGGATGTTTTCCCAAACTGTTGAAACATGAACCATGCTGTACTACACTGTCGACGCGTCGTACTGTGCTAGTACAGAACGTGTATTAAACCAGTAAAAGTATTTACATTTTTATATTTTGAGTATTTAAATACTCATTAAAGTATTTAAATACATGAAAACAATGTATTTATAAATACAGTTCTAAATACACAAATGTATTTAAATACTGCCCAGCTCTGCTTACGACGACAACTGTCATATTAAATAAATAAAAATAAAATAATAGACGATGAAAAATTCGAATTCTGATCAGTTTATTTACTACTATTATTTGTATAATTTGTGTTTGTTATTTTACTTTGATTGAACTACGTATATGTTAACGCACATCACTACCACTGTGGTTATTTTCGACTTATGACCATTTTGACTTATGACAGGTTTGTCGGAACGTAACCCCGTCATAAGTTGGGGAGTACCTGTATGTATATATATATATATATATATACAGGGTGGGCCGTAAGTTTCCATACATAGGAAAATTTAAACGTTTGTTTTTATGTTTCAGATACCCTAAGAATATGCGTTTGTAAGATCTTGTTTACTGTTGAAGCAAATTTTTACGTCAATGGAGAGGTTAATCGGCAAAACATACGTTATTGGAGTAATGCTAACCCTAACTGGCTGAGTCCGACGAAGATGCAAGGTGCCGGTAAAGTGATGGTGTGGGCCGGGATATGGGTGACAGAATTATTGGACCAATTTTTGTCAGTGGAAATCTTAATGCCGAAAGGTATCTTAACATGTTGCAAGAAGAGATTTTCCCATCCCTGCTAAACGAGGAAGGTAACTTCCCAGTTTACTTCCAGCAAGATGGAGCTCCACCTCATTATGGTCTTCACGTGCGTCGGTATTTGGATCAGCAGTTTCCGGATGCTTGGATTGGTCGGCGTGGTCCTGTGGAGTGGCCTCCCAGATCCCCAGATCTCACCCCCCTTGATTTCTATCTTTGGGGGCACTTGAAGGCCATGGTGTATCAGGAAAAGATACGAGACATAAATCATCTAAAGGAAAGTATCACCAACGCCATTACAAACATAACATCAATTGTGCTAATGCGTGTTCATCAACAGTGGGGAACACGTATTGAAATGTGTTTTCAAAACAATGGCAACCATGTAGAGCATATTATATAAATAAAAATGGTTGTCCATAAAAAAATGTTTATTTTTCCTATGTATGGAAACTTACGGCCCACCCTGTATATATATATATATATATATATATATATATATATATATGAAAAGAAGGATCAACACAACGGCAAACATTTTCATTTATTTGTACATCAGACGTTTCGACAAATCTTTTGTCATCATCAGTGAGTTAAGTCTTAAAACCTTAAAACAAAATTGAAAAGTGAAAGTTACATCAATACAATATTAAGACCATTAAAATTAAAACCTTAAAGCAAAATGAAAATTGCATCAATACAAAATTAAAAACATTTAAATTTCATCACTATAAAAACTAAAATTAAATTAAATTTCATCACTATAAAAACTAAAATTAAATTACCTCAATAGGTAAATACACAATGTTTACATCCACCTCCATACTTGGCAAAGTCTAAGAACACTAGGTGGTCAGAGGATTAGAAAGGGTATATCTGTGAAACACGGTTGGTTGTCAAAAGAGTCGTAATTTGTAGGATG
Source organism: Bathynomus jamesi (assembly GCA_023014485.1). Lineage (NCBI taxonomy): Eukaryota > Metazoa > Arthropoda > Malacostraca > Isopoda > Cirolanidae > Bathynomus > Bathynomus jamesi. Next base: position 602,672 of record JAJOZX010002298.1, read on the forward strand.
AGCTATTATTATTAAGGGAGGGTTTGTTTCTATAGATGTACAAAGATTCTAAAATTCGGAGTTCTGTAAGGTTATTGGATCTAGTTAAAATTTCAAACTGAGTTTTGTGAAGGGGATGGTCGTTTTCATCACTGTGGTTTCTAATTGCGGATTGTGGAGGGCTACTGAGGGGACGGTTGGTACGGACTGACAAGCCCAAATGTTGAGAAAGGCGCACCTCCAGTTGGAGTTGAGTGCTGCCAATATACGCAGCCTTACAGCTGTCGCACGTGTATTTGTAAACAACATTGGGGCATACAGTTTTGGGGAATTCATCTTTGAACTTTAAAAAATTTGATAATTTAAGTGGGTTGACGAAGGCGAATCTAAAATTTATTTGGGGATAACTAGACTTGAGTAGTTTGGACAATTCACCTCGAATACGCAATGATAAATAACCATAAAAAGGTAATTTAATATATCTGGTTTCTTTTTGTACTGTAGTTACGGGGAGTTTAGTATCAAAAGTGTTATTTAAAAATTTCTTTAATTGGTTATCGAATAGATGAGAAGGGTAGTAATTGTTAATAAAGTACTGTTTTAAAAATTTAAATTCTTCGTTTAACGAAAAGTAATCCGAACAAATACGGTAACTTCTTGTTAATAATGTTACTATAGCACTAATCTTATATTTATAAAACATACAACTTAAATAATTGGTTCCCAAGCCAGTAAAAGTTTGTTTCCGAAATAGTGAAGTATGGAACTTATTATGGGCCCGTTTAACTAAAACATCCAGGAAAGGTAAACTATTATTTGTTTCGTTTTCACACGTGTACTTAATATTACTATGTTGTTTATTAAGATAATCAAGAAAAAGTTTTACGTGTGAAGGATGGTTAAATATTAAGAAAGTGTCATCCACGTATCTTCTGTAATATATGGGTTTAAAACTACTAGGACAATTTTTCAACCAAATTTCTTCGTAATGGCAAAGAAATGCATTTGCTAGTGTTGGGCTTAACGGGGAACCCATAGCTACCCCATCAATTTGGCTGTAAAGGTTGCTATTAAATAAGAAAAGATTATCAAAACACACTATTTCGAGAAGGTTTTTAAATTGAGTCTGAGTGAGGCCATTAATAAGAGTATTATCAGTAGTGAATAACTTATTTAGTATGATATTTAATGTTTCTTTTAACGGGACATTAGTAAACAATGATGAGACATCAAAACTGGCCATAGTAAGAGAATCGGCATGATTGATCTCTTTTATCTCTTTAGCAAAATCAAACGAGTTGTTAATAGAATAATCATTAAAGGTGAGTTTTGAAAGCAAGGGAACGAAGAATTTGGCTAAGTTATAATTGAATGTACCACATGCCGAAAGAATAGGTCTTAGTGGGAAATTTGGCTTGTGGACTTTAGGTAAACCATATAGAATTCCTGGATTAGAACCAGAAGCAAATAAAAAATTGTATGTATTGTCAGCAATAATATTACTATTTTTTAATTTACGCAAACACCTATTAAGTTTATCTTCGAGTTTTAGTAATTTAGACAGAACATTCTCTTTTACCCTTTTAAATTTAGACGTATCCGACAAAATTGTCTCCATTCTATTTATGTAAACTGTTGAATCAATCAGCACTACTCCTTTACCCTTATCCGGTTTTGTAATGATGACAGAGTTATCCTTTTTCAAATTATTAAGAATTTTAAAATCTTGCTTATTAAAGAGGGGAGAAAACACCTTATGGGGTTTAAAATTATAAAAATTCTTAAAAGAGATGCTCTCCACTTGTTTTACCAAGTTATGAAACGAGAAATTTGGTCGGATCTCACAATTCTTAATATTCATGAGAAGATTTTCAAAGCCAGAGAAAAATTTATAAAAATTTAGTTTATAATGAGGTAGATCAAAATTTAAGCCTAACGACAATATTTCTTTCTCTCTAATACTTAAAACTTTATTAGAGAAATTACAAATAAAATTATCTGGATTATTAAAAAACGACTGAGTGATTCCCAATTTTTCCAATTTGGCAGCATGTATCCTTTTATGTCTGTTGACAGTTTTATCACAGCAAGTTTGAAATTTAGTAACTAAACAATGATAATCAATATAAGACACCCTAGATTTTAGACCAAACAGAGAATTTTTATATTTCAGCTTGAGAAAACTCACTGTTTTAGTTTTCGATTGAAGCTCCAAATTTAATAATTTATGTAGCCATGATTTATATAGTTTGGAGTTATGGAGGCGTTTATTATAAAGTTTAAATCTAAGGAAATTAGGCACAATATTATAACTTTTGCACTTAGACAAGAAACTCTCATCACAGATAGCCTTGTTCAGTTTCAAATAGACTCTTTCACATTGTCTGTAATAGTTCAATGTCGATCGGCCATATCTCTGGGTTAATATCAAAGCTATTGACTTCTCCTTAGGGAACCGGAGCTTACAGATGAAAAGAAGGATCAACACAACGGCAAACATTTTCATTTATTTGTACATCAGACGTTTCGACAAATCTTTTGTCATCATCAGTGAGTTAAGTCTTAAAACCTTAAAACAAAATTGAAAAGTGAAAGTTACATCAATACAATATTAAGACCATTAAAATTAAAACCTTAAAGCAAAATGAAAATTGCATCAATACAAAATTAAAAACATTTAAATTTCATCACTATAAAAACTAAAATTAAATTAAATTTCATCACTATAAAAACTAAAATTAAATTACCTCAATAGGTAAATACACAATGTTTACATCCACCTCCATACTTGGCAAAGTCTAAGAGAACACTAGGTGGTCAGAGGATTAGAAAGGGTATATCTGTGAAACACGGTTGGTTGTCAAAAGAGTCGTAATTTGTAGGATGAGCTATTATTATTAAGGGAGGGTTTGTTTCTATAGATGTACAAAGATTCTAAAATTCGGAGTTCTGTAAGGTTATTGGATCTAGTTAAAATTTCAAACTGAGTTTTGTGAAGGGGATGGTCGTTTTCATCACTGTGGTTTCTAATTGCGGATTGTGGAGGGCTACTGAGGGGACGGTTGGTACGGACTGACAAGCCCAAATGTTGAGAAAGGCGCACCTCCAGTTGGAGTTGAGTGCTGCCAATATACGCAGCCTTACAGCTGTCGCACGTGTATTTGTAAACAACATTGGGGCATACAGTTTTGGGGAATTCATCTTTGAACTTTAAAAAATTTGATAATTTAAGTGGGTTGACGAAGGCGAATCTAAAATTTATTTGGGGATAACTAGACTTGAGTAGTTTGGACAATTCACCTCGAATACGCAATGATAAATAACCATAAAAAGGTAATTTAATATATCTGGTTTCTTTTTGTACTGTAGTTACGGGGAGTTTAGTATCAAAAGTGTTATTTAAAAATTTCTTTAATTGGTTATCGAATAGATGAGAAGGGTAGTAATTGTTAATAAAGTACTGTTTTAAAAATTTAAATTCTTCGTTTAACGAAAAGTAATCCGAACAAATACGGTAACTTCTTGTTAATAATGTTACTATAGCACTAATCTTATATTTATAAAACATACAACTTAAATAATTGGTTCCCAAGCCAGTAAAAGTTTGTTTCCGAAATAGTGAAGTATGGAACTTATTATGGGCCCGTTTAACTAAAACATCCAGGAAAGGTAAACTATTATTTGTTTCGTTTTCACACGTGTACTTAATATTACTATGTTGTTTATTAAGATAATCAAGAAAAAGTTTTACGTGTGAAGGATGGTTAAATATTAAGAAAGTGTCATCCACGTATCTTCTGTAATATATGGGTTTAAAACTACTAGGACAATTTTTTAACCAAATTTCTTCGTAATGGCAAAGAAATGCATTTGCTAGTGTTGGGCTAAAGAGATAAAAGAGATCAATCATGCCGATTCTCTTACTATGGCCAGTTTTGATGTCTCATCATTATTTACTAATGTCCCGTTAAAAGAAACATTAAATATCATACTAAATAAGTTATTCACTACTGATAATACTCTTTTAATGGCCTCACTCAGACTCAATTTAAAAACCTTCTCGAAATAGTGTGTTTTGATAATCTTTTCTTATTTAATAGCAACCTTTACAGCCAAATTGATGGGGTAGCTATGGGTTCCCCGCTAAGCCCAACACTAGCAAATGCATTTCTTTGCCATTACGAAGAAATTTGGTTAAAAAATTGTCCTAGTAGTTTTAAACCCATATATTACAGAAGATACGTGGATGACACTTTCTTAATATTTAACCATCCTTCACACGTAAAACTTTTTCTTGATTATCTTAATAAACAACATAGTAATATTAAGTACACGTGTGAAAACGAAACAAATAATAGTTTACCTTTCCTGGATGTTTTAGTTAAACGGGCCCATAATAAGTTCCATACTTCACTATTTCGGAAACAAACTTTTACTGGCTTGGGAACCAATTATTTAAGTTGTATGTTTTATAAATATAAGATTAGTGCTATAGTAACATTATTAACAAGAAGTTACCGTATTTGTTCGGATTACTTTTCGTTAAACGAAGAATTTAAATTTTTAAAACAGTACTTTATTAACAATTACTACCTTCTCATCTATTCGATAACCAATTAAAGAAATTTTTAAATAACACTTTTGATACTAAACTCCCCGTAACTACAGTACAAAAAGAAACCAGATATATTAAATTACCTTTTTATGGTTATTTATCATTGCGTATTCGAGGTGAATTGTCCAAACTACTCAAGTCTAGTTATCCCCAAATAAATTTTAGATTCGCCTTCGTCAACCCACTTAAATTATCAAATTTTTTAAAGTTCAAAGATGAATTCCCCAAAACTGTATGCCCCAATGTTGTTTACAAATACACGTGCGACAGCTGTAAGGCTGCGTATATTGGCAGCACTCAACTCCAACTGGAGGTGCGCCTTTCTCAACATTTGGGCTTGTCAGTCCGTACCAACCGTCCCCTCAGTAGCCCTCCACAATCCGCAATTAGAAACCACAGTGATGAAAACGACCATCCCCTTCACAAAACTCAGTTTGAAATTTTAACTAGATCCAATAACCTTACAGAACTCCGAATTTTAGAATCTTTGTACATCTATAGAAACAAACCCTCCCTTAATAATAATAGCTCATCCTACAAATTACGACTCTTTTGACAACCAACCGTGTTTCACAGATATAACCTTTCTAATCCTCTGACCACCTAGTGTTCTCTTAGACTTTGCCAAGTATGGAGGTGGATGTAAACATTGTGTATTTACCTATTGAGGTAATTTAATTTTAGTTTTTATAGTGATGAAATTTAATTTAATTTTAGTTTTTATAGTGATGAAATTTAAATGTTTTTAATTTTGTATTGATGCAATTTTCATTTTGCTTTAAGGTTTTAATTTTAATGGTCTTAATATTGTATTGATGTAACTTTCACTTTTCAATTTTGTTTTAAGGTTTAAGACTTAACTCACTGATGATGACAAAAGATTTGTCGAAACGTCTGATGTACAAATAAATGAAAATGTTTGCCGTTGTGTTGATCCTTCTTTTCATCTGTAAGCTCCGGTTCCCTAAGGAGAAGTCAATAGCTTTGATATATATATATATATATATATATATATATATTAATATATATATATATAATATATATATATATATATATACAGGGTGGGCCGAAAGTCTGGATCCATCAGAAAATATTTATTTTAATACATAAATTACAAATGGTAAATACTTAAAATGAATATGAACTTTAACTCGTAAATGCATATCTGTGATACTGTACAGTGGTTCGTACTCCAGTATAAACAACAAATTATAACAAATGCTCAAATTGGCGGCCTCTGACATCGAGACACTTAGGGATGGAATTTATGATTTTTAATAATTCTTCAAATTGACATTCTCAAGATGCGTGTTTCATTTGATAATCTTCTTGTTGACTTTACTGGTCTATTCATTAAAGTTTCACATACCATTGCAGAGGTATTTTCATCAGTTGCAGTTTTTGGACGACCAGAATGCCGTCGATCATGTACACTTCCTGTTTCTTTGAAACGTTTAAACAACTTGCCAACAGTCGCATGTGTTACTGGATGCTTATCAGGATGATTTCTATTGAATTCAGTAGCAACTTCTCTGTGTGTAGTGCCCTGTCTTGCGTACATGAGCACAAGTTCTACCCGGTCTTCTGTTGTTAGATTCGAAGCCATTTCTGGGCTGAAATAAAAAAGTATTTGAGTATTTATACTGGAGTACGAACTACTGTACAGTATCACGGATATGCATTTACGAGTTAAAGTTGATATTCATTTTAAGTATTTACCATTTGTTGTAATTTATGTATTAAAATAAATATTTTCCTATGGATCCAGACTTTCGGCCCACCCTGTATATATATATATATATATAAGCACACCGGACAAAAAATTAGTCACCCCTAATAGCACCGATAGTAGGAAGTTCAAGGTCACACAGAGGGCGCTGATGTAGCATTGGTAAGTGACAAGTAGCGGTGACGTAGCACACAGGATCAGATCTGTTTCGTGAGGTGGTGAAGAACAGTGTGTGTTGGATATAGTCTGCAAAATGGGTCGTGAGGCAGACGTTACTCAGTGGCAAAAAGGAGCCATCGTGTTTGGCAGAGCCCACGGACACAAAATGTCTGAAGTAGCCCAATTTGTTGGTGTGTCAACGCGTACTGTCCAGCGAGTTTACAAAGAGTGGTGTAGTTCGCAATCAACTGACAATCGACGGCGTAACTGTGGCCGGAAACAATTCTTGACAATAGGGGCTACCGCCATGTTTCTCGTCTAGTAACTGCAAATCGTTTTCAAACCAGAGAACAATTGCCCCAAGAAACCAATGAGGTTCTCCAGCGACCAATTTCCGAATGGACATTGCGACGAGAACTGCATGCAATGGACATCTGGAGCAGGGTACCACGGAAGAGGCTGCTGTTAACAGCAAGTCACAAATTGGCACATTATAAATGGGCTCAGAGGCACAAAAACTGGACTGCGGCAGATTGGAAACATGTAATTTGGTCCGATGAGTCCCATTTTTGTTTGTTCTCCAATGATGGGAGGCAACGAGTACATCGCAGGTCCAATGAAGCCTTTAATCCTGAATGCATCGAAGGTGTTGTTCAGGCTGGAAACAGAAAGTGAAGCGCAGGAATAGACACCCACGGACTCTGGTGGAACTTCGGGACTGGCTGATGAGAGGGGTGACTAATTTTTTGTCTGGTGTGCTTATTATATATATATTAGGGTGTCTCTTATTTTCGAAGTGTTGATTTTTTTAGGTTGCGCCCCCTCAACCAGTTCCATTGGTTGAAAAAACATCACATATAAAATTTTTTTTGGATTGAACAATTTTTAGAGGTCTCCCCCACTTATTAAAGTTCATAAAATATAGCTATTATTTATGCAATTAATATTTGAAATTACTAGTAGTTGTCAAGTATACTAAACATATGTTTTTAATTAATTAATCATCATATTTATGATGAATTCAATTAAATGAATATTTGTTTCGATACAACAGCTCAAACACGGGTCAATATAGTGGAGCCTGTGCTCTCATCGAAGCAAAATTGGGACATGATGTTTTGTACTTGCCTTGTAGACACCATGTTTTAGATTTATTGTTGGGAGCTGCATTTGAAGCAACATTGGGATCTACATCAACTGGTCCAGAGATATTGATCTTTAAGCGTTTTCGTGACAATTGGACTTCTGTTGATCAAAGCCAGTTCCAAACAGGTGAGACAGACACGATTACTAAAGAAGCAATTATCCAGTCTAAAACTGAACTAATTCAGTTTGCTAGATCCCAGGCACCTATGCTACGGGATGACTATCAAGAACTTTTGGATCTGTCCATCATCTTTCTTGGAGGTGTCCCCAATAAAGGCATCAAGTTTCGTGCACCAGGTGCCATGCATCGAGCTCGCTGGATGTCCAAAGCGCTCTATTCTATCAAGATGCGGCTTTTTCGAAACCAGTTCAAGATGACTAAGACTGAAGAATGAGGAATTCGAGATCTTTCCCTTTTTTCTGTTCTCATCTATATGAAGGCTTGGACAACATCCTCACTCCCTATTGAAACCCCATTTAATGACTGGCTCCTTATGAGGTCATTGATTAATTATCCTAACAAAAAATTTCTGATGCAACTAAAAAAAAGCTCTCTAACCACTTATGGTACCTGTCTGAAGAAGCAGTTGGTCTTGCTTTCTTTGATGAGCGAATTACTACAGATGTAAAAGACGCATGGTAAAGGCATTAGAAGATGAGTCCACTGATAGACCACCCAAGCATCCTCAGATTCCTGAATCGACCTCCTGCTCTGGTGAAGGACTACACCAACTTGTTACAAGAAATACTAGAGAATTCTTTACTAAGCTGAATTTGCCAGAAGGATTTCTGAACAAGGCACCCAGCACTTGGACATCCAACTGTGAATATTTAAGGGCCAGAGCTATTGTTGCAGCTCTATCTGTTGTAAATGACCGGGCAGAACGTGCAGTAGCTTTAGTTCAAGAGCTGAATAAGAAATTGACAGTGGGGGAAGAGCAGCTCCAGTTCCTGCTCCAAATTGTTGCAAAACACCGCCAGAGTCACCCAGTTCCATCAAAAACTGTTCTTCTCAAAAAATAACCATCAATGAGGTCGCACCTTAAAATACACCATATTGTATAATCATTGTATATTAAATAAATGTTGTATAAGGAAATAATGCTAATTAAAGTATGTAAATAGCACTGGCATTTTGAATTTATCTCTATATAATAAACTAATGGTTTTTTTTTGTAGCAATGCTTCATTGCTGATTGTATATAAAAAAGAGCGAGGAAGGATTTTGGATAAGAGAAAAAGGATTGGGATAAAGAAGGATTGAGGACCAAAGGATGGATTATAACAACATCAAGGATAGGTTAGAAAAGGATCAATGATAAATAAGAAGGCCTATACTTATAAAAATGAATCAAACTAAAAAAAGAAGGAAGGAATTATGTGTATAATGAGCATAATCATATGTCAGGAGCTATTATGCCATGGTCACCATTTTTATTAACCGGGGGTGACCCCTAAATATGAGCCAATTTGTGTCAAACTTTCAAGTTTTAGTTTTTATGCTAAATGGAACTATTTTAGGGGGCGCAGATAAAATAATTCAACATTTCAATTTTTGACTACCCAATAAGAGACACCCTAATATATATATATATATATCTATAATTATATATATATATATATATATATATATATATATATATATATTATATACACACACACAGGGTGATCCGTTTGGGTTGGGTATGGATAAAATAAAATTGATCTGAAATGGAAATAGTAACATTTTATAGTTTAATATTTGGCAAACAATGCTCACAAAGATGGTAGATTGTGGCAAACATAATTAGTCTTCAACATGACCCCCCTTCCAGACACGACAGAGGTCATAATGAGAGGGTAATTCTTACGACCACCTGCATGTGGTTTAGTGATAGACCCTGTTTCTTCAAATGTGTGGTACCACTGCACTATGGAGTCATATTTAGGAGCTTTTCAAACACTATACACATGGTGAAACTTGTGCTGTACAACTGTCACACACTCAAACTCAGCAAACCAAATGACACACTTTGCATGTTGTTGTGCATTCACTGCCATCTTCAAAACTGGCATATGTCTCATAAGTCTGACAGCAGATGGCATAGCCTATTACAAACTCACACATTTTATGACTGTATCACTTCTCAGTAGATTATCACAGCATTTTTATTTTATCCATACTCAAATGGATCATCCTATATATATATAATATATATATATATATATATATATATATATATATATATATATATATTAGCAGCAGCATATCAGTACCTTTATTTATTAAGTAAAAGTACATTAAAAAAACATCGTATACTCTAGAAATACTGTGTGGTAAGTAATTTTAATAAATACAAGTAACAACTTGTACCAACAAACATGGCTGGGTTGTGTGAGGTGGGTGATGTGCAGCTCCCAGATAGTGCAGATAAAGAATTAAATTGTTAATTCCAAACTTACACTGTTAATTAATGGAACACTGTCATAAACTTAAGTTAAATCATAAGAAAAATTAGTGATACAAATGGGCTGAAATCAAATAAAATACATAGTATAAATTTCCTTATGTGGGTATACAATAATTTATTCATTCATAAATCATGGCACTGTGATTCAAGATATTAAAATCCAAAATATTGGTTGGGGCTCCTTTGATGATCTATGAATGAGCAAAACTGGACCCCATGATAGAGAAAAATGGTTTACATTGTATTGCTGCGAATGGCTAAAACCTGGGGGCATTACCCAGTGAGTTTTAACCCCCAAGTACAATAAAAATACTCTTCTGACAGAGAGCACTGACCTTCAGGTTACTTGCCAGATCTGGGAGCTTTCTTAGCCCCTTTTTCACTCGTCAAATTTAAGTTTAATTATTATAGGATAACTGAGAGTCGGCTTTAATTTTAAGTAATTTTTAATCAAGTTCAAATAGGTGGATTACAGGTGAGAGTTTATACTTCAGTTCACAAGGTCTAATTTATATTAAGTTCACCGGGTTTTAATTATGTAAGTTATTCTTATGCTTATGTGTGATAATTAAGGTCATGTAGAAATAAATGAACTAAGTCTGATAGCATTTCCTTTGGTTAAATCTACGATATCAAATTTCCGATACAAAGCTCATTCCCTAATTTAGGTAGGTGAAATTTTACCCTTCACCCAGAGGTAAGTTACGTTAATTCAAGTCAGATGGACCTCTTCTTGAAAGCAACCCCTGTGCTCTGTCCTAGGTCCACTGTAAAGCAAGTTAAGTTGCAAACGAGCAACTCGCTCCTCGTTGCCTGCGATAAAATGAATAACGGTTTTTCTTCTCAAAGCAACTATCCTTGTACCCTTTCTAAAAACTGCAGAAAGCAAAACTAATACATACGGGGTAATTTGCACCCTGTTACCTGCGGAGACCCAGGTGAGTTGAGCTCCGCCCAAAGTCTGGCTGAGAGTTGCTCAAAATCTAAAATCTGAATCTGTCCTTCAATGGCTGAACTCTTCCTTATATAAGAAGGAATTCACTCTCACATACGTCAGAGCAACACGTCACCGTGAGACCAAGAATCTGGAATTTCCAGTCAAGGGTTTCGTAATGGATGTGAAATTTTAGCTTTGAAGGTTCATTGGGCAACCTGTTACATACAGTGGTGTAGTGCTAAATAAAGAAGTGAGGGAACACATTTTGAAAGTGTTACTCAGATGCGGGGGGGACAATGGCAAGCGCAGCGAGACTATACAGCTGGGGGTCCGGGGGCACTGTAAGCCCCCCGGGAAATCTTTTGAAATCTGACCAATTTCAGGGATATTTTGAGGTCATATGCACTGGATATTAGGATATATTCCAAGGTTGAAGATGCAGTATTTCCAGTGTCATTAGATATACGACATCCAGTACGATCAATAAAAATAGCTAACAACTGGAATGATTAACTAAAAAAAAGTTAACAACTGGTACACCGTGGTGACTGTTTCACCAGATCTTTATAGGCTAGCATTGCCTCAGTCGAAGTTGAAAGAAATGAAGCAGTTAATGATTCTTTCTCATATTTCTTCTAGGGGTGGGAATTAAAATTTCATGACGTTAGAGATTTGTAAGTTCAGATTTATTTGAAATAGTGAGGGAATGCCGTTCCGTCTACCAAAAAAAGTAAGGGAATGCCATTCCCACGCGTTCCCACAGCACTACACCACTGGTTACATAAGCAATTAACAAGCACCAGATGTCGCAAAAGTGCATCTGAGCATCTTTAATTGGGAAGACTAATTGTCTTAACATTATAATGATGTTTTTGTTAATTATTAAGACATCAATGAACACCTGCTTGTGTATAATTGGTGTATTTTCCAAGTTGGGCGATTACTTAAGGGCTTAGAAAGGATTGCATAGCTTTGTACATTGTACATTAATCATTAAAATATACTAATTATTTCAATTTTAATTAACTTTGTATTACTGTCATACCATATAACATATATATATCAGTGGCGTCTCGTGGTAATTTTACTTACGCATGCAGTCACATGCATTACAGTGTAGTACATATTAGATAAGCTGTATTTTGTCTTTTATGGTATTCTTATGAGTTATGTAGTAACCGAGGATAGAACCAATATTATATTAATAATATTAATAATAATTTTAACTTCATTTTTTTAACTTAAATAATAATTTTAAATTCATTGAGTATATTATTTACGCATGTAGTGCATGCCTTGCATTCATTAAGAAGCCGCCCCTGATATATATATATATATATATACATATACATATACATATACATACACCATATTTTTTGGTGTATAAGGCGCACCTTTGTATAAGACGCACTCCTATTTTCAAGGCCTTTTTTCAGGAAAAAATTGTGACCAACTGCCTAGTTGTCAGAAAATGTCCGTAATTTTCTATCAGTGAGGCTGACTTTTGTTAAAGCCCTCCATCAAAAGTATGGTGATACATTTTCTTTCACCCATACTCATTATTAGAAAATAGTATTAAGTATACAGGAGACTATACTATGTTATGAAACATAAAAGTAAGTCATTATGCAATATGTACTGTTTTTCTTGTTATCAGTGGGTTGGGAAGAGTAGAAACTTAGTGTAAAATTGGCCAAACCAATACACAGTCAGGAGGGACTAAGAGATGATGAATTTTTGTAAAAATCCATCAGTTCTTGTAGCCCATATAAAGGTAATATTATGACCTTCGGTGTATAGGAAGCAGGGTGATTTTGAGACCCCTTTCTTTGAAAAAAAGTGTCTTATACACTGAAAAATATGGTGTGTGTGTGTGTATATATATATATAATATATATATATATATATATATATACAGAGCTGGGCAATAAATACATTGAATGTATTTAAATACTAAATACATGGGAGAAATGTATTTAAATACTAAATACTAAATACATTTTACGAATGTATTTAGATACTAAATACAAAATACATTTGTAAATACATTTTAAATACATACAAATTTTAACATATGCATTCACTAATTCATGAGTAACAACAATATAAAATGCTCGATAAAGGATAAAGAAATAGTACAATCTAATTTCCGATTATATATTTCCCTTTTTAGAACAAAACAAAAACAAAAGAATTTAGAACTTACGATGTTCAACCAGTGACATATTATACTCATTATATCATTGCAAAATGAGTAACAATTAATGAGTAGATGAGACATAAACATAAAACGTAAACATAAACATAAGGCACCTTACGAATTCTCTCTTATTTCACGGTTGCTGCGGATCAAAACCAATCTTTCAAAAGTTTTGTCTGAAAGAGAATTTCTTTGGGAGTCAAAGTGATTCCCGCGAATGAGAATATTCGCTCTACCGGTGCCGAAGATGGTAATGTTGTGTTATAGCGGAGGAACAGTCTTTTTATGAGAGGATGTTTTCCCAAACTGTTGAAACATGAACCATGCTGTACTACACTGTCGACGCGTCGTACTGTGCTAGTACAGAACGTGTATTAAACCAGTAAAAGTATTTACATTTTTATATTTTGAGTATTTAAATACTCATTAAAGTATTTAAATACTATATTTAAATACATGAAAAACAATGTATTTATAAATACAGTTCTAAATACACAAATGTATTTAAATACTTATTTAAATACAAATGTATTTAAATACTGCCCAGCTCTGTATATATACCATATTTTTCAGTGTATAAGACACTTTTTTTCCAAAAAAAAGGGGTCTCAAAATCACCCTGCGTCCTATACACCGAAGGTCATAATATTACCTTTATATGGGCTAGAAGAACTGATGGATTTTTACAAAAATTCATCATATAATATATATATATATATATATATAACGTAAAGAACGACGCTTGTATAGGAGATATTCCGCGCAAGACGAGAGAGAGAGAACGAAACAAATGAAAAAATGAGGTAACCACCTGGGAATCGAACCCGGATCTTCCGATTGCCGGTCAGACGCGATACCATTACACCATGGACCTCACTCTTCCAAATGCCGTAATTCTTCTACATACTCGCAGAAACCAATGCCCCAAGGGGGCACCTCCCGCATGCCGTAACATTATATACATTCAACTGCAAAGAACACGCAGTATAAAATAACGTAAAGAACGACGCTTGTATAGGAGATATTCCGCGCAAGACGAGTGAGGTCCATGGTGTAATGGTATCACGTCTGACCGGCAATCGGAAGATCCGGGTTCGATTCCCAGGTGGTTACCTCATTTTTTAATTTGTTTCGTTCTCTCTCTCTCGTCTTGCGCGGAATATCTCCTATACAAGCGTCGTTCTTTACGTTATTTATACTGCGTGTTCTTTGCAGTTGAATGTATATAATGTTACGGCATGCGGGAGGTGCCCCCTTTGGGGCATTGGTTTCTGCGAGTATGTAGAAGAATTACGGCATTTGGAAGAGTGAGGTCCATGGTGTAATGGTATCGCGTCTGACCGCAATCGGAAGATCCTGGTTCGATTCCCAGGTGGTTACCTCATTTTTTCATTTGTTTCGTTCTCTCTCTCTCGTCTTGCGCGGAATATCTCCTATACAAGCGTCGTTCTTTACGTTATTATACTGCGTGTTCTTTGCAGTTGAATGTATATAATGTTATGGCATGCGGGAGGTGCCCCCTTGGGGCATTGGTTTCTGCGAGTATGTAGAAGAATTACGGCATTGGAAGAGTGAGGTCCATGGTGTAATGGTATCGCGTCTGACCGGCAATCGGAAGATCCCTGGTTCGATTCCCAGGTGGTTACCTCATTTTTCATTTGTTTCGTTCTCTCTCTCTCGTCTTGCGCGGAATATCTCCTATACAAGCGTCGTTCTTTACGTTATTTATACTGCGTGTTCTTTGCAGTTGAATGTATATAATGTTACGGCATGCGGAGGTGCCCCCTTGGGGCATTGGTTTCTGCGAGTATGTAGAAGAATTACGGCATTTGGAAGAGTGAGGTCCATGGTGTAATGGTATCGCGTCTGACCGGCAATCGGAAGATCCCGGGTTCGATTCCCAGGTGGTTACCTCATTTTTTTATTTTTTCGTTCTCTCTCTCTGTCTTGCGCGGAATATCTCCTATACAAGCGTCGTTCTTTACGTTATTTATACTGCGTGTTCTTTGCAGTTGAATGTATATAATGTTACGGCATGCGGGAGGTGCCCCCTTGGGGCATTGGTTTCTGCGAGTATGTAGAAGAATTACGGCATTTGGAAGAGTGAGGTCCATGGTGTAATGGTTCGCGTCTGACCGGCAATCGGAAGATCCCGGGTTCGATTCCCAGGTGGTTACCTCATTTTTCATTTGTTTCATTCTCTCTCTCTCGTCTTGCGCGGAATATCTCCTATACAAGCGTCGTTCTTTACGTTATTTATACTGCGTGTTCTTTGCAGTTGAATGTATATAATGTTACGGCATGCGGGAGGTGCCCCCTTGGGCATTGGTTTCTGCGAGTATGTAGAAGAATTACGGCATTTGGAAGAGTGAGGTCCATGGTGTAATGGTATCGCGTTGACCGGCAATCGGAAGATCCCGGGTTCGATTCCCAGGTGGTTACCTCATTTTTTCATTTGTTTCGTTCTCTCTCTCTCGTCTTGCGCGGAATATCTCCTATACAAGCGTCGTCTTTACGTTATTTATACTGCGTGTTCTTTGCAGTTTGTATATATATTATATATATATATATATATATATATATATATATATATATATATATACACAGGGTGTACATAAAGTCAGGATCTATTTTTGTGAAGCACTTTGAAATTATATGGAATTCAATCATAAAATGATAGTGGTAACATTTATTAAATAATTAAGAGTAGGATTCGACGTGATGCCCATCAGTATCCCTGCACAGCTCAAATCGTTCTGGAGCATTTGCGGGGTTATGTTATCTGCAGCAGTTCGTATGCATGTACGTAAGTTTTCAAGACTCGTAATCTTCGTCTGATAGACGTGTGATTTGATAAAGCCCCATGCAAAGAAATCTAAAGGGGTTAAATCTGGTGATCTCGCTGGCCAAGGTCTGTTGCTTCCGCGTCCGATCCAGCGATTTGGAAAACGTCCATTTAGATAATCCTGAACAATTTTGGCATAGTGACAAGGAGCACCATCATGTTGATAGAGGACGGTACTAACAATCCTATCCCTGTCGTCTATCAACATGATGGTGCTCCTTGTCACTATGCCAAAATTGTTCAGGATTATCTAAATGGACGTTTTCCAAATTGCTGGATGGACGCAGAAGCAACAGACCTTGGCCAGCGAGATCACCAGATTTAACCCCTTTAGATTTCTTTGCATGGGGCTTTATCAAATCGCATGTCTATCAGATGAAGATTACGAGTCTTGAAAACTTACGTACATGCATATGAACTGCTGCAGATAACAACCCCACAAATGCTCCAGAATGTTTGAGCTGTGCAGGGATACTGATGGGCGTCACATCGAATCCTACTCTTAATTATTTAATAAATGTCACCACTTTATCATTTTATGATTGAATTCCATATAATTTCCAAGTGCTTCACAAAAATAGATCCTGACTTTATGTACACCCTGTGTGTGTGTATATATATATATATATATATTATATATATATAATATATATATAATATATATTAGCAGCAGCATATCAGTACCTTTATTTATTAAGTAAAAGTACATTAAAAAAACATCGTATACTCTAGAAATACTGTGTGGTAAGTAATTTTAATAAATACAAGTAACAACTTGTACCAACAAACATAGCTGGGTTGTGTGAGGTGGGTGATGTGCAGCTCCCAGATAGTGCAGATAAAGAATTAAATTGTTAATTCCAAACTTACACTGTTAATTAATGGAACACTGTCATAAACTTAAGTTAAATCATAAGAAAAATTAGTGGTATGAATGGGTTGAAATCAAATAAAATACATAGTATAAATTTCCTTATGTGGGTATACAATAATTTATTCATTCATAAATCATGGCACTGTGATTCAAGATATTAAAATCCAAAATATTGATTGGGGCTCTTTTGATGATCTGTGAATGAGCAAAACTGGACCCCATGATAGAGAAAAATGGTGTACATTGTATTGCTGCGAATGGCTAAAACCACAAAATGCAAAACTGTGATAGGCAAGCGATGACTGTATGGTTTTCTTACATTGACCCAATATCTACATATTGGGTTCTATTGCATGGCAATTATTTCCATTCCCAATAGGCTATGTTGCCAATCCTGAGGCAACTTTGTAGTTATTTAATACACTAAATTAATAATTTGTATTTAATTAAAAAATAAAGGTATCGTATATGATACCATATTGTAGGCATGTTTAGTTTTTCCATAACACCCTTTGATTTTTTTCTCATCACCCTCTATAATTGGGTTTGGGTGGAGAGCACCTTCCCATCCTGTTGGAGAGAAGCAGTGGTGCTCCCCTTTCCTAAACCTTGTAAGGACCTGACATTCCTTAGCTACTGTCCAATAGCCCTCACTAACTGCCTCTCAAAACTTCTTGAGAAGAGGGCTTCTCGGGGCCTGGTGTGGCACCTTGAATGCCACAATTTGCTCTCTCTCACACAGACCAGTTTTCACTGATATCTTGGTGCAGCTGAAGACTGCAGTCTGTCTCTCCTTTGCAGAGTGACATCACCTCTATGTAGTTTGCTTTGATTTGGAGAAGGCATATGACAGCACTTGGCAGTGGTGGATCTGCCAAAAACTATATCTTGGGTTTCTGAGGCTTCCTCCTATCCTTCATCTCTAACTTTTTGTCTTGTTGCTCCTTTCATGTCCAGGTGGGTACTTCATTCTCCTCTGTACACTCACAGGAGGAGTGGGTTCCCCAGGGCAGGGTCCTGAGTGTCATCTGTTTCTGTTTCACTTTAATAATTGATGATGTGGTGATGGCTCTGTTTCAGGGATTACACTCATGCTCTATGTTGATGACTTTGCCATATATTGCTTCATTTCTCAATCCACCTTCCTTAAACATCTTGAGCAAGCCCTGTATTTGGTCTTCAGATGGGCAACAGATCACAGGTTTTGTATTTCCCTGTCAAAGATGGTGGTGATACATTTTTGTTGCCACTACACTGCAATTCCATTCCTTCCCTCTTTATGGATCACTGCTCCCTTTAGTACCTGAAACTAGATTTTTGGGTCTCCTTGATTCCTGCATCTCCTGGATTCCCCACCTGAAGTCTCTGAAGACATTGTGCCTTCAGACTTGCACCCTTCTCAAATTTCTTTCCCATACTGATTGGGGGTGCTGACTGCCACACCCTTTGGTGGCTCTACTACTCCCTTGTCCAAAGTAAGTTGGATTATGGTTATCAGGCCTATTTCTCTGCCCCTGCTTTTGCCCTGCACATGCTGGACCCTATCTTTTCCTTGGGTGTACAATTTAGGGTGCATCAGCCTATAAGGGGTGAAATTTTGAACTTCGGATATTGATTCGGCCCTATGATATTATGGTTACAATCCCCAACAAGCCTTCAGTGTCCACGTTTCAAGCTGTTCTGACAATATTTAGTGGGTCCACCTCGAAGATGAAAATCTGACAATTGTGGAATTTTATGGTTTGACTAGAAAATCTTACGTGTAAGCGTTGTAGATTTTGTTTGAAAAAAAAATTGTAAATATAGTTAGTTTTAGGCAAGTTTTAGCCTCAATTCATGAAATTATCTGTCTTTTTAGACTTTTTTGTATTATTCTGAGAATCATGAAGTGAGTTACCAGGATGTGGGACGAGGACCCAACTTGCCAAGCATCCCACCGACCACCTCCACCTATTAAAAATGGTATTTCATGATAAAATACTTGTAAAAATTGATTTATTGCTTGTTGATATCTTAATTCTTCTTCTTTGTCCTTTTTTCTTCTAAAACAGATGATAAAGAAGCTTCTCTCTCTCTCAGATTAGGAGTGGCTTTTCTGTCAGCTTCTACAACTTGGAGAACATTTTGAAGATGTTCTTCAGTCCTTGCAGCCTCATAAAAGTCACTGCATAGTTTTAGTGCCCTCTCAGAGCCATCATTTATGACATTTATAGCCAAAAGTTTTTCTTTGGAAGATATAAATGATGATGCTGTTTTCCATTCAACAATCTCAACCATTAAAAAATCATAGTCTAACTGTAGTGAAGAGAATATGAACCATGAGTTTTTGTCAACCAAGTCAGCTAGTGTGGTTTCTGATCGTAGATTGGTAGGGAAATTAGGCTTTCCAAAACTAGATCCATGTCTACCTTCTGGAACCACTGTCTCAATCTTGTGTGGTTTATAGGAAAGTAGATGGTTTGTTATAGCACGAAGTTCATTTTTTGGAACCAAATCGCTGAATAATACAAGAGGAATCATCTCTGATGAAAGGTACCAAAGATGACATTTCAAAGATGTTAGAGCACTTTTTGCTATTTGCTTGTTTACTTCCTCATATCTAAGAAGCTTTTTGTAAAGCTGCAAATCGTGCCATGTTGCATCAAAAACTGAAGAGCAGGTCATCCACCATGGGTAGTAAATCAGTGAAATGAAGGTTGCAAAGTCTCTTAGTTTCAGAATTTGTTGCTTGTTTGTGATTGTTACTGAAGGTAGTTTTGAGATATTATCTTCTAGTAATGCAATTTTTAGAGCATATATTGCTTTACTCATCCATCTGGCTCTATGTATAGCACCAGGTCGCTGAAGGGTTATATCCTTATCACTAGGTCCTGCATTTAAGTATAACACAACTAAGTCAGAAAATTGTTTGTAGTCATATCGTGTATGGTCATTCTCTGTCAGATCAACCAGTGCCTAACACCCTCATCTCTCAGATTTTGCTGAAATTTGGTTTATAGGGAGTTTGTGGGCCCTGAATCCATTTCTGAAATTATAAGGTCAATCTGACCAACGGTTCAAGAGATATGACCTCGGGAAATTTGAGGTCACTTGCGAGGTCACTAACATTTGGCGACCCATAACTTGGGTAATAATGGTCACAATTATATAAAAGTATATATATTTAGAATCAGAAAACGACAAGGAATCCAAATATGCAAGTTTTAGAACTCTAGGTTGAAAAATAAAAAAGTTACACTGTAACCAAAATTTGAGGTCACGATTTGACCTCTGGGGTATCAAATGAGAATTTTTTTTTTAAATGTAAAAAATGAAGGCATAGGCATTGGCTATTAGAATCAGCAAAAAAAAGTTTGTTTATGTTAGTATTTTTCATGTAACTAACATATAAGTGAACACCATATTCATAAGTTGTGTGCGTCAATTCTACCTATTTTTTCACACTTAAGCTCATAATTTGACCTATAGAAATTAAAATTACATTTTTTTATAGATATAAAAACAAAGGCAAAAAATGTAAAATTGTATTTCACTGCTAATCTACACTGGCAATAATAGTTATAATAGTGAAAGGGGAAGACCTACTTAGAGGATTCATGTGCTAGCCTAATACAATTTTTGCATGCTCGATGCTCTCATCAATTTCTTTTTGTGGAAAAATGTATTGAATTCTGCTGCCTCCTCTTAGGGTAGGACAACTCATTACAGTTAATATATGATGTCCTGGCACTGCACATGAATCCTTGTTTGATGGATAATAATATGCACTTGATCCTGATGACCCAGAGGGATGTAGAAAGTTCACAGTGAAATCATCAAACTCTTCACAATATTCCTCCACAATTCCATACCAAACTTGCATGTCATAAATGCAGCCAACATACTCTCCTGGTTTGACACATTTTAGGTTACCAAGCATTGCAGGTTCATTAGTAAAATGACTTTTCCTTATTCTTTTCTTTTCTCCAATGCCACTTGAAATGGGATACACCATCAGTTCTTCCTTGTTTAGGGGAACAAATCTATGATATTTCTGAGTTCCAGGAATAGCCCTACTATCCTTGAATCGATGTTCCAACCGTTCTTCTGCATCTTTCAAATCAGCTATAGTTACAAAAAAAAATTTATCTTCTTGCTCAAGTTTTCTTCACAAAACTGAAACATGTGTTCTGGTGTAAGAATTTGCCTCTCTGTAGTTCTCTGCAAACTGGCACGAGCAGTAGCTCTTTTCACTGTTCCTCCAATCCCATCACATGCATTTTTGCCATGGGATGTAGCAAAGAAGTGCCATTCACAAGACAGACCAAAATCCTCTTCATGGTAACAGAGATTTGTGAAGTTGTATCTGTTCTTATATTGGCCAGCACATCCATCTGAGAAATAGTGCACCTTCTTCAATTGTGGGCATCTGAATTTAACATATGTCATAAGCTTCACTATGAATGAGTAAACCATTATAGTGTTGTGTTTTAGTGATGCAGATAAGAAACAGACACTAAAATGGCTAAGTTCCTGGTCTGCAGATGATCTATAATAGATGACAAAAGGGTGAACTGTACACTGTGAATTGTCCCAGTGAAACCCTTGGGCAGCATCCTGGACAATGAAAGAATAATTCTCAGAGAAATCACCTACTATAACTACCTCGCTCTGAGGTGGTAGTGTTTCTTTCAACTGCTTGAAGTACTGTGATTGTTGCTGAGCAACAAAGTGATGACGAACCATGCGGGATATTTTCATGCTTAGGGATGATAAGTCTTCATGAAGTGGCTCCACCTTATCAACCATTGTACAACGGTCAACAGTCACCCATTGCTTGTAAGATATTTCATTTGGAGCTGATTTCACACTGTCAAGTAACTCAAGAAAATCCAGGACACCCTCTTCTCTTGGGCAATCATTGCAAAGTTGCATCATGCAAGTCTCTCTTTCTGTACTGCAGACACTGTAATCCATAAGATCCTTGTATGAAAGACTCTTTCTCCCAATGCAGCCAGCTGCAATTTTGGATTTTGATGGTATGTGCAGACACAGACAGAATGAGTCCCACCACTACCGGCAAGCACACAATATGATGGCCGTAATTTTGCAAATGTGGAAAATCCTATTTTGGGATTCTTTTCATTTTTTATATAGTTCAAACATCTCTCTTAAATTCCCGAGGACCAATCGTTTTTGCACCTTCATTGCACCTTCAGCACTGATAACTTTCACGCAATCCTTTTGGCCAGGACACATACGACTAACCTCTTCTGACTCATAGAATCTTCTAACTATATCTTTGTGTTCTTCAGATATCACTTTTCCTTTGCTCATTAGTGGAATCTTCGGAAGGATTCCATGTTCTGATTTAAGTGAACGGCTTCTTTTCACCATGTATGTTGTAGTTTGAAAGAAACTAGCTGTTTTTTCAATTGTGTATGGTGAGAGTGTCAATATTTGTAGTTTGTGATGGTGACATTTGCTCTCCAGGAATGACTGTTTCAATTCATTCATTAATTTGTCTAGATGTTTTTCAGATTTAGTTTCAGGTTTTGAAGTATCACTTACCTCCTCGGTAATTTGAACACCATAACTGAGTTCTAGCCTCTCCTTCAGGTGTTTCTGAGCAGATGATAGCTTACCACGAGCCTTGCGCTTTTTCTGGCTTAATGACAGCCCTTCTGAAAAGAACAGAAAAAAGGTTTCACACACCTGAATATTAGTAATTAAATATTAATTATAGTACCTTAAATGCTATATAATTGGCTATATAGTAGATCAAACAGACCTTGTAGTAAAGTATAAGTTATTATATTAATTTATTACTTACTTTTTTTAACTGGTGTTTGGTCCAGAAATGCTAGAACTGGTTCAACTGAAGTTGAAGGATTTTCCTTTATCAAGCAATCACTGTCATTGTCCAGATCTTGAATTGAAGAGATGTTACTCAAGCCACTGATAGTAGATGATTCATTTGAATCCTGCTCAGACTCGTTTTCAGTGGTACTAAGTATAGTGGGGTTTTTCATTATCAGTGTCCAGCAGTTCACACACAACAATGAGTTTTTTCACTCTTCCAGCACATTTTTCAACAAGTACATCAGTCACTTTTCTAAGATTGATTGTTATGCATTTCTTGTGTTTTTGAATAGGGTCCTGGCAGTATTTCAAGTGCCGAACCATTGTATTTTGGTCTGTAAAGATATAGGATTTACAATTAGGTAATATATATTTTTTAGAAAATATATAGCTATACACACTTAATATTTAGGCCTTGATAGTCTCTGAGGCTCATTAAAACACCATACCCACCAGCCACCCACAGTGCTGGCTGGAACTGTACTAACCTGTAGACAAGGAATTTTGCAACTATCTGTGTTGATTCTGCACTTAGACAAGTAGCAACATGTTTCAACAGGTTTGTTTAGGCTACATGTGAGCTTAGTCTTCCCCTTTCACTATTATAACTATTATTGCCAGTGTAGATTAGCAGTGAAATACAATTTTTATTAAATTCTTGGAGCTTGAGGTCAAATTGATAGCTAAGATATAAAAATTCCTTGAAATGACAAGCAATTTATAAATATGGTGTTCACTTATAAGTTAGTTACATGAAAAGTACCAATATAAACAAACTTTTTATGATTGTTTCTATTAGTCAAGAACTCTGACTTTGTTTTTTATATCTATAAAAAATGTAATTTTAATTTCTATAGGTCAAATTATGAGCTTAAGTATGAAAAAATAGGTAGAATTGACGCACAACTTATGAATATGGTGTTCACTTATATGTTAGTTACATGAAAAATACTAACATAAACAAACTTTTTTTTGCTGATTCTAATAGCCAATGCCTATGCCTTCATTTTTTACATTTAAAAAAAAATTCATTTGATACCCCAGAGGTCAAATCGTGACCTCAAATTTTGGTTACAGTGTAACTTTTTTATTTTCAACCTAGAGTTCTAAAACTTGCATATTTGGATTCCTTGTCGTTTTCTGATTCTAAATATATATACTTTTATATAATTATGACAATTATTACCCAAGTTATGGCTCGCCAAATGTTAGTAACCTCGCGAGTGACCTCAAATTGCCCGAGGTCATATCTCTTGAACCATTGGTCGGATTGACCTTATAATTTCAGAAATGGATTCAGGGCTCACAACCTCCCTATAAACCAAATTTCAGCAAAATATGAGAGATGAGGGTGTTAATTTCAATTTTTTTTGGTTGATCTGACAGAGAATGACCCGTATGTTGCTTTTCTATATTACTTATTTGAATTGCATAATCAGTCCATTTTTAGAATCTCCTGGACAGCTTTGGAGTACTGATTGAAGTCAATTTTTTTCAATTTTTCATCCTTGGAAATCCACTGAAACTTTTCTTGAAATCTGTTAAAGACATTAATTTCTAGTCTACTCAAAGTTTCTACTTTCATGTCCTGAAACACATGACTCATAATAACTTCACCAACATGATGCCTGCATGCAGACCATAATAAAAGCCATCCAATCTCTTGTTGGATAGTTATGCATGCAGTGCTCACATGTCCCGTGTTGGTTGCTGTAGTGTCGAAAACCAAGTTCACTATTGAATCGGAGCAGTTCCACAATTTCAGTAGCTTCATAACTTCTTCAGTCAAGTCTTTCCCAGATTGGCCACTGTCACCAGCACTAGGATGATATGATGGAATACCAAGTAGTTTGAGATCCATTGAATTTCCAACTGATACGGCTAATCATTCTTCTGTAACATATTTATCCTGCAGAGTAGAAATTATTTTTGAATCCCAATGAAGAGAGGCCAATTTAGGAGGATTCCAGGATTTTTTAGTGGAACTTTAAATTTTTTGGGCTACTTCGCGTCTTGCTCTATCAGCTGTAGCATATGAAGTTGCCACTGCCTTAGTGTTACCACCACATTCTTCAACAAAAGCTTTTGTGAATGCAGCCTGTTGTGCCAGAGTCATTTTCATTCTTGATGCCAAAGAAACAAGTTTCGGTCTTTTCAGAATGTCATGAGGAATGATAGCTTGAGTACCTAAACAGACTGTTGACTGTGTGGATTTTCCATATATTTCAGTTCCATCATTAACTTCTGACTCACTCTCAATGGTAGTTGTATTGCTTGTGCTACTGCTTTCTAATTCAACATAACTGCAAGAAGCTTCAGTGTCTTTCAATTCCTTTTTTTTTCTCGCATTTTCTTCACATTTTTGAAAATTAATGCGCTTCATTTTGGATGCTAAAGTTTGATCATGAGCTCCAAAAGAAGCAATTCTATCCCCTTGCATAGATTGAAGAAATTGTATATCTTCTGGATTACTCATATTTTTTTTGGCATTTTTAATTTATAGTGGAAAAGTCATTTTAAGTTGCATTTCCATATCTTCTAGTCTTGTCTTTGTACTTTGTAGCTCTCTTCTTTTCAATGGAATTTCTCTCAGTTTCGCATTCTTTTCTGACAATGAAATTATTTTCTCACATGCTTTTTTCTCAGTAATCATTGGTATGTTGGCTTTATTGTAGAATGGTTGAATTTCTGTTAAAACAATTTTAGCTATATCTCGCTTAGTTCCTCTCTCTTTTAGACCCTGTTGCTGGTGAAATAGGAAACATCTAAGAACTTGTTCACTTGTTGGCAAGCGACATCCTACAATCTTTGCATCATTATTTGTGATGCCAGGACCTAATCCAAATATACAGGTTTTTTTTTCGTGTTTTTACATCAACTTTATCTGCACACTTGAACAAGTTTTACCACTAGAAGTGGCTTCACTGGCTTTACCACTATTATCCATTATATCATATATCAACTATTATCACCAACATATATCAAAAATTGACCTGTAATAGAAACATAGATTAATATTAAAGTAGTCTACATGCCTGAAAATAAGAAAAAATAGCTATAGGTATTTCATGATGGCAAATGATGTTTATTAATAGTAGCTATGGCTTAAACACAAACAAACTAAACATACTAGGCCTATAGTACCTTAAGGATCATTCAATTCAATAAAATAAAGGTATATGTGAAAAAAATAATTTAAGGCAATTTATCCCAAAAATTGTCATTTTTGTAAAAGTTTAGGAGCTAGGTGGACCCAGTAGATATTAATCAATTGACCTGAAATTTTGCATGTGAACTGTACATGCATTAGCACTAGTGCATTCTGATCCTCTCCTATTTTTGGCCTTTATGTGGAAAGTGGCTATCTCCCACTGGATGTCCATCATACCTTAGTAGAGGGTTTAAAATACCTCTTTTGCATCCAGCAGTTTTCTTCCAACTAAGTTTACCAATCCTTCTTGAGCCCTTCCACTTTGGCCTGCTTTAACCATCACTCCCATCTGGTTTGACTGTACAGTCATCCCTCACCTTTCATGGGGGTTACATTCCTGAAAACCCCTGTAATTAGCAAAACCATGATAGGTAAAACCTAGGGCCTATGGGAAATAGAGGGTTAGGGGGAACTTGACCCCCAGACACCACTTATTATGCACACTTAACTCTAGAAAAAGGTTTTATATATATATATTAGGGTGGTCCAAATCCATAGGGGGAAATTTCAAAATTGTCTTAGATAGTCTCCACAAGTGTGGTTTTTGTCCATTTAGTGTCCACATGGTCTGTGCAAAATTGCAGCATGATTGGTGAATATTTAGAGGTTGCCCCACTCTGAATATATATATTATATAATGTACTTTTTCTTCCCTAGATCCGATGGCTCAAACTCGATCAATTCCAAAAGTTTGGCTTCTAGGGATGGCAACTGGAACTTTATCCACATCAAGGCTCCCTACATGCCTTGATGCCCTCCTCTTGGGGCAATACCACCACATCAATCAAAGAAAACCACCGACAGTCTGAACCAGGCATGCCAGAGGGTGATTGAAGTCTGGACCCGAGCGTGGATCCCAACTCAACGGATCGACTCCTGTGTCCGTAAGCTTTCAAAGCTTTTAGACCGCTACAAAACACTCAAGAAGCACAGGACCAGGCAACGTGCCAGCGATAGAATGAATGAAGACATCTTCAAAGCGGACATCCAGGAACTGTTTGACATCGCAACCAGTGATGCCATGAGCACAATCGTCAACGTTGAGGACCGAAATTTCCTGTCCATGCAGCGCAAGGACGTCAATTCTTGCAGCATGGCTGGCATTGATAAGGAAACGACTACACAAGAGGACAGAAAGCGATCCAGAATGGAGAAGGAAGCCAAGAGGAAGGCAAGGCATGAAGCAACACAGAAAGATTTGGAAGAAGCAGGAGTGTCATCAATTGATCTTTCCTCTTCTTCTTCCCCCCTTTTTTCGCAAGACGACGACGACTATAGACCATCGGTTCCGATTCCTTCTTCGTCTGAAGCTCTGGCACCAAAGCGTCCCAAGAACAAGGTTACGAACATTTTCCAATCTCCAGAAGTCATTGGAGCAATGGATCGCACCAATCTTTCTGACTGGAATGCTGTTTTCGTAACTGGAGCTGTATTACAGGCCGCGGGGCATGATCTGTCTGGGATGACGTGCTCTCGGAGCTCCATTCATCGCTACAGAGAAAGTGGGTGAGAACAGGCAGCTCGAGAAGACCTAGAATCATTCTCTCTAGAAGACCCTGTCCTTCTCCATTGGGACGGAAAGCTTCTCCCCGGCATTGAAGGGAAGAAGACGAATGTGCATCGGATAGCAATCCTTATAACATTCAATGGACAGGAGAAGCTGCTTGGTGTCCCAAAGATGAAACAAGGAACTGGAGAAGCACAGGCCCAGGCATGCCTTCAAACTATGAAATTATGGAACGTGGAACAGCATGTGAGAGGTCTGTCTTCGATACCACTGCATCAAACACGGGTTTACATCGCGGAGCCTGTGTCAGGATTGAAGAAGCATTGGGTCACGAGCTAGTTTGGATCGGTTGTCGACATCATATACTTGAAGTCGTACTTGCTGATGTCTTTGCCTCAATATTTGGCTCAACAGGAAGTCCTGAAACAGGCCTTTTTAAGCAATTTCAAAGGAATGGCCATCTCTCTCCCACGAAGCATTTGTCTCAGCATGGACAGCTTGTTCGAGAACCCTCAACTCCAAGAGATGAGAAAAGAGATGCTCACTTACTTACCTAACGCTCTTCAGGCAAGCCAACCTCGTGACGACTACAAGGAGTTCCTTGAACTATCTTTGCTCTTCCTGGGGGGAAAGACTGGTGGTCAACTCTTTATCCGAGCTCCGGGTCCCATGCACCACGCGAGATGGATGGCGAAGGCGATTTATGCGCTCAAAATCTACCTCTTTCACTATCAATTCAAGCTCACAGCACGCGAAGAACGAAACGTGACTCAGCTGGCTTTATTTGTCAGTCTGATTTATGTCAAGTACTGGCATGAAGCGCCAATGGGGACACAAGCTCCTCTCAATGATCTCAAAATGCTGCATCTTCTGGAAAAATATCCACACGGAGGAGCTGCACAAGCGGCGAAGACAGCTCTAAGACGCCACCTGTGGTACTTGTCAGAGCATCTGATTGGACTGGCCTTCTTCGATAATAGGATCGATCCTGATACCAAAAGGAGAATGGTTCAACACCTCCAACATCCCCAAAAGAATGGCTGCCCCCGACGAATCGACATGGCGGAAGCTGGTGTTGAAAATGATGTGGCATCCTTCGTCACGAAAAGGACATTGACCCTCTTTGATGCCTTGAAAGTTGGAGGTAAGGAGGAAGCGCGCCAGTTACTTCAAAAAGATCCACGGGAATGGCCAAATGACAAGAACTACAGGGAACTTAGAGATCGCGCCTTAAAGATGAAAGTCGTCAATGATGCTGCCGAGCGAGGTATTGCTCTCGCACAACACTACAATGACACTTTGACACGAAACGAGGACCAGAAGCAGTACCTCCTACAACTCGTAGTTGCCCACCGAAAACAGATACCAATACCATCCAAGGCGACTCTGATGCAGAAGAAATAATGAAGATACACCCATTATCATGTCCTATTGTCTTACTGTTTTCTTTCATATTCTTTGAGAACCCAAAAAAAATTTAGTTATTCAGTTGTCTATATATTTTCCCAAATTTTCAAAAAGGGGGCAAGTGAGGCGACCCCTAAATATTAACCGAATAATGTGAAACTTTGCACAAATACTGTCCACACCAAGAGGCATAAAACCAACCTTGTGGAGAGAACTTAGTCGATGCTTTAACTTTTTGGACCACCCTAATATATATATATATATATATATATATACTACTGTGCAAAAGTATTAGGCACCCTTGTGTACAGTTGCATTTTTTCCTTTTCTTTAATAATTATGTTGAATATTTCAGCATGTTAGTTTGTTTTATTATAAATATAAATTAGCTATAATGTATAGTCATTGTCAATAATCTCTGTTATTAGGCAGTTTAACAAAGAAAATGGATGTTTCATTAAAATGTGCTACTGCTGGAGATAGGTGGTTTATGTTAAATTCTGTTCTAGGTACTCTTTTACAAGATATTCTAAGCTTATTTAGTAACAGTTTGTAAACAGAACTTCTATTGTATGTTTTTGTAATTGTTTAATGCTCCTAACTAAATGAAATTTAATTTCTTTTAATAAAATTTCTTGATTGTTAATTTTCTCTTTTTCTAGATAAACAGATAAAGGCATAAAATTTTACATTGGTTAAGCAATGGCTAAAATATCCATTGCAACTCAACACTGGGTGGTATTATTGCACAAGCAGGGTCAATCTCAATCAGAAATATCACAATAAACTGGGGTATCAAGATGTGGTATTCAAGCAATTTTGAAGAAACAGTGCAAAACAGGCAAAGTTGAAGATAAAAAATGTAGTGGAAGGCCAAGGAAACTTTCAGAGCAAGTGTAGTTTACGTCTCCCTGATGCAAAAGGGGGGACAAACTACACTAGAATCTTTAGGGAGACTTTTTTTAAACAAATCCATCAAATAAAACATTAAAACTAACAAAAATATTATGACTTAACCTAACCAATCATTAATTTATTTATATATACAGGGTGTCCCAAAAAAATGTATACACACTTTAAATAATTATAAAGGCAGTGTTTATTAAAATACATTTCATTTTCAAAATGTAATAGAATCTACAGACATTATTTAATTGTTTTGTCAATGCCTGTTTTCAAACTGATGTCCGTTCTGGTCCAGGCACTGCTGATAACGCGAAGCAATGGAATCGCAAACATCACGAAACATTTCGTTTGGTATTTGTGTGCATTCTCGTTCAATGGCTGCTCTCAATTCAGCGACTTTTTATAGCGTAGACTTTGTCTTTTAAGTATCCCCATAAAAAAAAGTCTAGTGGTGTGAGGTCTGGTGAATGCGGAGGGTATTCTATGAAACCCCTTCGTCCAATCCACATCCACATCATGCCAAGTACCACTCGCAATACTCCACTCTTCGGTCCAGATCATTTTCATTAATAGCATGGACTAATCTTGGAATGTAACTTTTCCATTGACAGCGCTTCAAAATGCGTTGGACAGATGATTCTGAGATTCCTACCTCATGACTTGCTTGCCGCACAGATTTTCTTGGACTTTGGTGATATGTTTCCAGTACTCTTTCTTGCTTTGTGGGGCTTGTCGATGTCCGTGATCTTCCGGAACGCTTCTTGTGGACATTCTGAACAGTTCCATCGGCTTCAAACTTATCTCTAATTTGAGTGATGGTAAGTCGCGTTGGTGGATCTGTTTGAAACTCCTTCCTAAACTGTCTTTGCACTTCAACTGCGTTTTCACACTTCCAGTAGCATTTTAGAATGAATTTCCTTTGTTCAAAGCTTAGTCTGACTGCCATTATTAATTCTAATGGGTTTAACTTGGAAAGAAAGAAACATCAATTGAGCTATTATCTGTTAAAGTGTGTATACATTTTTTTGGGACGCCCTGTATATATGAACAATGAATAATTCCTTCATTCATGTAATTCTTATATATATTTATATATTCATTTTGACAGAGGAGTCCAAAAAGTCACATAATGCTGACACGAATTTGGATAAAAAAAATTATTTGCTCTCTATTTTATTTCCACTGAATAATTGGTGAATTAGTTCTTCTTAAATTATTTAATAAATTTTTTAGATTCAGCTTCATAATGTAATCTTGTTAAATTCTGCAATGTTCATTTCTGTATACATTCTCTCCATTGTGAAAGCTGAAGTCATGTCCTGTTTAACATTTAATTTTAAATCTTAAGCATTTAATTCTTGCTCATATGCATGTTTAATTGTAATTCATACTAAAAGGCATATTTCAGTTTCCATTTTTAGTTAACTTGGCAGATCATGATAACATCAGATCTGTCAAACATGTGGTTTAAAATAAAAATATGACTTCCTCTTCAAATACTTGCTTCTCAGTCTAGACATTGCTACAGCTAAAATATTTACCTCATTTTTAAATATTTTGCAAAGTAAATCAGCCTATTGAGATAGATCAGCATTAAATAATAATGATGCCAGTAAAAATTTCAGTATATAAGCCCATAAAATTTCTCCAATGTTCATTCTGATTTTAACTGATCTGACTTAGAGGCTGAGCATTACCTGTAACATTTTAGCAGTAAACTACAGTAAGAGAATATCTTTGTCTTCTCCTTCAAGCCTTGCTCTCTTCAGAGAACTTAGTCTTAAATAGAGAAAAATAATTTCCTGATACGTTACAAGAAGAAACAGGGAACCTTCAGAGAATTTAGTCAGCCTCACAGAATCCTCTGATCAACTTCAAGAAGAAATCAGAGAGTAATATAAGAGAAATTTCTGCAATTCCCTATATGGTACTAGATACTCCAGAGTAACAAATCCATTGCTGCCACCTAACCAGAACCCCCATCAACTTTGAACTGCCCAAGGCCATAGATAGAGGGGTTAACGTGTGTATATATATATATATATATATATATATATATATATATAAATAAAATATAAATAAATTGATGATTGGTTAGGTTGTTGTAATATTTTCATTATTTTTAATGTTTTATTTGATTTGGTATACACGGACAAAGTTGGGGAATGCAAACTACACTAGGATAATGTTGGGGAATGCAAACTATACTAGGATAATGTAGGGGAATGTAAACTACACTAGGATAATGTAGGGGAATGTAAACTACACTAGAATAATGTAGGGGAATGTAAACTACACTAGGATAATGTAGGGGAATGTAAACTACACTAGGATAATGTAGGGGAATGTAAACTACACTAGGATAATGTAGGGGAATGTAAACTACACTTGCTCCAAACTTTCTAAAAAATGATGAGACACCTTAAGCTAACATTTCTCAGAAATAGATGAAAATCCAGTGCAGAACTTTTGACAGAACTTGCCTAGACCTCAGGATCACAAGTCCACTCATCCACCATGAGGAGATCACTCATCAGAAATGGTCTTAATGGTCAAGTGTAGTGATGCACCAGAGCTCTGGCTCCAGCTCCAGCCAGGCAGGAGTTCTAGCTTTTAAGGAGACTTGGCTCCAGCTGGAGCTTACTTTAAACTCCAGCCCTCCGGCTGGAGATTTGCATTGATTGAAATTTTATTAAATGCTCTCCAGATCAACTCATATGCCAAGCAATTACCTTTAACCTGACTAGTGTAACAGTCTTGGGAATACTGTATCATAATAAAAAACATTTAACACCAGTGAATTTATTAAGAAAATATTTAGCACACAATTCCAGACAGGTAGAAAAAAAATGAAAAATCAAAATAGAGTCCCTTGATAATTCCTAATATAATAGTATCCTTTTACAATCCTGGGAGGCTAATTACGAAATAAAAATGTTCTTACAAACAGAATGAAATGAAGAGAGCCCTATATATCAAATAAATTTGATATATAGGGCCTACTTCAGACCCAGGCTTACATGTATATTAATAATTAATAAATTAAATATTTGAAATTTAAGAAATTACACAAGGATTACGGTACTAACTACAAATATTCAAAATTGAATATTTTTAAATTCTGCTGAAGAAACAGGAGTTGGTCAGCATGTTCTGGAAAGAGCTGATTCCTTTTATCTGTGTAAATATTTCCTGCCTGGCTGAACATTCTCTCTATATCTATCTTTTATCAGGTACTGGTACTGTATTTTATCACCCATCACTTAACTCAGAATGACTTAGGCCCGTGTCACATGTGCCACAAGCACCATTTTCTATGTCTAAAGGAAAGAAAATTGATTTCTTTCTTTGCAGGAGTAACTTTGATAAACTTTAATCTACACCTAAAGGCACTACCATACATTATCATCTGTTGAGGTTATCATACTGCTATTTACTGATGTAATTTTAGCCATGCTACTCTTGTGAAGTTAAGATGTTGTATAATTGCATATTATACTATTTTTAAAAATACTTTTATATAATTCGAGAGATTAAAAAAATGTTGAAATTATAGCTATTACTATTGCATACAGAAAAGATATAAAACAATACTTAGGAGTTAGGCCCCTATTTAGTTTCTTTACATATATATATAGATGAATATAAATGTAAAGTTCAGAGTTTGCCATTAAGCTGTAGTCTCTGGCTGGAAGAAAAATTATTAAGCCAGAGACTCCGGCCAAAATCTCCCTCTGGTACATCACTAGTTAAGTGGCAATCAAAAAGCCATTTCTCAGGAAAGGAAACGAGTCAGAGAGGCTCAAAGTACAAGAATTGGAATGCTGACCAGTGGAAAAGGGTCCCCCAGAGTGATGAGTCAAAATTTGAAATTTTTGGTACAAAAAGAAGACAGTATGTGAGAAGAAGAAATGGAGAACAATTCAAGGAAATGTGTTTGCAGCCAACAACTAAGCATGGAGGAGCTATCCAAGTTTAGGGTTGCATTTCAGCAAATAGTGTTGGGGATCTTATCAAAATTGATGGAATACTGAATGCAGAAAGATAGACAGATCATAATTCATCATTCTGTGCCATCAGGTCAGAGATTAGTTGAACAAAATTTTATTTTTCAGGTTGACGATGACCCTAAGCATACTGCCAATGCATTCAAAATCTATTTGGAGAATAAAAAAGAATGTGGAGACTTGCAACTGATGGAGTGGCCTCCCCAGAGCCCTGATTTAAATATTATTGAGGTTGTTTGGGATTATTTAGACAGAAAGAAGCAAGAAAAGCAGCCAAAATCGAGAGAAGAGCTATGGCAGGTCCTTTTAGATGCATGGAACAACATTCCAGTAGATTTCTTACAAAAACTCCAAGATAGCATTCCAAATTGAATCACAGTAGTTTTGCAGGAAAAGGGCGGTCATACAAAATACTGACTTTCGGCAATTATATGTAACATTTCAGTACAGTACTTGTGGTGATGATTCACTAATAAATGATAAATCTTGAAGCTAACATGTGTATTTTAACCTTTGAAATTGAGAAAATTTATCAATACAAGGTTTTTTCAGACCTGCTTAACACTTTTGCTCAATAGTATATATATATATATATATATAATATATATATGAAAATTATTTCATGAGAGTAACATATGAATAATATTTACGATGAAAATAACCATGAGGGAAAAAGGAAACACACAATGGTGCTCAAGCACTTTCATCTAATGACATCCTCAGGAACAGTGACGATGTCAATTAGACAAAAGCACTTGAGCACCATTCTGTATTTCCTTTTCATGGTTATTTTCATCATATATATATATATATATATATACACACCATATGTCCCACAAAAAAGTACACCCAACTTTAGATTGTACTAACTCCTCCCAAAAATGAGATATTTTGGATCTGTTTGTTTGATTTAATATAGCAAATTATTCTTTGTTAACATTCAAATTTATTCATGTTTAAACGATTTAGTGTTTAAGCATTTGCTTTTAACTGAAGGGTACAACAAAATGGATTGCGCAAAATTGATCAATGAAAAAATGGTGTGTGTGCTATCGATGTAATGAAAAGACAAATACATAATAATAGATACTTTAACATAATTTTAATAAGATAACAAAGCAGATTTTTCTTTATTCCTTATTGCAAAAGTTATGCTTAGTTTCATTTTCTTTCAACATGACCGCCATTCAGATGCAATTTAACGTAGACAAATATAAAGTTTTGCATATAGGTTCTCGCAACAATAATTACACGTACAGGATGGATGATAGGGAGTTAGCATTAGGAGCGTTGATGAGGAAGTAGATTTAGGCGTACGCGTATCTAAGGATTTAAAGGTTAGGAACAGTGCCTGGAGTCTTGCGCAAAAGCTAATAGGATGTTAGGCTTCATAGCGCGTAATTTCGAATTTAAATCGGAGGATATTATATTGCCCCTTTACAAGTCCCTAGTCAGGCCTCATTTAGAATATGCAGTTCAGTTTTGGTGCCTGTACTTGCGTGAGGATATTGATAGGTTAGAAAGGGTTCAGCGTCATGCCACGAAACTTATTCCGTCATTGCGCAATAAGCCTTATGAAGATAGGATTAAAGAGTTAGACCTGTATTCACTCAAAACGAAGATTAAGGGGGGAGCTTATTGAAGTTTTCAAAATCGTTAATAACATCAATAACGTAAATTTTGACAAATTGTTCACTTTCGATAATAGTAATACTCGCAATAACGGATTTAAGTTGCGTGGCAGACGTTTCATTACTAATATCGCTAAAAACTTCTTTACGTTTAAAGTAATTGATAAATGGAATAATCTTCCCATGTCAGTCGTTCATTCTACCAGCGTTAATATGTTTAAGAACCATCTTGACAGACATTTTAAAAATATTAACGTTGTTTAAAATTAAAAAAGAAAGTTAGCAACAGGAGCTCTGGTGGTGGTGCTTGAGGATGAGTCTGTTGATGATGAATGCCAGCTTGTGACATGCCAGCATGTGATGCCAGCAATAAAAAAAAAAAAAAAAATTAGACTAACACGAACGTAGATGTAGCTCGTAGCGTAAACTAACCCACTTTTTGTTTAACTGTACCTACTTTTTTTTTTTTTTTTTCTTATCTCCTTACTTTGCATGTCTGTAACTCTCTTTCCTTGCATGTTTGTAGTTTGCATGGTATGACTGAGTTAAGACTGTGTTTGCATGGTTTGTAAGCGTTCTTATTTTACTTCTTTTCATCTTTCACCCCTCTCCTATTTTCTCCGACTATTTTTCTGACTTGTCAGCAGTGGCTGGCGGTGGATGATGATGAGACTTTTTTCCTCTTTTTCTGAATGAATGTTAACCCACGAGTGATAGGTGTTGCTCCTTACTTAACCCCTTATTCTCTTCTCTTAACCCCCTACTCTTTCCTTTCTCTCGGGCTAACCTTAGAGTGGATCTTAGGGTCTTTGTTAGCCTTAGCTTCTGTAGATCTGTAGATACAAATCTGGAGTCAAGCTCTCATCTCCCCCATCACTCCTTTGATAAGATCTGGATTGTCTTTTAACAAGTTGATTTCAGCTGTGATGCGAGTCCTCAAATCATCTAAATTGATAGGTTGTGATGCAAATACTCTATTTTTCAAATGACCCCATAAAAAGTAATCACACGGGGTCAAGTCAGGGCTTCTGGGAGGCCATTCAATGTCATGGCCTGTAGCAATTACTCTTTGGTGGAAGACTTCCTGCAAGCGTTCCTTCACAATAACTCTCCTGTGAGCAGGAGCTCCATCTTGCACCCACCAAATACGATTAAATCGGTTTCCATAAGTAATACGTATTTATGGAAGGGTTTCTCGGTCTATCATTTCTAGGTAAGCTTCACCATTTAGATTACCATTGTAAAAGACTGGCTAATTAACGCTCCATTACCGCACAGTCCTACCCAGAGAGACAGTTTTTGTCTAGAGTTATTCTTTTCGTAGATATGATTTTTTGGTGCATACTGACAGCAGATTTGTCTGTTCATAGACCATTCATAAAAAAGGCCACCTCATCTCCAACCACTAATTGTTCCGTGAATCTTTCTGGTTTTTCAAGAAACCACTGGGCAAATCTTAGGTGGCGAGGTAGATCTCCTTCAATGAGTTGATGTCAAATTTCCATTCTGTATGGGTACAAATTCAAATCCTCACGAACTATTCAATGAAATGACATGCGTGAGAGTTCTGTACCATTTTGCCTGGTGGACACTTTTGGATGTCTCTCTAATAAATGCCGAACATGCTGAATGTTCTCGTCTGTTCTTGCCATCTTCGGATGGCCTGAACGTCCTTTGTTCAAATTGAGGACCATTCCTTCTTTGTATTTCTGAACATTCTTCAAAATTGTATGTTCAGTTGGAGAAGCTCTATCGGGAAATTGCAGTTCGAAGGTATTCTGAACTTGTTTTAAGCTTTTAGTTTGCAGATAAGTTGTGACCATGAGAACGCGCTGCCTTCGTGTAAACTGCATGATAATGGTTTCAAAGTTATTTATAAATTTAGTAATTCAGATTCTTCATTTATATGTATGACCCGTATCTTAGATACAAAAGTTCAAATTATTTAAAAAAATACTTGCAATATCCTTCGACGTAAAAAGTAGCACATTGGTTAAAGCAAGAGGAGCTATCTGGCTGGGAGAAATGATCATTCCGCGCAACCCATTTTGCTGTACCCTTCAGTTAAAAGCAGATGCTTAAATACTAAATCGTTTAAACATGAATAAATTTGAACGTTAAAGAATAATTTGCTATATTAAATCAAACAAACAGATCCAAAATATCTCAATTTTTGGAGGAGTTAGTACAATCTAAAGTTGGGTGTACTTTTTTGCGGGACATATGGTGTATATATATATATATTAGCAGCAGATCAGTATATCAGTACCTTTATTTATTAAGTAAAAGAACATTAAAAAATCTTATAATCTAGAAATACCGTACGGTAAGTAATTTTAATAAATACAAGTAACAAATTGTATCAACAAACATGGCTGGGTGGGTGATGTGCAGTTCCCAGATAGTGCAGATAAAAAATTAAATTGTTAATTCTAAAATTACACTCTTAATTAATGGAAAACTGTCACAAACTTGGTGTATATTGGGGTGTATAAGTTGGTATTTTAAGCTTAAAATTATGCCCCTAAAGTAGGGAGTCAACTTATAGGCCCAGTTTAAAAAATTAACGTTCCACTTTCTATTTTAGCTTGTATTTAAAGACAGGTCTACCCAGAGGCATACCAATACTTTTTGCCGCTCAGGGCGAAAATGCCACCCCCCCCCAGCAACAATTTTCAATTTTAAAAACAATTCCTTTACAAAAATACACTTCTAAACAAAGCTTTTATTGGAAGAAAAACTTAAATAAAGCAACTTCAATTTTAACAATACTACATAATGTACCGTACATAATACACTACATAATTTTAACAATAACTATATAATGTATAATGCCTAGTTAAATTTTTGGACTTTCATAACAGAAAATTCATGAATGATTTTTTCTATGTCCATTGTCTCTGCAACTTCGCGTTCAATTGAAATAATTGCCAAATTGCTCAGTCTAGATTGACTTATAGTTGACCTGAGGTAAGTTTTTATAAGTTTCAGTTTCGAGAAACTTCATTCGCAACTTCCCACGGACATGCATGTAGTTAGACAGATCCGGAGGGCAATTGTTATACGAGGCAAAGATTCCACTAGATCCCATTTAACGATCCACTGAAGTAGTTTTAACATATCCCAGTTCTTTGGATCATCGTCGATGCTTATGCTTTCGAAACTGAGCAAATGTCTGCGCAAACGCTTTATTTCTTCCAGTAGACTTCCTGGATTAATGTCATTGTAGATGGAAGAAAAATTATTGACCTTGGTATTAATTTCTTCATCCTTGGACTGATTCAAAAGGTACAAAGGAGACAGAAATTCAAAGTGATCATTCATGTTTTTAAGACAAACTGTGCGTTTTTCAATTTCTGCTAATAAATGATCCAGGATTTCAAAAAATTCTCTGCGTACATCCTCTTGCACGGTCAATCCAGCATCACGAGCTTGCTCTCCAGGCATTCTTCTCCGTCTCCTGACTCTGCGGTCTATACTGATATCTATTTCATTACAGAACTCTTTGGCGGCATCTGCAGTGTTTGATACTACTGCCTCTCGTTCATTAGTTAAAAACACGGATAAAGAGTTCATTTTTAATGCACACTGGTCCAAAGCAAGTCCCTTTCTTTGAAAATATAGCTGAGCATCATTGATTTCTTTCAGCACTGGATCCCAGAAAAATAAGTACACAATGAATATGTATGACATGATGGAGGTCAACAGAGCTTCAGCATCGCCCTTTGTGTCCAGATTTTCG
This sequence comes from Bathynomus jamesi, assembly GCA_023014485.1. Lineage (NCBI taxonomy): Eukaryota > Metazoa > Arthropoda > Malacostraca > Isopoda > Cirolanidae > Bathynomus > Bathynomus jamesi. Next base: position 641,858 of record JAJOZX010002298.1, read on the forward strand.
GAGACCCCTTCACTCAGTTCTTCCAAGGCACTAACAACGTGAGTCAAGTTCTTCTTAAGACTAGAAACAGCATCATACTTAGCACTCCACCACGTATCAGAGACTCGCTTCACAGTGATTTTGGAATGTTTTGTTAAGACATTCCAACGATGAGTAGAGGAAGAAAAGTAGACGAAAATTCGTTCAATTGTTCCAAAGAAAGTTACAGCATTAGGACTCAGTCCCACGGCATGAACTCCAGCCAAGTTCAGCGAGTGGTTATTGCAAGGAATGAAAACAGCGTGTTTGCTAACATCAAGAATCCTGCGTTGAACTCCAAGATGAATACCTGCCATCGTAGCAGCATTGTCATACCCTTGACCATAACAATTCTGGATATCCAGCCCATCCTCATGGAGCTTAGTGACAATGAGATCAGTAACTGCCTCAGCAGTCTTCCCCTCTAATTTAATAAAATCAACGAAGGATTCCTTCACCTCTACATTACCATCTTTAATCGACACATAGCGAATTACCTGAGACATCTGATCAATATGCGATATATCTGGTGTACTATCGAAAATTATTGCAAAGTACTTTGCACTAGACACATTATCAATTATACATTTTCGAACATTACAGCCGATTAGTGTGATGAACTCATTTTGAATGTTAGGTGACAAATACGTAGTGGATATCTTGTCAGTCATTCGTATTTTTGTAAGATGTTCCCTAATTACTGGGTCATATTTGCCCATTAGTTTTATTAACTCCAAAAAGTTTCCAGAATTGCCAGCTAGCCCAGCTTCATTTAAGTTTTCTCAGTGCCCTCGGAATGCAAGATCTTGTTTTGCCAAGAACATGATGCAGTCATAAATTCGTCTCAGTATTTCTTTCCACTTAGCAGTAGCATGTTTTATTTGCAACTGATGTGCATTATCTATTGTAGCATTCAACTGAAGGCGCATAGACAACTCTTTCCATTGTTCAAAGCATCGGGTATGATATGGACTGTTTTCATGTTCAGGTACTCTTGGATTCAGTTTCCTCCAGGCAAAAAATCTTTCTTCTTTTCCAAATGCACTGGAGATGTTGTTGAAGAGACGACAGCAAAAGCAATGCAAGCTACATTTTGAAGGTGAGAAGATTAGCCATGACCTTTCAATTTTTTCGCCATTTTCCAAAGTTTTGAAATACCAAACTTTTGACATTGACCTATTGTTTGAATCAGCTGGAAAGGGTCCATTCATGTTTTTCAAATGTGATGGTCCATGTTTAATGAGTTCGATTCTCAAATTGTCCGTCATTGGAACGGGCCAGTTGCCAGAATTGTTAAACAGACTCTGTGGGTGATGGGTGGGTGGGTGACTTTGTGATGTAGATGAGGGTTGATCCTGATTATTTGGGGGTTCACTTGAAGTTGCCGCTTGAACATCTATCTCTAAAGATATATCACATTGCGGTTGATCTCCTTGCTTCCCAGAAGGCACTGAAGGTGTGTCTGAGAATCCCATTAACTGATGAAATTGCTTAGCAGCATGCTTGCCTTCTTCCTCCTTTTTTTTCGCGAAGATTCTTGTATGCAGCACCACTCAGTCTCTGTCGTTTGCTCATGTTTGCTAATTCAGTAGGGTATCTGCAAAATAAAACAACCATTAATTATTAACATCGTCAAAGCTCAAAGAATGCAAAGCCTAACCTAAATAATATATGGAAAGTCTGAAAAATAGGGCTGGCAACCTTTCCGATGTGAAAATTTAACGCAACTATTTGTGGAAATAGTGGCATTGAGGTGGCATATATAGCATTTAATGATGATTTTTCATCAAAACCATGGATATTTTGTACACAAATAACGCGCGACAATGATGAAATATAATTTTTTGGAGGGTTGCATTTTAAAATAAAAACCCAAAATTTTGCATACTGCGCCTGCCTGACAGTAATTTGCTGCCCCTCGGGAAGTGCCGCTCGGGGCGGTCGCCCCTCTCACCCCTCCCTTGATATGCCACTGGGTCTACCTGTCATAGGTCCTTAGTCCTGCATTAGCACTTTTGGTGAACATCTGAATTGGATCCATATGATGAAGCACTTGCAGATGTATCTCAGGATGTATATAATGAACTTATGATGTCAGATGATGATTATGAAGGATTTGATAACTAATTTTTAGAAATTTTACAAAGTTTTACTTTTTTATGTTGGCAAGTTGGTGGTTGACTTAAACACCCAGAATAGGCTAAAATCTAAACGAAATTGAAAGTTAGGGAATCAACTAATCTGGACTGTAGGCTAATATGCCCCAATATATGGTAAGTTAAATCATAAGAAAAATTAGTGGTATGAATGGGCTGAAATCAAATAAAATACCAAGTATAAATTTCTTTGTGGGTATACAGTAATTTATTCATTCATAAATCATGGCACTGTGATTCAAGATAGTGAAATCCAAAATATTGGTTGGGGCTCCTTTGTTGATCTGTGAATGAGCAAAACTGGACCCCATGATAGAGAAAAGTGGTGGTGTACATTGTATCGCCATGAATGGCCAAAACCCATAAAATGCAAAACTGTGATAGGTGAAGCATGACTGTAGTCTATGGATGGCTCCTGTCCTGTCTTCTTTGTGGGTGGAAAGGCAAGTTCTTCCCTCTCCTCCCTCTACCTTCCCCACATGGACCCTTCCTTCCCTCTCTATTGCTCTATAGTTACAGTTCCACCCTTCTGTCCTCCCTCAATTGTTTCTATCCCACTCCTCTTCCCATTCTGATTTTATTCCTATGTTCACCAATGGCTCTTGCTCGCCACTTGGAATGGGTTGTGCAGCAGTCCTTCTGGTTGGTAGTCCAATCATTATCCCTTCGCCCAGTGGCTTCCATTTTCATGGTGGAACTGTCAGCTATCCTCTTGGCCCTTTGATTCCCCTCTCAACTCCCATTTACATCTTAGACCATCTACTCCGACTCTTGCAGCACTCTTGAGGCCCTGTCCTCTCTTGTCTCTTTGCATCCATTGGTGCAAAGAGATCCAGGACTGGCTTGTCCTTTCATAATGTCACAAGTTGGTCACCTTTTGTTGGGTACTTTCCCATGTTGGTGTTCTAGGCAATAAATGCGAGGATGCTGCAGTGAGGGAGGTGTCTTCCCTACCTTTCAACCCTAACACAGCTCTCCCAGCATCGGATTTTCTGAGGGTTTGCTGGGAAGCAATCCTTTAGCAATGGCAGCACCAGTGGGAGGATGTGTCTGGGAATTTCCTGAAGGCCTTGAAGCCCACAATCCATCAGTGGTCTTCCTTCTGACAGTGTGATCAATGCTTTGAGACCACTCTGGTACAACTGTGTATTGGTCACATCCACCTTACACATGGTCACTTATGATGGGGGATCTTGCCCCTTTTTCCTTGCAGTATTCCTCTTTCCATCTCACATTTACTTTTAGTTTACCCTGCCTTTGCCATTGTCCATACCCAGTTTCTCCCTTTCTGCCCTTCAGGCTCCACTCTTATTCTTCCTCATTTGTTAGGTGACTCTACACTTGTACCCAGTGGCGGTTCCTCATATGGGCAATATGGGCAGCATTTGTGGAGGGGCGGCATGAGCGCCTGCAAAAAAAATAAAAATAAGAATAAATAAATAAAGAAATAAATAAAAATAAAAAATAAAATAAAATAAATAATAAAAGATCAATAAATATATTTTTATTAATAAAAAACCATCTATTGCATTTTCCATAAACCTTCCCATAAAAGACCTAAACAATGCAAAATGCTTCCAGATTAATATTATTGGGAATAAAGGCCCATACTTTAACATATGTAATGTTATTTTTCTGGGTTTGGTTAAATAGTGAAATGTATATTATTTATTACAGAACGAATCTTCACACTAAGCCACTAAGGTCTGTCAAATAACCGCAAATGGATAAGAAGAGGTCAAAGCTATCAGGTGCTCAGTTTAGAAAAAAGAGGAAAGAAGAGAGGAGAAACGAGCAAAAGATAAAGGTATAGAGCTATGTCATCTACTCTTCACTGCTATATTGCACTGCTATTTTGTGATATAGCTTTCTGAGTCATTTGAAGTGTACTATTATGTATATAATTAGCCATAACCAAGGAGGTTGTATTATTCATTTGTTTCCTATTCTAAAAGTTTAATAAATTGTGCTTAATAACATGTTAAATTAATTGTACTAGCTATTCATGCATTGGTCTGTTATGTTCTATTTTACTATTTGCAGGGGCACTTTTGAAATATTTTGGAACACCCTCTGCCACTAGCCAGGATGAGAAGCCGTCTACTTCTGCCATTATTGAGGCTGAGGAGCCATCTACCTCCTCAGCCTCACATATGTCTCCACAAATGCAGTCTGATCCTGAGGATGAAGACCCATTTGCTTCTACTTCTTCCCGGCAGGACTCTTCAGGTGAGTTTGTGTGCACATATGTCTGTGAGTGTGTGTGTGTATGTGTGTGCATCCCTGCAAAGCATTTTGCAAACAGTTATAAATTATAATGTTATTATCACTGGGTCTGGGTTACTGGGTATGTGTGGTGTTTCACCACCATAATTCCATAACCACCCACCATAACAAAGTGCTGTGAATAATGTGTTATCTAACTTAGGTGTGTATACTAATGAGTAATGCTCTTGTTCTTTCTATTAGAAAGGCCTGGAGCAGAATCGCCTCCTGAGGATGAGTCTCTGTCCACCGACCCTGCTAACTGGCCTTCAGTTCTGACTGAGAGAATTCGGACACAACTGGTTTCCAGGGGACCAAGTCAAGTACCATCTGACTTTGTATTCCCTAGAAACGACAGTGACGGAAGAAGTTTCCACCATCAATACTTCAGGAAGTCATTGGTTAGTGGGGAAAATATAACCAGAAGTTGGTTGGTCTATTCCTTAAAAAACAACAGCCTTTTCTGTTTCTGTTGTACATTATTTTCCAAGAGGAAAATAAATTTAACAAGTTTGGGACTCTCGGACTGGAAGCATGCAAGCTCATTGCTCACATCACATGACAACAGTTCAGAACACCTAAATTCTATGAAAATCTGGAAAGAACTGGCAGTGAGGATGAGAAAGGGGGAGACCATTGACAAGCAGGAGATGGCACTTCTGGAGGCTGAGAAGTTGAGATGGAGAGCGGTGCTGACACGTCTCACTGCTATTGTGCATTCTCTGGCAGTTAGGAATTTGGCACTAAGGGGACATACAGAAAAATTGTTCTCACCATCAAATGGCAATTTTCTGAAAGAAGTTGAACTGATGGCACAATTTGATCCTATAATGCAAGAGCACATTAACCGTGTCCAAAAAGGGACCTCCAGTCACACCAGCTACCTCGGCCACCACATACAAAACGAACTCATTGATTTGTCGAGCAGCAAGACCATTTCAGCAATGGTGAGCGACATCAAACAATCAAAGTTTTTTTCAATAATTCTAGATTGCACTCCAGATATCAGCCACACTGAACAGTTGTCAGTTTGATTCGGGTTGTGTCACTGGAGGGGAAGCCCCATATAAAGGAACATTTCATGGGGTTTTTGGAGGCAGAGGAGTCCACTGGTCAACATTTGGCATCTCTGATTCTGAAGAGACTGGAGGAGCTAAAAGTTCCTTTCATGGACTGTAGAGGACAATCATACGACAACGGGGCCAACATGAGGGGAAAAAACAAGGGTGTTCAATCCAGGCTCCTAGAAATTAATCCCAGAGCTCTGTTTGTTCCATGTGGGGCTCATTCTCTGAATTTGCTTGTGGCCGATGCTGCTAAGGGATCTATTGATGCCACAAGTTACTTTGGCATCTTGCAGAAGCTTTACAACTTGTTTTCAGCCTCCACACAACGATGGGCCATTTTGAAAAAACATGTGAACATCACATTGAAGATGTGGTCTGATACAAGGTGGGAAAGCAAGATCAAGAGTGTGGAGCCCCTGAGATATCAGGCAGCTGCAGTGAGAGATGCACTGATCGAGGTGAGGGACCACACCAAAGACTCTGTAATAAAGGTCGAGGCTCAATCTCTGTCAGAGGAGGTTGGGTCATACCGCTTCGCCATTTGTTCAGTGGTGTGGCATGACCTGTTGTGCCAAATTCAGCATGTGAGCAAGCAGATGCAGTCTCCTAGCATGCACATTGATGTTGCAGTAAATCTCCTAAAAAAAACAGAGAGAGGTCTCCGCAATTACAGGGCAACAGGTTTTGTGGCTGCACAAATGGCAGCCACAGATATCTGTGAACAAATGAATGTGGAGGCTGTGTTAAAACAAAAACGGCTGAGGTCCACAAAGCGGCACTTCTCCTATGAAGCATCTGATGAGCCCTTGATTGATGCTTTGAAGAAGCTGGAGGTGACATTTTTCAATGCAGTGGTTGATGCTGCAACATCAGCCATTCAGGAAAGATTTTCCACGTTGGAAATTGTGCTGACACATTTCCAAAATCTCACATTTGAGGAGCTGACAGAACAATGTGTGAACCTTAGTACTACACTACACTTTAAGGGACAATCTGACTTGGATGGCAGAGAGCTTGCACAGGAGCTGAAGAACTTGCCTGACTTGCCATCAAAGACCATATCCTTGCTTGAACTGCTGACATTTATCCATGAAAGGGAGCTCTCTGAAATATATCCAAATTTGTGGACTGCTCTCAGAATTGGTCTTACTCTTCCAGTCACTGTTGCTGAAGCAGAGAGGAACTTTTCAAAGCTGAAGCTCATCAAATCCTACCTGAGGTCAACTATGTCACAGGAACGCCTTACCGGTCTGGCCATCATCAGTATAAATCATACAATTGCTGAGCAGATTTCATATGATGATTTAATTCATGACTTTGCATCAAGGAAGGTAAGAAGAGTCAGGCTTTAGATGGCAGTTGTGCTGTGGTGCAATTTATTTTGTTTCTTGTTCAAAGTGTAGCATAATAATTACCCTCTCTTAAGTGTCTTATTCTATTTATGTGATAGAGCATTTGTACAATTTAGAAATTTGATTCTCTAGTTTATTTATGGCAGTTGTGCAATTTAATTTGTATTTTTCCTGTTCATAGTATCATAATTACATTCTCTTAAGCGAGTTATTCTATTTACGTGATGAAGGATTTGTAAAATTCAGAAATTTGAGTCTTTGTTTTGGTTCTGAAGTTCCAACAATTAGTCCAATAAAGTTATTTTTTGAAAGAGTTATGTCTGTCCTTTATTTTTGGGGGATTCGAATGTGTGTGTGTTGGCGAACAGGGGGGGGGGGGGGGGGGTGCTGAAGGTGAGGTTCGCCCAGGGCGTCATGTAAGCTAGGACCGCCACTGCTTGTACCAAAGGACACAATTTTCTCCTCTACCAGACTGGTCTCCTACTCTCTATTTAATGTAACTTGGGTATAATTTCTTCCTTTCTTTGCTGTTTCTACTGCCTTCTCTCTCTGTTATCACAGTCTTTCTTCCACTACTCCTCCTCTAGTGTTTCTCTCTTCCCATTTCCTTGTTCTCTCTCTATTTTAGTATTGGTGAGATATGCCCTCAGCAGTTGAAATGCTCGTGAAGCACTGCTATTCATTCATTCATTCATTCCAATACTTGGATGACAATATGGAAATGGGGTGGTGAGTAGATGGAGTGCTGTGGTTACCTGAATTAAATATAGGGCAAACTCCAGCTTCCTTTAGACAGTCATTGAATGTTTCCATCTAGCCTGGGAGTTTCTTAAATTTCCTTCACAATGAGATCTATTTTCAGTACATTAGTATTCCACTCTGTATTGGCTATTTATGTAGTTTTTACCCTTCTCTACCATTACTGTTTGCATTTTTAGTAGCTCCAAGAGTGCATTCCAGATTTTGGAGTCTATAATTACCTTCACTCCATAGTTTTAGATATCTTAAAGTAGCTCCTTTTGATTGGTTATGGAATAGTGGGTTGAATTTTGTTGGGTACCTGCCCAAGTTGCCATTAGTGGGAATGAATACGAGGCCCAGTTCCCAAAATCTACTGTTTCCTGTACCTCTGTGGCTGAATGCCCTATACGTTTTGAGGATTTCCTTCCAGGATTCAGGCAGTAGTTCACATTGCCAGTAAATTGAAATATGAGGAAATACCTTGTAGGAAGGTAAGAAGTGTGGGAGGTTGTAGAGATAGGTGCAAAGAAGAGGGCATCATTGTGGTGGGATACTGAGGTTTCATCAGTGCTTGAGGATAAAAGGAGGAAATGGTGGTTGTCAGAAGTAGATTACGACACCTCGGTGCCCTGGAGCAATGAAGAATATGGGTGCCCTTTTCTGTAGCTTCTGATTAATAATACATGTACAGTAGGTAGTACATTTACAAGAATTATATGTATGGTGCTCAGGCTAATTAAGAAACAAACTTAGAACCTTAACACAGTGTATTTTGTTGTTTGCCAAAACCAAACAGTATTAAACAAACTTTACTTTAGGGCCTATAAAACAAAATAAAACAGGGAATTTGTCAGTTTGTGTACTATGTCATATTTAATGAAATAAGTTTGTGAAATCTCGAATTATATCATCGAAACTCAGTTGATTGGGGGTCTTCTCAAGCATGGGAGCCTGAGGCTTCAGCCTCATTAGCCTTAGTGATAATCTGTCAATGGTTGTATGTGCAGGATAATCAAGATGAGAGAAGTGCAAATATAAGTATGATGGGATTTGGTAATATGAAGTGGACATATGAAAGAGTGCCTGAGAATAAAACAATGAATGAAGTGAAAGTGGTGGTTTGAAAGCTGAAAAATGGAATAGAGGCAGGTGTGGATTAGGTATATGGGGAAATGACTTAGTATGGGGGTTAGAAAGGTTTAGAAGTGTGGTACCTATGTCAGAGTGCATGAGCAATGTAATTTGGCTGATTACTGATTAATTGGCTGATTACCGATTAATCAGCTGATTTTTAAGAATTTTAAATCTGATTAATTGGCACTATAAATTTGAATGATTGGTACCATAAAGTAAAGACATCGCCACAATGTTATTATCAGCTTAGCTGTGCTCCCCACCTGCCATCTTGTATATGGGGAATAAATGGTTTTAGTGATACCCACCCTTAACAAATCTAGTATATTATCACCTTTGCTTGGTTGTAACATTTTCATTCTGTACACCCTGGTTATAAATTATATGAAATCACTTGGTATTTGTATTTCTCTTTTTCCTTGTGGTCATCTTGGATGCATGTGAATGACAGTGTGAATAAAGTTAGTATACCATCCAATGGTACCCAACCTCTTGAGCCCCATTATTTGATTATTTTGATTGTTTTTCCGTCTGTATTTCATGATACCTGTACTGGAAAATAAACAGAATTAGACTGCTCAGAAAATTTTAATGTTTTTGCATTACAGTTTCAGTGTTTAATTTAGATTACCATGTGTATTAAGTGGCCTGTCATTTGATGGTCATTACCTATATTCTGAATTTTCTTACGTAAGCTTGTTGAATGTTAATATAATAAAAATTTGAAATACTATATTTTTCTTTGCTGCAATAAAAGGCAATGTTTATGTTTAATATTCTAATTTTAGAATTGAATTTGAATTACTTAGGTTGATTAATTGTGAGTGAATTTGATTCTTCCTTTGAAAGCAATGGAGTAGCAGAATATATTTTCAGTCCAAGTCGGGTAAACCAGACATATGACAACAATGTCAATAAGGGCTTCAGAGTAAAAGTTTGTTTTTAGTTGTTTATGAAAAAAAAAGATTCCGATTTTTTTGCTTTTTGAATGTTTTTCTGTCTGTATTTTTTATTTTTTGTATAATAAAGGAAATGGAGAGTTCAAAAAACTAAGTAAAAGAGGAGCATTAAAACTAATATAAGGGGATGGAGGAAGTTGGATGAAATTTTTTTTCCCAACTTTATGTAGGAACTTGTTGGGGATAGATTTTTGGAGAGGCATTAGATTTTTGGCTAGATCACCAGATTAACTGATTATTACCTAATAAAAAGAGAAATTACAGAGATAAATTTTTCAACTAATTGGCTCTGATTAATCTACAAATTGCATGATTTGGCTGATTACTGATTACCTACTGATTAATTGCTCCAACCCTAGAGGATAGTGATAGAATGCATTCATGGTATCATAGAATCCTTCGTGAGTGATGCATAAGGAGAGTTCTGAGGTGGAATAGGCTGTATGGATCAAGTATTCACAGTGAGACAAGTGACTGAGAACATGTGTGAAAGGGACTGCAATGTATGCATGGATTTTGAGAAAGCATATAGAGTAGCATTGTGGTATTGCTCGGGTATATTTGAGGTTTGTGGTAGACTTGTGAATGTGGTGAAGAATTTCTATGGTACAAATAGTACATATGTGAGAGAAAATAAAGAACCAAGTGAATGGTTTCATATAAGTGTTGGTGTGCATCATGGATGTGCGATATCTCTGTGGCTGTCCAATCTGTTTATGGATGGAGTGATGAGAAAGATGAAAATATGAATGCTAGAAAGAGAAATGAAACTGGTTATTAATTTTTTCCTTTATCTTGTAGTTTCATTTAATGATTAGGTTTCAGCTATAGTATATTAGGCATCAATGACCATGATGTGACATCAGATGGATTAACCCTAATTACTCTCTCAAATAAAACCTGGGAGTCTGAACCATGGGCGTCCGGAGGGGGGGGGCAAGAGGGGGCAGTTGCCCTCCCTTGGAAATTTGTGTTTGCCGACGCAACGACTTCTATAATTCTACTGCAGCTCAGTCAGTGTTTCCACATTCAAGGAAATGTCGTTTACTTTACCTTTCCTTTACCGAAGTGCCGTGTCGTTGAACTTAGAAGTGTTAAATAAACTATACTGAAAGATATAGTAATGGAATTATTTGCAAAGATCATTATATTGAGTGTTTTATTTATTTTTTTCTCTCGAAAACCTTTTGGTCAATTTCACTGAAACTTACACGATTATAGTTAATCATAGTATCATATAACATATAAAAAATGGACTTGACTATTAGAAAAAAAAATGCACTGCGACCACTACAAGTAAAAACCGTCATCTCCCCTTATCATAGCCTGCTTTCGGTGCTAAATTTATGTACTTAGTATTACTAAGTACATAAATTTAGTACTGAAAGAAGGCTATGATAAGGGGAGATGACGGTTTTTACTTGTAGTGGTCGCAGTGCATTTTTTTTCTACCTAATTAAGAACTAAGAACTAATAAGTTAGTTTTGCCCCCCCTTGTGAAAAATCCTGCGGATGTCCCTGGTCTGAACATTCTAGTAATGAAATGACTTCAAGTTTTTATGAAAACTTTTTGGTTCTAGTATCTTTTTGAAATTATCAAAATTCAGTAATCATTTTCATCTATATCAAATATTTGCATTTAAAGTTTTTTAACAATTTGTTTCAGGGATCTGAAAATTCTTGTCAGAAAGAAAGTCCTGAACTTTGGGATGATTCAAATTTAGAGGAAATTTCAAAACTTCAGAATCAGAAACAAGATTTAAATACATCATTGAGTAGGCATATTCTGTTCAGAAGAATTCAGTGTTCCAAATACCCAATGGTTAAACTTAAAAAACTGAACATTAATGACCATAAACTGAAGACTGTCAGAAGTCCTTTAAATGAACAGGTAAGATGAAACCCTTTTCTCAGTTCATTTGAAAGAAATGATGAAAGTACAAACAACAGCCAAATGGTAAAGCAGAGTGGAAGTCATAAAGATGAAAATAGTACTATAAATATTCTGAATATAAATACTGAAATTCTCTTCACCCTTTTTTACTTTTGAGATTGAAAACCTTACATCAAATTCACTTTATCTAGAAATTAAGAGTTGATTATTATGTAATTTTCACCCTTGCAGTGAGTCTCAAAAATAAATTTGATTCCATGGTTCCATCATTCATCGTGCACACTTTGACCAGATAATGTAGTTTGCAAAGCTGGGCACAAACTGTTAATCCGTTAATCGTTAATTAACGAAGTTAACTTTTTCGTTAACGATTTAACTTTTAAGTTAACTTTGAAAATCATTATCGGACTAATTAACTAACGTTACATTTAACTTCCGTTAACTCAAGTCCGTTAACCCAAAAAATTCATAAATAAACGTTTAAAAGTTTCTATTATTTTCAGTGCTGAGCAGGTGCGCAATTAATCCGCCACTGTTAATAGTGATGAACGAATTTCCATTTCCGCAGTGCAAAATCAGGCGATATATTTGTTTCCGTCACCACAATTTGTGTCTTACCAAATATGGTAGTTATTTATGGCATTGGTTTGAGCAAAACATGGTCGACTGTAAAATCAGGTGGAAAGCTTTGCCATTTGAGTTGAATGTTTCAACTTCTTTCAAGAAATATCACGAGCATTTTAAGGCACTTTCAAAAATATATATGTAACAATTACAACAAATAACTACATTCGTTTCATTTGCAGTCTCTCTCTTGCGCAACATGTTTGTGCTAGTGAATATTTAAAAATAATCGTTGTCAAGTAAGTCATGTATATTTATAATATGTCTGTGAGTACCTTATTAGTAGTCTCCTTGATACATTTCAAGAACCATAAAACTGATCAGGTAAGATTTCAATTCTCATGTCACTTTGATGACATAAATTAAGTCAATTGATGTCTTACAATGGGAGCATTTTCACCTTAACCCTTTATGTCCTGGCGGTACTTCTAGGTACCACATCTTTAAAATCTCCATAATTATTTTTCTACCCGGTTGATCCTGCCGGTACTTTCAAGTCCCAATGTGAATTAGTTTCTTTATGAGATAATAGATGGCGTTGAGAAGTAAATGTGAGCGCGTGGTGCCAGAGGCTGTTTACTCTTTAGTATCTCTGCTGTGAAGACCGAAGAAATTTCAGTGCAATTACTTCCCGAATATTCTGTGCCTGAGGGCCAAGAGATCATCCCTGTCTGATGAAAACTTTGATATGCTAATTTTCATGAAGGGCAACATGCATCTCATGGACAAAATGGAGAACGAGAAGAAGAGGGAAAATTAAATTATATATATATTGTGTTTTTCATTTTTTTTATAATAAAAGTTAACGTTAATGGTTTATCGGTAACTTCCGTTACATGTTTAACGGATTAACGGTTAACGAAGTTAACTTTTTGGTTAACGGATTAGCGGTTAACGAAGTTAACTTTTTGGTTAACGGTGCCCACCACTGGTAGTTTGTATGAAGACTAGGTGTCATATTAAAAGCAAAATAATTCCTGATTTTCTCTCTTATATGAATATCTGTTAGTGCATTAAATTTTGCTTTGCGTCATATATCTAAGCCTAGTTAAATGTAGGGTAACACCACAGCAGTGAGATGAGAGAGTTAATTTAGCAGACAGCTTTTTAAAAAATAAATTTTAGGTTGTATGCTGTCTGTTTTGGAATGAGCACCTTTCTTGATGAAAATACTTGATTCACTAGCTTTAATCCAAGTCAGTGTATGCATATAACTTTACTTGGTTTACCAGTGAGAGTAGCCTATTGGTAATCTGGGTTCTAGGTTTGAGTGTTGGCTTTGACTTCAGATTTCAGGGATGAAGGTCTGAGTCTACATTGGTGGGGATGTCTCAGATCCTACTAAAAAAGAAAAAACCCTGTTGATTCTTTTTTTCATAGGACCTTAGCTGCTACAGTTGAGATTGAATAAACCCGTGTCATTATTATTACTAATATGGTTTTGGTTGAATGAAATTAGATCCAACTCAGATTTGAATAACAAATGAAGTTTTATTTTTTTATATGTAAGAAAACTTGTTTCCATCTTAAACAATACTAAAATAAATAGTCCAACACTTCATCTGCACTTCATCTCCAAGCCAAATTGTCATAAAATAAATTTTTATTTGCTAACCATTTAAATGATAGTAAGAAAGTTCAGTCCTGAAATGATTTCTATTGATTTGGAGGAATTTTAACTTTGTAAGGAGGTAGGAGAAGGTGAATATATTTTGGCCTTAATAGTGAGGGCATGACAAAATGAACTACAGAAGCTAAGAGGCACCACTGTACCCCATTTATGGTGGAAATTAATTTCCTTGTTTTTTCTATATGGGAAGGTAATTTGCTCACATTAATATGACAAATTATAGATTGATTGCAAATCCTCAAAAATACAAAATAGCATTAATTAATGGGGATGAGAAAAGTCCTTAGAAATGAACATAGGGATGCTAATTATCCATAATTTATTCATTCCAAAAAATTTTTAATCAGAACCAACTTGGAGGTAAAAAGCAGTGGTTGGAAAAGAATGGTATAAGAACATTACACTGAAGTGAACTATGAATCTTTAAAATAAAATGTGTTTTAATCATTGATAAGTTCACATTCTTCTGATAATTGATAAGTTCACATAACTTCTTTAGGTTTTAGTTGAGTAATTGTCCTGTAATCTACAGCTAAACTAATTTCATATAATCATTTGCAGTTTTCCAAAGTGGAGCAGAACTCAAGAGCAAAATTGGAACTTGAAAAAACCCTTCAAAAGCAAATGGAAAATGCCTCAACACAAACTACAAATAATGTTATTAATTTACATAATTTTGAGAACAATTTCAGTCACAAAGACCATCTCATACAAAAGAATAAATTCAATTGTTCTATTTGCCCTTATCAGACAAAGTTCAAACAAAATCTTAAAAATCACTTGAGAGTTCATAGTGGAGATAAACCATTTAAGTGTGGTATTTGTTCTTATACTGCAGCATGGAAATATCAGCTTCAAAAGCATTCAAGGGGCCATACTGGAGAAAAACCTTTTAAATGTGATCTTTGTCCTTACACTACATCACAGAAACGTCTGCTTCAAGTGCATTTAAGAGTTCATACTGGAGAAAAACCTTTTAAGTGTGATATTTGTTCTTATAGTGCAGCATGGAAATATCAGCTTCAAAAGCATTTACGAGTTCATACTGGAGAAAAACCTTTTAAATGTAATCTTTGTTCTTACACTGCAACACAGAAAAATCACCTTCAAATCCATGTAAGAGGTCATACTGGAGAAAAACCTTTTAAATGTGGGATATGCTCCTATGCTTCATCACAGAAAAATCGGCTTCAAGTGCATTTAAGTGCTCATACTGGAGAAAAACCTCTCAAATGTGATATTTGTTCTTACACTGCAGTATGGAAATATCAGCTTCAAAGGCATTTGATAGTTCATACTGGAGAAAAGCCATTTAAATGTGATATGTGTTCTTACACTGCATCACAGAAAGGGCTGCTTCAAGTGCATTTAAGAGGTCATACTGGAGAAAAACCTTTTAAATGTAATTATTGTTCTTATTCTGCAGCATGGAAATGTCTGCTTCAAAAGCATTTAATAGTTCATACTGGAGAAAAACCTTTTAAATGTGATCTTTGTCCTTACACTGCATCACAGAAACGTCTGCTTCAAGTGCATTTAAGAGTTCATACTGGAGAAAAACCTTTCAAGTGTGATATTTGTTCTTATAGTGCAACATGGAAATATCAACTTGAAAAGCATTTAATAGTTCATACTGGAGAAAATCCTTTTAAATGTGATCTTTGTCCTTACACTGCATCACAGAAACGTCTGCTTCATGCGCATTTAAGAGTTCATAATAGAGAAAGACCCTTTAAATGTGATTCTTGTTCTTACTCTGCAGCATGGAAATATCAGCTTGAAAAGCATTTAATAGTTCATAATGGAGAAAAACCATTTAAATGTGATCTTTGTTCTTATGCTGCATCACAGAAAGGTCTGCTTCAAGTGCATTCAAAAGTTCATATTGGGGAAAAAAATTTTAAGTGTGGGGTATGCTCCTATGCTGCATTACGGAAAGGTCAGCTTCAGAGGCATTTAAGAGTTCATACTGGAGAAAAACCTTTTAAATGTGATCTCTGTTCTTACTCTGCAGCATGGAAATGTCAGCTTCAAAATCATTTAAGAGTTCATACTGGAGAGAGACCTTTTAAATGTGATCTCTGTTCTTACTCTGCAGCATGGAAATGTCAACTTCAAAAGCATTTAATATCTCATACTGGAGGAAAATCCTTTAAATGTAGGATATGCTCCTATGCTGCATCACAGAAAAATTTGCTTAAAGTACATTTGAGAGTTCATACTAAAAAATAAACCTTTTTACATGTGATCTTTGTTCCTACACTGCATCACAAAAAGGCCTGCTTCAAATGCATTTAAGTTTAAAGAACTATTATGCAGAGTAAATGTAGCAATTAATAGACTAGTCCCGGTCAATGCAGACCTTACTGAACTAAATCAGGTAAATTATGCTGCTGGCCTATATATGCAAAAGAAACTGGTCCTGATTTACATACCAAAGCCCCAGTTAAAATTGCAAGTGCAAACCAAAACCTCCTCCATGGAAAGTTAAATTAACTGAACAACTTACACAACCCAGGCATGAACTGAACCAAATAAAACAATATTTCCAAACATCCCTGCAACAAAGAAAACTCGGAAAAACAAATAGGGAAATAAAGAAAGAGTATAACTTGAGAGATAATCAACTACATGACATGTCGCTGGAGTTGGAGAGAAAAATCCAGCCATAGCCAATAAGATTAGAAATAAACAAAAGCAGATTGACATGAAAAACCACAACAAACAATTTTCATCCAACCCTAGAGAATTTTACCAAAATCTCATTAGAGAGAGAATAGCATCTATGACCCACCAACTCAAACCCAGCTGGAGTCATACTGGAAGCCCCTGTTTGAAACCCCTGAACAGCATAACCCGGATGCTGACTGGATAGAGACCATCAGGGTGGCAAATGAGTGTAAACCAGAAATGGAGGAGTTATTAATAATGGAAGATAGGTAAGAAGGAAATTGGCAAAATTCTCCATCTTTAAAAAACCTGGCCTAGATAAGCTCCCAAATTTCTGGCTGAAGCAGATCACAGCATTACACCATCATTACACTGCTTCCTTTCATAGAATTTTGCTGGGAGAAGAATAAACACCAGAATGGCTTACAAGTGGAGATACAACCCTCATTCCCAAGACCCATGAGACAAAACTCCCAAATGAATACCGCCTGATTTGCTGCCTCACTACCACCTATAAACTATTTACTGGCCTGATTGCAGACAGTATATATGAACACCTAGAGATTGGAGACTATCTGGAGAAAGAGTGAAAAGGATGTAGAAAAAACTGCTTTGGAACAAAGAATCAGCTGCTCATCAACAAAACTATTCTTGAAGACTGTAAGAAAAGAGGCAGAAACCTAAGTATGGCATGGGTAGACTATCAAAAGGAATTTGATAGTGTCCCACACTCGTGGATTTTGGAATGCCATAAGCTGTACAAAATCCATCCTACCATTATCAGAACTATAACAAATCAGATGACAAAATGGAGAATGAACATCAATCTCACCCATGAGAATGGAAAAATATCCATCCCCCATGTCAAGGTTGTGAGGGGTATATTCCAGGGAGACAGCTTGTAACATTGCTATTCTGTCTCACCCTGGACCCCCTAAGCAAGCTATTTAGCAATAGCACCAAGGGCTACAACCTCAGTCAAACTAGGCAGAGAAACCCAGACAGTGGTCTGAACCATCTACTCTTTATGGATGATTTGAAGCTGTATGCAGACTCTGACCAAAACTTAGAATACCTATTATGGATCATACATAACTACTCCAGTGACATAAAAATGAAGTTTGGATTGGATAAGTATGCTAAATGTACACTTAGGGGAGGTAAGAAAATACAAACACAGAATATCAATTTAGGAAAAGACACTGAGATTAAGGACTTGGAAGAGGATAGTTC
Organism: Bathynomus jamesi; assembly: GCA_023014485.1. Classification (NCBI taxonomy): domain Eukaryota; kingdom Metazoa; phylum Arthropoda; class Malacostraca; order Isopoda; family Cirolanidae; genus Bathynomus; species Bathynomus jamesi. Next base: position 659,601 of record JAJOZX010002298.1, read on the forward strand.
CTACAAATACCTTGGAATAGAAGAAAGTGGTAATATAGAATATTGGCAATTGCAAGAGAAAATCAGAGGAGAGTATGTTCAAAGATTGAAGAATATCTGCAAGACCCAATTTGCATCAAAGAACAAAATAATGGCTATAAATCAACTTGATATCCCTGTTATTAATTATAGTATAGGGATAATAAATAGACTGGCCTCAATCAAAGCTGAACAAACTAGATGTTAAAACCAGGAAAATCCTCACTCTAAATAAAATAACATACAGGAACCAGTGTCTTCCCAGATTGTACCTACCAAGGAAATGGGGGGGAATGAGGAATGGGATTGACTGAGGTTAACCAGCTGCACCAATCATCAACCATCAGCATTGGGCAGTATCTGAGGAGTTCTACTAACCCTACAATAGCTCTGGTCCATGAGCACCACACCACAACGGTGACTCAACAAACTTCCATAACTAAACTGGCCGAGCACTTTGGAGGGAATAATATGACAGAAGAAATAGAAACTGACAGAATACCAACCATAGTAATAGCTAGAAAAGTCATAAAACATTTGTGCTGGAACAACAGGCCAAACTCCTTCCCCAAAAGTATAGCTCATCTCTTGTTTACCTACTATGGTACATATAAACTATTGAGAGGAATAATAATAGATCACATATACAGCCATCTTCTAGAGAGTGGTTACCTAGAGCAAGAACAAGATGCATTGGAACAAAGGATCACTTTCTAACCAAACTATTATGGAAGATTGTAAGAGAGGAGGAAATTTGTGTATGGCCTTGATAGACTGTCAGATGGCCTTTGATTGTGTCCTCCATTCATGGATATTAGAATATATGAGGCAATATAGACAATAGTTTGTCACTTCTGTTGTTTAGCCTCACCTTGGACCCATTAAGCAATCGGGGCTCCAATCTTTCACAGGGAAGACAGAGATCCAACTAAGACAATAAATCATTTATTGTTTATGGATGACTTAAACCTGTATGCAGACACTGAAGAGAACTTAATTATTTTGCTAGATAGTACCCACAGTTTTTTCACAGATATACAGGTGTGGTTTGGTCTTGGGAAGTGCTCAAAGTGCATCATTAGGAGAGAGAAAAAGGTGAAAGCAGTAAACTTAAAATTGGCTGAAAATGTTTTAATTGGAGACCTGGGAGAAGATGCCACCTACAAGTATCTATGAATTGAAGAAAACACCAATATTGGGCATGGGAAAATGAGGAAGAGTCTCCACTGATTATAAAAAGAGTGAAGAAAATATGTAAGACAGGATTAACCACTAAAAACAAAATAACAGTAGTTAACCAATTACCAATCCCAGTTATCCAATATAGCTGTGGAATAATAGACTGGCCACAAAATGAAATCAATAGATGTACAGTGCCCGCGAAAAGTATCCGATCACCCTTGAAATTTGTATTTTTTACATAAAAAACAATGTTTAAATGTATACTAACCTTATATTAGTATTTTGTCATCTGTCCTTTGGTTTGGATGACTTGTTCTAGACGTTTTGGCATGGATTTAATCAAGTTTTGACAAACTTCCACTGATATTTCCTTGCACCATACCTTTTTGATGGCCTCTTGTAATTTTTCGACTGAGCCAGTGTCGTGGCATTCAACCTTATTTTTTATTATTAGCCACAGATTTTCTATCGGATTGAGATCTGGACTATTACCAGGCCAATCCAAAATATCAAATTTATTGTCAGTAATCCATTTTGTCACTATTTTGGCCCTGTGACATGGTGCACCATCATGCATTTATGTTTTTGTCCTTTGGATTGCCATTGCCATTGGAAGTTTATCCTGTAGCATTGCTAAATACCGTGCACCATTCATAGTTGTGTTCTTCGGAAGAAAATATAAGTTTCCACGCCAATAGTAACCGAAACAACCCCAAACCATCACACTTGGAGGGTGTTTCATTATCTTTAGGGTGTATTTAGGGTCCATCCTATTTGAGCCAATAGGCCGGCGAACCTTTTTTGGACAACTTCTAAATGTCAAAAATGTCGACTCATCGCTAAATAAAACCTTCTTCCAGTCATCAACAGTCCAATGAATGTATTTTTTACAAAATGCGACGTTTTTTACGCATTTTTTCATTAATGAACGGTTTCTTAGCAGCATGGCGAGATGGTAATCCGAGTTCTTTTTGGAGCCGCTCCTGGATAGTTCGTTCAGAAACACCAGATAACAAATTATTCATATTAAATTTTATTTCTTTCGCAGTTATTGTTGGGTTTTTTCAATACTAAACGTTTCATAAGTTTGTCTGTTCGCGAATTTGTTTTTCTCGGTCTGCCAGATCGTTTTTTAGGGACTGGCGTGGTTAGGCCACCATTGTTCTTAGCCCGTGAAACCCATAAATTAACGGTAATTTGGGATATGTTTAATTCCTTAGCTATCTGTCTCTGTGATTTCCCACATGCATGCAAAGCAACAATAGCACCTCGACAATCACTCTTAAGTTGTTTTTTAGCACACATTATATATAAATTTTATTTACACCACTTTCTGTAAAAAAAAAAAAAATCAAGAAATTTACACAAACAGTGAAATCTGACAAATTTGAGACACAGCCACCCGCAACGAAGGCTACCAGAACACTAATTTGAGAATGCGTTGGATAGCTCTCATATCAGCGAGCAACCTCAAAGTTACCAGATGTCGCTAGAACAAATAGAAAGTGAATTACGTGTCTCTGAATATCAAGGGAAAATATTGTATTTTCTTGAGTGATCGGATACTTTTCGCGGGCACTGTAAAATGGAAAATTTTAACACTATACAAATTAATATATAGGAACCAGTGCTATAGCAGGTTGTATTTGCCCAGAAGACAAGAAGCATCAGGATTAAATTAGATCAACCAAATGCCTAGATCTACCATAGTTAGTACATGCTAGTACCTGATTTGTGCCAACAACCCCAATATAAACCTGGTACATGAACATCATAAAATCAAATCATAGCCAACAAACCTTAATCACCAAACTAGGCAAAAATCTTGCACCAGTAACATCATGAAATAAAAGAATTACCACAAAGACCAGTAACTTCAGTAGCATGAAAGAATAGGAAAGAGTACATGAGAGATCAACAAAGAGGAAAACTATGTTAATATGGCCACATGTACATCAGAAATAGGGAAAGACTACATCAGTAAAGGGAGATCACTAGAGTGGCTATGCAGAAGCACCTTAGGTTTCAGTGAGGAGTGAATTGTGATGGGTGCCCAAGATGAAGCACTATGCACAAATGGATTTTAAAAAATTACCTAATAAGTACTGGTTCTGCGAACAGGAAGTGGAGTATGTGAGGCACCTAGTGTCAGTGTGTGCAACACTTGTGGGGGATGGTTATTACACACATAAACATATCTAGGCTTATCCATTGATGTCAATGCAGAAAGTTCCAGATCCCAGTCACCAAGACCAGTGGTGGCTCGTGATAAAATAAAATGGAGGGACTGCAAGCTTCACACAACAGTAGGGTACACACATTTGACCTACCTCAGGTATGAGTTGATGTCCACAGATTTCCAGGGCATGGTAGTAGTGGTGGTGGTGGTAGAAGTGATGGTCAGGGTGGTAGTGGTGGCAGTAGGGATGGCTGAGGTGGTGATGGTAGTATTACTTGAAAATAAAATCGGTGCATCGGCTCTTTGATGTAGCAAAATGGTTTATTACTTTTTCATTAAAATCCTTCATTTCTGTTATCATTTTATTTTCATTGGATATCATTGCTAAAGCAGACAGTCTGTCATTCACCATGGTACTGTGCAAAAAAGTTTTAATTCTCTTCAAAGTTGAAAAGCACGTTTCTGCTTCTGCCATTGTCATTGGAGTTATTAAAATTTTCAGCAACTTGACAGTGTCTGAAAATGTTGACTGTAGATGATTGTCATTCATCATCTCCAACAAGTCTATGAGACTTTCTGATTTACACAAATCTTCTCTTGTGTACAGTACAGTAAGTTCAGTTCTCAATTTGTCTTTTTCAAGCAAGGGATAGGCTGCAACTGCTTGTGCAAGTTCATTACTAGGGAAATTTTTTGCATACACTGGAAAATTATTCACTAAAAGTAACTTGCTTGCTTCCAAATGATTAGTAAAGCTGACTCTCTCTCTGCACTGCAGCAACATTACATCACAGACCTCCTTTGCAGCAGCTGATCTCTCAGTATTAAATTTTCTTCTCTTCTGCTCAGGAGGCGACACTATGGCATCACATTCATCTCTTAACTTCTGAACTGCGGATTTAAAAACTTTTAAAGAGGCGTTAGCCTTAGCTGCATCAATATTTCTAGACTGAAGCTGAGAGAACATGATGTCAACATGAGGCATTACTTTGGGGAAAATTCCAACCAAAATTCGAATTCAGGATCATTCACAATTCTTTTGATACCAGCTGCTGCAGATCCAGTCTCTCTTGAGTTAGATGCTTCCAGTGTGCTGCAACATTCAATTAGTGCATCTTTCATTTCATGCACGGCATTGACTGTTCTGCTCTTGAAATTCCAACGTGTTGCAGATGGCCTTGGAATTTGATGGCCAGCAACATTCTCCAATGCAGCCATTCTTTGTGGAGACTTAGAAAAAAAATGCTAGTATTCCTGACAAGCTATTGAAAAATACTCGAACATTAGTATTCTGTGATGTTGCCTTTTCCAAAATCAAGTTCAGTTGGTGTGCATAACAGTGGATAAAGTGGGCATTGCTATACACTTCTTTTATTCTGGTTTGCACACCTTTATTGACTCCACTTAGAGCAGCTGTACCATCGTAAGTTTGGGCAATGAGTTTGTGTGGACAATCACCAATTAAAGTCTGGAGCTCTTAAGTAACACACTTGATAAGGCTTCTGCTGTCTGGTTGATAGGGTTAAAAAATCCCCAGAATCTCTCAACAGGCTTCCCTTGTAGCTCATACCTTAGAACAATTACCATCTGTTTTATCGTAAATATCCGTTCTCTCATCACATGTAACTGCCAAATATTCTGCATTCTTCTTCCTTGATCTTATTTTTGCAGAGTTCCAACATAGATTCTAAAAGTTCATTCTGTATTGATTTAGATGTTCCTTTAAAAACTAGTGGTCTTTAAATGAGCATCTAAGCTAGAATCCAGTTCATAGGCAAAATCAACTAATCCACGAAATACTCCTGGCTTCTTGGAGCTCATAGTTTCATCATGTCCTGTAAGAGGGAGTTCAAATTTTCCACAAAATTTTCCACAGTTTATGATTTTGGATAACACATCTCTGTTTTTTCTCACCTGTACATTGTGTTTTGCAACTGAGAGCTTGTATGCTGTGTCAATTTGAGCTGCATTGTTCACTTTACCCAGCAATGATAAATCAATCATGTTATTCATGTGTTTGGCTGACTGCTCATGTTTCATTATTTTCTGTGGGAAATGCCTCAAGTCAGTCATACCACTTTTCGTCCATGATGAGTCCCCACCAAACAATAAGCATGGAGAGCAGAATAAAGCATTTGCCTCATCATAACCACAGAGCCATTCACATTTCTGATAAACACTGATGTTAAACTGGCGTGTATATTCTTTGTTCCTGCTTGTACTATTCTGTTGAATGGATAAAACTGGTGTGGGTCTTCCTCTTGCTTTGATTTCAGTCTTTTCATTTAATGTCAGATGGGAGAAGTTGATGCTTTGCAAATACTTCACTCGATTTTCCATTGTCAAAGGGTAATTAAAGAAAGCACGACTTAACCACACTGTCCGCACGCAATGTAAACACGAGACTGAGCTGCACTGACTGCGGCTCATTGTTTCCAGATGTGGCGCCAATTAATAACAGACGTGAATCGTACAGCAACTATGAAAGTAACTTAAATTTTGGTCTGGTTTTAATGAAAGTTCACTTAGTAACGTACTGAAAATAACATATAATGACTTTTTATTGCGATATATTTGTTAGTACTGTAGTGTATTATTCTGCTGTGTGTCTGTAGGAATCATACGCCTGGCAGTGAGTGTCTGGGGGAACTGCAGCTCTGCAGCTCCTAGGCACGAGCCACCACTGACCAAGACATCCTGGGAACATTTACGTACAACCAACCGTAGGAAATGAAGAAGTCACCATTTTCTTTGATGCCATCATGTTATCGGTAAGCTAAATGCTGCAATTTCTTTTTATGCATTTCTTACCCCTTTCACAACAGTCCTGTGCTCAGTGGGAATGATGAGATAAACCTTCCTTTTTACAATCTGAGTGATTGTATAGTTTTCTGTTGCATCTTTCTCAAGAATACTGGGTATGTTCCAGAAAATTACAAGATTTCTATTAAATAATTCTATAATGTATATTGTTTTGTAAATAACCTAATTAAATATTTAAAAATCTATTGTGTATTGGGTGTATGGGAACGCACCTAGCCAATGGAGAGAAAATCAGCAAAAAAAAACTTGCCTGTAAATAACTGTGATAGGGCAGTGCACTATATCTCAAACAATACCTATATACAAATAAATCGGTAGTAGACATGAAAGATTGACAATAACAAGTAATGTACATTTAATCCTAAATTAGACATGAGAAATGACAAAGTACTAGAATAATTTACACTTAATCCTAGATTTTTTATTAGTATTCCATTATTAATGAAGATTTAAAATTGGTTTTAAACAAATTTACATTCACAATATTTTTTATATCAGCATTTAAACCATTCCATAGTTTCAGTCCAATGAAAATGGGCAATTTTTGAGATGAAGACAATCTAAATTGAGTAGTAGTATGTTTTGATCTATTTCTGGTCTGATACAAGTGGATTTATTGAGAAGTTACAGAATATTTATTTACACATTGTATGTTAATGATTTTTTCTTACACTTTAAATAAAAATAAAATGTGCCAATTTGATTACACCTTTGAGCTTTAGTAGTTTTAGCTCTTAAATAATGCTCTAGAATGATCAATATTGATCATGGAAATCAGTATCAAATAATAACTTTATTGCTAATTTTTGGATGGCAAAGATACTGCTGAAAGCATTGTTAGTGGAGTTTCCCCAAACAAAGGTTCAGTAAAGTCCTGTTTAGGGACTAAATTTGAGTATTATAGCAACACTGATTCAAATCTTTTTTTGTGATATAACTTATATGATCACTCCATTGCAAATTCTTGTTGAGCATTACACCAAGAAATTTTGTTACAGTACACACACCTTTACAACAATTTCATCAACATTCAGTTCATCAAGATACACATTTTGTTTAGTAGTAAAAATCATGAAATATGTTTTACTGGTATTTAGGAAGAGTGTATTGAAGGTCAACCCTTTCATTACATTGGTAAATTTGGATTTAAATACAGGCAGTCCTCAGATAGCAATGTTAATGCATTCCTGGAAAACATATCGTTATCTGAAATGTCACTATCTGGATTACATTTTCCCATAGGTTAATTGTTATAAGTAGGGGTTACGTTCCTGGACTTTGGACAAAATATTTTCGAACCATTATTTACACTATAAATGAGTAGTTTAACAACCTCCAAATTTGCAAAAGTCTTTCCATTTCATCCATTACAACATTCCGTTTTTTGACAACACTTTCGCTTTTAAATTCCCAGCATTCTTTACGTGTTCAAGTATTTTTTCCTTCTCCTATAAATCGTAGCCACTGTCAAACGATTAAAGTTTAGCGACCTCGCTATCGATGCTAATGATTCACCTGAGTCAGGGGCGCATTTACAGTGTGTGGGGCTTTGGGCAAACTATTTCTCAGGATGTATTATTTTAGTGTGTTAATGAATGGCAATATTTTGTAATGCACATAACAGATATATTTTTTTAACACACAAAACACATGCGGAAGCCATTCGGCTTATTAATGTGATATTAAAGACTATAACTTAACTATGTACACATACAGTGTATACAGCTACACTAGTAGGCTACACAGTTGTAATGCACTTAATAACATCTACACAGTTATTGTAATGCACTTAATAAACATCCACACAGTTATTGTAATGCACTTGAATAAACAGCTAAACTGTACAGCTTACTATACTGTAGATAGAGTGTAGATTTGTAATGAATATTACATTTGACGCTTCCTGGCTTTTTGTTTGGAAAACTGCGTGATTGTGTCCTCGAAACTCACCGACTGCAACACCTCATGCTCTATACTCAACAGCGCCAGGGACAAAAGGCGCTCCTGGCCCATTGTGGAGCGAAGGTAATTTTTGATCAGTTTGAGTTTCGAGAATGAACGTTCACCAGAACAGTTCGTGACAAACATACACAGGTATATTCTCATTGCTATTTCTGTGTTTGGTAATGTTCCTTTCAGTTCGTTTGTGTTCATATGCCGATAAAATCTGTTGCACATGTCTTCACGTTCCGTCTGGGATTCTGTTTCACTTTCGGTGAGTTTCATTAGGGCAGCGAACTGCACAACTTCTGTTACCAGCTCTTTCTCCAGATCAGCCGGATAGCATTCTATTAGATGTTCAGCTGACCGTCGATGTCCAGGACAAGAGGGAAATACAAAAATCCTAATCTTTTCTGCAGGACGAGTGTTCAGAGTGGTACACAGTTTATCAATTATCGGTAGAAATGCATTGGTCCGAAATGAATCTCTTGGTGTCAGGTTCGTATCTTTGGCAGTTCCGATTTCGTCATGATGGCGCTTTCTCTTCTTTGTGCGTTCAGTCGATTTCTTGTATACTCGATGACCACACTTTCCGATGCCCTAGTCCTCGAGTTCGTCAAATCTTGATCTGAGATCTTCAACAAATTGCAGTAGTGATTTCAGCAAGAGGGTGGCTGAGTCTAACGACATTCCTTGTTTTTGCAGAGATGCATTCGTTTTTTGAAATCGTTCGAGAATAGTGTTCCATAAAACCAATAAAATGGCTGTTTCGAGTTGTTGAAGCTGTTTAGACAATCCCCTGGCTTCCGCAGTTTGGCTGGTATCTGCTGCTAGCTCATCCAGTACCACGATATTCTCGGCGTAGCCTTCGGTTAAAGATTGGACGGCATCTGATCTGGCTGACCAGCGGGTATCGAAGAGACCTTTGTCGACCTTTAGTTTCCCACTACGTGAACTACTATCGAGAACCTCTCTATGTCGAGGAGACGAGAAACGTGTAGACATTCTGAATGAGCATAAACAATTCAACGGCTGCTGTGCAACTGTCCACTGCTGATTTACCCACAAGATTTAGTGAGTGGCACATGCATGGCACAAACTCAGCAAACGGAGATTTTGACTTGATGTGTCTCTTTACGCCGTTGTATTTCCCTGCCATATTGCTTGCGTTATCATAAGACTGTCCTCTGCAGTCTCCAATTCGAATGCCATGCGTCTCCAGAAAGTTGAGGACCACGTCGGCGATTCCTTTCCCTGTATGTGTGTTCATAGGTATGAACTGTAGAAATCGCTCGACGGACCCAGACTCAACCACATATCGGACGGTGAAGCACAGTTGATCGGTGTGGGAAACATCAGGCGTAGAGTCGACGGATAAAGAGTAGTATTTTGACTGCTGGATTTCTCGGATAATCGTCTGAAGTACTTTATCGGCCATCAACAGTATGAGTTCCTCGCAAATGAAATGAGAGAGATACAAGGTGTGTCCGCTACCTTTGTTGGCATGCTCGCTTATATGCGCAGCTAGAAAACTTTCATACTTACTTAAAAGTTCCAAAATTCCGTAATAGTTGCCGTTGTTTGGTGAACTGAAACGGGAGTCGTGTCCACGAATTGTTAGTCCTCGTAACGTGATATACTTGGTAACGTCGACACAGCGCCGCAAAACTTCCTGCCAGTAGTTGCACTCCTTTTCAAACTGGTTCACCAGTTTCGAATCAACACGGCCGAGACAGACTTTCTAACCAACAAATATCTCATCGACTCCATATGTTGCTCACATTTTCCGTGTGTTTCGACTGATTGTCTACCATGCTTCCAGTCGTTGAACCCGATTGTGAACTTGCTGTCCGCCCTCGACATTAATTTACAGACAAAACAGTAAACACAGCCTGTGGACTCAGAATAGCACAGCCATGACACCTCAATCCTCTCATTCGTCAGGCTATGTTTCTTAATAAATAATGTCTTCGTACATCGGCGTGTTGTACCACTTTCAGTAGTTGAAGAGTTACTGAAGTCGCTGTCAGAATTCCGGCAATCTGATGTTCCCCGCTCTATCCAGAACTCTCTAAAGTCATCGGTCAGCACTTGTGACCACAAACCAATGTCATTAATTGTATGTCCTGAAGCTGGTGGGCCTGCTGAATGCACTGACGTAGACGGGTTTTCTGAAAACGCAGATGCTGATGTAGCGGAGGCAATTGGTGGGCCTGCTGAAGGGGCTGACTTAGTTGCTGATGATTTAATCCAATTAGTCAGTTTCGGCACCGTCGCAAGAAACTCTTCTCTGCGCTTCTTATCCTTACGCTTTTCACTACCGGGTTTATATTTCCTCCTTTGATCACGGCCACGGCTCGTTTCCATGTTGTACGTATTACAATGCCAACAATAAGAACATAAATCATGAATCTGCAACAGAAACAAGAAGAAGTAATAACATTAGAAATGAGTAACACTAACAAGAAGTTAAGAACAACAAATTAAACACCGTCAAAGCGGATATTAGAATGCCTGATGCCATGCCGCCTACCGGAAAAAGTAAAACTCGTCGCAGATGGCAAATACGTGACGTTTAATTTTTTTCAATTGAAATTTGCGAGGCCCATCGGGCGCGGGGCCTTCGACATTTGCCCGGTGCGCCACCCCCTAAATGCGGCCCTGACCTGAGTCACCACGCTTTATAATATCCATTTTAAACTCAAAACTGTACCTTTGCCTTTTCTCCACACTTTCTCCATTACTAATTCTCCCTTTTGGTGCCATGATATCAGTCACAAGTCAATATTTATTGTAAAACTACTAAATAAATGTTTGGTATGTAAACACTGGAATAACTTCCAAAATGGCGATCTGGCTCAACTGAACGTTCTAGACTCTTTCTTGCCAACCGAAGTTGCAGAAATTTATGTATAGTACTGCTCCTTACTCTGACGGAATTGCCCAAATGTCAGTATTGCAAAGATTGGGCATACTGTAGGTATCTGGGTTGGAGGTTATATTGTGTAAACGGCGTTATTGCAAAGATGTCGTTATGTGAATCATTATCTGAGGACTGCCTGTATATTCTTAGCTGAATTAACATCGTTGCAAGGAAAAGATACAATTGTATCACCTGCAAACATTATGAGGTTAAGTATATCAGATGAATGAGAGAGGTCATTTATACAGGATGTTTCAGGTCAACCCTAGAAATATGGAAATTGGTGGAATTTGTAGTTTGTATTTGCATTTAATTTACAGAATTTTCTCTCACTTCACTTTGAAACAACAACTGTAATTTTCTCTGGCCAAATTTATGAAAAAAAATGACGAATTTCACAGAACTTCGCAAAAATTTAATCACGCCCTAGCTACCAATAAGGTTACTTATGGCAGTTACATCGGAGAAGATGATAAAAAAAATCATTAAACGCAACAAAATACTGCACAGTATAAATATAAACGCGACCATATATAGTAATCGTTATTATAATTTTAAAAATATCATTATTCAAACTACCTTCAGAAATCACATCGATACATTTAAATACAAAAGAAAAAATGAAAACCTGAAACTTCACGTCATTAATTCCCGATAACAATGAACCATCTTACACTTTGTGGGGAGCGGATACAGATATCACAAAAACGTTACTGGCAATCTAAAATCCTCCATTTCCGGTCAGCACTCAATCTAAAGTTCCAACTGCACGAGTAAACCCAAATGAAATTTAAAAAATAAGTTTCCAAAACAGAAAACAGGCAGAAAACTCATAATTCACAAAACGACATCTAAGAGACAACTCTCTCCTTCAACACGAAACCCAGCATGGTCTGTAAATCACAGGAATTCCAGTAATTTATCGTTTCCAAGTGAAACCAAATTCAAATTTTCATCGTTATTATAAATAAGAACAGATATTATGAACCCAAAAATACAGCGCAACCTACTACGTAAACAAAAATTAAAATAATTCACTGTATTATGAAGCGAGTGTTCACTTGTTTGTAAGCGAACCTCTATAAAAGTATCCTTAACCGAATCAAATTGCATTACATTATGAAATAATTTTGTAATATTTTCTATGCAAACGCGCGAACGTAAAAAAAAAACCTTTTCATTATTTATACCCAAATTAAAATGTTAAGCAAAAAAAACATCGCAATAAAATCAAATTTCAGAATAAAAAATTTAATCAGCCTATCCATACAAAATATCACTTGGAATTTTCATTAAAACTCGTGAAAGAATGAAAAAATAAACAACCAAAATCAGCCCACCTATAAAATATAAATGAATGAATATCTAAAAAATTTAAAATAAAAAACAAAATTAATTTATCAAAAGAATTTACTAAAACAATTTTTGTATTTCAAATAAACAATTTTTTTTTTTTTTTTTTTTTTTATAACAAATTTAGCTTGCTTTGAGGTCTCGCCCAATTTACATACGGCAAGCAAATAAACTCGAGTAGTCCAAATCAACCCAGTATAAATTAATGTCTTTAACAATTATTTTTCGACTCTAACAAAAACCTCAACATTAGACTTATCTACATTAAAATTATAAACTGACTTTAAAATTACACTAGGCAACAAATTTCAACTTTTATTTTGTTACAGACACGTGAACTACTGATTCCTACTAAAGCGCTGATGCTGATTTCAGATCTGATATCAAAATTTCTCTATCACGTCCAGATTTTGTGTAACCGAAAACCCCTATTTTTCATTTTTTTTCTCACCCGCTTCTATTATGAAAGCCGTCTAAGCTACTTTTCCGTGCCACGTTTTATGTTAAGCATACTTAAATAATTAGTGAACAGGGATGTCTTTCCTCCTTTATTCTGGCTTAAGACAGACAGCGGAATTCCGCTGGCGGAGTTACCACCCCTGCGCCCAACCATCCACCCAAAGCGCGTTAGTATTTTGTTGTTACTACTGAAAGGCAAATTCCTGTTCTTAAGTGAAACTTTGGTGTGTGTGTCCTCTTCCTTTGTCGCTTGTAGGATGACGAGCTCTCCTTCTGCAGGAACCAACAATAATCTCCCATCATATTTGGGTTGAAATTACCTTGGTATCTGTTTTCCATAACTGAGATCTGTTGGTGGAAGCGCTCACCATGCTCGTCACTTACAGCCCCAAGGTTGGCCGGGAAGAAGTCAAGATGAGAATGTAAAAAATGAATTTTCAAAGACATTCTGCATCCCATTATTTCATAAGATTTAAGCATGTTTTCTACGAGTTTACGGTGGTTTTCAGCTTTGTGGTTTCCAAGAAAATTTTTGACAACTTCAACGAAAGATGTCCATGCTCCTAGTTCATTCTCATTTAGGTTAGATGGAAACGATGAGTCGTGGATGACACTGCGGATCTGTGGTCCAGTGAAAACTCCAGCTTCTAGCTTAGCATCTGTCAATATTCCTTTGAATTTATCCTTTAAATATTGGAAACCACTACCTTGATGATCCATACCCTTCACGAAATTTTTCATAAGGCCAAGTTTAATGTGAAGTGGTGGAAGATGTACTTTCTGAGGGTCAATAAGTGCTGGGTGTTTCACATTGTATTTACCAACAACATGTTCAGTTCTAGATGGCCAATCATGTTTTTTGTAGTGGTTCTTGTCATCTCTGCTGTTCCATAGACACAAAAAGCACATATGCTTTGTGTAGCCCAACTGTAACCCAAGAAGTAATGATACAACTTTAAGGTCGCCACAAATATTCCATGTGTGGTCCTTATATTTGATGAGTCTTAGCAGCAGTTTCATCGATTCATAAGTCTCATTAGGGCCAGTGGCATGTGCTACAGGTATTGAAGGTTTTTCATTGCCGTTGTGCAGTAATACAGCTTTAAGGCTAGCTTTACTAGAGTCAATGAACAGTCTCCATTCTTTTGGATCATAGCGACAGCCAATCCCTTGCATCAGACCACTGATATCGTGGCAGAAAGAAACGTTTTCTTCCTGTAAGTAAAATGATGAAAACTGCAAATGGCGATGGCGGAAATGGGAAACTTTGGTGTTTGGTTGGAGAAGATTAAATTCTTGGTCTTGAACCAAGCAACTCTGCCTTTTCTTTTGGTAATTCCAAATCGCGCACTAAGTCATTTAACTCCGCTTGACTTAACAAATGTGGGGAAATATTTGCATCTGGAACATATATGCCATCTTTCCCTGTTTCTATATCACTAGCAGAATCTTCAGATGAACTGCTGTCTGTTATCGTTGCTGGTGGAACTGGTGGTGGATTTGTTTCATCATGTGGTACTGGTTTCATTGCTGATTCGCAGTTTGGGTACGTGATATTTGATTTGTTTTTCTTTGTGAAACCAGCAATCTTTGTCAAACAAAAATAACAATCATTGAAGTGATTTTTCGGCTCACGCCAAACCATGGGGACTGAGAACGGCATAGCTTTTCTTTTACCATTCATCCAAGCTATTAACATTGCATTGCACTGTGCACAGCAAATATGTGGTGCCCAGTCCCTCTGTTGGTCTCCTAACTTACAGTCAAAATAACACTTGTAGGCAAGTTTAATCTTTGTTGTTATGTTTCTACGTTGTGGCTTAGGTGTATAACTGTATATTGTCCACAGACAAAGCAGAAGTTGTCTGGGTGATTTACACAAGCACGTCTATTTGATGCCATTTTGAATTACCATACAATATCTGAAAAAACGTAGAAAGTAATTATTACGATGTGCAAAATAAAAAGAAATACACACCGTAGTACAAAACAAATGCTATAAAAACACACAAGTCACCACAACCTGTCACTTGCTCATCAGCAGAGAGCTTCAACAACCGTTCTGCTTGACACCGTTGGGCCGTTGCCCGTTACTATGCTCTTGACTCAGTGTTGCCAACTCGGGATAAATTTTATTTATCAAAATTGTTCGAATTTGTATATAGTTGGCAAAAAAAATTGCTTTAACCTTGAAAAGCAAGTTTCATATTACTGGCATTAAGCCGATTAAAACCAAAATCTGGAAGTGGTAGAAAATTTTACTAAAAGTGATTTGCATTTTACACAAAATCTAGACGTGATAGAAAAAATCTAATTATAGATTTGAAATCAGCATACCGAAATTAGCTAGGAGCACCTATTTGGTCTTCTGTAACAAAATCTTTGTTGCCTAGTGTTATACACACATGATGGTCATGTGTAGCTTGAAACCCTTAAAGTATATACATTTGTCGAAGAACAATCTTAAAATCTGCCTACTAGATACTGGAAAATTGTTACTTATTTAATCTTTTGCAATTCGCTACTCTCTCTCTCTCTCTCTCTCTCTCTCTCTCTATATATATATATAATATTATATATATATATATATGATGAATAAAACCACGAAGGAAAGGAAACACAGAATGGTGCTCAAGCGCTTTCGTCTAATGACATCCTCAGGAACGAACACTGAAGTACAGAAAGAGTTACAGCCTAAAAATAGGTTACAGGAAAAAATATATATTATATATATATAATATATACAGGGTGTCTCAAAAGTCACTATCTATTTTGAAAAATAATGGGAATTACGAAAAACTGGTTTAAGACATGAAAAATATATTTATTTCAAAGTAAGTGCCACAAAGAATTAGTGCTATTTATTTATCTGTCTCCACATGGCGACCATCAGTGTCTCTACAGAGCTCAAAGCGATAAGTTGTTTCCCGGAACACACTTTCCAGCATTTGAGGTGTTATTTTCTGAACTGCATCGGTAATACGATTTCGAAGTTCGGCTACATCACTAATTCTTCTACCAGTGTACACCTTAGACTTAATGAAACCCCAGGCGAAAAAATCTAATGGTGTTAAATCGGGTGAACGTGCTGCCCATGGTTACATATACAGTCCAACCTTTTAGACCTACCGTATAAAAATGGATGTGAATTTAATTACAAATAATTTAACTCCATATATGCTTTAGTTACTAATTATTATTATCACAATTATTATTAATGCCGAAAACATAAACACAAAACAAATTTTAAACAAAATAGGTAGGTAGTAGGCTGTATACAGTAATAAAAGTTGGAGAAAAAGAATAAGCCATCGGACGGGATTTCTTATTTTTAAATAAGTCTCTCCACGACTGAAGGAAACGAACGGAATCTGAAGAAAACAAAATAACGGCCTAAAACCGAGTCAGTTTATTCTTGGAGTCAAAACGGTTGAAACAAAGTCTACCTCCGTGAAGATTTCGAAAATGCCGCTATGAGAAGAAATTTAAAAAATGACCCGCGCCATGTTGAATTACAGATAAAATGAATTTTTACGGAATGGGCCACACCCAAAGGGTGTTTACTAGTTACAACTGAAGTACACAATGCATTTTACTGTTTAATTTCCTGAAACAAAATTTCTACTAATTTTATGAAGACGAAAAAAAAAACGGGTCGCAATGTATTTGGCCGAAATATAAGGCGCGTACAGAGGACGTGGGAATTGTTAGGAAATCTAGAAGATGAAGAACCATTGTTGTCCCAAGGCGATATGATGACTAAGCTGACTGATGCAGCATTGCTTGTATATATTAAGTTAAGGTGTATATACTGTATATCCATCTCATAATTGTAAGGTTAATGAAAAATTCACTTAATTTAGAGCTAGCATTTTTGGGCTCTTGTGGCATCATTTTTTGGGGCGCTGCGCGTCTTTTCTACTCGTTTGTGGAATGCCGTACTTACGGGGTGTGGTCTTATAGAGAGCTCTCTTGCAATTCAGTTTGGTTGTTTAGATACAAGATTGTTGCATCGTGCAATAGTGCAGGTTGTGTTGTTCCAAGGTTTAGAAAGAAGACCATAAATAGTGCCCCTTTTGTTTTTTATCTTAAATTCATGCAACTGAGGCCTAAGGTAGGCCCACATCGAGTCAGCAACCCTGAGGTAGGACCTAATAGGACCTCCAAGTGCGTAAGTTTTTAATTCTAGCTTAACTTGGGCTGTAGGTTGAATTGGCCCTTCAGAGCTTGGTCGTTCACGGCTCAGCTGGGATTTTGAACCCCCGAAAAAAATAATAATAACAGGAATGACCTTTTAATTCATTTAAAGGGACACCACTCGCCACCAAAAATGTAGTGATTCCCCTCATTTACAATTTATTATTTACTTTACTTTATTCAATTTATCTTATCATTGCTCTTCTCTTTACACTCGCTTCACTGTGCTTTATAAACACGCGGGCAGACGGCTAGACGTGGCCGCCATAAAACTTTCGAACACCACAAAGCAAAGAGACGGGGGTAATTACATACTTTTATTTACTATTTAGTCCAGTGGCGGCTCGTCGGTAGGCACTGCGGAACTGCAGTACCCCTAAATTTTTTTATTTACATTGAAATAATCAAGAACAATATAAGGATGAGCTCACTGAATAACTTTTTCAATAACTTTTGAAACTTTTATTCAGTGCTCAATGCTCATCCTTTTATTTCAGTAATTATTTCAACCCATTCTTAGAGACAGCACCCCTAGAATTTTTAGTCACCAGCCGCCACTGCTATTTACTGACTTTTTATTTATGCCGAAATACTTTAAACGAACGGGGTAATGCGAGGGCGGAATTAACGTTAACATTTAATCATGGAGAGAGACATTTAATATTTTAAATAAACAAACATACTAATACGAAAAACATCTTATCAGAGCAAACCCCGTCCAAAGACTGAATTGGGCATTTCACTGTTTCTCTAGACCCATTTCAGGTGTTGCCAACTAGGACTTTATATTCTTAATTTCAAACAAACCATTATTAATTTCTTATTAAACATTATTTTCTTCTTTATTAAACAAAACTATTAAATTCTTATAAACAAAACATTTAATTCTTATTAGACATTATTATCTTTATTAAAAACCAATACACTTTTAGTAATCTTTTAGTAACTTTGTCGTTTAAAAGAGTTTGGAGTTATTCTAAACATTTACTACCTTTTTCTTTAAAAAAAACCTTATGGTTTGTAGTTGATAAGAAGTTTCTGTATTTGTAACTGGGGCAACCACTATCATATCATATTTGCAAATTTAGAAACTTTACTAATGAGGTGACGTGTGTGTGTGTGTGTATAGTCTAAAAGTCACTAAAAGAAAGCTGAATGGCAACACAAGAAGATAAACAGCGGAACGCGGCCTGTTCGTTTGTTTGGGCTGGACTAACAGCATGGTTATCCATATCTGACTAAATCGTTGGTGCTAAGTTTAATTGGTAATGTTTCCCAAAGTGTTATAATAAAAGCAGGAAGTTGTCTAAATAGTACATAAGTTAGGGGTAATGTCTATAGCTTCTAAATTAGTAAAGTTAGGTAGGCCGCTTTGTGGGACGCTGGCAATCTATGGTAGGTCCTAAAGAGATCTAAATCAAAGCACTGGTAAGTGCCTTTGTTGTTGTTTAGAAACCTAGTAACTTAGCGGGGTCACTGACCCCAAGTTATTACATTTGGCAACGAGGATGGGATTCAGTTTGGCTTATAGAATTTAATTTGGCTTATTGGATTCAATTTGGTTGTTTGGAAAATTGGATGTAGCCTAGCCTAGTGTGGGTTGTTCGATTTGGTTGGTTTGTGTTGGTAAGCTACCTGTACTATAGCTTAGGTCCCGCCGGCCTAACTCTAATACTAATTCCTACTCAGTCCTAACTCTAATACAATTTACTATTTGGCCCTAACTGGGGAGTAACTAGATCAAATTTAAACCCTATCTAACCTACTTCATGTTATTTGGCCTAAATCGGTTTTGTTCTAGCATGTCGGTGATTGGCCATATAAGTCCCTACGAAGACTCTGGGGAGGACTTCGAAGCTTATGCCACTAAGGTGAGGTCGTTTTTCGAGGCAAATTCCATTCCTGATGCTAAGAAAGTACCTACTTTCCTAACTATAATAGGCCCTAAAGCGTTTGGTTTAGTTATGGACCTAGTTGCTCCTAAAGCACCGGAAACTTGCACCTATGGTGAATTGGTACAGGCCCTCTAACCAATCATTACAAACCCCGAGTAGTTCTCATCTATGAACGTTTCAAATTTTATTCGAGGCATCAGACTGCGAATGAAAGCATTGCAGAGTTTGTTGCAGGTATAAAATCCTATAGCCGTACTTGTAAATTTGGGGACAAATTAGATGAAATACTAAGAAATAGGTTTGTAATGGGTCTGAAAGAGGAGTCTACCCAGAGAGCCCTATTAGCTATACAAGACCTAACTTTTAGTCAGACTGTAGAAATAGCTGCGGCTAGGGAAGCAGCTGCTAAAGATGTTAGAACTTTTGGCAGTCACAGTAGTAAGGCCCAACACGTAAATAGCTTTAAATCTTCTAGGCCTGGCAGACCTAATGAGCCTACTAGACAAACAAATAAAAGGTATGCGGCAAATACTACTAAACCCACTAATTCGAACGCTAAACAGGAGAAAAAGCCTTCCAAGCCATGTACTGGGTGTGGAAAACACCATTGGAAGAAGATCTGTCCTTTTAAAGAAGCAGTTTGCCGAAACTATAGTAAAATAGGCCATATAGCTAAAGTTTGTTTCTCAAAGAAAACAAAGGGTGAAAATTCTAATTATAACATTTCTAGTGTTAATTCTCAAAATGGAAATACTTCAAACATTGGAGTGGAGTAACTATTCTATGAGTAGCAAAGTGGTGATAGTACAGGTCCATATATTGTAGATGTAGGCCTAAATGGAATTACAGTTCCTCTAGAACTAGATACAGGTGCTGCCCAAACTGTCATGTCTAAAACAGTTTTTGACAAAACTTTCAAAAATACACCTAAACTACATGCATCTAAAACCATATTAAAAAATATGGGGACATACAAATACCTATTTGTGGAAAAGCATCCATCACAGTCAGTGGCGGCTCGTGCCTAGGAGCTGCAGAGCTGCAGTTCCCCCAGACACTCACTGCCAGGTGTATGATTCCTTCAGACACACAGCAGAATAATACACTACTAACAAATATATCGTAATAAAAAGTCATTATATGTTATTTTCAGTATGTTACTAAAAGTGAACTTTCATTAAAACCAGACCAAAATTTAAGTTACTTTCATAGTTGCTGTACGATTCATGTCTGTTATTAATTGGCGCCATATCTGGAAACAATGAGCTGCAGTCGGTGCAGCTCAGTCTCGTGTTTACATTGCGTGCGGACGGTGCGGTTAAGTCGTGCTTTCTTTAATTACCCTTTGATGACGGAACATAGAGTGAAGTATTTGCAAAGCATCAACTTTTCCCATCTGACATTAAATGAAAAGACTTAAATCAAAGCAAGAGGAAGGCCTACACCAGTTTTATCCATTCAAGAGAATAGTACAAGCAGGAACAAAGAATATACACGCCAGTTTAACATCAGTGTTTATCAGAAATGTGAATGGCTCTGTGGTTGTGACGAGGCAAATGCTTTATTCTGCTTTCCATGCTTATTGTTTGGTGGGGACTCATCATGGACGAAAAGTGGTATGACTGACTTGAGACATTTCCCACAGAAAATAATGAAACATGAGCAGTCGGCCAAACACATGAATAACATGATTGATTTATCATTGCTGGGTAAAGTGAACATTGCAGCTCAAATTGACACAGCATACAAGCTCTCAGTTGCAAAACACAATGAACAGGTGAGAAAAAACAGAGATGCGTTATCCAAAATCATAAACTGTGGAAAATTTTGTGGAAAATTTGAACTCCCTCTTAGAGGACATGATGAAACTACGAGCTCCAAGAATCCAGGAGTATTTCGTGGATTAGTTGATTTTGCCTGTAAACTGGATTCTAGCTTAGATGCTCATTTAAAGACCGCTACAGTTTTTAAAGGAACATCTAAATCAATACAGAATGAACTTTTAGAATCTATGTTGGAACTCTGCAAAAATAAGATCAAGGAAGAAGTAAAGAATGCAGAATATTTGGCAGTTATATGTGATGAGACAACGGATATTTACAATAAAACACAGATGGTAATTGTTTTAAGGTATGAGCTACAAGGGAAGCCTGTTGAGAGATTCTGGGGATTTTTTAACCCTATCAACCAGATAGCAGAAGCCTTATCAAGTGTGTTACTTAAAGAGCTCCAGACCTTAATTGGTGATTGTCCACACAAGCTCATTACCCAAACTTACAATGGTGCAGCTGCTCTAAGTGGAGTCAATAAAGGTGTGCAAACCAGAATAAAAGAAGTGTATAGCAATGCCCACTTTATCCACTGTTATGCACACCAACTGAACTTGATTTTGGAAAAGGCAACATCACAGAATACTAATGTTCGAGTATTTTTCAATAGCTTGTCAGGAATACCAGCATTTTTTTCTAAGTCTCCACAAAGAATGGCTGCATTGGAGAATGTTGCTGGCCATCGAATTCCAAGGCCATCTGCAACACGTTGGAATTTCAAGAGCAGAACAGTCAATGCTGTGCATGAAATGAAAGATGCACTAATTGAATGTTGCAACACACTGGAAGCATCTAACTCAAGAGACCTGGATCTGCAGCAGCTGGTATCAAAAGAATTGTGAATGATCCTGAATTCGAATTTTGGTTGGAATTTTTCTCCAAAGTAATGCCTCATGTTGACATCATGTTCTCTCAGCTTCAGTCTAGAAATATTGATGCAGCTAGTGAGGCTAATGCCTCTTTAAAAGTATTTAATTCCGCAGTTCAGAAGTTAAGAGATGAATGCGATGCCAGAAGAAGAGCAGAAGAAAGAAAATTTAATACAGATAGATCAGCTGCTGCAAAGGAGGTCTGTGACGTAATTTTGCTGCAGTGCAGAGAGAGATTCGGCTTTACTATTCATTTGGAAGCAAATACCTAAGTTACTTTTAATGAATAATTGTCCAGTGTATGTCAAAAATTTCCCTAGTAATGAACTTGCACAAGCAGTTGCAACCTATCCCTTGCTTGAAAAAGACTAATTGAGAACTGAACTTACTGTACTGTACACAAGAGAAGATTTGTGTAAATCAGAAAGTCTCATAGACTTGTTGGAGATGATGAACGACAATCATCTACAGTCAACATTTTCAGACAATGTCAAGTTGCTGAAAATTTTAATAACTCCAATGGCAGAAGCAGAAACGTGCTTTTCAACTTTGAAGAGAATTCAAGCTTTTTTGCACAGTACCATGGTGAATGACAGACTGTCTGCTTTAGCACTGATATCCAATGAAAATAAAATGATAACAGAAATGAAGGAGTTTAATGAAAAAGTAATAAACCATTTTGCTACATCGAAGAGCCGACGCACCGATTTTATTTTCAAGTAATACTACCATCACCACCTCAGCCATCCCTACCCCCACCAGTACCACCCTGACCATCCCTTCTACCATGCCCTGGAAACAAAGGTGGGCAGGGCCGAGTTCCAAAAGGACCGAACTCCAGGAACTCGGTCCTTTTTAAGGACCGTGAGCTGGAAAGTCGGTCCTTTTCTCAGAGAGGACCGAAATGAGGAGCGACGGTCCATTTTTAAGCAATTCCGGACGGTCTTTTTTAGTGTGTTTAGTGATTATTTGAAGTTCTAAAGAAGATGGATCGTTTCCTCCAGAAGACTCAGAAAGAGACTGAGACTGAACTGAAACTTGTTTCAACACCTGGAGGAGACGAAGAATCTGCTGATGTTAGTGCTTCAACTTCAAGTCAAGCAACTGGAGCTCCTAGCGGAAGAACTGAACCCGGCAATCCCTGGCCGTACTTGGACAAATACTTTGAATACCTGGGCCCCAAGGGTGAGCAGAACCTGGAGTACAAGTGCTTGCTGTGTTCATCAAGTTTAACACGCCTATCCCATCCAGTGCCGCCGTGGAGAGGCTCTTCTCTTTGGGGAAGGACGTCCTCAAGCCGAAAAGGTCAGGGCTCAGTGACAGCCATTTTGAAATGCTAGTCTTCTTGAAGGGAAACTCAAGCATTTAACTTAATAACTTTTTTTCATTATTTATGTATTGCATTAATTATAATTTACGTTAATAAAAATAAAGATTTCCGGTGTCTATAATTTCATTTTTCATTTTAATCAAATTTTTCACTTATATTATATATAAGGACCGAGGACCGAGTCGTTCCTAGGTCCTATCTTCAGAAAGGACCGGGACCGTCGGTCCAGTTTGAGGCAAGGACCGGGACTGGGACCGTCGGTCCTTTTTGAGGCCCGGGTGCCCACCTTTGCCTCGAAATCCGTGGACATCAACTCATACCTGAGGTAGGTCAAATTTGTGTACCCTACTGTTGTGTGAAGCTTGCAGTCCCTCCATTTTATTTTATCACGAGCCGCCACTGATCACAGTTACACTCAACAAGAAAACTTTGTCTCATCCCTTAACTCTTTTAGTGGTGGATGAGCAAGGGCCTACTGTACTAGGCCGTGGATTGATGCTTTGAAATTGATTAGTGACAAAATTTTGCCAAAGGGTCGGGCAGATGTGCATACACTCGCATATCCATCTGACAGACTCATTGTTAATGGAGTTTTCTCCTCTTTTTGGGCCTGAAGGAGGCAAACTAAAGGGCCATCGGGTCTGTATAGAGGTAGACCCTAATGTAACTCCAAAATTTTGTAAGGCTCGTTCAACTGCACATGCACTGTGGGAGAAGATAGATTTAGAAATTGATAGGCTGCTCAAAGATAAAATTATCGAATTAATCACACACGCTAAATGGGCTACCCCGGTAGTTCCTGTACTAAAACCTGACAAGTCAGTGCGGTTATGTGGGGATTACCGTTTAACAGCAAATAGAGCAGTTCTTCTAGATTGCTACCTTATACCCAAGCCTGCTGAATTATTTAGCTCTCTTGCTTGGGGGTAAATATTTCACAAAACTAGATATGTCCCAAGCCAATGCTCAACTAAGTTTAGATGAAAATTCTAAAGAGCTAACTATCATAAATACGCACCTAGGCCTATATAGGTACAATAGGTTATGCTATGGAATAGCATCGGCTCCAGGTATTTTTCAGAGAACAATGGACCAAGTTCTAGGTCACATCCCGGGCGTACTTTGTTTTTTGGATGATGTCCTCAGTTCAGGTTCATCTAAAAAAGAATACCTAACTAGATTAACCACAGTTCTAAAAAGACTCCGGGATGCCGGACTTAAGCTAAAGAGAGAAAAGTGTTCTTGGGTTACTAATGAGGTTTCATATTTAGGGCTTCGCATAGATGCCTCAGGCATTCATCCAACGGTGGATAAACGAGAAGCAATAAAAAATGCACCAACTCCACAAAACCACAGTTACAAGCTTATTTAGGTCTGCTAAACTTTTATATGAAATTTTTGCATAATGCATCGACTTTCCTTGAACCCCTAAATAAGTTATTACGATCTGGGGAACAGTGGAGATGGGAGAAAACCTAACAAGCATTTGAGGCTTCCAAAGACGTACTACTGAAGTCCACTCTACTAGTGCATTATGATCCTAAACTTCCTCTCGTAGTTTCAGCAGATAGCAGTTCTTATGGAATTGGGGCAGTGTTATCTCACCACATTGATGGTGTAGATAGGCCTATCTGTTTTGCTTCTAGAACACTAACTGAGACGGAAAGGCGATATGCACAACTTGAACGTGAAGCCTTAGCCTTAGTATTTGCAGTAAAAAAAATTTCATTTCTATCTGTGGGGTCATGAATTCAAACTAATTACTGACCATAAGCCTCTTTTAGGTTTATTTTCACCTAATAAAATTATTCCAGTTATGGCCTCAGGTAGGATTTAACGATGGGCACTGATTCTACAAGCCTATAGATTTGACTTAGTACATCGGTCAGGCAAACTTCTAGGTACGGCTGATGCTCTAAGTAGGTTGCCTTTAGAAAATCCAAATGAATGCGTACCTGTACCTACGGAATGAGTTCACTTGGTGGAGTTTTTGGAATCCACTCCAGTAACTGCAGTACAGATAGAGCAGTGGACAAAATCAGACCCTATTCTGTCTAGGGTCATCCATTACTGCTCAGTTGGTTGGCGTACTAAGGTTGAAAGTAAATTACAGCCTTTTTATCAACGTCAGTCTGGACTCTCGATCCAAAGTGGCTGTCTCTTATGGGGCCACAGAGTGATAATTCCGAATGAAGGCAGGTCGAATTTAGTGAAGGAACTTCACGCTGAATACATGGGTGCAACAAAAATGAAAGAGCTGGCGAGAGCTTATTTCTGGTGGCCCAGTTTAGATGGAGAACTCGAATCATTGGTTCGTTCCTGTCAAAACTGCCTAGAGAACAGAGCTCTCTTGAGGAAAAGTTCACTCCATCCATGGGAATGGCCTACTATACTTTGGCATAGGATCCATGTTGACTATGCAGGTCCTATAAATAATATCTATTTCCTAGTCATTTTGGACGCCTACTCTAAGTGGGTGGAAATTTTTCCAACCACTTCCACGACTTTGGGTGTTACTATTCGCTTACTCCGTTTGTGTTTCGCTCGATGGGGTTTATCTGTACTTCTGGTTTCCAACAATGGTACTTGTTTTACCAGTGAGGAATTTCGTTCTTTTGTCCACCTAAATGGCATTCGACATGTCCGGTCTAGTGTTTTTCACCCGTCTACTAACGGTCTCGCGGAAAACATGGTCTGTACTTTCAAGTGGAAATGCAAGTGGTGCTGGATAAATTTTTGTTTAAATATCGACTAACACGAAAATAAAAACCCACTCCTCCACCCGAGGAGGATGCCAGTGGGCATCGAAACTGTTGTGGAAATAAACTCTGCCTATTAGAGTGGGGTTTTATTTTCATATTTTGACCTTCACTAGAAAAAAGTGAAGATTTTTGCATTTATCGACTAACACCACACACAACAACGGGGGTGTCTCCTAAACTCATGATTGGCCGGGAATTCGTTCAGTTTTCGATCTGTTTCGTCCAAACGAAGCAATACAACAACGACTTCTATTCAACGCCATCAGAACCAGATATGGGAACATGAATTGCAGGATGACCAGAGTCTTCCGGAAGAGAGATCCGATCCTCTGGAAAATGGTTCAATTCGCCCGCCTATGCAGGTTGCATGTATTCCTACTACATCAACCCCACTCCGCAGGTCGTCTAGGGTCTCTCACCCACCAGACAGACTAAACTTGTAGGGGAGGAGTGAGGTGACGTGTGTGTGTGTGTGTGTGTATATATATGTATATAGTCTAAAAGTCACTAAAAGAAAGCTGAATGGCAACACAAGACAAACAGCGGAACGTGGCCTGTTCGTTTGTTTGGGCTGGACTAACAGCATGGTTATCCATATCTGACTAAATCGTTGGTGCTAAGTTTAATTTGGTGATGTTTCCAAAGTGTTATAATGAAAGCAGGAAGTTGTCTAATTAGTACATACGTTTGGGGTAATGTCTATAGCTTCTAAATTAGTAAAGTTAGAGAGTTAGGTAGGTCGCTTTGTGGGACGCTGGAAATTTTTGGTAGGCCCTAAAGGTGATCTAAATCAAAGCACCGGTAAGTGCTTTTGTTACTGTTTAGAAACCTAGTAACTTAGCGGGGTCACTAACCCCAAGTTATTACAACTACCTACTTACTCCCTTCTCTAAATCACTTAGATGTAAAAGGTTTTTGGCCTGATTAACCTTGGCTTCCATTACCTCATCCCATCCAAGAGATAGTCCTAGCGGCGATCTTTCGTTTTAGGTACATAAAATTGAGGCTACAAATAAGGCAAATAAAATTGAAGCATAATCGGTAATTTTGGATATTTTCCTTTATAGCACGCCCAATTTCGGAGGGGAGGACCTCAGTTTTAGGGACCCTCCATCTATTGCATTAGGTTAGGTTCCGATTTTTTTTTGTTGAGCAACTTTTAAATATAGTTACATTTATTTTTCTTATTAATGCAATGGAGGGGGGCCCCTAAAATTAAAGTCCGCCATATATATATATATAAGGGCCACTGAATATATTTTGCTCAACCTTTTTTTTTTTCTTTCCAAGTTTCCTTGTAAGTTCCGGAAATTTTTTACACAAGTAGTTACATACCTTTTTTACAAGTTTTTATTTTTCCACATAGTCTCCATCCTTTTCTACCACTTTCCTCCACTTTCTTCCATGAATAGCATCCATCATTGGCTCAAACAAATGGAAGTCTGAAGGTGCCAGATCCGGGCTGTATAGAGGGTGGGGTAACACAGTCAAGCGCATTTTTGTGATGGCCTCTCTTGTTTGCAAACTGTTGTGTGGTCTTGCTTTATCGTGCAAAAGAAAGACGTCTTCCAGTTTTCTCTCCGGTCGAACTCGCTTTATACTATACGTCTCTAGAGTCCAGTGGCGGACCTACATTTTTGGGACCCTGAAGCTTGAACTGTTATGGGGGCCCCTTCGCAACCAGTAACAATAGGGCCCCCGAGAAAATTTTGAAATTTGACCAATTACAGGGGCATTTTGAGGCCATATGAAATGGGTATCAGAGCATATTCTAAGGTCAATATTAAGTACTTCAACCCATTGGCTTATGATTCTATCAATAAAATAGCCTTATTTTAATAACAAACACTTAAAAAAACTCCATCGATTTTGTTGAAAAATTCACTCATTAAAAAAAAGTTGCTTCAGGGCCCCTGAAGCTTAAGCTTCATTAGTTTCATAGTAGATCCGCCACTGCCTGAGTAGAGTCTGTGTAGGGTAGCAATATATGCCTCTGAGTTGATTGTTTGTCCTTTCTTCATAATGTCCACCAGAATCACCTCTTTCATGTCCCAGAAGATGGTGGCCATAACCTTTCCTGCAGAGGGAGCCATTTTGAACTTTTTCATGCGTGGGGAGTCTGCGTGATGCCACTCCATGGATTGGCGTTTTGTTTCAGGTTCAAAATGGTGTACCCGAGTCTCATCCCCAGTCACAATTCGTGAAAAGAAGTCATCTCCTTCTGTCTCGTATCGAACCAACGACTCGGAAGCAATTTCTTTGTAATCTTCAGTCAGTTCGTGAGGAACAAACCGTAAACACACATATATAAATATATATATATATATATATACATATATATATATATATATATATATATATATATATATATACATATATATATATATATACACATATATATATATATATATATATACATATATATATATATATATATACCTATATATATATATACATATATTATATTATATATACATATATATATATATATATATCATATATATATATATATATATATATATTATATATATATTATATAATATATTATATATATATATAACAGGGTGGGCGGAAAGTAGCTCCCTATTTTGGATTGGTAAAAAAATACGTATATTATCCATTTATTTCAGAAGAAATAATATGAAAAGGTAGGCATACATGGTAGGTTTTCTCTAAAATTCAATGTGGGCTCCAACTCTTTCCACCACTTCTGGAGCCGCCCAGGAATGGCGTCCACTGACTTTAGCAGGAACTCCGCGGGATGGAGGACATGACTTCCCGAATTCGGTCCTCCAGTTCTTCCAATGTCTTCGGTTTGGTGCGGTAGACTTCTTCCTTTACCCCCCCCAAAGAAAGAAGTCGCACGGTTACCGCTGAAAAATGGCAGAATCGGTTCAGTGTAACGGTGTGGTGTGGTATGACCTCAGATCAGTTGTGGGCCCGTTCCTTCTGCGCAACCCATGAATGCTGAGCGGTACCTTGCTATGTTGCGAAACGAGGTCTGGCCGGTTGTCAGCACATGGGAGAACATCGACGTCTGATATTTATGCAAGATGGCGCCCCCTCCGCACTTCGCTCTTGTTGTCCGTGAGTAGCTGGATGCCCACTTCCCTGGGCGTTGGATGGGTCGTCGTGGTCCACATCAATGGCCAGCCAGGAGCCCCGACTTGACACCGTGCGACTTCTTTCTTTGGGGGTGGGTAAAGGAAGAAGTCTACCGCACCAAACCGAGGACATTGGAAGAACTGGAGGACCGAATTCGGGAAGTCATGTCCTCCATCCCGCCGGAGTTCCTGCTAAAGTCAGTGGACGCCATTCCTGGCAGCTCCAGAAGCTGGTGGAAAGAGTTGGAGCCCACATTGAATTTTAGAGAAAACCTACCATGTATGCCTACCTTTTCATATTATTTCTTCTGAAATAAATGGATAATATACGTATTTTTTTACCAATCCAAAATAGGGAGCTACTTTCCGCCCACCCTGTATATATATATATACACATATATATATACACACATATATATATATATACATATATATATATATATATATATACATATACATATATATATATATATCTCACGCAGCTTCCACAGGCCTCTGCTCGCTGCGACTTTTAAGATGAATTCACTTTGGACGATCCAACGAGGGTGGTCCTTGTTGGTTAAGCTCGGCCTTAGCCGAGAGCATCCGAGTTGCTACAACCAAGTTTTTCTCCCGAAGGGGTGAATGGAAACACTTCACTTCAAAAATTGGAGTTTTAGTTCACTCATAAATGTTTATTCACAAAGTTTATACAGAACGAGGCACTGATAACACTAGGGAACAACATTTTTGTTTCTTGAAAACTATTTGGTGTTTCTTATAGAACTTTTGATTCTGATTCCAAATATGGTTTCAGAAGTTTTCTATCACCCATAGTTTTCGAGAAAATAATATTTCCATTTACTCAGTTTTTTCCCAAAATATTAGTTAAAATTAAGTGCAGTAATTTAATTTTACTTTCTTTTTTTTCCAGGTTAACTATATCTAATAGTATTTTTTGCATTAAAAATATAGCTATTTAAACAACAGATTTTTAATAAAAAGAAAGAAATTTTTTCAAGTTTTGCTCAAATTTAAAATTTTCATAGTAGAAAAATTGGTTCTTCATTCCAAAAAGTTTCCGTGATTTCAATAATTTTCCGCCAGCATGAATCGAAACTGTATTAATCCCAGAGATACATTTTGCTACGTATGTGGAGAACTGACCATAATGGCACAGAGGAAGACGATGACCCCACTCGTGAAGAAGGCTTACGAACTTTATTTTGGATGTAAGGTAGGCAACCAAGACAAATCTTGGGCACCTCATATCTCATGCATTTCCTGTGCCGTCACTCATAGGGGTTGGATTAAAGGTACCCGCAATCTATGCCATTTGCCATACCAATGATTTGGAGAGAGCCCAAGGATCACCTAACGGATTGCCATTTTGTATACTAACGTTTCAGGATTCTCTGCCAAAAATAACATAAAATTCAATACCCAAATCTTGCATCTGCCATGAGACCAGTAGTACATGACGATGATAACCCAATTCCAATCCCCCAAAGTCATGGACACTGGATGAAGAGTCTGAAGTTGAACCAATGGAAATTGATGACACTAAAGATACAGACTTTCAGCACCTGAATCAAATAAACCACGTATGATAACGCAGGTTATGCTGAATGATCTCGTGAGAGATTTGGACCTTCCGAAAAAGAAAGCGGAATTATTGGGCTCCAGGTTACGTGAATGGAATTTGCTGGCAAAAGATAGAAGCATATCGGCGTTCCGCACTCGCCAAAAGATCTGATGCAGTATTTTCTCCTCGTCAGGTGGTTTATGCTACTGTAATAATGTAAATGGACTGCTGTTTAGCTCTCGGTCATGAGCACAAATCTGAAGATTGGCGTTTATTTTTGACTCTTCGGAAGCTAAGCCTCAAGGTTGTACTACTTCACAATGGAAATAATACCCTTCCATTCCTCTAGGGCACGCTGTCCACATGAAGGAATCTTACGAAAATGAACTCATCCTTCAGCAGATTAATTATGACCAGTTTCGTTGGTATATATGGGGATTTAAAGTCGTCACGCTTCTTCTGGGAATGCAGCTCGGTTATACGAAGTCTGCTGCTTCCTTTGTGAATGGGACAGCAGAGCCAGAGATTCGCATTATTTTGTAAGGGATTGGCCACTTCGTCAAAAATGTATCCCAGGACTGAAGAATGTGTCTCATGAACCCTTAGTTGACCCCAAGAAAATATACTTACCGCCACTTCACATCAAACTTGGCATCATGAAAATTTTTGTCAAAGCAATGAACAAGGAAGATGAGGCATTCAAATATTTGAAGAAAAAGTTTTCACAACTTAGCGATGCAAAGATAAAAGAAGGGATCTTTGTTGGTCCCCAAATCAGAGAGCTCATGAAAGATCAAAAGAAAGTTTGATGATGCCTTGAGAAGAAAAGAAAAATTGGCATGGGAGGCCATGAAGAATGTTGTCACAAATTTTCTAGGGAACATCAAAGCCTCTAACTATGAAAAAATAGTGCAGGACATGATTGAAGCATAAAGGTTATTGGGATGTAATATGTCACTAAAAATCCATTTCTTGCACTCCCATTTAGATTTCTTCCCTGAAAACCTCGGCGACGTAAGCGATGAGCATGGAGAAAGGTTCCACCAAGATATAGCTACTATGGAGAAACGCTGGTATTATTCTACTATTACACCCGTCTAACGTCCAGCAATTATTATATGTTCATTAAGTAGATTTTTTAATTCTAAGACACTTTCCTTCTATAGCGTTTCCGTCGCAAATGCTTCGTTTTCGAGATATAAACATTTTTTTGGTGTGTATCTAGTGTGTGTTTGTACGTTCATTTGTGTGTTCGTACGTTCATTTGTGTTCGTACGTTCGTTTGTGTGTTCGTACGTTCGTTTGTGTGTGCGTTACATGTCTGCCCAATCACTGTGCTCCATCCATTTCGAATTTGAATTACTTTCCTACCGGAATGGAACACTCATTCCACTCATTCAGAAGTACATTAGGCCTGGCTCTGTGATTTATAGTGATTCCTGGGCTGCCTACAAGACTATAAGTGATTTAGGTTAGGATAGGTTAGGTTAGGTTAGGATAGGTTAGGTCAGGTCAATTTTGAAGGTGAATTTGGTTTTTCCTATGGTTTTTGATGTGTTTTAAACGAATCTCTGACCTTCAAAACCGTCGAAATGACTCGTTTTTCGATTGCCAGCTGGGGGGAGGGGTTATCTAAAAAACGAGTCATTTCCGACGTTTTAAAGGTCAAATTCGTTCAAAACACATCAAAAACCATAGGAAAAACATAAATTTCACCTCGAAAGGGAGACGGGTGTATACTGTACATTTACCGAAACGCTACCAAGGGAGTGGTATCCGGCAATGTTAGCTGATTACGCTGGACATTGATGCGAGAAGCTCCTAATGAAAACTACAAGAGAAAATCAGTGACAAAGAAGTTTTTAAGAAGAATATTTTAATGCCAATCTGCCACTAATATAATTTTTATGAAGTATTTTTACTAACTTCTAATACACTTTTTGAATAAATATTAAAATATACAAATTCTCAGTAACCTTGGGTGATAGAGAAATTCTACGGCTATATTCGGAATCAGCGGAAAACACCTATAAGACCGACCTATTCACGTCCAAGAAACAAAAAAAGCTAAATTTGTTCCCCAGTGTAATTGATCAGAACTTTACAGGGGAGGAGGTTTTACCTTTTACAACAACAGCTCAAGCAGGAATTTACAGGGTAGAGGTTCGACCCGTTGACAATAGTTAAGGTAGGAATAAAATGAGAGGGGAGCAACCCTTTGTAACAAAGGCCCGGGCAGGAATCTACAGCGAGGAGGGCTCAGCCCTCCTCGGGCGAGGGCTGCGGCAGGAATGATCTCTCTAACATATATGAAACAAAGAAGTCCGAATTTTGGGGGGGGGGTGCAGTTGAAGGCCAAGCTCCCGCTTTAGCTGGAGGGTTGAGGAATTCGGACGTTGCGCGTATCATATTTTAGCAAAAAGCTAACA